>CM055116.1:706778412-707412578 GCA_029206835.1 Rana muscosa | reverse complement strand
CTACTGGATAAAAATAAATAAATCAGCTGTTGCATCATAAACTTCCTAACAAAACAATTTTTTAAGTTACAATTATACAGATTGGGGTGCAAAAATGCCTTTTAGATGGAAGCATTCAGGCGGCTGTGCTGCCTCCTGATTGTTTCCACACACCCCGGTAACGACTCCCGCCTCGTGCATGCCCCCTTCATATATTCTGGGCTCCGCTTGCCCCTCTGCAGGCCCAGTGCCACTGGGTAGAGGGGAGGGAGCAGAGTGGACACACGTCCTTTCTCCTCCCCTCCTAGTTGCTGACCCAGAAAGCGAGTTTGACATCATGTCTGGGTCTGTCCATAAGTTTCCCCAGTCAGGAAAGAATATATTGCAATGCAATTTGCATTGCATTACATTCAGTGGAGCACAGGGGAGATATGTAGGGTCTTTCAGACCCTGCATATCTCATTAAAGAGAACCTGTCACCAAAAAATCATTACGTGTGACAAAAAGAAATTAAGTATTTTTTTTTTTTATTGTAAAACATTAAAGTTACATGCAAGCACAAATAATCGCCAAAAAATTTTGAGGGCCCCCACCGACACATTTATGCACGCATCGGGGCGCCTACACATGAAAACACTGATTGCGATATACATGTTACATATTGCCACACATGCAGCGTCTCACAGCAGGAGTCTGGTGCGTCTCCATTCACTGTATCAGGTCCGATTTCAGCCCGAATTTTGGGCTGAATTTGGACCTGAAACGGACCAAAAGACGCACAGGACTCCTGTGCAATTTTTATTGGAGCCGCTGCAGAGATGTGTGAGCCAGCTCCATAGAGAGCCGGTCACAATCTCCTGCCATGAAAATTGGATGCGGTGAAACCCGCATCCAATTTGCAATATTGTGAACCCGGCCTAAAGTGTAACCTGTGTAACAAAAAAGATTACTAAAGTTAATTGCCATTTCACATGCATATGCAAATTTAAGGTTTGACATGATAAGGTATCTATTTACTCAATGCAACCTCATCTTTTATATTTTACAAAAAAATTAAAAATATTGCATTTGTGTGCCCTAAAATTAACTTTATTTCATCATCATGTTCCCAGAGCCTGCCCCAGTGGGTTCATATTTGTCTCTTAGTGGCGCGCAGAACTATCATGCAAGCCTGGATACATCCCACCCCACCAAAATTATCTGTGGTGAAGCAAGCACTCAGTTCACTGTTTCTCCTGGAGAAACTGGACACTATCACCCAAAAATTCCAACCCACGCATCGCTTCATAGCCAGAGGGCGCCAAATCATGGAATGCTATTTCTTGCCTGAAGAAATGATCTCACACAAAGAACCCTTCCGTTACACTGATTGGTACCTACGAGCTGACCTAAACAACTCACTGGGCAAACTCAGAATCCGAGATTCTGATGGCTAAGAAGCCCCTGGCGTTCTTCCCCTTTGGTCCGCTGGTTATTCCCTACAGCATATTTTCCTAAACCCAGCATGTAACCTGTTTTTTCCTACTTGATGCAGGCTTAGAAGCCTGCTTTAGCCATCCCGTTACCACGTTATCTGCTTCCACTCCTCAGGTTTCATTGGTAAAGTTCTGTCCCTTTCACTTAGCTGATGTTAACAATGCTCACCTTTCACTTCATGTTTTTTCGTATATGCCTCTCAATATTTGCTGTTTTATATTGTGCTACTCCGTGAAGGTGCTGTTGTCTGTTTTAGATGCCTCCACGGGCTATATGTATTGTAAAAACGTTCAAAACATCTAATAAATATATTTAAAGAAAAAAAAATATTTTAGTGTATTTTTTACTGAAATGTGTTTCCTAGACCTTTGCAGTAATATCAAGTGACATAAATAATTGTAACTGCCACTATTATATTTTATAGGGTCTCTGCCTTCAGAAAATATATAATGTTTTGGTACTTTTATGTAATTCTCAGGCCCAAAATGATTTTTCTCAGGCCTAAAATGATTTTTTAAGCATGTGTACTAAAAAAATAAAATAAATCAAATACGGCTCTGGCAATGAAAGCGTTAAATTGTGTGAAAAAGGTGAAAATCTAAGGTATGCAAAACTATAAATAAACAACTTTTTTTAATTTTTTTTTTTTTTTTTTTTACAGTTTTATTTTATTTTTTATTTTTTTTTAACAGTGCTGTTGCTTTTGTAAAATACCAGGGGTCTGATATTCAAGTTAGGCATATGGCTCCTGTGTGCCATGGTTTTAATTATTTTTTTTGCTGGATGGTACTGTATATACGATACTTAATCTGTTTATATTCTCTACAGTGTAAATTTTCACATTTGAAGGAATTGCTAGCTGTCTATGTATGGGATTGCCCCTATTTTTGACCATGAGTGTTTTTTTAAACAGCTCTGCTTATTTCAATTTTTTTTTTATTAATAAAATAAATATTAATAAAATTTGTTCTATATGATGTATGTAAATATCTCTGTTGTGCTTAACATTGTTATGTGACTCTCAGAAATGCTACTCTTTCCTCCATACCAAGGTGTCTTTGAAGTGCATTGAGACCGTATTATCAACTCAACATTCACCAAAATGATGTAACATATACCCAATTGATAGTGGCTGAGTTAGGACATTGCTTGGATGAATGTATATATAGGGCAATGATGCAGGGATCAATATATGGAACTGTAGATCATATACAATTGTATATCACATATTATGTGTCAATTTTTTTTTTTTTATGTTTTTGCCCTTAAATTCATTGCCTTAAGAAGATTAAATAATAACAATTGATTTAATCATCTTGTGTGATTGTTTTAGTTACCTTTAAAGACCTGTCTCTTTCAGAATTGGTTCATAACAGGGACGTGGTTTGACATTGAAATATAATTTATATATTTTCCATATTTAACAGTTACATAAAATAAGGCTTTATGTACAAAGATTTGAAAACTAGTCACACTCTTGCAATTTAAATACTTATGGGTTTTACAATATTTACATATAATTATAAGAAAAAAAGGGATATCCTCTCATTTCATTTTACATAAAAAAATGTAACTTGCTTGTTACATAGATCACACTTTATTATATTTAGTTTTTTGTTACAAGTTGCTCAGAGGATTCTTTTTTTTTTTTTTAGATTCTATGCCATCTAGTGGACAAGCCTAATATTTTTTTTTTATCATGACTGGAAAAGAATAAATGATATGACATTCTAAACATTGCTCATAGAAAAATGCATGCATACCAGCAGTTTTGTTTTCCTTCACCAGCAGTAAAGACATTGAAAGGCTAATATTACATTTTGGTTTATAAGGAAAGATGCAGTTATTTTTATTGCATCCTGTTGTAAAATGCCTTTATGCAAAGGTCTACCAAGACATTAGAAGACATCCAAGAGGGAAAACCAGAGAAACATTTTAGAAACAACTCCTGAGTCAATTTAAAATGCATTGTTTTGTTCAAGTTGCTATCGGACTAGTATCTATTTATGTCTTCATCATTTCAGAACTGAGATTTTTAAACAACTTGGCAACCATAGTGTTACCATTTTTTTTTTTGTTTAATGTTTCAGTAATGCACTGGTAAAATACAAAATAACTTTCTGCTTTTGTTGATTATGGAAATAAAGAACCTATATAACTTCAATTTACCTATGGAGATATAGGAAGAATACTAAGAGAGAAAACCCTGCACTAAGACCATGAGGTCAAGGTTCCAACTAGGGAGGGGGGAAGGGGAGGGGGGATGGGGTGGGGAGGAGAGGGGGATGGGAGGGGAGGGGAAGAGAGGGACGGGAGTGGGGGGGAGAAGGGAAAAGAGAAGGGGAGCATGATCAACACATCTCAGAACAAAAAAATATCTGTAGGAGAAAGAAGCGGGAGAACAAAGAAAAAGAAATCATATGACTGACGTAAACTTTATTACATACAATGTTAGAGGACTCAACTCTCCGGAAAAAAGACACATAATATTAAGGGAGATGGAAAGGTATTCAGCAGAATTATTTTTTTTACAGGAGACTCACATAGCGTTGGACTCAAACACAAAATTATATTCACGAGCGATCCCAACCTGGTACTATGGAGATTCCCCAAACAAAAGAGCAAAGGGAGTAGCCATAGGGGTAGGGAAAAATATTAGTTTCATTGTGGAAGAGAGGAGAGTAGACCCGGAAGGTCGTCACCTGTTCTTGAAAGGGATACTTCAGGGGAAAAAATATACCTTAGCAAATGTATACTGTCCAAATAGACAGCCCAAAAAATACCTGAAGGGAATCCTGAACGCCCTAATGGATTTTAAACAAGGGTATGTGATACTGGGCGGAGACTTTAATTTTTCAATGGACCACGAACTCGATAATACATCTAGTGCACCGATGAGAGACAAAAAACAGCTAAAATTGGTTAAGAAAAAACTATATAACCAGCAATTGGTTGATCCATGGAGAATAACACATCCTGGGACAAAGGATTACACTTACCACTCATCGGTGCACAACACGTATTCAAGACTCGACTACATGCTGGTTGACCACGGAATCCTGGAATACGTAGTTGAAACCTCAATAGGTATAACATCAATCTCAGACCATGCCCCAGTAATAATTAAAATATGATTTAAAGAAATAGAACAAAGAATGGGGACTTGGAACTTAAACGAAGACCTGATAGAAGACCTAGAAGTAGGTAAAATAATAATGAGGGAAATCGAACAATATTTTAGGACAAATAATATACCAGAAGTGAGTTCAGCAACAATATGGGAAGCCCATAAGGCTTACATTAGGGGTAAATTGATTTCCATCGGGTCCAGAAAAAAGAAGGAAAGAGAATTGTTGATGAAAAATACAATAAAGGAACTATAGGATTTGGAACAAAAACATAAAACTCATCAAGAAAGAGAAACGCACCAAAAGATAGTAATCAAGAGAGGCCAACTCAGAGACCTAATGGAACAGGAAACAAGAAAAAGATTTAACAACGTAGCAATAGAGAGATATAAATGGGGAAACAAGCCAGGTAAATACTTGGCAAGACTAGCGAAAGTAAAAAAAAACTCTAACTACATAGAAAAAATAAAGAACCAGATAGGAGAGATGAAATATAAAACTTCTGAAATCGCTAACGTCTTTAAGACGTATTATAGTACGCTATACTCTATTAGAACTAATGAGACAAGACAAGAAAAGGAAAGTAGAAAAATTAAAACACAAGAATATCTACAGCAAGTTAATCTCCCAAAGATCTCACCAGATAGCGCTGAGTCCCTAGAGGATCCAATTACCCAGGAAGAAATAAACAAAGCGCTCCAAGAAACGCTGGGGGGAAAAAGTCCAGGTCCGGATGGGTTCTCGATTAAGTATTATAAGAGATTTAAAGAAATATTAGTCCCGGAGCTATGTAATTATCTGAATAAAATAGGAGATGAAGAACAAATAAGAAAAGAGTCACTCCTTGCCAACATTTCAGTAATCCCAAAATCAGGAAAGGATGGGACTATTTGTTCCAATTATAGACCTATAGACCTGCTAAATGCAGACGTAAAATTATATGCAAAAATATTGGCGACGAGAATAAAAAACCTAATGCCGGAACTGATAAATGGGGACCAAGCGGGTTTCGTATCAGGAAGAGAGGGAAGAGATAATAGCATAAGGACGGTGTTGTTGATGCGTAAAGGCAAAGATAGAAAACCCCCAGTCGTACTCATGTCAATTAATGCCGAAAAGGCATTTGACCGAGTCAACTGGGGGTTTATGATCGAAACACTCCGAAGCATAGGCATGGGGCCTAGGTATTTGAGATGGGTAAACAACCTATATAGTCACCCTACAGCTAGGGTCAAGGTAAATTGGAGAGTGTCGTCTGTGTTCGAGATGTCCAACGGAACAAGACAGGGATGTCCGCTCTCACCTCTCCTATATGTAATTTCATTAGAACCGTTATTGGCAAAAATACGGAGCAACCCGGATGTAGGGGGGGTTAGAGTGGGTGAGGAAGAGCACAAGGTGGCAGCGTATGCAGACGACATACTCCTATACCTAACTAAGCCTAGGATATCACTGCCTAACGTAATCAGAGAAATAAAAGAATATGGAGAGCTATCGAACTTTAAAATCAACCCTATAAAAATCGTAATCTTAAACCTAGGAGTAGATAAAAAAGAGGAAAAAGTACTGCAGAAAGAATTCCCATTCACCTGGGAGACAAAAGCATTAACATATCTAGGGATAAAAATAACACCAACATTAGAGAAACTATATCCAGTCAACTTCATCCCCTTAATAAATGAGATTAAACTCGAAATGAAAAATATGGAGAGGAGACCTATATCTTGGATAGGAAGGGTCAACGTCCTAAAAATGATGATTCTACCAAAAATAACCTACAAATTCCAAATGCTCCCAATAGAAATACCACAAAGTTTTTTCAAGGTGATTAAAACTATAAATTCGAAATATATTTGGCAGGGTAAAAAGGCCAGAGTAAATTATGTACTTTTAAGTCGGAAAAAAAAAATGGGGGGTTGGCACTCCCAGATGTACAGAGATATTATAAAGCGGTCATAATAGCTAGGCTGGCAGAATGGGCAAACCCATATACCAAAAAGAAATGGGTACAAATGGAGGATATATTAAGCAAAACACTCTTACATAAAAACATTTGGATACCGCCAAAATCAAGAACACTAGACACAGAAACACATAGTATAACGAAAAACGTATTTAAAGTATGGGATATGATTCACCGGCGAGAAAAATGGAAATATAGTTCACCACTAATCCCATTAGCAGGCACAAATTTTTTTATACCAGGAAACGGGACACGGTTAGGGAAGCAACTGGGATCCACACAATTAAAGGACATAACAACACGGGGCAAAATAAAGACAAGACAAGAGATTAAAACGTTACACGGAGATCAGCAGCTTAGTGAATGGGAATATTTTCAATTAACACATTTAGTAAGCACCCTTCCACAACCAATTAGAGATGAACAGACACTAAATCCCATGGAAAAACTCTGTAATATGGACAGGCCCTTAAAACATGGTATATCACAAACATATGAAATTTTAACAGAATTAGAAACACAGGGATCATTAGTATGTATAGAAAAATGGGGACAGGATATGGGTAAAAAGCTAGAGGAGGCACAAATGATCAGGGCGGTATTCAATAGTGCAACTGACATAATGACGATTGAGGCAAATTATAAGTGTATGATACGCTGGCACTTGACCCCAGAGAGAATGAACAAAATCCATCCAAACAACTCCCCGCTATGTTGGAGGAATTGTAAACAAAAAGGAACAACAAAGCATATATGGTGGGAGTGCCCAAAAATAAAAGAGTACTGGGAGGAAATTATAGATTACATAAAAGAAATAACCAGGGAGAAAGTCCCACAAGATCCCTGGATATGTTTGTTCCACGGTACAAACATAAAAAAAAAACGGTATGAAACAACCTTGATCCCGGTGCTGCTTAACGCGGCAAAGGGACTAATCCCGAAAGAATGGCTAGAAACAACAAAACCGACTATAAAAGAGTGGATACAACGAGTCGAATACGTAGCCGAAATGGAATATCTAGGTCGTGGAGAGCAGGGAGGAGATGAAAGAAATAAGAACAAATGGGAGAAATGGAGAGTCTTTAAATTGTCAGACAAATACGTACAGGGAATGACTGAATCAGCCAGATGATAAGATAAAAGGAGGCAGAGAGATGGACAGATCAGGGGAGGGGTAGGGGGGGGGAGGGTAATGGGAAATAGGTAATAAAGGAAAAAAAAAATGGAAATATGAATGTTTGAATGTTTACACCAATGATGGTGAGTTTTGTATTTGAAATTTTTTCCAATAAAAAAAAAAAGAAAGCTAATATTACATTTTGGTTTATAAGGAAAGATGCAGTTATTTTTATTGCATCCTGTAGTAAAATGCCTTTATGCAAAGGTCTACCAAGACATTAGAAGACATCCAAGAGGGAAAACCAGAGAAACATTTTAGAAACAACTCCTGAGTCAATTTAAAATGCATGGTTTTGTTCAAGTTGCTATCGGACCAGTATCTATTTATGTCTTCATCCTTTCAGAACAGAGATTTTTAAACAACTTGGCAACCATAGTGTTACCATTTTTTTTTGTTTAATGTTTCAGTAATGCACTGGTAAAATTCAAAATAACTTTCTGCTTTTGTTGATTATGGAAACAAAGAACCTATATAACTTAAATTTACCTATGGAGATATAGGAAGAATAAGGAAAAACACAATTTATTGATGATTTTTTAAAATCAGCAGCAAAATGTTGTACAAATTAGAAACTGTACAAATAATTAAAAATAATTACAAGAAATCTCCAAATTAGCAGCATTCAATGGATAAGACAGAACATTTCTCCAAGGGACACACAAGCTGCTTGACACCCACATTTCACAATGTGCTTTTAAATAAATTGGCTCCATGAGCAATATTGTGCTTTACCTTTACCGCCCCACAATAGGAATAAATAATATGCTCCAAATATTTTAAACTTTTGCCAAACATTTAGCCATGTAAAGAAGCAGCTTTTGGAGAGGTGTTGATCATAGTGTTTTGTTATAAAATTATGAAAAAAATAAACATGCATGTCAGCAATAGCTTTCCATTGTACTAAAACTGTTGTCAGTTTCAGCACAATGAAGAGTGATTGCCAGCAAATTCATCCTCAGGATATCCATGTGTAGCGGGGTATCGTTTTCACCCAAAGAATACAGTTCCCAGCATGCTTTGAGGCACCCAAGGTGCATTGCCCCGCGCAAGGACTGCTGGGGTGGACTTTAAAAGGGAGAGGCGGAGCTCTCTCTTTGTCTTTGGACACCGCCCTCCCAGCGAGAGGATCCCTGCTGACCTGCTGTGCGTGCAAGGCCTGAAGCCTGGGCCTTGTACGTTTCTTCCAAAGAGCCCTTCCGCTCCACCGAGGAACCCGCGGAGCGTCTGACCCCTGCTGTGAAGTTGTCATCAGGAGGACCGAAGGCCTGGGCATCGTGGGCACTGTGAAGCGAGTCACAGTAGCGGAGGTACCAGACAGGGACTGGTCCGGTCGGGTGAGAGAGCGCCTGCTCAGAACCACATACTATTAACTTTGTGCCTATTTAACTTTATCCGGGCCCATCAGTGGTTACAGTTACACTTTGGGGAGACTGTCTGCTGAACTGAGTTTACTAGTCTCTTCAGCTTTAAAAAGTTAGCGATCATCGCTACCCCATTGGATTACAGTTTGTTCTTTAAGTGCACCACCGTGTCTTGCTAGCGAAGATTTCTTCATCAAACTATACCCCAAGTTATAGTCAGGCCTGACTGGGTAGTATAGGACATTGCTGGGCGCCATTTTGCTCATGAGGCAGGATAGCTGCTGTTAAACTGTCGTTTTATTGCTGAATGTTTTACCTTTGATAAGTATACTTGTATTGCAGGGATCTGCATGCGACATTGCATACTGTTTTACCCTTTTAACCTTTTACTAATAGTAAAGAACCTATAATTAAGTATATTGGTTGTCCGTGTCAATTACTGTGCTATATTATAAAGGGGACTGTGTCATATAGAATACTAGAGAGAGTGTGCAATTCTATCATCCCCTTTCCTAACTGTGTCACATGAGGTTAGAGCCAATTGCCAGGGGTTGACAGCGGTGCACTACAAGGCCCAAAAACAAACAAGGCAACCCTCTTAACTGGGGGTATCGCTACACGTGAGGGCTCGGTTCCGGGATCCTTGTGGGTTGCACGCTGCAATCAAACCGGTCGGAAGTACCAGCATGGACCCGCAGGCAGTGACACAATGGTGCGCAGAGTGGGCGGTTGACCCAATCCGGGCGGTAGCTGTTGAACTCCCGGAAGGGATTCAGGAAAAAGAAGAGGTAAAGCAGCTAATAATGTCAATATCTCCAAGATGGAAAGCATGGGCGGTGGATGTAAAGTCAGATACCTCGGGGGCATATGCACTAGTAGAATGGACAAGAGGAATCCCAGAAGAGTTCAAAGGGCATAGTGTAAAAGACATAGATGACAAAACTTATCGCTTAGTGCATACTGGGGCTGTGAAGAGAGAGTCTCCACAAACTCCCCCATTGTTATCTCCGCTACTTTTCTCCAACGTGGGAGGCAGTAGCGAGACGAGAGCTCCGGAATCACCCCTGACCGCCATAGGGCCGGAACTGCTGACTGCTTTGGGAGACTTTGTTACTAAGTGCCAGAAAACCAGCACGGTACATGTGGAAGCCGGGGTACCGGAAACTCTGGGTGTTTTCAGGAACACAACCTGTTCCACCCGGGGAAGAAGACTTTGACACCTGGATTGAGCAGGCAATGCAGGCAGTAGAAGGTTGGGAGGTTCCAGAAGCGCAGAAAAAGCAGGGCATCAATGAAAGCTTGAAGGGTGCTGCTGAGGCTGTGAAGTATCTTAGGTGCAGCAATACTGTGTGTACAGCAATGGGTTATCTGTCTATGTTGCAGGAGGAATTTGGCCAGCTGGAGAAGGTGTCAGAGTTGGTGTATCAATTTGAACATACCCTCCAACAGCCGGGGGAGAAGTTGTCTGAATATGGCCGGAGACTGAACAGGATGCTGTGCCAAATTGTACTGAGAAAGGGAATGCTGCCACAAGTCATTGACACTACCAGGATGAAGCAGATCCTGAGGGGAGCCTTACGCTCGGATCCAGTTTGGCTTCACTTGAAGACCTCTGACGGAGTCATGGCTTTGCGTTACCCAGACCTTGTGCGGATCATAAGGGACGAAGAGGCCTTGCTGAAGGATCAACAGGGGGTTGAGAAGACCACCCCACCCGCTTCCGTGGGAGTCAGAACAGCAGTAGCTACCGAACGTGACTCGGAAGTAGAAACCCTGAAGACTCAGATGGCCCAAGTACTGGATCTATTGACCTCTTTATTGACCAAGGACTCAGGAACAAAGGAGAAAGGAGAGATCAAGAGTGAACCGGACCGGAATGTCCCCATTACAACTTCCCCAAAAATAAGGAAGGAAATCGTCAGCTTCAACTGTGGAGGAGCCAGCCACACTGGAAAAGGAAGAAGGAAGAACCGAGGAAGAACCGAGGCACTGAATACCAGCCGGCAGAAAACTTCAGAGGGCCCCGGTGAAGGAGTCAGCCGGGCGGCCGCTACTTACAGAAAGCTCCAAAAAGTTACAAAACCAAGCAGAGAAAAAAGAGAAGGGAAACAATACCCCTCTTAAAACCCCCCCATACCGCCTGTCGGGAGTTGAAATTTGACAACCGGAGAAAAATCAATGCATACCAGGTCCAAAAAGGGTTGAGGTCCAGAGAGAAATGGAAGAAGAAGAGAACACCATTAGGAAAATCAAGGGGTCCAAAGGAGGAAACACCTCAGAAGAAGTTCCCAGACAAGTTAATAGGACCCTCTCCTCTAGTCTCCGTTCAAGTGGAGGGAGTCTACACCAAGGCTCTCCTAGATACAGGAGCCCAAGTGACTCTTTTATACAGAGACTTTTATCGGAAGTATTTGAGTCATGTGCCTTTACAGAAGCTGGAAGACCTACAGATAGGGGGGATTGGCACTCGTAGCTTTCCCTATGACGGTTATGTCTCAATCAGGCTGGCCTTTGATCCATCAATGACAGGAAAGGCGGAAGTCTTTGACACCCTGGCGGTGGTTTGTCCTCGCCTTTCAGGGGCCAACACCAGCTCCATGTTGATAGGGACCAACACTGACTTGGTCAGGAGACTGCTGACCCCTTTAGTGCAGGAGCGGGGTCCTCCCAGACAGAAGATTCACCCCATGCTGCAACAGGTCTATCAGAAGTTGATCCTGGAGCAAAAGGCCCCGGAAGAGGGGGTGGGAAGAGTCTGGAGACTGTCGAGAAAGGAGAAGATACTGCAGCCTGGTGAGGTGACCTGTCTTCAGGCTACGGTAAAACTCTCCTGGGAGCAGCCTGGCCCATTTGTGGTCTTGGAGCTGGACCCCTTCAACACTCACCCAGGATTGGAAGTGATCCCTGAAGTGGTCCCCATAAGGGCATTGAAGAAGGCAAAGGGACAGATTCCAGTGAGCATCAGAAATGTCTCTAGTTCTCCTGTGAAGATCCCAGCTCGGGTACTACTGGGCAAAGTAAATCCTGCTACCCCAGTGACCCTGTCTGAGTTGAAGGGGACGGAGGGAGAAGAAGTCACTCTGGAGGGACTCTGTTTGGAAGATACCACCTTGCCACTGAAGTGGAAGGGGAGAGCCAAGGCCCAGCTGACCAGATGGAGGAAGATATTCTCAGAAGATGAGTTCGACGTGGGGTGTGCGAGGAGTGCCACCCATAAAATCCATCTGCGGGAAGACAAACCCTTCCGGGAGAGGGTCCGATGAGTCCCCCTTGCTGACTTGGAAGATCTGCGTGAGCAGTTAACAGAGCTCAAGAGGACAGGGGTCATTCGAGAGTCAAGGAGTCCATATACTTCCCCCATCGTGGTGGTAAGGAAGAAGAATGGGTCGCTGAGGCTCTGCATAGACTACAGGACTCTCAACAGGAGGACCATACCCGACCAGTACACTACCCCCAGGATAGAAGATGCTTTACAGAGTTTGTCTGGGGCCAAGTGGTTCAGTGTCATGGACCTGAAGAGTGGGTATTATCAAATCCCAATGCACTCTGAAGACAGAGAGAAGACGGCCTTCATCACCCCGGTGGGATTCTATGAGTTCAATAGGATGCCTCAAGGTTTGTCGGGAGCCCCCGCCACTTTTCGGGGATTGATGGAGAAAACAGTGGGGGACATGAATCTTATCGAAGTCCTGATGTACCTAGATGACATCATTGTCTTTGGGAAGACTCTGGAGGAGCATGAAGAGAGACTGGAGAAAGTCTTGTAGAGACTCAGTGAAGAGGGACTGAAACTCTCCAGAGAAAAATGCCAGTTTTACCAGTCTTCGGTCCACTATTTGGGATACGTAGTATCTGCAGAAGGAGTGTCTACAGATCCCGACAAACTGGACGCTGTTACCTCCTGGCCCAGGCCAACTACAGTGACTGAGCTCAGATCCTTCCTGGTGTTCTGCTCTTACTACCGTAGATTTGTGGAAGGGTTTACGAAGATTGCAAAACCCTTGAATGAGCTGCTGAAGACAGAAGGAGAGGAGGATGATACTGGGCCCAGGAAACCTGGAGAGTCTGTGGAAGGCCAGTTGACAGAGGAGTGTGAGGAAGCCTTCCAAATGTTGAAGAAGAGTCTGACCACTGCCCCAGTCTTGGCCTATGCTGATCCCAGGAAACCATATTAACTGCATGTAGATGCCAGCCATGATGGTCTAGGAGGGGTGCTGTACCAAGAATATGAAGGACAATTGCGCCCAGTTGCCTACGTTAGTAGAAGTCTGACACCAGCAGAAAAGAACTATCCCACCCACAAGTTGGAATTCCTGGCCCTAAAGTGGGCAGTCATGGATAAGATCAGAGATTACCTGTATGGAGCTGACTTTACAGTAAAGACTGACAATAATCCACTCACCTACCTCTTCACCACGGCCAAGCTGGATGCCACTGGCCACCGTTGGTTGGCAGCTCTGGCCGGATTCAACTTCAGCCTCAAGTATAGTCCTGGAGCTGGGAATCGTGATGCAGATGCATTGTCTAGAAGGGCTCATGCACCCACCCACCACACAGAAGACTGGACCCAGGTAACCCCGGATGGGGTGCCGGCCCTGTGTCAAGGAGCACAACTTCAAGCTAGTGGTGGGTCAAGGGCTGAAGATATCGGAGTTTCGGTGGTAGGGGTGCCCAAGTGTTATTGTGACGTGACCCAGATTGGAGAGGACGACCTTCCAAAACTGTCAAGGAAGGACATAAGGAAAGACCAGTTGGAAGACCCCTTGGGAAGATTGGCTTTGAAAGCACTGGAAGATCAGGATCCAAACAGGCTCCTCAAGGATCCCTCAAAGGTGGCTAGATTGGTCCACAAAGAATGGGACAAGTTGCAGATGCATCAAGGGGTGGTCTACCGAAGGGGCCCCTTTGATGACCTAGAAGAAAAGTGGCAAATGTTCTTGCCGGAGAAACACAAAAGAACTGTTTTGGCTGCTTTACATGATAACCATGGCCATTTGGGGGCTGAACGAACATTTCAGCTTGTAAGAGATAGGTTCTATTGGCCCTGCATGTGGGCTAAAGTGGAGGAGTACTGTCACTCATGTGCTCACTGCATTCAAAGGAAGACATTACCACATCAAGCTGCCCCAATGGGTCATCTGCAGAGTCAAGGACCCTTGGACTTGGTATGCATTGACTTCCTCTGTCTACAACCTGACTTAAGTGGACATGGAAATGTTCTGGTGATAACCGACCATTTTACCCGTTATGCCTGCCCAGGCTTTTCCAGCTAAAGACCAAAAGGCCTCCACCGTAGCCAAAATCTTGGTGGAGAAATACTTTGTGCATTATGGGCTACCACAGCGCCTACACTCAGATCAAGGGAGGGACTTTGAGAGTCGTTTGATCAAGAAATTGCTGGACTCTTTGGATATCAAGAAAACCTGTACTACCCCTTATCACCCTCAGGGTGATGCTCAACTGGAGAGATTCAACAGGACTCTGTTAAATATGTTGGGGACTCTGAGCAGCGAACAGAAGCAGCATTGGAGCAAGCACATAGCAGCAATAGTGCATGCTTATAACAGTACAACTAGTGATGCTACAGGGTACTCTCCATACAGACTAATGTTTGGCAGGGAAGCAAGACTGCCTGTGGATCTGGCCTTTGGCATATCAATGGATCACACTTCAGCCACCTCACATAAGGGATATGTGGATAGACTGAGGAAGAGTTTGAAGCTGGCCTTTGAACAGGCCCAAGCGGCATCAGAACAAAGAGGAGCCCGGAATAAGAGTAGCTTTGATCTCAAAGTTCGAATCCAGGACTTGCAACCTGGAGACAGAGTGCTGTTGCGAAACTTGGGAGTCCCTGGGAAGCACAAATTGGCAGACAGATGGAGACCGGAACCTTATGTGATCTGCAAAAAGTTACCAGGCTTGCCGGTGTATCAGCTGAAGCCAGAAGGGAAGATAGGGCCGCTGAAGACCTGGCACAGAAACCACTTACTTCCACTTTCAGAAGCAGTACGGATACCTCCTGTAGAGGATTCCCCTGGACCATCCTCAAGCCCGGATACACCTAGGCCCAACACTCGGTCTCAGGTATCTCAGTCTGGAGGAATGGATGCTTCTGATCAAAGTGAAGAAGAAGAGCTTGGATGGTTGTGGCCGTCCCCGGCCCCTGAGCCTATGTCCATAGATCTTCCACCCTCTGAAGGAACCCTGGATAGTACATGGAATGTGGAAGCCACTGAGTTTGTTCCGTCTAGCCCTCTGTCTGAGGAGTGGGAAGATGCCATAGGGACGCCTTCTGCTGAAGATCAAAGGGACCCTCAATTTCTTGTTGCACCTGATCTGGACGTCCCAGAAACAGTAGGACCCAATGCAGTCACCCCAAGAGAACAGAGAGCCAAGAGAACCATTCGTTCTCCCCGGAAGTTAACCTATGCCCAAATGGGGGAAAGTTCTGAGGATACAGTCACTACTATTAGAAGGACAATACCAACACCTGGTCCCTCCACTGTGCATTTGGTGGAGGGCAACCCCAGCTCGCTCTCTGACACAGTTAGGCAGGTCACCCCCATTGATGTGACCTGCGGGCAGGACAAGCTCCCTTCCCCATTTTGGTGGGAGTTTCCCTTGCCAGCTTCCCTTGCAGCCCTCAATAAGTTTGTGTTCTCTTATTGTTAATACTGTCTTTGGGGACCAAAGATTCTAAGTGGGGGGAGTGTGTAGCGGGGTATTGTTTTCACCCAAAGACTACAGTTCCCAGCATGCTTTGAGGCACCCAAGGTGCATTGCCCCCGCAAGGACTGCTGGGGTGGACTTTAAAAGGGAGAGGCGGAGTTCTCTCTTTCTCTTTTGACACCGCCCTCCCAGCGAGAGGATCCCTGCTGACCTGCTGTGCATGCAAGGCCTGAAGCCTGGGCCTTGTACGTTTCTTCCAAAGAGCCCTTCCGCTCCACCGAGGAGCCCGTGGAACGTCTGACCCCTGCTGTGAAGTTGTCATCAGGAGGACCGAAGGCCTGGGCATCGTGGACACTGTGAAGCGAGTCACAGTAGCGGAGGTACCGGACAGGGACTGGTCCGGTCGGGAGAGAGAGCGCCTGCTCAGAACCACATACTATTAACTTTGTGCCTATTTAACTTTATCCGGGCCCATCAGTGGTTACAGTTACACTCTGGGGAGACTGTCTGCTGAACTGAGTTTACTAGTCTCTCCAGCTTTACAAATTTAGCGATCATCGCTACCCCATTGGATTACAGTTTGTTCTTTAAGTGCACCACTGTGTCTTGCTAGCGAAGATTTCTTCATCAAACTATACCCCAAGTTATAGTCAGGCCTGACTGGGTAGTATAGGACATTGCTGGGCGCCATTTTGCTCATGAGGGAGGATAGCTGCAACGGGGTCTGTTAAACTGTTGTTTCATTGCTGAATGTTTTACCTTTGATAAGTATACTTGTATTGCAGGGATCTGCATGTGACATTGCATACTGTTTTACCCTTTTAACCTTTTACTAATAGTAAAGAACCTATAGTTAAGTATATTGGTTGTCAGTGTCAATTACTGTGCTATATTATAAAGGGGATTGTGTCATATAGAATACTAGAGAGAGTGTGCAATTCTATCATCCCCTTTCCTAACTGTGTCACGAGAGGTTAGAGCCAATTGCCAGGGGTTGACAGCGGTGCACTACAAGGCCCAAAAACAAACAAGGCAGCCCTCTTAACTGGGGGTATCGCTACACATGTAATAAATAGTAATATGGGGTTGATTTACTAAAAATGGAGAGAGCAAAATCTGATGCAGCCAATCAGCTTCTAACTTCAGTTTTTCCATTAAGCTTTGACAAAAAAAAAATGGAAGCTGATTGGTTTCTATGCAGAGCTGCACCAGATTTTGCACTCTCCAGGTTTAGTAAATCAACCCCTATACATGTGAGATTTGCTGTTCACTGGCACCTATGTTTGTCATTCATGAGAGTGAAATTCAGAGAAAATCTTATATGGGTGGCTATCTAATAATTATTTTTTGGACAAAATTGCCAAGAAATTCATTGATGAATATACCCTCTAGCACACTTAATTAGGCAGGCGCTTTCCTACTAGAAAAAAAATCCTAAAAATCCCAGAAAAAGTAGTCTGTGACATTCCAAGCAACCTAAAGAGTACAGTAATAAGTAAAAAATAAAAATAAAAATTTCTCATTGTATATGTCAGGGAAGGTTTGCCCAAAGCACAAATTACGTTTCCAGATGCATACATATGAGCATGCAACGGGCCCGGCACATGTGCATAGATGTGGGCACAGGCATGTGCACTAGGGATGAACTTCGAGTTCGAGTCAAACCCATGTTCGACTCGAACATCAGCTGTTCGACCGTTCATCGAATTTCGAATATTATGGGCCGTTCGCGCCAAATTCGAGTGGCGAGTCACGCGGCATCGCAGTGCATTGCTGGCTGATGATTGGCCAAGCATGCACTATGACCCGCATGCTTGGCCAATCACAGCGCCATAGGTACAGAGAGCCGTAATTGGACAAAGTCAGGGTGGCTTTGGCCAATCATGGCTCAGAGGAGTAGGTAAGGCTTGGCGGCCTTGTGTAGTGTGTTGGCGTTTGTTATAGGAAAGAGACAGAGTGAGAGAGACAGTGTAATTTGATTTGAGTTAGATAGAGCAGGCAGGCGAGTCAGTTAGCTGCAGTTACAGTGTGTAGAGGATATATATGCAGCCTATGTGTTGTATATATATTTACACACTGTATTGAGTTTAGCTAGATCCGTTCCTGTTATTCTCTATACTGACAGGCAGGCAGGTGATTGTGCTAGCTGCAGTGTTTCACTTAGTATACTGTGTCCTTTGCACAGTGTGCACCAAAAGCTTACCTGAATACAATTGCTGGTGTTCTGATACAAATACAGGCAGGGAGCTGCAGTATTTTGCTTTAGTGTCCTTTGCACAGTGTGTACCAAAAGCTTCCCTGAATACAACTGCTGGTGTTCTGATACAAATACAGGCAGGGAGCTGCAGTATTTTGCTTTAGTGTCCTTTGCACAGTGTGCACCAAAAGCTTAACTCAATACAATTGCTGGTGTTCTGATACAAATACAGGCAGGGAGCTGCAGTATTTAGCTTTAGTGTCCTTTGCACAGTTTGCACCAAAAGCTTACCTGAATACAATTGCTGGTGTTCTGATACAAATACAGGCAGGGAGCTTCAGTATTTTGCTTTAGTGTCCTTTGTACAGTGTGCACCAAAAACTTACCTGAATACAATTGCTGGTGTTCTGATACAAATACAGGCAGGGAGCTGCAGTGTTTTGCTTTAGTGTCTTTTGCACAGTGTGCACCAAAAGCTTACCTGAATACAATTGCTGGTGTTCTGATACAAATACAGGCAGGGAGGGAGCTGCAGTATTTTTATTTAGTGTCCTTTTCACAGTGTGCATCTAAAGCTTACCTCAATACAATTGCTGGTGTTCTGATACAAATACAGGCAGGGAGGGAGCTGCAGTATTTTGATTTAGTGTCCTTTGCACAGTGTGCACCTAAAGCTTACCTCAATACAATTGCTGGTGTTCTGATACAAATACAGACAGGGAGGGAGCTGCAGTACTTTTCTTTAGTTTCCTTTGCACAGTGTGCATCTAAAGCGTACCTCAATACAATTGCTGGTGTTCTGATACAAATACAGGCAGGGAGGGAGCTGCAGTATTTTCATTTAGTGTCCTTTTCACAGTGTGCATCTAAAGCTTACCTCAATACAATTGCTGGTGTTCTGATACAAATACAGGCAGGGAGGGAGCTGCAGTATTTTGATTTAGTGTCCTTGGCACAGTGTGCACCTAAAGCTTACCTGAATACAATTGCTGGTGTTCTCATACTAATACCCCAGGCAGGGAGTTCAAAATTACAAACAGATTCTATGTAACAACAAACCTACAGTCCCGGTCTTGTTTAACCATGCCATTTTTTTCATCCATATTGCCGGGACCAGACATTACATTAAAGCCGCAAGCAGTTTTAAATGACTTTTTTTCCTTTAGAAATGTCATTTTGTGCAGGGACAGTTCTAAACACAGGAAACACGTGCCACTTCACAGGCATACTATAGACACCCCCCCAGGTACGATATTTAACCACTTCAATACAGGGCTTTTATACACCCTTCCTTACCAGACCAATTTGTAGCATTCAGCGCTCTCACACTTTGAATGACAATTACTCAGTCATGCTACACTGTACCCAAACCAAATTTTTATCATTTTTTTTCTCACAAACAGAGCTTTCTTTTGGTGGTATTTAATCACCACTGGGTTTTTTATTTTTTGCAAAATAAGCAAAAAAATTGAGATTTAAAAAAAAATAACACTTTTTTTTAGTTTCTATTGTAAAATTTTGCAAATAAGTCATTTTTCTTCATTAAATTGGGCCAAAATGTATACTGCTACATATCTTTAGTAAAAATAACCAAAAAAAGTGTATATTATTTGGTCTCTGTGAAAGTTATAGAGTCTACAAGCTATGGTGCAAATCATTGAAAAATTATCACATCTGATCACACCTGATGTACTGAAGGCCTATCTCATTTCTTGAGACCCTAACAAGCCAGGAAAGTACAAATACCCCCCAAATTATCCCTTTTTGGAAAGCAGACATTCCAATGTATTTAGTAAGAGGCATGGTGAGTTTTTTGAAGGTGTATTTTTTTCCCACAATCCTTGGGAAATTTTGAATTTTTTTTTTTTTGCACAAAATTGTCATAATAAGTTATTTCTCTCACACAGCACATGCATACTTGAAATTACACCCCAAAATACATTATGCTACTCCTCCTGAGTATAGTGATACCACATGTGTGAGACTTTTACACAGCCTGACCACATATAGAGGTCTAACATCCAAGTAGCACCTTCAGGCATTCTAGGAGCATAAATTGCACATCTCATTTGATGACAACCTATCACACTTTTGAAGGCCCTGGAGCACCAGGACAATGGAAACACCCACAAAGTGACCCCATTTTGGAAAGCTAACACCCCAAAGTATAATCTATGAGGCATAATGAGTCTTTTGAACGGTTCATTTTTTTCCAGAAGTTTTTGGAATATGTGGGAAAAAAATGAAAACGCATTTGTTTTATACAAAGTTGTCCATTTATAAGATATTACCAACACATAGCATATACATAGCAAAAATGACACCCCAAAATACATTCTGCTACTCCTCTTGAGTATGGCGATACCAAATGTGTGAGACTTTTACACAGCTTGGCCAAATACAGAGGCCCAACATTGAAATAGCACCTTCAGGCATTCTAGGAGCATAAATTGCACATCTCATTTGATGACAACCTATCACACTTTTGAAGGCCCTGGAGCACCAGGACAATGGAAACGCCCACAAAATGACCCCATTTTGGAAAGCTAACAACCCAACGTATAATCTATGAGGCATAATGAGTCTTTTGAACGGTTCATTTTTTTCCAGATGTTTTTGGAATATGTGGGAAAAAAATGAAAACGCATTTTTTTTATACAAAGTTATCTATTTATAAGATATTACCAACACATAGCATGTACAAAGCAAAAATGACACCCCAAAATACATTCTGCTACACCTCCTGAGTATGGCAATACCAAATGTGTGAGACTTTTACAAAGCCTGGCCAAATACAGAGGCCCAACATTGAAATAGCACCTTCAGACATTCTAGGAGCATAAATTGCACATCTCATTTGATGACAACCTATCACATTTTTGAAGGCCCTGGAGCACCAGGACAATGGAAACGCCCACAAAATGACCCCATTTTGGAAAGCTAACACCCCAACGTATAATCTATGAGGCATAATGAGTCTTTTGAACGGTTCATTTTTTTCCAGAAGTTTTTGGAATATGTGGGAAAAAAATGAAAACGCATTTTTTTTATACAAAGTTGTCCATTTATAAGATATTAGCAACACATAGCATGTACTTAGCGAAAATGACACCCCAAAATACATTCTGCTTCTCCTTCTGAGTATGGCGATACCAAATATGTGAGACTTTTACACAGCCTGGCCAAATACAGAGGCCCAACATTGAAATAGCACCTTCAGGCATTCTAGGAGCATAAATTACACATCTCATTTCTCAACCACCTATTACAGTTTTGAAGACCCTGGAGCACCAGGACAATGGAAACGCCCATAAAATTACCCCATTTTGGAAAGCTAACACCCCAACATATAATCTATGAGGCATAATGAGTCTTTTGAACGGTTAATTTTTTTCCAGAAGTTTTTGGAATATGTGGGAAAAAAATGAAAACGCATTTTTTTTTTATACAATGTTGTCCATTTATAAGATATTACCAACACATAGCATGTACATAGCAAAAAGGACACCCAAAAATACATTCTGCTACTCCTCCTGAGTATGGCAATACCACATGTGTGAGACTTTTACACAGCTTGGCCACATACAGAGGCCCAACATCTAAGTAGCACCGTCACGTGTTCTAGGAGCATAAATTACACACATAAATTCCTGACAACCTATCACATTGTTGAAGGCCCTTCATATTTCTAACACATAGCATGTACTGTACATACCAATTATAAACCAAAATACATTCTTCTGAGAAAAGGGTAAAGAAAAGATTACCTGCGGTTTTAGTAGTGCAGTGGTCCAAAGAGGAGAGCATCGGTCCACGCAGCAGGCAGGAACGTGGACAGCGACAGCAAAACAGGCAGCAGGCAGGAATAGTCAGTACAGGTAGAGATGATGTCAGCACAGCCAAAGCATTGGTCCAGATAGCAGGCAGAGATGTGGTCAGCAGCAGCAAAAGGAACAAAGGATCGTCCATGCAGCAGGCAGGAATACTGTCCATAGTTAGTACATGCAGCAGGCAGAGGTATGGTCAGCACAGCCAGAGTATTTGTCCATGGAGCAGGCAGGACCATCAAGCTTAGGGCATCGGTCAGGAAAGAATGGGGACAGGGGTAGAGGCTTCTCCCACCCAAATCGCTTTGAAGCCTCCAGACAACCAGACCCTGTTCTGGGAACACAGAAAACCAAAAACTGGTTTTCTGAACTCAGAACACTATTCTGGAGCCCCTCACATATGTGAGACCCCTGTGTAGAAGGGTGAAAGATCAGTCCAAGGGGGCAGGCAAAAACATGGTCAACAGGCCGAGGTCAGTGCAGGTAAAAGGCAGAAATAAACGGTAGGCAGAGGCATAGTCGATACAGTCCAGGGTCAGTTCACGTGAAAGGCAGAATCATGGCGGATAAACAATGCAGACGGTAGGCAGAGGCATAGTCGAGAAACAGGCCAGGGTCAGTTCACATGGAAGACAATGATATGGTTGGTTGAGGCAGGGAAATATTCAGGACAAATTGAAAATGGGGAAAGAGCAGTGTTAGAAATATGGGCTAATAGTTTTCGAGAGTGTGATATTGCTTGAAGCATTCTCCGATGCAAAGGCCAGGTTGGGAGGGACAGTCAGGACAATGGAAGCTGGTGTCTTTCCTAATTCCTCTTCTGGTGCACACCCGACATTTTTTTTTGGCGCCGTCTTCCGGATCCTGATGGTGGAATATGGTCTGAAAAATGGCGTTCATGTAGTCTGCTGACACAATCTGAGTGAATGCTTTCTGGGGGAGATGTTTGTTGGTAGATCAGGGCAGTGACAATGTCTTCAATAAACCTCATGAAGGTGGTGGGTCTTTCTGTTGATTTTTGGTAGATTATGAAAGAATTTAACAGGACCAAATAAAAAAAAAAAATTGCAAATTTTTTATACCAGAAGAGGGATTGTCGGGTTGAAAGATAGGGCTGCAAATAAATCCACACCACCCATGAATTTATTGTACTCATTGATGCAGGAAGGCTTGCGAACGGTACCGCGTCTTCTGTGAAGTTCCACCGAGGTGTCATCGTGGATGGTGGACATGATGTACACGTCTTTCCTATCCCCCCACTTCACAGCCAACACTTCCTCGTTCCTCAAGCTTGCCGATTCCCCCTTTTGAATGGTTGTGGTGACAAGACGCTGTGGGAAGCCCTTTCTGTTTTTTCTTGTTGTACCACAGGCCATTTTTTTTTTAGGTAGAGGTGGAGGAGAAGGGGCAGGCTAGTATAATAGTTGTCCATGTAAATATGATACCCCTTTTGGAGGAGTGGGAATGCCAACTCCCAAACAATTTTTCCACTTATTCCCATGTACGATGGACATTCAGGGGGC
The DNA here is from genome assembly GCA_029206835.1 of Rana muscosa. NCBI lineage: Eukaryota > Metazoa > Chordata > Amphibia > Anura > Ranidae > Rana > Rana muscosa. The sequence goes on along the minus strand of CM055116.1, from coordinate 707,389,275 downwards.
TGGAGCTGGGAATCTTTGCCTTCGTACACGCGGAATGAGTGCACATAACCAGTGGCGTTTTCACAGAGCTTGTTGAGCTTCAAGCCGTACCTCGCCCGCTTACTGGAGATATATTGCTTGATTCCCAGCCGGCCTGTGAAATGCACCAGGGATTCGTCCACAGAAATGTTTTTATCAGGGACATAAAGTTCGGCAAACTTCTTGGAATTTTTTTTTTTTTTAGGGGGCGAATTTTATATAATTTGTCAAAGTTTGGGTGATTTCGGGGGGGGCACTGTGAGTTGTCACTGAAATGCAGGAACCGCATTATAAGTCCGTATCGGGACCTGGACATAGCCGATGTAAAAATTGGCATATGGTGGATGGGTTTCTTCGACCAATACCTATTCATTTCATTTTTTTAAACGTTAGGCCTAAAAACAATCTAAGCTCCACCACTGTTAGGGGTCTCCATTTGAAAGGGCGGGCATAGCTGGAGCTGGGGTTGTTTTTAATAAATTGTTGAGCAAAAAGTTTAGTTTGGTCCACAATGCCTTGAAGCAATTCATCAGGGAAAAAAAAATAAAAAATCAAGTTTGGAAAAACCTGCAGTGTTGACCTGCACACCTGGCTGTGCTGTAAAAGGGGGGATTGTGGCTGACCCTGAGGTAGAAGGCAGCCACAATGGGTTTGCCAAGCCATCTGGAAGCAGGGTTCGGGTCCTACTTCTTTGGCGTGCACTTGCACTGGGCCTTTCCTCCTGGGGTCTAGCAGCGCTTGTACTGGACCTCTCCTCCTGGGGTCTAGCAGCGCTTGTACTGGGCCTCGCTTCCTGGGGTCTACCGCCGTTGGCACTGCTGGTAGCTGCCTGGTGTTCAGACCAACTTCTTTTTGGATGGACTGTGTCGTCCTCTAATTCAGATCCAGATGTGCTGCCTTCAGGGGGCTCATATTCCGAACCAGAATCGGAATCAGAACTGAGCGGTGAGAGCTCCCCATTGCTCTCATCGGTCAGATTGAGTATTTGGTATGCTTCTTCTGGGGTGTACACCTTTCTGGACATAGTGGCTGTATGTACTCTGGTGACGGGTACTCTGGTGAGGTGGCAGGTACTCTGGTGGTGGGTACTTTGGTGAGGTGGCGGGTACTTTGGTGAGGTGGCGAGTACTCTGGTGGACAGGTACTCTGATGGACAGGTACTCCTGATGGACTGGTGGTGGGTACTCTGGTGAGGTGGCGGGTACTCTGGTGGACAGGTACTCTGATGAACAGGTACTCCTAATGGACTGGTGGCGGGTACTCTGGTGAGGTGGCGGGTACTCTGATGGACAGGTACTCCTGATGAACTGGTGGCGGGTACTCTGGTGAGGTGGCAGGTACTCTGGTGAGGTGGTAGGTACTCCTGATAGACAGGTACTCCTGATGGACTGGTACTCCTGATGGACTGGTGGTGGGTACTCTGGTGAGGTGGCGAGTACTCCTGATGGACAGGTACTCCTGATGGACAGGTACTCCTGATGGACTGGTGGCGGGTACTTTGGTGAGGTGGCGGGTATTCTGGTGAGGTGGCGGGTATTCTGGTGAGGTGGCGGGTACTCCTGGTGGACAGGTACTCCTGATGGACAGGTACTCCTGATGGACTGGTGGCGGGTACTTTGGTAAAGTGGCGGGTATTCTGGTGAGGTGGCGGGTATTCTGGTGAGGTGTCGGGTACTCCTGGAGGACAGGTACTCCTGATGGACAGGTACTCCTGATGGACTGGTGGCGGGTACTTTGGTGAGGTGGCGGGGACTTTGGTGGACAGGTACTCCTGATGGACAGGTACTCCTGATGGACAGGTACTCCTGATGGACTGGTGGCGGGTACTTTGGTGAGGTGGTGGGTACTTTGGTGAGGTGGCGGGTATTCTGGTGAGGTGGCGGTGAATTCTGGTGAGGTGGCGGGTACTCCTGATAGACAGGTACTACTGATGGACGGGTACTCTGGTGGCAGGTACTAGATGACAGGTACTCTTAATTTAGGGGGGGCAATCTGGGCACAGTGGTACATATGTAGTGTGTAACTCACTGTTAGCTGATCTCCTCCCCACACTGGATCGGTGTGTGAAGAGGAGAACCCAGCAACAGTAAGTTACACACATCAGCGTGTTTTGTTTACATTTAGTGACTGGCTGTGATTGGACAGCCGGTTTACTCTGATCGGGGCTGGGCTGTATCCAAGGGAAAAGTCTCAGCCCCGATCACCGCGCTGCGTGCCCCCTGGGGGCCCGCAGTAGCGGCAGGAAGCCGAGGACGTCATATGACGTCCACCCAGGATGGGAGATCCCATCTGTGGACGTCATTTGACTATGGCTGGGTAAGGAAGCGGTTAAAGGAATATTTCACTTTTTTTTTTTTCACTTTATGCATCATTAAAATCACTGCTACCGAAAAAACGTCCGTTTTTAAAACTTTTTTTTGCTTTGATACATGTACCCTGGGGCAGGACTGGGTCCCCAAACCCTTTTTATGACAATAACTTACATATTAGCTTTCATCAGGCCCGGACTGGCCATAGGGCATACCGGGCAAATGCTGCCGGACAGCATGTCACGTCTTCCCCATCATCTCCAATGTCTCCGGAGGCAGCCGGAGTTGGTGGACGGAGCTGGGGTTGTGGCTGCCCCCTCCAGTCCTCCCACAGACTCGTTCACTCTGGCTGATCCCAAAGCTGAAGGAGAAAGAAACGAGGACACAGCAGCCAGAGCGTCTTCATCTCCAGGCATGCTGTAAGTTACTGCACTGCTGCACATGTCACTACATAGAGTCTTAACCTGGCACCATACCACCCCAGCCTGCCCTATGCCACCGCACCCTTCCCTATGCATGCCACCCCAACCTGCCTTATGCCACCGCACCCTGTCCTATGCCACCGCAACCTGCCTTATGCCACCGCAACCTGCCCTATGCCCCCGTAACCTGCCCTATGCCACTGCAACCTGCCCTATGCCACCGCAACCTGCCCTATGCCACCGCAAACTGCTCTATAACACCCCAACCTGCCCTATGCCACCGCAAACTGCTCTATACCACCCCAACCTGCCCTATGCCACCGCAACCTGCCCTATGCCACCGCAACCTGCCCTATACCATCGCAAACTGCCCTATACCACCCCAGCCTGCCCTATGCCACCACAACCTGCCCTATGCCACCTAAAACTGCTGTATACCACCCCAACCTGTCCTATGCCACCGCAAACTGCTCTATACCACCCCAACCTGCCCTATGCCACCGAAACCTGCTCTATGCCACCACACCCTGCTCAATATCACCCCATCCTGCCCTATGCCACCCAGCCTGCCATATACCACCGCAAACTGCCCTATACCACCCAAACCTGCTCTATACCACCCCAGCCTGCCCTATACAACTCCAACCTGCCCTATGCCACCCCAGCCTGCCCTATATCACCCCAACCTGCACTATACCACCGCAACCTGCCCTATATTACCCCAACCTGCCCTATATCGCCATAGCCGGACCAATACCACCCTATACTTTAATTTACAGGGGTCATTTGAGGGTGCACCTCATGACCGTGCGCTGCCTGCAGGGCGCTGGGCAGGATAGACAGGAGGGGGGTGACACCATGTTTTGCCGCACCAGGTGACACCAACCCTAGTGCCGCCACTGCCCCAGTGCACTCTCAGCTGCGAGTCGGAGCCGCACTCGTGTGACAGTGACACCCGTCGGCACACCAGGGGGCCGGGACCCGCAACGATACCCTTCTCTCTGGCTTGGTGGCTGCGGCACTGATGATCTGATCAGCCTCGGCTCGGCTGTCTCACACAGCCGAGCAGAGTGAAGCCGCCTCCCCCTCCTCCTTTATGTCCACACAGGGGGGGACCCAACATGCAGTCCCGCACTGATCTGAGGTACATTATGGGTCTGAAGGGGGGGTCTATATTGTAGGGGTGGTCTGAAATGTAGGGGGGTTTTGTATTGTAGGGGGTCTGTAATGTAGGGGGGTTCTGTATTGTAGGGGGGGTCTGAAATGTATGGGGGTTCTGTATTGTAGGGGGGTTCTGTATTGTAGGGGGTTCTGTATTGTAGGGGGTCTGTAATGTAGGGGGGTTCTGTATTGTAGGGGGGGCCTGAAATTTAGGGGGTTCTGTATTGTAGGGGGGACTGAAATGTAGGGGTTCTGTATTGTAGGGGGGTCTGTAATGTAGGGGGTTCTGTATTGTAAGGGGGTCTGAAATGTAGGGGGGTTCTGTATTGTAGGGGGGTCTGAAATGTAGGTGGGTTCTATATTGTAGGGGGGTCTGTATTGTAGGGAGGTCTGTAATGTAGGGGGGTTCTGTATTGTAGGGGGGGGTCTGTATTGTAGGGGGGTCTGTAATGTAGGGGGGTCTGTATTGTAGGGGGGTTCTGTATTGTAGGGGGTCTGTAATGTAGGGGGGTTCTGTATTAAAGGGGGGTCTGAAATGTAGGGGGGTTCTGTATTGTAGGGGGGTCTGAAATGTAGGGGGGTTCTGTATTGTAGGGGGGTCTGAAATGTAGGGGGATTCTGTATTGTAGGGGGGTCTGTAATGTAGGGGGGTTCTGTATTGTAGGGGGGGTCTGAAATGTAGAGGGCGTTCTGTATTTTAGGGGGGTCTGAAATGTAGGGGGGTCTGTATTGTAGGGGGGTCTGTATTGTAGGGGGGTTCTGTATCTGTGTAATGTAAGGGGGTGCAGGGTGCTGTGTAATGTAAAGCGGCCCAGAGGTTCAGGGTGCTGTTTAATGTAAAAGGGTCCAGAGGTGTGGTGCTATGTAATGTAAAGGGGTCCAGGGTGCTGTGTAATGTAAAGGGGTCCAGAGGTGCAAGGTGCTGTGTAATGTAAAGAGGTCCAGAGGTGCAGTGTGCTGTGTAATGTAAAGGGGTCCAGAGGTACAAGGTGCTGGAACCCCACATCCCATCATTAACCGCCGCCGCCAAGCACTGCCGCCGCAAAGCCCCCCCCCCCCCCGGCTGCTCAGTCTAAAATGCCCGGGCCTATTTTTTGTCCCAGTCCAGGCCTGGCCTTAATAATTGGCACTTTTGATTTCGAACGTTCGAGTCCCTTAGACTTTAATAGGGTTCTAAAGTTCGCGCAAACTTTCAGTCCGTTTGCAGCTCGCAAACGTCACCTCTGGTGCCTCTGGTGTTTTGAGACACCAGAGGCACCGGAGGGGACTTTTGCAAGCTCGCTGCTTGTTTTTATATGCCCTTTTTCATGCATTTTATGGTAAGCAGTAAGGTAAGGGGACAACCACATCAATCACAAGGGAAACAGGAATTTTCTTCCCTTCCTTCAACAACGACACTTCACGTTGGAAAATTTGGCACCAGCACCTTCACTTACTTCTTTATTGCTCAAACCAGTCGCCGTTTTTGCTTTTTTGCTTTTTTGCACAAGAACACTGATCATCGTTTTGCTCATATATTTTTACCATTGGAATCATTTTCATTTTAAGCAATGATGTTTTGAGGAATTTCAGCAACATTTTGAGGACTTTTTTAGTGCATGTTCACAGCTGCACATAGCACTTTATATATTATTTTCACTTTGGAGTTATTCACTTTGCATATGATTCACCTTTGAGTGTATTATTCTTCTATGCTGTATATGTTTACCACTCTATGATGCTTATTTGTTTACCGATCATCACCTCTTAAAGCCCCGTACACACGGTCGGACTTTTTGCCAAAAAACTTCATTTTGAGCAAGTTTGACAAAAAATCTGACTGTGTGTACGCTCCATCGGACAAACTTTTTTGGTTTTCATCGGACAAAAGTTCGGTCTGCAAACGGACAAACTTTTGGCCAACAAAAGTCTGATGGAGCAAAGTCCGACCGTGTGTACAGAAAACCATCGGACTTTTGTCCGATGGACAAAACAAATAATGTTAAAATCAACCAACAATAGCAGAAGTTGACCAAAGGGTGGCGGTAAAGAGCAGAAAAGAGCAGAAAAACCACGTGATGTTGGAAAAAGTTTTGGGAAAGTTTGCAGAAAAGTCCTGTGGTGTGTATGCTATAGGTGTTCCCGGCCAACTCCGTTCGGACAAAAATCCACGGAAAAGTCAGATGGAAGTCCGGCCGTGTGTACGAGGCTTTAGTCTATCAGGTGCACTTAGACAGTTTCACCTATTTACCATCCTTTATTCAGCGCAGCATTATCACTACCAGGTATGTGACAGTATATTTTGATATGTAAACATATTTTAGTTGTCTAATTTATATATGTAGGTAGGGATGGGTGAATGGTTTGGCCCGAGCATAATATCAGGCCAAGCATTTTCCTGTTTGGCCGTTCGCCGAGCACCAAAATGTGCAGGATGTTCACCCTGACGAACACCCTGCACAGTGTATTCTGTGCCCTGATTAGGGCAAAGCTTTGCCCAATCAATTAGTTTCCCCGCTGACAGCTGTACAATTAAAAAAAAAGTGCAAATAAAAAAATAAAGAAAAAACGTCATGGGGCTCTCCCCCAAAAACCATACCAGACTCTTATCCGGGCATGCAGTCTGGCAGGTGATGGGAACAAGGGCCTCATCCCCACAACCGTGGGTGTGGGGGTCTTCGGGCAGGGGGCTTATCAGAATTTGAAACAAGGGGGCCCCTATATCCCAACCCCCCATATGTGAATGGGTATCAGGTGTACATAGTACCCCTACCCATTCACCAAAAAAGTGTCAAAAAGTAATGAACACAAGAGACAAGTTTTTGACATATCCTTTATTAAAAAGTAAAAAAATTGTGTCACTCAATGTAAATCCATCCTTAATCATGCCGCCCGCCTCCCCGAAAAATAAAAAATGCTCCCACCTGCTGGGAGGCCTCCCACCGAATGCCTGCTCTGTGCTTTGAATTTTTTATATAGGTAAGGGGTGGTGCCACATGGCTACGTCACCCGGTGGAACAGCCCCCTTCTGGTGTCACATGTCCAGCATGCCCCAGTCCATAATAAGGCGCCGCCAGGTGGCCCTGCCCCTTACCTATATAAGAAATGTCAAAGCGCAGAGCAGGCATTCAGCAGGAGACCTCCCAGGAGGTGGGAACGTTTTTATTTTAAAAAAAAAATCAGGTCGGCAGGCAGCATGATTCATGGTGGATTAACATTGAGGGACACTATTTTTTTTTTTTTTTAATAAAGGATTTGTCAAAAATTGTCTCTTGTGTTTATTACTTTTTGACACTTTTTTGGTGACTGGGTAGGGGTATAATGTACCTGATACCCATTCCCATCAGAGGGGACCCGGGATCTGGGGGTTCCCTTGTTAAAGTGGGCTTCCAGATTCCAACAAGCCCCCTGCCCGCAGACCAGGCATGTGGCCTGGTATGGTTCAGGAGATGGGGATGAGCACTCGTCGCCCCCCCTTTCTTGACCTGCCAGGCTGCATGCCTGGATAAGGGTCTGGTATGGATTTTGGTTGGGCCCCACACCATTTTTTTTTCCATTATGCTCTTTATTTCTTTATTTTTTCAATAGTGGGTGACGGCAATTGTAACCGCAAGTTATTTTTAATGATGGGTTTTAACTTGTTTTTTATTTTATTTAGAAATTGCATTTTTGCTGCAGCATGTTTTAGGCATGCTACAGATGTGCCACATTACAGGCATTAAGGGCACTATATTTAAATACATTTTTCATCTTTATTGTTGCACTTTAGGCATAATTAAAATCACTGCTCCTGAAAAACTTAAATATATATATATATATATATATTGATACATGTCCCCCAGGGCGGTACCCAGACTCCCATACCCCTTTTATGGCCAATTACTTGCATATAAGCCTTCAAAATTGGCACTTTTGATTTTTCCTGTTCAGCTCCCATAGACTTTAGTGGGGTTCACTGTTTGGGTTAGAACATTTCCCCTGTTTGGTAGTTTCGCTGTGAACCAAACAAGGGGCTGTTTGGCCTATGTCTATACTGTATGTAGGTATAGAATCCTATGCGCTACCACTTCATATAAGAAATAGGAAGCAGCCACTCACGACTTAAAGTGTCCCCACATCTAAAATTCTATTGTTTACAAATTTTAAGTGATGCTATGCTTCAAAACTAAAAGAATGATACCACAAAGAATTGCAAACAGTAACATTACATGTGTCTGATCTATGAAAGTAGATATTAAATAACATGAATAATAATATTAAATGATCTACTGAGTTTGTACCCAAAGTGCCAGTACTGCAACAAACTTCTCATCAAGGTATGCAAAATAACACAATTAAAGATAATATTCTTATGTCTTTTTTCAATTCAACATAAAAATAATACCCCTACTGGGTATTGTAGGCAAAAACACCAATGCTGCAAATATTGCAAAATTGTGCAAAAATGTGCAAATAAGCAAAAATAGATTAATCAATACAGTGATAAAGTGAAAAAACAATTCCATTTAGTGACTTGATTTTCTTTTAATAGTGTCCAATAAAGAACAAAACCAGTGTGTACAGTGATATCCATGTGCAAATGTCATCAAATTGTACCTCAATCCACACTGTGTATGCTAACAGCTCACCTCATTCCCTAGACCAGAAGGTCTAAAAGTAATTAGGGTGTAAGCAATTCCTCTCCATGGGTGGCTATATCATAGCCTTTCTTCCATTTAGCAATGTGATGGTTTATGGGTCTGTCCTACACTCTCCTCCAGTGGGTGATATGGATACACAAGAAAGCAAATCCTCAGTGTAGTATTTAAATTAAAATGTATTATATAAGAACGTAGTAACTCACATTTAAAAACAATTACAACAGCTTCAGAAACCATGGACTTCACACCCCTGATGAAGTCATGTGGGTTGTGACACAAATAGTCAGGAAGGAGTCGGGTACGTCACTTTTGGTACGTCACTTCCCGGAAGTTCATGGTTTCTGATGCTGTTGTAATTGATTTCAAATGTGAGTCACTACGTGCATCACCAAATTTTACACTCTCCAGTTTTAGTTAATCAACACCAATGTCTCTTTTGCAATAAAATACCTTTTCACAATCATCTGCAGAATGTATACTGAGCTGCACATGCGCAACTCAGTTTACATTCTGGCACACTGCCAGTGCATCATCCCATACCAGCCAATCAAAATGTCCGAATGACCAGCACTTGGAAGAGCCCAGGGAGAGGATGGTAACAACCCAGTGGAACTAAGGTAAGTAGTTTTGCCCTTAGTTCTGCTTTAACAAGAGCTGCAAATAACACACCTCACCTCATGTAGATGATATCTCTCAATAACACTGCAATCAGTGCTTTCTTTCTCCCTCAGTGAGACTTCAAGGGTTAAAAGTTTCAGATCTCAAACCATACAATCCCAAAGGCCAAAAATCTAACAATTATTCATATCGACATACAATTAACCTAACAATTATTTACATCAACAAGCATACTGCATATCATAGAAATTTACAGTATGAAGCACATGCTACACTTAAAGTGGAGTTCCACCCAAAAGTGGAACTTCCACTCATCAAATTCCTCCCCCCCTCCGGTGCCACAATTGGCATCTTTTGGGGGGGAGAGGGGACAGGTATCCTTTCCCACTTCCAGGAGTCCGGGCCGCGGACCGTGACGTCAGCTCGGGGCTCCCTCCTCCTCCCTCCTCCCTCCTCCCTCCCCCTGCCGCCTGGCCAGTAGGAGAGAGGAGCAGGCCTCATGCATGCGCAGTAGAGTTCCCAGCGTGAAGCCGAAAGGCTACACTGCCGGGTACCCTTACCTGCAATGGCGGCGGCAGCACCCAACAGCTGATGGAAACATCAGCTGCGGGTGCCGACATCGCTGGACTCCAGGACAGGTAAGTGTCCATTTTTTTAAAGCCAGCAGCTGCAGTATGTGTTTTTTGGGGGGCGGAACACCGCTTTAAAGAGGAACTGCAGTCTGCTCACATAATTTATGATAAAAACATCTTTGCCATTCTGAAGCTTCCTTCCAACCACTTTGCATATTATTTCATACATACTGTGATTCTGTACTTGCCAAATATGCTGCAGAAATCCCCCTCCACTGAGTCTGGCTGCAGCCAGTTTAACTGTGGGCAGCTGAAGCTGCTGCCTGTTCACTTCCTGGATTTACACAGACACACAGAGGCACACTTCCAGCTCTGCAGCTCTCATTGCCCCTCTTATGAGTCATCCCCCCTCTATTCCTGGCAAACTCTCACAAGAGAGGGAGCTGTGCATGATGTTATGAGCCTAGGCTAATGACCAAACAAGAAACAGGAAGTGGCCGTATATGGTATTTACTGGCAGAAAAAAAACTGTTTTCCTATCCAAAGTTAAAACAACAAGGGCAGAAGATTTAATAGATGGAAAGTTTAAAAAATTTATGAAGATCCGCTTTAACTATGCAGTACATTTCATAAATCTCTAAATCAGTTCAGTAATCCTAAAAGTTCCTGTAGGGAGCAACCTTGCATTAGAAAGTACCTTTTTGTATCTACAGCAGATATTCCACTGGCATTTGTAATATATTCTTCTGGGATAACAGCATGTACTTTCTGTCAGTTTACATACCCAAGGAAGCTCAGTACACTACGCCTTTACTTTACTCCCAGACATAATTCAAAGTCTTTCCATTCTTTGCTTCATGCCTCCATGTCAGCACACAGGGCTGGCATCACATCTCCTTTCTGTGCCCTCCTGTGATGGACACTATTAACCTCTACTTCACCACAAGCTATAATAGTGCTATAATGCAAAAAAATACAAGCATTCTTCCTTGAATAATATCACAGATATTAAACCCCCTTGGGGGACCCTTGTCTGATCCAGGGATCGTGTCGGTGGCTCTACCTGGTTGGAATCCACAGCGGGGTGAGTTCACGTCTTTGGATTGAGGCGCAGCATTTGAGCCATTATTGAATGTTTTGACATTAATGTTGTGATATAAGAATATAAAAATGTAAATCTAATATTTTCTTTTGTTTTTGCCTTTTATGTTTACACAGTTGTTATTGATAGCATCAAGCGTTTTCACACTACCCTTGAAGAAGCTACATATGCAAAACATGTCAAGTTGATGCGATAACTCTTTACTCTCGGCTTGAAAATCACCTGTATATTGTGACCACCTTGTAACTGTATTTTAGCCACCCTGGTATTTCCCATTGTGTTTTTATATTGTTTACCTAGGATCACTTTTTATGAATATTCAAAATAAATTATTTATTTGTAAGAAACAATCTCCTTCTCATCACTACTTTACTTTTTGCACCGTTAAAATCCCTTTTCTCCCCTTCCCCATTTTTTGAAGATATTGTTTATTGTATAAAAACCAGCATTGTACTCATAAGAAAATCTGTACTATAGGCTTATTAGAACAAGTATTCCCTCTGGATCAATCCCCTGGAGGCTGACTCTCCAATCACAGTAACCAGGGGTAACCAATTCTACCACCACTACAGTGTTCTGTTCTCCACCAATCCTGCGTGTTTTGAAGCTAGAGCCTTTTTCATCAGAGGAGGAGCATGCAACAAGAACTTCTTAAAGCAGAGTTCCACCCAAAAGTGGAACTTGCACTTTAAGGACTCCTAACTCCCTGACATGCCACATTTGGCACGTGTGCACCCAGCTGTGCACCCAAGCTATCATAGCCGGGTGCCCAAACTAGTGATGCCGTTGCCGGGAAGAGGCAAAAGAGAGATCCAAGGGTTTGGGCTGCCGCATCTCTGGACCATGGGGCAGGTGAGTGTGTTCACACCGACCGTACACAAATATGCATTCATGGCTTGAAGGGGTTTTACCGGGGTGATGCCTTCACGACACTAAAAAAAACTCCAGTCCCGACAGAGGCTCCCAACATCTGCCGGTTCTTAAATAGCTAAGGGGCGGGGCCACCTGGCAATGTCAACTGGTGGCCCCGCCCATTGTGACATCATCGACCCAGCAAACCCTGGTTGATGATGTCACAAAGGGGTGGGGTCACCCAATGATGTCATTATTCATAATTTAACAACTGACGGTGGAGCGGGCAGGCGGCGGGAGCCTTGTTCGGGACAGGAGATTTATTTTTTTGGGTCAGAAGCAGCGGGGCATCATGATTGACATTGGATCTACTCTGGGGGACATTTATTTATTTTTTATTTGTTTTTTGTTTTTTAATAAAGGAATTAGAAAAAACTATCTGTGTTTTTATTTACTTTTTACACGAGGGTACCCCTTACTCATTCCCATAGTAGGGGGTGGGATCTGGGGGCCCCCATGTTAAAAGGGGCTTGCAGATTCTGATACATCACCCCCGCAGACCCCCACAACCACTGGGCCAGGCTTGAGGGGGAGAAGCCCTTGTCCCCATTAACATGGGGAAAAGGGGCTTTAGGGTTGGAGGGTTAGTAGGTAAGTAGTTTTTTTTCTTTTGTTTTGTTGTTTGTTTTTTTATTTGCTAAGATGGCATATTTTTCTATATTTTATAGTTATACAATATGTTATTTGTTAATTTTAATCTATTTGGTTCAATTGCTTTTACTTAAATTAGTGGTCCGGCCCCTGAGGCACCATTCCATTCACTGACACCAAAGATAGGGCACTATTTCTTCTACTGACACAAATGATAGGGTACTATCCCTCCCACTGACATCAACAATAGGGCAGTATTCCTTCCACTGACACCCCATGATAGGACAATATTTCTTCCAATGACCACAACCAGGGATGAGCCGAACACCCCCCTGTTCGGTTCGCACCAGAACCTGCGAACAGACAAAATGTTCGTGTAAACTTTAGAACCCTATTAAATACAATGGACTCGAACGTTCGAAATCTAAAGTGTTAATTATAAAGGCTAATATGCAAGTTATTGTCCTAAAAAGTGTTTGGGGACCTGGGTCCTGCCCCAGGGGACATGTATCAATGCAGAAAGAAGTTTTAAAAACGGCCGTTTTTTCGGGAGCAGTGATTTTAATAATGCTTAAAATGAAAAAATAAAAGTGAAATATTCCTTTAAAGTTCGTACCTGGGGGGTGTGTATGATATGCATGTGAAGTGGCGCATGTTTCCCGTGCTTAGAACTGTCCCTGCAAAAAATGTCATTTTTGAAAGAAAAAAATGCATTTAAAACTGACTCGCGGCTATTAATGAATTGTCGGCTCCCGGCAATACATACAAAAGTAATTGATAAAAAAAAAAAGCGTGGGGGTTCCCCAGAATTCAATTACCAGGCCCTTCAGGTCTGGAATGGATATTAAGGGGAACCCCGCCGCAAATTAAAAAAAAAATTGACGTGGGGTTCCCTCAAATATCCATTCCAGGCCCTTCAGATCTGGCATGGATTTTAAGGGGAACTCCACCCCAAATTTTTTAAAAAAATGGCGTGGAGTCCCCCTAAAAATACATACCAGACCCCTTATCCGAGCACGCAACCTGGCCGGCCGCAGGGGAAAAGGGGGGGACGAGAGAGCGGCCCCCCCTCCCTCCTGAACCGTACCAGGCCACATGCCCTCAACATGGGGAGGATGTCCCCATGTTGATGGGGACAAGGGCCTCATCCCCACAACCCTTGCCCGGTGGTTGTGGGGGTCTGCGGGCGGGGGGCTTATCGAAATCTGGAAGACCCCTTTAACAAAGGGGACCCCCAGATCCCGGCCCCCCCATGTGAATTGGTAAGGGGTACATTGTACCCCTACCATTTCACGAAGAAAGCGTAAAAAAATGTTTAAAAAAACACACAAACACCTTGAAAAAGTCCTTTATTTAGAAAAAAAACCAAAAAACATTCCAGCGGTGAAATCCAGTGTCCCGCGGCGATCCCGATGTCCAGCGCTGTCCTTCATTGGTTGTGCCTGAGCGGACCTGATGGGGAACTCCCTCTCAGTATTTTAAATGTATAGACCCGCCCCTTCTTAAGTTCCCCATCAGGTCCGCTCAGCGGACCAGATGCGGAACATGAGAAGGGGCGGGTCTATACATGTATAACCAAAGTGAGAGCAGTTCCCCATCAGGTCCGCCCCCTCGGTATGTCGGACCCGCCTACGTCATTGGCTTGAGCGGGGAACTTCCTTCACTATGTAAATTTAAATTACACAGTGAAGGAAGTTCCCCGCTCAAGCCAATGACGTAGGCGGGTCCGACATACCGAGGGGGCGGACCTGATGGGGAACTGCTCTCACTTTGGTAATACATGTATAGACCCGCCCCTTCTCATGTTCCGCATCTGGTCCGGTGAGTGGACCTGATGGGGAACTTTAGAAGGGGCGGGTCTATACATTTAAAATACTGAGAGGGAGTTCCCCATCAGGTCCGCTCAGGCACAACCAATGAAGGACAGCGCTGGACATCGGGATCGCCGCGGGACACTGGATTTCACCGCTGGAATGTTTTGTTTTTTTTTAAATAAAGGACTTTTTCAAGGTGTTTGTGTGTTTTTTTAAAAAAAAATTACGCTTTCTTCGTGAAATGGTAGGGGTACAATGTACCCTTTACCAATTCACATAGGGGGGGCCGGGATCTGGGGGTCCCCTTTGTTAAAGGGGTCTTCCAGATTCCGATAAGCCCCCCGCCCGCAGACCCCCACAACCACCGGGCAAGGGTTGTGGGGATGAGGCCCTTGTCCCCATCAACATGGGGACCTCCTCCCCATGTTGAGGGCATGTGGCTTGGTACCGTTCAGGAGGGAGGGGGGGCCGCTCTCTCGTCCCCCCCTTTTCCCCTGCGGCCGGCTAGGTTGAGTGCTCGGATAAGGGGTCTGGTATGGATTTTTAGGGGGACTCCACGCCATTTTTTTTTTAAATTTGGGGTGGAGTTCCCCTTAAAATCCATGCCAGATCTGAAGGGCCTGGAATGGATATTTGGGGGAACCCCACGTCAATTTTTTTTTAATTTGCGACGGGGTTCCCCTTTATATCCATTCCAGACCTGAAGGGCCTGGTAATTGAATTCTGGGGAACCCCCACGCTTTTTTTTTTTTTTTTATCAATGACTTTTGTATGTATTGCCGGTAGCCGACAATTCATTAATAGCCGCGAGTCAGTTTTAAATGCATTTTTTTCTTTCAAAAATGACATTTTTTGCAGGGACAGTTCTAAGCACGGGAAACATGCGCCACTTCACATGCATATCATACACACCCCCCAGGTACGAAATTTAAAGGAATATTTCACTTTTATTTTTTCATTTTAAGCATTATTAAAATCACTGCTCCCGAAAAAACGACCGTTTTTAAAACTTCTTTTTGCATTGATACATGTCCCCTGGGGCAGGACCCCGGTCCCCAAACACTTTTTAGGGCAATAACTTGCATATAAGCCTTTATAATTAGCACTTTAGATTTCTCCCATAGATTTTTCGAATTTGCCGCGAACACCCCAATTTGTTCGCTGTTCGGCGAACGGGCGAACAGGCAATGTTCGAGTCGAACATGAGTTCGACTCGAACTCGAAGCTCATCCCTAACCACAACTACCAACAATTGAGCACCATTTCTCCCACTAATACCAACAATGGGGCACTATTCCTCCCACTTAAACCAATGAGAAGGCACTGTTTACTTCCACTGATGCCAAGACATTTTCTGATCCCACTGGACATAGTCTGCCCCCCCACCCCAAGGCCTGAAGGCCAGTTAAATTACCCTTTCTTTAGAAAGTTCGGAGGCTCCTGAGTGATGTTATACACATAGAGCCGGTTCACACTGGGGCAACACGACTTCCAGCGTGACTTTACAAGGCAACTTCAAGGCAACTTCGAGGCAACTTCAAGGCAACTTCGAGGCAACTTGGAGGCAACTTGGAGGCAACTTCAAGTTTCCTCCAGGACAGGCGACTTTTCCAGTGGCCAATCAAACAATAATCAGCTCTGTGGACGTTAGAGCCGGTTCACACCAGGGCGACTCAGGATCCGACTTCAGGTCGCCCCAAGACGCCCCAAGTCGCCCCAAGTCGCGCCGTAATGTTAGTCTATGGAACCGTCTTTATGCACACTACTGAAGTCGCTCCGACTTCAGAAAAGGTTCCTGTACTACTTCAAGGCGACTTCTAGGCGACTTGTACCCATTGATTTCAATGGAAGTCGCCTCCAAAGTCGGATCAGTGTCTTAAATGAAGCAACTTTACAGGAAGAGAAAATAGTTTTCTCAGGAAAACCCCTCCCTCCCACAGAGCTGATTATTGTTTGATTGGCCACTGGCAAAGTCGCCTGTCCTGGAGGAAACTTGAAGTTGCCTCGAAGTTGCCTTGAAGTTGCCTCGGAGTTGCCTCAAAGTTGCCTTGAAGTTGCCTTGTAAAGTCGTGCTGGAAGTCGTGTTGCCCCAGTGTGAACCGGCTCATACTGTATATGCTCAATTGAAGACAAAATAGGAAGATTGTCCATATTGATTTTAGGTATGTGCATTTTGTGTGCTTTATATACTCTTATAAGGTATACTAGTGGTAAGCTGTGTATTGGATGAACTTGATTTATGTGTTTGTATGTATATTTAGTCGCTTGCCTGGTTGCCATTTCCCCCACTGTACCCCAGCAGGCCAGATGGCCCAATTTTTGTTCACTTGGGAATGTTTTTCTTTTTCTCCTTTCTTTTTTTTGCATATTTTAATATTTGGGACAGAAAGTTTCTATATGATATAAGATTATTATTATGAGAGTTTTGGTTATATTCTGATATATGGCAGTGGCTATATTTGGGCAATAATGTCACCACTATCCCATCCCCTTCTTTTATATAGCCAATGACAGTTCAAGGAGCTGTCCTTTAACTGGTATTACCATGGGGGATCAGTGGCGAGCAGCGGGTCATCAGGTACAGTATATTGGTGGTGGGTATCATGATTGACAATAGACTTTTTGGGGGATTTTTTTTTTTTTAAAAGGACTTGTTAAACGTTTGGGTGTCTATATTTCTTAGTTTTAGTTTGACAGGTTCTGCTCCAATTGATTTAGATTGGGTTTAGGTTTGGCATACAAATGTCTTTGAAGTTTGACTAACCTCTGCTGAACCAAATCCTGGACTGTTCTCTATATAAGAGTGCTGGAATGAAGCTTGGAAAAGACCCCTGGGGAACAAGGAATACTCCAGAGACAGCATAATATAAGTAATAATAAGTAAAGTATACAAGACGGGGGTAATCCACTCAACCTAGTGGCAGCAAACTGAATGTTACAATGGGTACTAGATGATGGATGGGTCCTTTTATAGGACTCTAGAGGAATCAGTAGTTGAGCACTCAGCAATATTCATGCATGTGCACACCTCCTTAATAGATAAATAGTACCCTGCTTGCACCAGAACACCAGAAAGGGAACAAATAAAAATGCTGAAGGAGGTAGGAAGCAAGACCCAGGCAGGACATAAAGAACAGCAGCAAGTACAACAGGTGGCCACTGGGAGCAGAGCACAGGTAGGTTCCTAGAAATTAAACTGATAAGAAATATTCCAGTTGAAGAACTGCACAAGGTTATCTGCAAAGAAAATGTTAGAACAGGATGAGGCATGCGAACAACATTGCATGGATGTCATGGAGGTTTTCTCCTTTAGATATGGGTTGGCTACCCGCTTTAAAGAAATGACAGTTGTCACTATGATGATAATAATGACAATGTTGATAATAATGATGATGGCGTTCTTGAAGACAAATACCCACACTGAGGATGAAAAACAAATACATTTTTCAATTGTGTAAGTTGTCACATTTAAAAGTTTTTGTTTTCACTAGTCACACGTGTAATGCTTTGTTTTAGTTGTAAAGATAGAGTTAAACATTGCATAAAATATTATGAGTTTAAAATTCTACCTAAATTTTATTTAGTGAAAAATAACAAGACACGCTTAATTGGCAATGTAAAATAACAACTACTGGGAAGAAACTGCATTCGTGTGTGCATATTTTTTCATTATTTCCTACAAAGGAAGACATGATAATGTAATATTACTTTGTGGAACATAGTAATTCGTGCTTGTATATTGCTAGATCCTTCACATTAATGGAAAATGATTTTGCCTTAATTCAGTTTTTCGCAATCACATTTAATGGATCTTTTTATGCAATACTTGTATTGTCATTCGGCTCATCAGAGCTCTCAAGTACTAGTTATGTATGTGAAGAGGTCATTTCTGAAAGAGAATTATTCGTTTCTCAATGGTTAAAAACATTGCCGTAAGCTTAGAAGGGTAAATTAAATTTAGCACTGGATGTACATTTCGATTCTCACTTTTATCACAGTCTTGGTACATGTTGCATTATTTTAACAACACAATCATTATGGTTAGCAAGGAATATAATGATGGAAATATTTATGATGCATTCAAATTAGATTTCTCAGTTTTATTATACAGCTTAGAAACAATATACCCTTCATTCTTATCAATGGATATTTTCAACAAACAACAATTCAGAGTACATGACCTTGGTGTACAGAAACTTTGCTAGATGTGATGGCCAAGTTGAGAGTAAAATTACCAGACAAATTCAGTTTTTTAAGAATACTTTCCCATAGCCTTCCATAGTGCAAGCAGTTGAATACTGGAAAGCATGATAAAAATGATCTATGGTATGAAGTAGTAGAAAGATGACACTAAAGTGTAAGAATGCAGTCATTTATCAGGATAGTTTTGTAAACACAGTGTACATTGTGGACAGTGGTGGTTGTATAGTGAACAGTATGATTGTTGGTAACAGAGGACATACAGTATAATACAATAGAACAGAGCAAAACAGTTTTAGAACAAACGGAGTGACAAATAGGAAATATGCTGATGCATGAGTCAGAAATTGCTACCTGCTTCCTTTGTGGTGGATGCTTACAAATTATTGGTGATCCCACCATAGTAATTATTATATTTTTTTCTGCACATATACATGTATAGCGAAAATGTATAGGCCCCCAATAATCCTTAGTACACTTCCCTTACTTAGAAATAAGGTCATTCACTGTCTGCAGCAGTGAGATGAACTATCATCCCTCTTATATAAACCTCAACATGCAGGAACAATCTGTCATTGTTTGTGTTGTAGACTGGGAGAAATTAAGGATATGGTATTAACTACTAGCTATCAGTTGCAGTGTAGAAGAGTGATAGTGAGACTGCTGCTTTATTATTCAAAATGTTGACACTCTTTTAGCTTGGTTCACATCAATGCGGTACGGGATTTGCAGCAATTCCTGTGCATTTACAGCACCACATCACAATCGCGCTCCATTCATGTGAACCACTGTGGGTGTCAATGTTAAGCAAATGACACCCCAAAAATTGTTTGCAAAATGCAGTGCGATTATCTGAATCAGATCCCATGGGTGTGAACGCAAATGCGATCCAATTCCAGTGTGGCAAAAAAAGGCTCAAATTGCACTGCATGAGAATTGCATGTGATTTGAACAGGAATGTGGTTGTGATTTCAGTCCCTATCACATGCGGTTCCCCGCACTGCATCAGTGCCTAAAGTTTCAATATGAACTATGAAAATGTATTTGTGTCTCTCTCAGGCTTATCCAAATGCCTGTACACTTGCCTCACAAAACCAGGAAACAATGTATGTGTAACACCCAAACATAATAAAAATAATCTTTAATTCATGACTAAATAATAAAACATTGGCCCATTGTATTTTTTTTTAAATCAGAGATGTTTATTGTAACAAAAATAGACTGAAAAATTACAGCAAAACAAATAGAAAAACTTCACAGCTCACATGTAGGACACAAAGTTAGTCGTACAGTACTATTAGTAGTGCAAGAGGTACATTCCGACAGTATGCATACCATCCTCCGCCATCACAAATTATACAAGTCAGGCAATGCTTCTAAAAGGGAATGCTCTTTCAGGAGTCCCCCTTACCTTCAAAATGCATATATTAAGCTATTTATATACATATTCCTTGCCCTCGTTGCGTCTCAGCCACACACCGACCACCTATCTCAACAGCCTATCCATCACCAGATCTACCAGGGACAGGCCAGGGGTATCCAACCAAGGTGCCCACAGCCTATCAAACTTTCCAGAGAGACCCCTATGTTGGTATATATATTTCTCCAGTCTTATGGTGTCACCCATATGGGCAATCCATTCCTTCAACGTTGGGGGCTCAACCGCCTTCCAACATCGTAGGATCAGCTTACGGGCTTGAAACAGAGCCCTCGATATGGCTTGTTTGGGATTATCTTCCAAGGGAATGTCTTCTAAGATCCCAAGTAAGCACGGTTTCGGGTCAGTGGGTATGGCAGTCTGATATACTCTGTTAACGGTGGCCAAAACCCCTGTCCAGTATAAATGAAGTTTGGGGCACCGCCATAGCAGATGGATTAGGTACCCATGATCTCTCGAACATCTGGGGCAGTTGGAGTCTGGACTCACTCCCATCCTATACAACCTGTCGGGCATATAATGTACTCTAAGTACAATGTATAGTTGGGAAAGCCGCTGTGCCACATTTAAAGAGCAGAGTTGCACTGCCTGCAGTGCCTCCTCGCACTGTTCATCCTCAAACATTCCCACATCCCTTTCCCATTTGCTGGATACTGTAAGGGGAAATCCCTCCAGGTAGACATTGAGAATCATGGAGTAGGTTCTAGAAATGAAGCCCTTGAACTGGGACACTTCAGCCATATATTTGAATATTGGTGTCTGGGAGAGAATCCATGGGGTCCCCCCCCGCCTGTGCCCTCACTGCATGTTGCAACTGAATGTAATAGAAGAGCATGGACTGTGGGAGGTGAAACCGCTCCTTTAGTTCTGGGAAGGGGATCAGTTTGCCCGCTGCGAAGATATGTCTCATATGTGTGACTCCGTGTCTCCTCCACCGCGCTCCGCAGTCCAATGAGAGTAGCTCCCCATAGTACCCATTATCCCATATCGGGCTGTAACCGGTGAATCCCTCTACCTCCTGCAGCTGCCTAAGTTTATTCCATATTTTTTGCATCAATACATACATGGGAAATCGTTTGTTGGACATTGCATATGCCATGGCCTCCATACCCGTGGGTACGCTGTCGATGCCAGTGGCGTAACACATTAGGGCCCTAATGGGGTCAGAATGTACGCTACCCCCTCAACATCCTGATCTTCCTGCATAGCCCAGGCGATATGCTGCGCCTGGGCCGCTAGATAATAGACCCAAGGGTTTGGGAGGGCAAGGCCACCCACTGCCTTGGGCTTTTGTAGCTGTTCCAGCTTTACCCTAGGGGATTTGTCTTGCCATATGAAGGCCCTAAAAATAGAATTAATAATCCTGAAAATCTTTAGAGGGATAACCATAGGTGTGTTGTGTAGGATATATAAGAGCTGAGGCATGAAAATCATCTTTATGAGATTAACCCTTCCCACCAAGGACATCCTAAGTCGGGACCATATTTTGTCTCTATCTCGGATTCTATTAAGCAGTGGAGTCAGGTTAAGTGAAAGAAAATCGCGCGGTTCTGAAGTGATCTGGACACCTAGCTACTTGAAACCGGTGGACTCCGGTACCTTGTGTATTGTCCGTTCCCCACTGTCCCCCCGCTGTCCGGAATAGCATCCAGCAGCAGAAGTGAGGACTTGTTCCAATTAATGACAAGGCCGGAGTATGACCCAAACCTGCCAACCACCGCCATGGCCTCCCTTAAATCCATAGTAAAAACATTGGGCAACATATATCATCATACAGGCTATATACATTGACTTCTCTTTCAATTAATACATCTATGATTCAGACATTAAGATGCATAGTTTTCACTGAAAATTAGCCAAGATATATCTGTTAACATGTTTTGTAGATAGCGTCCGCTTCTTCAAGACAAGGCACATAGTCAGGTACACCCCCAACATGTATGTTACTAGTCAGGACAGAATTTAAAGTGTACACGAAATAAGAGATTACATTTGCCACATCAAATACTGGTAGTTATCCAAACCAAATAAAGGAAAATATGAATTTATTTTTGTTAAAAACTGCATATTTAAGCATTTCAAAGGAATTTGTTGTATTTTTGGGTAACTGCTGTACCTTGGGTAGTTGTGGGTCCCTTGCATTCTAAATTTGTAAATACTACTTCTACAAATGTCAAATGTGTAATAGTTGCACATTTGCTAAGGCACATAGCAGTGCAGAACAAATCGTCTGCAAAAAAAAAAAGTGTTATATTTCCAAGAGGCTACTTTTGCACTTTTTTTTACTTTCAAAATATTTATTGAGAATTTTTCAAATAAACAATACAAAACAACTGACATCAGCGAAACACGCAAAAAAACACATATATGAAACATAAGATATCGAAACCCACAATGTCAATTCCAAAACAGTAAAGGTGTCAAACCCCCTAAATAAAGGCCAGATCCTTATCATCCGATACAACGAGGTGGATGAACCGAATGAAGATTTACCTGAAATCAGGGTGCTAAAGATGTGGGGTGCCAATATAAATATTTCAGTAACTAAACATACTTTAGAGAAAAAGTGTGAAAGAAGATAAAGAATGGAGGAAGAAAGAGCACAGAACAGAGAAGGGTGGTCTGAGCCAGGGTCAGGAAATATATATTAGTCCGAAAATCCAAAGAGCAGTGCTAAATTAATGTACCAGGGAGATATGCATATATGTGGCCCTCGGCTCCCAGGTCCATTCGAATTATTCAACTGTGTCCTTAACATAATCAGGGTGACCTTTTTCTTAGCCTGTGCCAGGGACACCGTAGATTGTTTCCATAAATTGGCAAGAGTAATTTTAGCTTCTAGCAAGATATAGAATATCAATTGTTGTAAGTATTTAGTAGCCCAGGCACAGGGGTATTAAGGAGTGCTATGTGTGGAGTCTGGGGAACTGATTGTCCCGTTACTCTACGAGTCAATGCGAAGATTCCATTCCAGTAACCCCAGATTCTAGAGCATTCCCACCAGATATGGCACATTGTCCCTGGCCTCAGAAACACAATGGTGAAACAGAAATGTACATTTTGACCAACTGGGTTGGCACCAGGTACCAACGGTGAGTACCTTCAAATTTGCCTCTATCAAGGCGCCATTGAGGATACCCCTGTAAGATCTCAGGAAACAACTGTGCCATAGCTCCGGGTCCCTTTATTTTCCCAAATCGGTTTTCCAGTCCTTCATATAGGGGAGTCTAGGAAGAGAAACGAGAATCAGCCCATAGACCAGGGAAATACCACCACGCTGATCTGCATCTTGAGTGCACCACTTTTCATACGGAGTTATCTGATATTGGTCAGACTTAGTTGGCCAGAGGGAGTGTAAAAAATTGGAAATTTGAAAAAGAAACAAAAACGCTCTGACAGAGGCATCTCAAGTAGTGATGAGCCGAACACCCCCGGGTTCGGTTCGCACCAGAACCCGCGAACGGACCGAAAGTTCGCACGAACTTTAGAACCCTATTAAATACAATGGATGCGAACGTTTGAAATCTAAAGTGCTAATTATAATGACTATTATGCATGTTATTGTCCTAAAAAGGGTTTGGGAACCCGGGTTCTGCACCAGGGGACATGTATCAATGCAAAAAGAAGTTTTAAAAACGCCCGTTTTTCTGGAGCAGTCATTTTAATGATGCATAAAGTGAAAAAAAAAGTGTCAAATATTCCTTTAAATATCGTACCTGGGGGGTGTCTAAAGTATGCCTGTGAAGTGCCACGTGTTTCCCGTGTTTAGAACTGTCCCTGCACAAAATTACATTTCTAAAGGAAAAAAAGCCATTTAAAAATGCTTGCGGCTTTAATGTAATGTCTGGTCCCGGTAATATGGATGAAAATCTTTAAGAAAAATGGCATAGCTACCCCATCACACACCCCCCCACCTACCCCAGCCCATTACCAGCCCCTTTGGGTCTTGTATGGATGATAAGGGGAACCCCGCACACAAAATAAAAAAGGCCCTATATACTCTGAACAGCCGTATACAGGCGGTGCATACAAGACAGGGACTGTAGGTTTGTTCTTATGTAGAATCTGTTTGTAATTTTGAACAGGTACATTGTGTGGTAGTGTGGTACCCCACCAGTGTATAAATACAGGATTCTCAACCAGGCAGGTTGAGGGGCTCCAGGGTATTTGCTTGTTTGGGAGGAAACTGGCATTTCAGTTTCCTCATGATTTACTAAAGTCCACTTTGGGACCCGGAGCTTGGGGATTTCCTAGAGATCCGGGTGGGATGAAATCCCCAGTCCTGGATCTGGGGTTTGAGACTCAACTGCACACTGATTGTTCAGGTGTGTGTGGGCCTGATAGTAGAATCAGGACCAGCATTCTGGGCCCCACCCTCCCGACGAGTGCAGGTGTGCACTGGGGAAGCCATAGAGTGCAAGTGTGCACTGGAGAAGGCAGAGAGTGCTTGTGTGCACAGTGGAAGCCAGAGATCCAGGTCTGAGGGTCAGAGCAGCAAGGGGCTGCTATCCAAATGGATGGTGTTGCAGATGGAATAGTCTATAGGAGACAGACAAGAGCCTGAAGTGGAAGGCCTGAGCAGCACTGCTGTATGTATAAGCCAGGAGGCTGAATGTCATTTTGTTGTTGAAAAGGAGTACTGAAACCCCTGCGAGGGAAAACCTTTTGATTTTGGTTTGAACTTCTTTTAATAAAAATGGGCAAACAACCCTTAAAAAGAAGAACCAGCGAGTGGCGGTGTCCTTCAAGCTCTACACTTGATGCTAGTCCTTCACAATTGTTTAAGTGTAGCTCCAGCCAAAAAATCTATTTTTAAGCTTTTTGGAAAACATAGGGAAGGGTTATCACCCCTGTAACATTTGTTTGCTGTCTGTGCAGTGTGCACCTGTTCAGAACAGTTCACCTCACTTTCCGTCCTAATGACAAATGTTTTTTGAAAATTTGGGTTTTTTATTGAAACAAGAATTGGTGATAAAGCATCAGTGGAGAGGAGACACTTGTTTTCCCATATTAACTCTTACAGGAGAGAATTTGCCTTCCTAGGGGTAGATTTCCTCTCACTTCCTGTTGTATCCTTCCGTTTGCAAGGAGGAGTCGTTTGTAAGTTGGATGTTTGAAAGTAGGGGCCTGCCGTATATACTCAGCTGAAATTTGCCCCTTACATGTTGGTGTTGCCACAACACTGTGAGCCCTCACAGTTACTCTTGGTGGGCGCATGAATGGGCCCTGCTGTGAATTATTAGATCAAGAATTGTAATTGCATGCCCCTGTTGAACAGGGGCTGAAAAATTGGGCCTTTGGTGGTGGTGGTGGTGGTGGTGGTGTTGACACAACACTGTAAGGCCTCACAGTTAGTCTTGGTGGGCGCAGGAATGGGCCCTGCTGTGAATTATTAGATCAAGAATTGTAATTACATGCCCCTGTTAAACAGGGGCAGAAAAATTGGGCCTTAGGCACTGGTGCCACAACACTGCAACCCCTCACAGATACTGTACTTGGAGCACAGCAATGAGCCCTGTTGCAAAGTATTGCATCAAATATTGTAATTACACGCCCCTGTTAAACAGGGGCTGAAAAATTGGGCCTTAGCCACTGGTGCTGGTGCCACGACACTGCAACCACTCCCAGATACTCTAGTTGGAGTGCAGGAATGAGCCCTGCTGCAAAGCATTGCATAAAAAATTGTAATAACACGCCCCTGTTAAACAGGGGCTGAAAAATTGGGCATTAGCCACTGGTGGCAGCACCCAGAAACAAAAATGTTCTTCCAAGCTATCATAATCAATCAGATCATTGAGGAGGAGGAGGATAGTCAGTCAACATAACAGGACAGTCTCTCAGCATCAGCATCAGTCTTGAAGGGATGTGACATTTGAAAAAAAAATTGTCTGTTATATCAGCTTCAGGTGTTTGGTAGCTGGTGGTGATCCAAGACTGGTTCATCTTTATGAAGGTCAGACGATCAACAGAGTCGGTGGACAGGCGCACCCTGTGATCCGTGACAAATCCTCCAGCAGCACTGAATGTGCGTTCTGAAAGAACGCTGGATGCAGGACAGGCCAGTAGCTCAATTGCATACTGTGCAAGCTCTGGCCAGTGATCCATTCTCAAGACCCAGTAAGCCAGAGGATTTTCGGTGGGGAAGGTGTCCAAGTCTGACCTTGCCCCTAAGTATTCCTGCACCATGTATATCAGACGCTGGCGATGGTTGCTGGAACCGATCATACCTTGGGGCTGCGGACTAAAGAATTGTCTGAACTCATCGGTCAGACGGCCACCTTCCCCACCGCTCCTTCTTTGACTGACCGAAGCCTCAGCAACTCGTGGTCCAGGACTAGGAGTTTGTAACCTCCCAGTCTCTGGGAACGCGTTGCACAGAGCTTTCTGCAAGGCCTCCCGGAGTTGTCTCATCCTCTGCTCCCTCTGCGACGGTACCCTTGTACCGTGGATCAAGGAGAGTGGCCAGCCAGTAATGGTCCCTCTCCTTGATCCGAAGAATATGAGGATCCTTCCGCAGACTTTGCAGGATCAGGGAGGCCATGCAGCGTAGGTTAGCTGAGGCATTCGGTCCGGAGTCCTCTGGGTCACTAAGGACGACATGATCCGCAGCCACCTCCTCCCAGCCACGTACAAGTCCACTGGTTTCTTGGGACTGTAAATCATCCCTAAAAGACTGCTGCTGATGATGCTGAGTGCCAGGCTCCACCTCCATGCTGACACAATCCTCCTCCTCCTCCACCTCCTCTTCTTCCCGTGCGATGGGTGGGACAGAAGGAACACTGTGTGGGTAAAGGGGTCCTTGAGAGGCAAGGAAGTCCTCCTCTTCCTGCCTCTGTTCTGCCTCAAGTGCCCTGTCCAGTATTCCATGCAGCGTATGTTCCAACAGGTGAACAAGAGGTACAGTGTCACTGATGCATGCACTGTCACTGCTCACCATCCTCGTGGCCTCCTCAAATGGTGCCAGGACAGTGCATGCATCCCTGATCATGCCCCACTGGCGTGGTGAAAAAAAAACAAGCTCCCCTGACCCTGTCCTGGTGCCGTAGTCGCACAGGTACTCATTGATGGCCCTCGGCTGCGTGTTCAGCCGCTGCAGCATGGCCAACGTTGAGTTCCACCTGGTGGGCATGTCACATATAAGGCGGTTCTTGGGCAGGTTCAACTCCTTTTTCAGCTCAGCCAGGCGAGCACTGGCATTATAAGATCTGCGGAAATGCACACAGACTTTCCTGGCCTGCCTCAGGACATCCTGTAAGCCCGGGTACCTGCCCAAGAACCGCTGCACCACCAGGTTAAGGACGTGAGCCACACAGGGCACATGGGTCAGTTGTCCCTGTCGGAGAGCGGAGAGGAGGTTGGTGCCATTGTCACAAACTACCATTCCTGGCTTAAGCTGGCGTGGCGTCAACCACCTCTCGGCCTGCCCCTGCAGAGCAGACAGAACCTCTGCCCCAGTGTGGCTCCTGTCCCCCAAACACACCAGCGCAAGCACGGCATGGCATCTTTTTGCCTGCGTACTTGCGTAGCCCCTTGAACGCCTACGGAGCACCGCTGGTTCCGAGGACAAAGCACAGGAAGAGGCCACGGAGGAAGAAGGATAGGAGGGGGTGGAGGACAGAGGTGTGTCACAACCAGTAGTAGCATTTTGGAGGCGTGGCGGTGGAACAACCTCCAACACTACTGCACCTTGTCCTGCATCCTTCCCAGCTGCCAAAAGAGTGACCCAATGGGCCGTGAAAGAAAGGTAACGTCCCTGTCCATGCCTGCTGGACCATGAGTCAGCGGTAATATGCACCTTACCGCTGACCGCCCTGTCCAGCGAGGCCAAGACATTGCCTTCCACATGCCGGTAGAGAGCCGGAATCGCCTTCCGTGAGAAAAAGTGGCGTTTGGGAACCTGCCACTGAGGAACCGCACATTGCACAAACTCACGGAAGGGGGCCGAGTCTACCAACTGAAAAGGCAGCAGTTGAAGCGCTAGCAATTTAGCCAAGCTAGCATTCAACCGCTGGGCATGTGGATGGCTGGGAGTGAACTTCTTTCGACGGTCCAGCAGCTGGGGCAGGGAAATTTGCCTGCTAGAATCGGACGTTGGTGTACTGCTAGCAGAGTGCCCGCAAGTACTTGCCTGTGACACACCTAATTCTACACCTTCATTCCTCTCAGAGCAGGTTTCAGAGAGGAGTGAAGGTATAGTGGGGTTGGAGATCCCAGCTGATGCGGTGCAAGAAGAGGTCAGCTTTGTTCTTTGGTGTGGGTCTTTAAGGTAGGCTTGCCAACGAGCTGCATGGCAGGTCAACATATGTCTGATCAAGCATGTGGTGCCCAAGCGGCTGATGTTTTGGCAACGCGATATACGCTTGAGACATATGTTGCAAACAGCAGCTGTGCGATCTGATGCACTCGACTCAAAAAAGGCCCACACCAAAGAACTTTTTGAATAACGGGCAGAGGCAGCGCCCTGCACAGGCGGAGCTCTGCGGTGTGATTCCGTCTGTGTGCTGCCCTTACGCTGGCCCCCCGAGGGCATCCTGCCTCGTTGGAGATGTGCCTCCTCCTCATCCTCCTCCTCCTCCTCCTCCTCCTCTCTCCTATTAGGCACCCACGTGGACACACAAATCCCTGTTCTGACAGGGGAGGAGAAACAGATTGTCTGTTCCTACTAAGTAGGAACAACGATCTGGCTCCTCCTCTAGTCAGTCACATCCTCTCACAGTTAGAAACAGACCTAGGGAACACACTAAACTCCTTGATCCTACCGCCTCCACACCAGGGAACACACTAAACCCCTTGATCGTCAATGGTCCCAAAAAAGTGCCAAAAGTTTCCGATCTATCTGCCGCAATGTCGCAGACCCGATAAAAATCACTGATCGCCGCCATTACTAGTAAAAAAAAAAATACTCATAATAAAAATGCCATAAATCTATCCCCTATTTTGTGGACCCTACAATTTTTGCGCAAACCAATCAATATACGTTTATTGCGATTTTGTTTACCAAAAATATGTAGAAAAATACATATTGGCCTAAACTGATGAAGAAATATATATTTTTTTTAAATTGGGGATATATATTATAGCAAAAAGTAAAAAATATTGTGTTTTTTTCAAAATTTACACTTTTCTTTAGTTTAATAGCACAAAAAATAAAAACGCAGAGGTGATCAAATACCACCAAAAGAAAGCTCTATTTGCAAGTTTACCACTGCATATTTCATTGAGTTACTGCAAGTTTAACACGTATAGTTCTGTATGTTACTGCAAGTTTAACGCCGTATATGTCATTGCCTTACTGCAAGTTTAACGCCGTATAGTTTTGTGTGTTAGGGTCTGGTATGGATTTAGGGGAACTCCATGACAAAATGTAAAAAAATACATACTAGACCCTTATCTGAGCATTCAGCCTGGCAGGCCCTTGTCCCCATCAACATGGCACCCACCATCCCCCAGGTTGTGGCCTGGTATGGTTTAGGAGGGTGGCGCTCGCTCGCCCCCCCCCTATCCTGACCTGACAGGCTGCATGTTCAAATAGGGGTCTGGTGTGGATTTTACTCTTAAAATCTATGCCAGACCCAAAGGACCTGGTATGGATTTTGTTTAAAAAAAAAAAAATCTGTCATAGGGTTCCCCTTACCCACTTCAATACACTGTATTATATGCTCTGCACTGCACTTCATACCCTGCACTGTATTACATATACTACACTGCTATACTACACTGACTGCACTATATATTCTCCACTGTATTATATATACTACAATAACTGCACTATATACTCTACAATGTAATATATATATATACTATACTGATGGCACTATATACTCTGCACTGTATTATATATACTACACTGACTGCACTATATACTCTGAACTGTTTTATATATACTACACTGACTGCACTATATACTCTGAACTGTATTATATACAGTATACGACACGGACTGTCCTATATACTCTGAGCTGTATTATATATACTACACTGACTGCACTATATACTCACCACTGTATTATATATACTGCACTGACTGCACTATGTACTCTTCACTGTATTATATATAGTACAAGGACTGCCCTATATACTCTGAACTGTATTATATATACTACACTGACTGCACTAAATACTCTGAATTGTATTATATATACTACACTGACTGCGCTAAATACTCTGAACTGTATTATATATACTACACTGAATGCACTAAATACTCTGCACTGTATTATATATGCTACACTGACTGCAATATATACTATCCACTGTATTATATATACTACACTGACTGCACTATATACTCTGAACTGTATTATATATACTACACTGACTGCACTATATACTCTCCACTGTATCATATATACTACACTGACTGCACTATATACATTGAACTGTATTATATATACTATACTGACAGCACTAAATACTCTGAACTGTATTATATATACTACACTGACTGCACTATATGCAATGTCGCAGACCCGATAAAAATCACTGATCGCCGCCATTACTAGTAAAAAAAAAATACTAATAATAAAAATGCCATAAATCTATCCCCTATTTTGTGGACCCTACAATTTTTGCGCAAACCAATCAATATACGTTTATTGCGATTTTGTTTACCAAAAATATGTAGAAAAATACATATTGGCCTAAACTGATGAAGAAATATATTTTTTTTTTAAATTGGGGATATATATTATAGCAAAAAGTAAAAAATATTGCGTTTTTTTCAAAATTGGGGATATATATTATAGCAAAAAGTAAAAAATATTGTGTTTTTACCAAAAATCAATATTATATATACACTACACTGACTGCACTATATACTCTCCACTGTATTATATATACTACACTGACGGCACTATATACTCTGAACTGTATTATATATACTACACTGACAGCACTAAATACTCTGAACTGTATTATATATACTACACTGACAGCACTAGATACTCTGAACTGTATTATATATACTACACTGACAGCACTAAATACTCTGAACTGTATTATATATACAGTAGGTGCCGCCGACATTGTATATTCATTGCGATCCCATCGCAGAGATTCTCGGCGACAGGGTGCTGACATCTCGGTGACAGGGTGGCGACACATCTCGCGCTCGCTGCAATAGCGAGAAGGAGACGCGGCACTGTATTGAACGGGATCCGACGTGGATTCCCGCCAATACCAGGCACTGTGTTTGGTATGAATCCTGAGCGGGAACTCCACGCCAATTTTTAAATAAAAAACGGGCATGGGTTCCCCCTCCAGGAGCATACCAGGCCCTTCAGTCTGGTATGGATTTGAAGGGGAAATGTGGAGCCCGGAGCATGTGACTGTGACGTCATGGGAACATGTGACTGTGACGTCATGAGAAGCCTATATAAAATCGCTCCGGACCGAACAGCCAGCATTACAGCGGGAGGAAGCGACGAGTCAACATCGAGGAGGAGAAGAGGGAAGAAGACGGCGACGGGAAGACCGGCCCCTCCGCTAGTAAAAGAGCTGGAAGAAGATAGTGGAGGGAGCGGCAGAAGGACAACGGAGAGCCGGACGAGACGACGGGAAAGACCGGGCCTCCACTAGCAAAGGAGCTGGAAGAAGATAGCGGAGGCCCGGCAGAAGGAAGAAAGAACCGGAGAGCGAGAGAAGAAGAGGGAAGAAGGCGGCGGAGAAGACCGGGCCTCCGCTAGCAAAAGAGCTGGAAGAAGATAGCGGAGGCCCGGCAGAAGGAAGAAAGAACCGGAGAGCGCGGAGACGACACCGGAGACCCCCGGAGTCGGAAGAAGACCCCCGGAGCTGTGTAATAAATTACTTTTAAAAGCTGTGTGTGTTTTTTTATTGCCATTTTTTTTTCCACCAGGTGAATGGGTAGGGGTACAATGTACCTCATACTCATTCACATAGGGTGGTGGGCCGGCATCTGGGGGCCCCCTTATTAAAGGGGGCTCCCGGATTCCGATCAGCCCCCACCCGCAGACCCCGACAACCAACAGCCAGGGTTGTCGGGAAGAGGCCCTTGTCCCCATCAACATGGGGACAGGGTGCTTTGGGGTGGGGGGGCGCAAGTCGCCCCCCTGCCCCAGAGCACCAAACCCCCCATGATGAGGGCATGCGGCCTGGTACGGTTCAGGAGGGAGGGGGGCCGCTCTCTCGTCCCCCTCCTCTTCCCCTGCGGCCTGCCAAGTTGCGTGCTCGGATATGGGTCTTGTTTGGATTTTGAGGGGGACCCCCACGCCGATTTTTCGGCTTAGGGGATTCCCCTTCAAATCCATACCAGACCAAAGGGCCTGGTATGCTCCTGGAGGGGGAACCCATGTCGTTTTTTTATTTAAAAATTGGTGTGGAGTTCCCGCTCAGGATTCATACCAAACACAGTGCCTGGTATTGGCGGAAATCCACGTCGGATCTCCGTCTACTGGCAATGCGTGTCGCTCATTGCGAAAGGAAAAACAAAATTTTTCCTTTCCGGATGACGAAACAGCTCGGCGCTGGCTCTCGCGACGGGGCTCATAGGGTGTCAATCTCGCCGCTAGAAGAGGCGAGATTGACACAATATCGGTGGCACCTACTGTACTACACTGACTGACTGCACGCTACACTAACTACCTGCCTAATCTCTATTCATTCACTAGATACAGCCGCCGTTTAAGCAACAGCCTTATATAGTGTGGGGCGTGGACTTAGCCTTTGAGCCACGATTGGCCAAATGCACCCTGCCTGTGGCCAATCATGGCTCTCATAGCACATTGTGCTGTGATGGGTCAAAACATACAGGTCAGGTGCATGCTTTGGCCAATCAACAGCAGTCAATCCACTGCGATCTTGCAGTGCATTATGGGGCACTCCACGGCGGATGAACTTCCTGCGAGCGCCCCATATGTTTATTCTGTAAACGTTCATCCGACTTATATTCGACTCGAACATCGGGACCATCCCTAGTAAGCACACATAAAATTGACACACACACAGTGTGGCTCGGCCCCACCCCTGCTCCTTTATCACTAGACTTGATTGACAGCAGCAGGAGCCAATGGCTCTTGGTGCTGTCACTGGGTCCAGTGAGGAGGGAGAGAAAGAGCAGTGCCACTGCTCTCAGACACAGTGCTGGACCGAAATCAGGCTCAGGTAAGTATATGGGGGAGCGAGACAAGAGGGGCTACACATAAAAGCTTCTATATCTTAATGCAGAGAATGCA
Source organism: Rana muscosa (assembly GCA_029206835.1). Classification (NCBI taxonomy): domain Eukaryota; kingdom Metazoa; phylum Chordata; class Amphibia; order Anura; family Ranidae; genus Rana; species Rana muscosa. Next base: position 707,356,309 of record CM055116.1, on the reverse strand, counting down.
TTAATGTAAAAACCTTTAGTCTTTACAACCACTTTGTAACCAGACTGTCTTCTGATTGGAAATGTGTTTCGGCCTGAGAAATAGGCATTCTGACCTGGCTGTCACCTGAGAGAAACAGTGGTGTTTAAGCTTAAAGGTTAGGTTTACCTTTTTTCTTTTTTTAAATTCCAACTTGCCAATGTACCAGTATACCATTATTGTACCTCTGTTGCAGAAACGAAAAAGCTGGTGCTATATTCTACAGCGGGCAATACCTCAGCCTCCAGTGTCTATAAAAAACGCACCCTTCACTTGTTGATATACGACCTGGTTTTTGGGACAGGAAAACCATTGCAAGGAAGTACTGTAGTTCAGCAACTGACCTCATTAGCACAGCCACTACACCTCTCCTCCCCCTCCAGGAAATTGCTCCCGCCCCCTGTAGTTCCATGCAGTCATTATCAGTGAGCACCATTCTCCCTGAATGCACAGCCATCCACAGTCTTCCTCTGATGATCAATTGTTTTTTTTTTACTTTACCTTCTTCTTGCATAAATTGTTCATTTGGCAGAGTGTGCAAAAACCAAGTGATGGAGCAGAGCTGCAGTATTGAAAAAAGGAGGAGGGGCACTGGGCGGAGTCTAGCAGAGCAGACATGCATAGCTAGAGCTCTGCTCTGCTGAGGAGAAAAGCCACAATTCTAACGGTGACAAAGCTACAGAAAGGTACCAGACAGGAAGACTAAGTACCAGGGTTGCCAACTTTCAGTAAATTTACAAACAGCTTGTAAAATCCACAATTGTTGCATCTGTCCATAATTGTCAGTTACGGACATCCAACCTACATGTCCGTAATGGACATTCAAGGACAGATGCAAAAAGTACACATTTTACAAACTGTTCGTAAATTTTCTGAAAGTTGGCAACCCTGCTAAGTACCGTGAACTAGCTGGCACTATTTGGACCAGAATAATGGGTCTGGGGGGCGGCCGTGGCAAAACAAAGAATTCCCTTTAGAGGGGATACTCAGGCGCGCACTGCAGCTAAAATGGCACCTGTCATTTCCTCACACACTGCCTCAGTGCGCTTACACAGACAGAAGCTAGTTCAACCAGACTCCCCAGGTGAGTCAGAAACTGAACAAATTCCCTCACAAAACTCCTCACAAGTCTCCTCAGTACCTCCTGCTTTACTACAGCAATTTGAACATATGCTCTATAAAGCATTGAAACAGACCTCAGAGCAAATAACGAAAAGCCTTACAAAAGAGATTAGAGAGCTGGGAAACCGCACAGCTGCGCTGGAACTCAAAGTGGAAGAAATTGAAATTAATTCACAGGACTGTATGGCAGAACTGGAAAACCTAAAAGAAGAGAACCTATCACTTCAATCTAGATTGGAAGACCAAGAGAACAGGGACAGACGTTCCAACCTCCGCATAAGAGGAATTCCTGAAACAATATTAGACCTGCAATCTAGTCACAGCCCTTTTTCAAGAGCTACAGCCAGCAATCCCCATTGAACGTTTGGAACTGGATAGAGTGCATCGTACACTCACAGCCAAAAAAGTAGATGGTCCTCCATGTGATATAATCACAAAACTACATTATTACAGAACAAAGGAACAACTAATGGCTGCAGCAAGGGAGAAAAAAGATTTAATCTTCCAAGGCCATAATTATCAATTGTTCGCTGACATATCCCAGCTTACTATCGCAAAGAGAAGATCTATGAAACCTCAGCTCATGGAGCTGCAACGCCACAATATAACCTACCAATGGGGCTTCCCTTTTTCAATTCGATTTACCTACCAAGGTACCAGATAAATATGTAGATCTGCTGAGGAGCTACAACAGACCTTGTTAGAACTAGGGATGAGCTTCGAGTTTGAGTCAAACTCATGTTCGACTCGAACATTGCCTGTTCGCCTGTTCGCCGAACAGAGAACAATTTGGGGTGTTTGCGGCAAATTTGAAAAGTCTATGGGAGAAATCTAAAGTGCTAATTATAAAGGCTTATATGCAAGTTATTGTCATAAAAAGTGTTTGGGGACCCGGGTCCTGCCCCAGGGGACATGTATCAATGCAAAAAAAAGTTTTAAAAATGGTTGTTTTTTCGGGAGCAGTGATTTTAATAATGCTTAAAGTGAAACAATAAAAGTGAAATATTTCTTTAAATTTCGTACCTAGGGAGTGTGTATAGTATGCATGTAAAGTCGTGCTTGTTTCCCGTGCTTAGAACTGTCCCTGCACAAAGTGTCATTTCTGAAGGAAAAAAGTCATATAAAACTCACTCGCGGCTATAATGAATTTTCGGCTCCTGGCAATACATAAAAAAGTCATTGACAAAAAAAACCAAAAAAAAACCGTGGGAGTCCCCCCAAATTCAATTACCAGGCCCTTCAGGTCTGGTATAGATATTAAGGGGAACCCCGCCGCAAATAAAAAAAAAAAAGCGTGCGGTTCCCCCAAATATCCATACCAGGCCCTTCAGGTCTGGCATGGATTTTAAGGGGAACTCCACCCCAAATTAAAAAAAAAATGGCGTGGAGTCCCCCTAAAAATCCATACCAGACCCTTATCCGAGCACGCAACCTGGCAGGCCGCAGGAAAAGAGGGGGGACGAGAGAGCGCCCCCCTCCTGAACCGTACCAGGCCACATGCCCTCAACATGGCGAGGATGTCCCCATGTTGATGGGGACAAGGGCCTCATCCCCACAACCCTTGCCCGGTGGTTGTGGGGGTCTGCGGGCGGGGGCTTATCGGAATCTGGAAGACCCCTTTAACAAAGGGGACCCCCAGATCCCGGCCCCCCTATGTTAATTGGTAAGGGGTACATTTTACCCCTACCATTTCACGAAGAAAGTGTAAAAAAATGTAAAAAAAACCACACAAACACCTTGGAAAAGTCCTTTATTAAAAAAAAATTAAAAAAAAACATTCCAGCGATGAAATCCAGTGTCCCGCGGCGATCCGATGTCCAGCGCTGTCCGTCATTGATTGAGCCTGAGCGGACCTGATGGGGAACTTCCTCTGCAGTCTATTAAATGTATAGACCCGCCCCTTCTAAAGTTCCCCATCAGGTCCGCTCAGCCAATGACGAAGTGTAAGGCTAAGCGGACCAGATGCGGAATGTGAGAAGGGGCGGGTCATGTTGAGGCCATGTGGCCTGGTATGGTTCAGGAGAGGGGGGGGCTCTCTCAACCCCCCTCTCTTTTCCTGTGGCCTGCCAGGTTGCGTGCTCGGATAAGGGTCTGGTATGGATTTTTGGGGGGACTCCACGCCATTTTTTTTTACATTTGGGGTGGAGTTCCCCTTAAAATCCCTGCCAGACCTGAAGGGCCTGGTATGGATATTTGGGGGGAACCGCACGCATTTTTTTTTAATTTGCGGCAGGGTTCCCCTTAATATCTATACCAGACCTGAAGGGCCTGGTAATTGAATTTGGGGGGACCTCCACGCTTTTTTTTTTTTTTATCAATGACTTTTCTATGTATTGCCGGGAGCCGACAATTCATTATAGCCGCGAGTGAGTTTTAAATGACTTTTTTTCCTTCAAAAATGACACTTTGTGCAGGGACAGTTCTAAGCACGGGAAACAAGCACGACTTTACATGCATATCATACACACCCCCTAGGTACGAAATTTAAAGGAAAATTTCACTTTTATTTTTTCATTTTAAGCATTATTAAAATCACTGCTCCCGAAAAAACTTCAATTTTTAAACTTTTTTTTGCATTGATACGTGTCCCCTGGGGCAGAACCCGGGTCCCCAAACACTTTTTAGGACAATAACTTGCATATTAGCCTTTATAATTAGCACTTTAGATTTCGAACCTTCGAATCCATTGTATTTAATAGGGTTTTAATAGTTCACGCGAACATTCTGTCTGTTCGCAGGTTCTGGTGCGAACCGAACAGGGGGGTGTTCGGCTCATCCCTGGTTAGAGCTACATCTGACAGAAGCTTCAACTAATACCTCTTCAGCAAGAAGAAGAACAGCCTCATCCTCACCTCCAATCAAGGCTTCACAAACATGGGAGGTCACCATTCACACAAGAGGAGCCGCTATGCCTCTCCCCCAGTAGAGCCAGAAGACTCCATGGATTGAAGATCTGCACCAGTTCTATTCTCCTATCATTGGACTGCCACACAAGTGGTTTTTCAATAGTCTGGTCGAATGACAATATTAGGCCATTTTCATATTCTCATAGCCTAAACAAGGTTATGCTCACTACAAACTCAATGTCTTAATTTAGTTAACCTCCTTTAAGTCCCCTAATGTCCCTGGAGGAATCTCCTTCCCATGAATCTATATACTCACAACAATAATCAGTGATATATTCACTGTAGGGTTGTAGAACAGAAGTTTGAGGCATATGCAACTACCCCCTACTTGCATCCCTCAACTCACTATTATCCCAATTAACTTGTATTTATTCCCCATATTCCCTGGAAAATTAGGGTTACTTTATAAGGAAAGGTTGTCATAAGTATTGATAACTTAACGGTTATCCCAAATAAATTAAAACAGGTAGTAAGTATATTGTGAAGTATAGGTGTAAGGGGGCGCTAGTGAAAATATAATAGCAATGGTGTACCTATAAATATAGTAATATATTAATAGAACAGTAAAATTACAATTAGCACCAGCCTGCCTAAATGACTAAATAAAATAAAATAAATAAAATAAAGACCACACAATACACCTGTGAAATAAGTAAGTGTATTTTGTTAGCAAACAAATTATTTAAATCCTGTCACTGGATTATCTAGAGGTTCACTTTAGTCTAGAAGTTAGTTATTTTAATGTTAAAACAATAGTTAAAATTCCCTTTCCTACTATGATTTCAATGGTACCAAACATTAAGCCGATTGACGCAGTATGGGTTTAGCCCTCATACCTAACTGAAACAACTAACATAACGTCCACGGCTACAGTATGATAAATTTACGTAGGCATCATTTAGATGCTTTCCTTATGGAGCTTTTCTCCAGTACGCGGAAGATCCATGTGCCCTCTTTAGCCTCCCTCGCACACCCACCCATAATATGTGGGTGTCCGACGTGGGCATTTTTTCCCCTGATAGAGATTTATACCCTCTGTCACAGGCTAATTTTGTAGCTTTATTTATATTTTTTCAAGAAATGTATTTATTACATTTCTTTGTTATTCATTTTTTCTTTATTCCAGGCTTCACTGGATTCTTCTCTACTTTCAAACCTTTCAAATACACACAAGTCGATCCACCCAGTCAGAAATGCAAGGTATTTGGTAAGTTGTATCTTCTGTTTGATCAGTTGCCATGGCACCACTGAACATCCTGTCCCTGAACGTTTAGGGCATAAATGTTCCACAGAAAAGGACTAAGGCATTTTGCATGTTCCAATCACGAAGGGCACACATAGTGTGCTTGCAAGAAACACATTTCACAAAAGAATCCACTCCCAAATTCATGTCTCCCTCATACCCACAATTTTTCACTGCTTCTGCCAACACTAAACAAAGGGGAACGCTAATAGCGTTCCATAGATCTACTCCATTCACTCTTGCAAAAGACATTACAGATCCAGAAGGTAGATACATATTACTGATGGGTCATATAATGGATACTCCTGTCACGATAGTCTCGTAATATGCCCCCAATAAGCAACCCAACTCCTTTCTTTCCCACCTAATGCAAGTGATCAATGACCACAAATTCGGAACAATAATTATGTGCAGGGATTCGAACCAGGTCCTCCACCCGTTCCTTGAAAAATCACCTTATGTCCCACCTGTAAGCCCAAACAAATTATCTTTCTCACAACTCCTTTCGAAATATAATATAGTAGATACATGGAGAGAAAGCAACCCAACAAAAAAAAAGATTCACCTATTTCTCCCATCCACACTAATCATTCACCCGTATCGACCATATCTTTTTAACCATTGGAATGATTCCAGAAATCCTTGACTCTGATATAATTCCCATACCATGGTCTGATCATAATGCAGTATACACAACTATTGCATCTACCATACCAAAAGCGCATGATCCAACCTGGTATTTCCCTGACACATTGCTTAAACACCAAACCCATTGTTCAAAAATGTAACAAACATTAAAGGAATATTTGCTTCACAATAGAACCCCCAACGTATCCCCTTTAACACTCTGGGAAGCTCACAAACCTGTGTTGCGTGGTGCCCTACAAAGACAAATGGCTACACTTAAACGGGAACAAAAATCCCTTGCCCGCAAGTTTGAAACGGAATTCAATGCAGCATTCAAAGCATTTCAAGACAACCCATCATCAATCACGAAAACCCATTTGGAAAAAACTCGATTAGAGTATGACCTTTTTCTCACGGATCTAGTGGATAAATCTTACAAACGCTCTAGACACAATTTCTACACAAAAAGCAACAAACCAGGTACATACAAGACACGGACTCTAAACTCATTAAACAAAAAGTTCAAGCCAATCCGTTTAAAATTAGCAAAAGATATATATACTAGCAACCCCACCAAAATAGTTCACAAATTCCACTCACACCTTGCTTCTTTATATGAATCAACCAATGAATTCAACCTCTTAGAAGCGGAATCTTTCTTTTCTCATATCACCTTACCAGAATTATCGCAAACCCAAAGAAATCTGATGGAGGAACCTATAACGACTGAAGAAGTAGCCTTTTCCATCAAAGATTTAAAAATAAACAAGTGACCAGGCCCAGATGGATATTCAGCATTATATTATAGAACATTTACAGAAACCCTTTCCCCCATGTTAGCTGGGGCATTCAATACATTATTAAATGCACACTCCTTTACACAAGAATCATTATTGGCAATTGTCTGCATGATTCCAAAACCACACACCGATGACACCTCATGTACAAACTACCGTCCCTTCTCTCTCTTGAATCTGGATATCAAGCTGTTGGCAAAAATTATGGCTAAACGCCTTAATGGTATCATAAATAATCTTATACATAGAGACCAGGTAGGCTTTATGCCAAACAGGCAAGCGGGTAACAATGTTCGCAGAGCAATGCTTCTTGCACATATTGCCAGGAAGCGACGTATTCCCTCATGCTTTTTATCCCTCGATATAAAGAGAGCTTTTGACACGGTATCCTGGCCTTATATGTATTATTCTTTACAAAAATGGGGTTTTGGTCCTCATTTTATAAAATGGATTGAGGCACTCTATAACAATCCAAAAGCATACATAAAATATGCTGGATATAAATCGGATTCTTTCAACATTAAGCGAGGTACACGACAAGGAAGCCCATTATCTCCCTTCCTATTTGCCCTAGTATTAGAACCATTAGCCCAATATATTAGAACCAATCCCACAATTACCGGCATTGAGATTGGAGGTTATCCGCATAAAATCTGCATCTTTGCGGATGATATTTTGCTCTTCATGTCATCACCACAGGTGTCAGGTCCTAACCTTTTACCTATCCTATATAAATTTGCGACCTTCTCTGGCTTGGTGATCAATCCCAAGAAATGTGTAGTGCTTAATATTTCACTTACAGAAGCAGAATGAATCCCAACAAAAATAGCACTCCCCTTTTCTTAGACAGAGAAATTACTACCATATTTAGGAGTAAACCTGACAGCCGCCATAACAGATTTATTTTCAGCTAATTACCTGCCTCTATTAAAACAGATTACAAATTTACTAAAACAATAGTCCCATCTCCCGCTGTTCTGGATAGGGAAGATCAATGCTTCTAAAATGACTATCCTATCCAAACTACTATATATGTTTAGAGTCCTGCCAATCCCAATCTCTTCATATTATTTAATATTGATCCAAAAAGAACATCTACCTTTATATGGGGTACCTCCAAACCACACATACCGATTCGCACACTACATCTCCCTAAATCACAGGGTGGACTAGGCTATCCCAACTTTGTAACCTATTACAATGCTGCTCACTTAGCTAGTCTTCCAAAGTACCACACAACACAGGAATCTCCCATATGGGTATCGATAGAGGCCTCAGAAAGTGACCCTTTATTGATCTCCAACATACTATGGCTACGGCCCAGAGATCGACGTGAATTGATTAACCCTATCACAAAACACTTTTTATCCCTTTGGGATAAATTTAAACGTAAACACCAATTTAAATCGGAACACAATCCCCTCTTATTTTTCCTCAAAAATCCAGCTTTTTATCCGGCATGGATTTTCCTGAACACTTTTAAAGCTTGGACACAAACAGGAATACTGACGTTACATGACTTGGTCACTTCAAAAAACGTTGTACCTTTTTCTACTTTCAGAGAGAAACATGACTTACCAGAAACAGAACAGTTTAGATATCTCCAATTTAAAAATGTATTTTCTTCACTTTTACAAGTTGCAACACCACTGACCCAATTATCTAATTTTGAAAAAATTTGTAAAAAAGATCCATTAGCCAGAGGAATGATATCAACCATCTACACCCAACTTCTTATAGACCCCAATTATGACAAACCAACCTATGTGCGCAAATGGGAGGAGGACCTGGGGCGTACCCTAGATAATGCTGATTGGACTAAGATTTGGTCAACCATAAAATCATCCTGGCCCAATGTCACGGCGATGGAAACAAATTACAAAGTCCTGACGCAGTGGTACCTTGTACCTGCTAGAGTGGCCAAGTTTGCACCTACACATTTGCTTTAGAGGCTGTTCAGATTTGGGCACTCACTTGCATGTATGGTGGACGTGTCCGAAAGTGCAATCTTTCTGGAAAGAAATCTTTGCAATAGCCTCTAAAATGTTCCGACAACAGATACAACTAGACCCGTTTACGGCACTACTTAATCTAAAACTGGAATGCTTAACATTTTTTCAATTTAATCTTTTTATTCCACTTCTAACTGCAGCAATACAAACAATAGCCAAAGCATGGAAATCCCCAACTTTGGGGTTGGCAGAAAAAAATCATAGAATGAACACCACAATGTCACATGCCAAAATGATAGCCACTGACGGGGACCAAATCCCAAAAATTCAAAAAAACTTTGTCTCCCTTGGATAAAACACTATTTACCTCCGGATTTCAATGAGGAGGTCCTTCTGCCATGGTAGCTGATTAATCGCTTCAATGCAAACCCCATATACCTAAGAAATGGTAATCATTACGCATCGTACTGGTTCTTGGATCGCCCTTGTGGACTTTCTCTCTCTCTCACTACTCTTTTCTTTTCTTTACTCTCCCTATTAATTATAGATATGTTGTTCTTCACTACAATAAGTTTAAATTGTTAGGTCACAACTCATGTAGTTAATATGACAGTAGTTTAATTATACTTTAAGGCACGGTAGTCATGTATACAATGCTACTCACCGGCTATCTAGTTAGTGAAGATCTAATTAATTCTCTTTAAATATTCTATGTTATCCATTATTTTGATTTTTTTTAAACTTTATGTAAACGTCATTATCTGTATCCTTAAATAAATAACCGATATATGTACTTATTATTGTGTAATCAATAAATATTTTTGACAAGTGTAGCGGGGCCGCTCCCTCCTCTCTCTATCTTCATCGGTTATATGGCTGTTGTCTAGGGGTACCTGGGAGAGAGGGAGAAGACACACCACAGCCCATGTCCTCCATAGCTAGAAGGTGAAGGCCAGCAAATTGGGTTTTTGTGTAGGCGTCCTAGAGTCAAGTCCAGTACTTCGTCCCTGACTCCTTTGCTTCTAGTAACCAGAGTTCCACACAGTGAATAGGTCCTACTCAGTTTTATTCTTCTTGCCAAGCAATAAAACAGTCTCTTTACTTTGGAAAATGGGGACAGATCGAGGCACAATCCTTTCCCTTCTGCTGCTGACCACTGTGCTGTCACCAGTGGTGAATAGTCACTGCCACTGACTAGGTGATATAGAACGTGAATTACCTTCGCTCACTCTGCCCCTGTCAGAGGAAGAAATGTGTCCAAGGGAGAAATGGAGGCCTCTCCGTCACCAGCGATGCTGCGCCGGACTCTTCAGAGAAGTTACTGCACACCAGTCCTCACAAACTCAGACACGGGCACCCAAGGAGTTAGGGCCCCCTCGGATTCCTCCACCCTCGCAGAACTCAGTCGAAGGTACTGAGCCCCAGGCATCCGCCATAGTACCTCACCCCAGGCTAAAGGTGCCTGAGATGGACTCCATCTCCGCTCCGGCTAGGTCAAGGGCACCTAGGCCTGGAACACCAGAACGCCAGCACCCAGGCTGAAGGTGCCTGGGTGCGGCCGCATCTTCTGGCTCCGGACTCTAACCCCGTGATCAGGGCGTCCACCCCTTTTATGACCTCTCCCTTCGCACCACAGCGGGTTCCCCAGCCCGCTGTACCAGCTCCAGGGGAGGACAAAAAGGTACAGTCTTGCGGTGCGAGCCCAACCCCGGTCCAAGGCAACAACGCCACCTATAGGCTGGCAGGAACTTCACACCACCAGAGTCCTCCAAGATTCACAAAGGGAACCTTGAATTTCCTAACAATCAAGGCATCTGGGTTACACTACCACCCAGATGCTTCCCCTAAATTCAAGTACCCGCTACACAAGGAAAAAAGGAGAAGTGTGTCCATAGTAATCTGTAAAGCTCACCATACACTATACAATCTGATTTTACAATCTCCTTTAGCTCTACCATCAACTATGTAGTGCAAGGGCCTGTCGGACTGGATACAAAGTAATGGGATAGATAAGTGTATCCTCCTATTATACAACCCCAATTCCCCAAAAATTGGGATGCTGTGTAAAATCTACATTAAAACAGATTTCAATGATTTACAAATCTCATAACTACGCATTATATTCATAATAGAAAAAAGAAAACATATCAAATGTTTGACCTTTTCACTGCCAGGTCCGTATGACATATGGACCTTCAGAACTGCTCTCAGCTGGCCAGGTCTATACGTCCTCCTCTGCTAGAAGCTCATGGTCACTTCAGTGACCATGAACTTCTAGCAGAATTGTTCAGCAGATGCTGCTGAACAAACTGATAGCTCTGATCAGGTAAGTAGAAGTAGCAACTTTTTTTTATTCTGCTGGTCATGTGCTTTCAGAAAATCGTTTGGGGGGTCTTTTACAAACTCTTAAAGCAGCAAGTGAAAAATTAAAACATCCAGATTTTTAGAGAAATATTTGCGTATGTTCCATTTTTAACATTTTGTAAAAAGTCGTAATTTAAAATAGACACATTTGTAATATTTATTAATTCATTACAGGTTAAGTTTTTATATTTAGTAGGAATTAAGCAGGAATTTTGTTTTTTGTTTTTTGCCGTTTCTATCTGCTAATGAACATTTTAGCGTATTTTTAGCGAAAATATTGTTTGGATAAACATTTGCGCAAATATCGCTGGACCTTAAAAAATCTGTAGCACTTTTTTTTTATTCTACTGGCCATGTGCTTTAAGAAAATATATGGTGGGGGGGTCTTTTACAAACTCTGAAAGTTGTAAGTGAAAAATTAAAACCTCCAGATTTTCTGAGAAATTTGATTATTTACATTTTTGCATACGTTCCATTTACACCATTTTGCAAAAAGGTGTAATTTAAAACTTACAAAAATTGGTTATTTATTAACTCAATACAGGTTAAACTTTTAAATTTAGTTGGAATTTAGCAGGAATTTTGTAAAATGTGCTGTGTTTTTATCTGCTAATAATGATTTTAGTGTATTTTCAGCAAAAATATTGTTTTGATAAACATATGCGCAAATATCGCAGGGCCTTAAAAATCAGTAGCACCTTTTTTATTTTACTGGTCATGTGCTTTTAGAAAATCTATAGTTTGGGGGGTGTCTTTTACAAATTCTAAAAGCTGTAGGGGAAAAATAAAAAAACAATGAAAAAATTACAAAAATGGTCTGGCCAGCTGAGTTTAGAAGTGGAGCGCAGGTCCTGGATGTGAAAAGCTTAAACTAAGAACCTGTACCAATTTAAGAAAATGATCATTTTGAAATTGATGGTAGCAACACAATAAAGAAGTTGGGACAGGACCGTGTTTACAATAGTGTAGGAATGTTGTCCTATTTTTGCCTGATATAGGATTCTAGCTCAGCAGTCCTGCATCTTCTTTATCATATTTTTTGTTTCAAGATATGCCCCGGGTACTGCCCCGAGGGACATGTATCAATGCAAAAAATATTTTAAAAAAAAGATAATTTTTAAAGGAGCAGTGATTTTAATGATGCTTAAAGTGAAACAATAAAGATTAAAAATCCCTTTAAAGATAGTAGCTTGGGGTCCCCTTCGTCTGCCTGTAAAGTGGCACAATTGTACCATGTATAGAACCTAGTGCAGCCTTGCCGGCAATACAATACCATTGCCAGCAATAGAAAAATCAGAAAAAAAAAAACTGTGTAGGGATCGATTTCCAATCCATACCAGGCCCTTTGTCTCTGGTATTGATTTTAACCACTTCGCACCCGGGCCAATTCTGACACTTCGCTCCTACATGTAAAAATCCTCATTTTTTTGCTAGAAAATTACATATAACCCCCAAACAATATATATATATATATTTTTTTAGCAAAGACCCTAGAGAATACAATGGCGGTCATTGCAATTTTTTATCTCACAAGGTATTTGCGCAATAATTTTTCAAATGCATTTTTTGGGGGAAAAAAACGGTTTCATGAATTAAAAAATATTAAAACATTAAAGTTAGTCCAATTTTTTTGCATAATGTGAAAGATGAAGTTACGCCGAGTAAATAGATACCTAACATGTCACCCTTCAAAATTGCACACGCTCGTGGAATGGCGCCAAACTTCGGTACTTAAACATCCTCATGGGCGACGCTTTAAAATGTTTTACTGGTCACATGTTTTGAGTTACAGAGGAGGTCTAGGGCTAGAATTATTGCTCTTGCTCTAACGTTTGCTGCGATACCTCACACGTGTGTTCTGAACACCGTTTTCATATGTGGCCAGGACTTACGTATGTGTTCGCTTCTGCGTACGAGCTACCGGGGACAGGGGCACTTTACATTTTTTTTTAATTATTTATTGTTAATTTTACTTTAAAATTTTTACTTTGACACTAAAAAAAAAAAAAAATGATCACTTTTATTCCTATTACAAGGAATGTAAACATCCCTTGTAATAGGAATAAGCATGACAGGTCCTCTTTACAGTGAGATATGGGGTCAATAAGACCCCACATCTCACCTCTAGGCTGGGAAGCCTGAAATAATAATAAAAATAAAAAAAACGATCACCGCTTCCTAGCCGAAGCGGCGCCGTTTTTTTGAATGCAAAGGCCGGGCGTGACGTCATAACATCGCGCCCGGCCTCCGAACGATCATAGAGACTCCGGCGACCATCTGGTCCGCCGGAAATCTCTATGGTAAGAAGCCAGGGCCGGCGGATCCTGTCACCCACTCACCGATTGCACAGGTGAGTCGTTAGAAGCGCTGGAGGGCGGCGGGAGGGGGGGACGTCCCCTCTCGCCACCTGTAAGAACGATCAAGCGGCGGAACAGCCGCTATGATCATTCTTTTTATTTTAAATAGTTTTTTATTGAAAGTTTTAAATGATAACAGAAGATTATCAAACAATCAGGTAATACAGTACATTAACTAATTGTGTATCCTTATCAGCATAAGTTCCTGTAAAAGAAACATAGGTGAATCTTGTGAGGTACTTCAAGCTAAATTGTCCTAGCATTACTGTCTTAGCGAAACAGTATGCTCTACCATAACCAGTCGGAGACATACTCAAAACTATTTAAGTACTGTGACTCCAGTCCCTGGGACGCCCCTTAGGGATCCCACTGCATCCCAGAAGGTGGCATGTTCTTCTAGATGAGTAGCTGATGCACCTCCACCATGAGACTAAACATAAGGTTTTCATGTTATAATATGAGGTCAATATGCTCAGCTAGTAAATAAAGAGTCAACAAGAACAAACACAAACCACAGATCAGTAAAATAATCTTAAGGAGAACAGCGTGATCAAATTGAGCGTAGTAACCCAGAGATGCCAAGGGAGGCAGAAGAAAGGAGAAGAGGTATAAACGTGTGAAAGAAAAAGGGGGGGCGGGGGGAATACTCTCATGCTAGGAATGTGGAACGCGATTGCTCAGAAATCCAGGTTGGACTCCAGTTATAAGAGAAATATTGCATGAGGTGGCCCAAGGTTCCCAGGTGGCCATACATTTTTCAGTCTTGTCATTAAGTTTAGCGACAATTTGCTCTTGTACCATGATCCAGGATACCTTCCTCCTGAATCCTGTAAATGAGACGGTGGGTTTCTTCCAGGCCTTGGCTATGGTTAATTTGGCTCCTAGTAATATAAAAAATGAAAGTGTCTGGGAGTGTTTGGGCATATTGGGAAAAGTATGATTTAGAAGTGCTATATTGGGCTTTGGAGTTGTCTGTACTCCCGTCAGGGATCTAATGCTGCGAAATACTTTGCGCCAGAAAGATCTGATGCGCGGGCAGGACCACCAAGTGTGGAACATAGAGCCCTCTAGTTCGCAGCCTCTGAAGCATACTGGGGAAGTGCCTGCATACATTATTGCCAACCTGGAAGGAACGTAGTACCACCGGACCAGTACTTTCAGACCAGCTTCGATCAGAGAGACATTGAGTATACCTTTAAACGAACGCTTTGATGCGCGGAACCATACCTCAGTGTCCCATGAGCTATCCATATCCTCCTCCCAAATCTGGGCGTAGGTGGGCTTGGTCAACCTAGTCGACAGAGTCGTGTAAATTAACGAGATACCTCCCCTCTGATCCATAGTGTTCGAGCACCAGTGTTCATAGGGTGTAATCGTAGGTGCGTCTGTCTTGTTATTCCAAATGGAGTGCAGGAAGTGAGAGATTTGGGAGAATCTGAAATACTCGGAGTCGGGCATATCTAGTCTCTTTTTGCAGTGGGATAAAGAAATGGGCCCCGCAGGAGAGAGAAAGTGGCCAATTCGGTATAAACCCTTATCTGTCCACCATTTAAATGCCCCAATGTTCATTCCCGGCAAGAAGTCCGTGTTATGGAACAGGTGAGCTAGGGGTTTCAGCGGAGATGTCACTGATGTGTGATTATATAATCGGGAACATAGAGCAACAGAGTGCGAGAGTGTGGGGGATAAAATCGCAGGTCTGGCCTTCGGGTCACAACATAACAGATAGTCAATGGTGTTCGACGGGACCGCTTGCCTTTCTATAGAGAGCCAGTCCGGCTTCTGGCCCCTCGAGAAGACCATTGAGATTTGTGCGAGTTGAGCCGCCTGGTAGTAATTCCATAGATTCGGGAGACCCAAGCCTCCCTGTGATTTTAGGTGGAAGAGGATACTCGAGGGACATCTGTATCCTTTGTTGCCCCAGATAAAGCGAACAACCTCAGACTGAAATTTACCCAGAACCTGTTTCTTGATCGAGATTGGGAGGGATCGGAATAAATACAGCATACGTGGGAGAAGAGTCATCTTAATCGCATGGATTCTGCCAAGCCAGGATAGGCCGCTTCTCGACCAATTATTCATGTCATCTCTACATTTCTGCATCATAGGGGGATAATTCGCCTTATAGAGGTTGCTGATGTCGGAGGTCAGCTTGATGCCCAAGTATGGGATCGCCCCGGAGGTCCAGACAAAATTAAAGTTTTTAGAAAGTAGTAACAGTACGTCCTGCGGAACATTAATGTTTAGGGCCGTCGATTTACTCATATTTACTTTCAAGCCCGATACCTCACTGAAGACCTTCAATATTTTAAGAACTACCTGGGTAGATGTTAGTGGGGAGGTCACGAAGAGGAGGAGGCCATCAGCATACAGTGCGCACTTATGTTCTCTGGGCCCGCACATGACTCCCCTAAAGTCAGGATTCGATCTGAGAGCTATGGCTAAAGTCTCGATGGCTATTGAAAAAAGGAGGGGAGAGAGTGGACAGCCCTGTCTTGTACCCCTGCTTATGATGAAAGATTCCGAGTACTTCCCCATCAGGCGCACCTGAGCAGTGGGTTGAGAGTAAAGTGAGTGTATTAGATTTAGGAAGTACGGTCCAAAACCCCATCTATCCAGGATACCAGACAGATATGCCCAATCTATGGAATCAAATGCTTTGTGTAGATCTATGGAGAGCAAGTAACCTTTTTGTTGGGTTCCCCATCCCACTGAGACTGTAAAAGTGAAACAATGTCAATGGTCCGTCTAATTTGGTCCGGGCCCTGTCTCCCAGGGATGAAGCCCACCTGATCTTTGTGAATGTATGAGGCGATAAAGCCAGACATTCTATTAGCTATAATCTTGGTCATAATTTTAATATCGTTATTAATAAGCGAGATCGGTCGATAATTGCACACCTCACTAGGGTCCTTATCAGGTTTGGGTATGACTGAGATATAAGCCGCATTTAGGTCCGTTCCCAATTGAGCCCCATCCCTGAGAGAGTTGAAGAACCGGGCCAAATGCGGAGCCAGAGTCAGGCCAAATTTTTTATAATACCCGGTAGAAAAGCCATCCGGGCCGGGGGAGGACCCCACTTTAAGCGATTTAATGGTAGTCATGACTTCCTCTTGGGTGAACGGGCTCTCGAGGATGTCTCTATGTTCATCCGTCAGGGAGGGTAATTGTAGGTCTTGTAAAAAGTCGTCTTTGTGCTTACTGTGGGTCTGTCGGGTCTGTTTGTAAAGGTCAGAGTAGAACCGTAGAAAAGTGTCCATAATTTTAGCCGGGTTCTGTGTCAAGTCCCCCGCTGCTGTCCGGATTTTAGGGAAAGCTAAAGAGCGGTGTTTAGGGGTAAGTTTTACTTCTAATTTAGAACCTATCCTGTCCTTCTGGGAATAGAACCTTGCCCCGGACCATCTAAGGTGTTGTTCTGCAGCTGTCGTCAGGTTTAGGTTAAGGAGAACCCTAGCTCTGTCTAGATTTGCTAAGGAACCGGTCGTAGGGTTACGTTTATGCGCTTTAGCCAGGGAGTGGAATTCTTCTGTGAGCCTGAGTGTATCTGCCTTGTGTTCCTTTTTGAGTTTTGAGGGCAATTGAATGAGCTTCCCCCTGATGACCTATTTATGTGCCGCCCATACAGTAGAAGGGAAGACTTCCTCCGTTGCATTTATCAGGAAATATTCCTTAATGGCTGTCTCCACTAATGAATATTGTATTGGGTCATTCAATAGGGATTCTTGTAACCGCCAACGCGGTGTATCTCTTTTTCCCGACGACCGCAGAGTGGTTACAGTGACCATCGAGTGATCTGACAGCGGGGATTCTATTATTTTGGAACTTTTAAGTAGAGGAATTGTATATGAGTGTGTGAAAATGTGATCTATCCTGGCAAAGGATTTGTGTGGGGCTGAGTAGTGCGTGTAGTCTTTTGTGCGAGGGTTAGCCTCCCGCCACGCATCCACGAGTCCTGCCTCATGGATTAGTTTTGCTATGTTTGTACTCTGTTTGGAAGGACGTTTGGGCTTGGTTGTCCCATCTGCCAGTTTATCTAGGGAAAGATCAAAGGTGATATTAGAATCACCGCCAATGAAGACTGACCCTTTTGAGATGTGGTTTCAGCGTCCGTATAAGGGAATCAAAAAAGGGCTTTTGGCCCTTGTTAGGGGCATAGTAGGACACAAATGTGTACTGCTCTCCATCTATGTGACCGGATACCAAAACATATCACCCCAGGGGGTCTACTACAGTTTCTGGCTGAGAGAGGTTAATGTGTTTGGCGAAGCATACCGCCACCCCTTTTGTCTTATTATCTGCTGATGCCAGGAAAAATTGTGGATAGCGTTGATGTAGGAAAGAGGGTTTGAATGTGGACGGGAACTGGGTTTCCTGTAACAGGAGTATATCTGCTTGCATGGAGTGGTATTGCTGGAAGACCTTCCTGCATTTTACGGGGGAATTGAGGCCCTGTGTGTTATGTGAGACTATTTTAAGTGTGGGCATGGGATGGTGTGTGTTAGTCATGGATCAGAGGGGATGAGTCTATGATAAGGCTCAGTTGCTTACCTTGTCCCTGGGAGAGGAAGACCCAGGCAGGCCGTGTGAGCAGGCAGAGCGAAATTCCGTCATCAGAGATGGGACGAAGGATGTATGCATGGATCCTGAGAGCATTCCGTCGAGCATGAGTGAGAAGAAGAGAAAGGATGAAAAGAGAAAGAAAGAAGAAAAATGGGGTTATACAATTGTAAGCCAAACTGTACCGTCTGTCCTTCGAAGTCAACTTAAACAAATTCTGAATTGGGAGGTCCCCCGACCCCTCCCCCCGGAGTTGGATGGGCTGGCCATACCACACTCCTACAACCTGAGAGGTCCAGAAAACCCCAGTCACGGGGATTCCAGGTCGGAACCCAGGAGCACCAATAGTGCTCTAGGTTCCTAGGGTAGGTGCACTGAGTCCACCACAGCCCAGTCACCTGGTAACATTAATCTTAGGGCTGGAGGTAGCCCATAATAGCAACTAAACAGAGCGCCCCAACTAAGTGAGCCAATAATGCAAGGAACAGCCCCAACCATTCCTCCCGACTCCCGCCCCCCCGACCCCCTCCTATAGTGGGAGGTCAAGGGGGCCAGGCAGGACCCGAAAGGAATACCATCTGGAAATACATGACCTAAAATAAGGGGTATCCCCGTATCCGCAACCAGGAATCTATAACAAAATTGAACTGTGAGGAAAAACAAACCATGGAGAGCAAAAACGTAAGCAAAAGGAAAGGCCTTATAAGGCTGTCCGCAGACCAGAATGCTAACTGCGGTTTGCAAGCGAAAATATCCCCCCTCCCACCCCAAATCCAGGATACCCGGCCCCCACAGTCATACTGTAACCTTCAGCAAAAGCCGGTAAAGACAAATGTCTATCCACTGGAAGCAGTGGGACGTGGTACACTCGGGCCTCCAGTAATGGGGTGGGGATATAAGTCTCAAGCACTTAGGAAAGGTGGCAGTGTCCCAGATCAGGGCCCTGATCTAGTAAAGGGTAGTCGACCTTCAAGGTGGGAGATTTTCTTTAGACCTCTTGGAGCTTTGTGTCAGCCAGTTGTGTTGCAGTGGACTTGCTGGCGGTGGTCTTTTTGACGAAGATGGGGTGTTTCTAGAGATCTGCATGGGGGCAGGTTCCTGTGACAGAATCCCCAGGTGCAACAGGAGACGCTCCCCTTCCACCAATGAGGAGAAGCCATAGCTTTTGTTCTTGTAGGAGAAGTTCAGGCGAAGGGGGAACGACCACCTGTATGTGATTTCTTTTTCCATTAGGATCTGAAGTAAAGGCTTTAACGAATTCTTTTTTGAATAGTATAGGGTGACAGGTCAGCAAAGATCTGAATTCTATGTCCCTGGAAAATGAGATTATCAGAGCTCCTGGATTTCTTCATCACCTCTTCTTTGACTGAGTAGTAGTGAGGTTTTACTATGATGTCTCTGGGGAGACCATCAGAGCGGGGGGGTTGAAGGGCTCTGTGAGCTCTATCCAGCTCCAGGTGAATATCTGTAATATCAGGAATCAGGCTGCGTATGATAGCTTTTACAGTTCCCTGTACCTCCTTTTCAGATTCGGGTAAACCCCTTATCCTAAAATTGTATCGTCTCGATCTGTTCTCGAGATCGTCGATCTTCGCGAATGCTGTTTCCAATTGATCTTGTACATCTTGCAGCCTAGCAGTATTTTGGTTAATACGTGAAACAGCATGGTCAGCTTTTTGTTCTATAATGTCCATTCTCACCCCTATTTGCTGTAAATCAGCATGAATGGATGCAGTGATCTGCGCAGCGTTCTGTGCCAGCCCTGTGGAGAGCATTTGAGCAAAGGCAGCCATCATGGATGAAAAGTCAGAGGGATTAGGAAAAGGATCTGTGGCATCCTTTTCTTCTAATATGAGGCCTGTATGAGGATCCAGCATAGGGGTTGTGGGGGTGCCTGGGTTCATTCTGCCCAGCAGCGATTCCGTGGAAGCTGGGGATGCGGCCAGGGTCAGGGGTGGATAGTCTGTACCTGAGGGGGACTGCGGGAGCACGTCCTGGTCAGCTATATCGTCCCCTGTGAGCTCCGTGCTGTGAGGGCCTCGTGCAGCCGCCGCCATCTTGGCATAACTGAGGGGGCCGGGACTCGCGGCCATCTGGCCTGTCAGATTCCTCCTCGCTGGCGCCGCTGACATTCGGGGGATCAGGGGGGCTTCCCCTGCACATATGTCCCGGTAAGAGTGCTGAGGGGGCGCTCTGTGAGCTCCGGTGGCTATAATTGGGCCATGGTGGAGCGGAGCTCTAGAAGCCGGCGGCCATCTTGGGAGCTGCCGCGCATGCGCCCTCGCTATGATCATTCTTACGGTACACAGAATCGCCGGCTCTAAAAAACGATATCTGAATGATGCCTGTAGCTGCAGGCATCATTCAGATATCCCGGCTCACAGTCCAGGACGTCCATGGACGTCCTTAGGCGCGAAGTGGTTAAGAGGAATCCCATACCAAAGTTTTAAAAAAAACGGCGCGGGATCCCCTCAAAATCCATAACAGGCCCTAATCCGAGAATGCGAAAAAAGGGAATGCCCCAAGGGATGATGCGGGCAGGAAACCAGTACAGGATAACAATGAAAAGTAGAAAAAGGTGTAAAAAGTATATAGATTTTATTGATACAAAATTGTGTAAATATTAAAAACAATCATGAAAGAGAACATGATTCAGAAACATACAGCTGCTACATTGTTGCAATACATATTGAATACAAAGTATAGATTATGGTGGCAACAAAATACCCTACAAGTTTTGGAAAAACATAACAGGCATTCAATTCCTTTTATTTTGGGTGTACTTCCTTCTTTAGGGGTTAAGAAAGCTTGCTGATATATTTCTATAGAAAAAAGGGAGTATATATATATATATATATATATATATATATATATATATATATATATAATGTAAGTAAACCAAAAAGGTATAACAAGAACTATACATTTTGACCCATAGGTCACATAGTCTTAGATGGATATAACACAAAGTATACTCACAAATCATTCCTTAAAGGTTAAAGCATTGTTACGGATGGATGGCGTTACACAGTAGCACTGCCAGAAGATCAACAGATATTCACTCATCAGAAATTGATGGGGGACACAATTTCAAGGGGTTTCCATAAACTTGTGAAGGGAGTGTTAGTCATTCTCTGGACTAGTCATGGATATCAGCCAGAACCTCACCCCCGACAGGCCGTAGCTAGTCAGGGCTCACGAGAACCAAAAAGAGCGAGAGAAAGGGACCTGGCAAACAGAAAAAAAGTACACTAAGAAAAGTAAAAAGCAAAAAATGGTGGATGGCCAGGGTGTAAAGATACTGCAGGGTCAAGTATATAGTCCTGAACAGAACCCAAAACGTTAGAGGTTACCGGAGGTACCCCAGCAACAAACAGGGATGGGCACTGTAACATTTGCAGGAACAATTGGTAAAATAAGAGTCTCACCTTCTCGGAATGGCTGTTACAAAAACATGTAATGCAGAGGCATCCTGGCAAACACCTGCCATCATTAAGTACCTGAGGGTGTGGGGGGACTTTGGGGAAAATGACCAATGAACAATGGAGACAGGAGGGAATATGGTTTAATGACCCCGCTGATCCAGAACACCTGCAAGACACACTGCTGTGTCTGACGTTCAATGTGTACAGTCTCTGGGCGGTCCCGTCTCAAGCCATGGGGTTCCTAATGCGACGTCCGGCGCCACCGCATCTCAATGCGCGGTGACGTCAGACGCAGACACAGGCTGCCGACACAACAAGTGGGAGGTGGCCTAAGAGGGCAGAAAGAAGGAGCCAGTGTGCAGGCACCGGACAACGGAGGTGGTGGGGGCAGGCGCAAAGGCTGCAAATCTCAAGAAAGGAGATGCCCACAGCCGCACCGAAGTGCGGCCAATGGGCTCCTCTGTGCCGGGGAAAACCGAAAAGCAGGAACAGCCGCAAGGGTATTGGTCCGGACTGGATAGTCCCATGAGAACCGAATTGGACTAGAGTAAAATTAAGATTTCTTGAACCATATAGGCTGGACAGTGGTGAACTTCCCATCCATATGCATCAACCAGTCAGGAACAGTTTGAATCAACAGGTATATTCTGTGGGAGAAAAAAGAGACATATTTGATAGCATATTAGGCAGAGCTGTACATTCTCAAAAGTCCAAATTCTTTTAAGCATACAGTACAATATCATAGACAATGACTTTAAGCATGCAGCCCGGAAGCTAGGAAAGCAGTAATCAGTGCATTTTTATAGCACAAATCGCTGTATAAATGTCACTGGTCCCAAAAATGTGTCAAAAGTGTCTGATCTGTTCACCGCAATGTCACAGTCTCACTGAAAATCGCAGATCACCGCCATTACTGGTAAAATAATAATAATAAAAATGCCATAAATCTATCCCCTATTTTGTAGATGCTATAACTTTTGCGCAAACTAATCAGTATACACTTATTGCGTTTTTTTTTTAACAAAGATATGTAGAAGAATACGTATTGGCCTAAACTGATGAAGAAATACCACCAACAGAAATCTGTATTTGTGGGAAACAAAGGACGTCAATTTTTTTTGGGTACAGCGTCGCACAACCGCACAATTGTCAGTTAAATTGACGCAGTGCCGTATCGCAAAACAAAATTAGTGAAGTGCACCATTTCTATTATTACATTGTTATATAATATATAAAATAGTTCAACTCACCATAATGCAGAATCAGCGGGAGCCTGAGCGTGTCAGATGCGGATTGTCACTTGCCACATGTTGCGGATTGTCACTTGCCACGACGTCACACATTGCGGATTTTCACTTGCCATGACGCCACCTGCCACACATTGCAGGTTGTCACTTGCCACACGTTGCGGATTGTCACTTGCCACGACTTCACACATTGCGTTTTGTCACTTGCCACAACGTCACCTGCCACACATTGCGCATTGTCACTTGCAACGACATCACACATTGCGGATTGTCACTTGCCACACGTAGCGGATTGTCATTTGCCACAACGTCACACATTGCGGATTGCCACTTGCCACAACGTCACCTGCCACACGTAGCGGATTGTCACTTGCCACGACGCCACCTGCCAAACATTGCAGATTGTCACTTGACACAACGCCATCTGCCACACATTGCGGATTGTCACTTGCCACAACGTCACCTGCCACACGTAGCAGATTGTCACTTGCCACTTCACCTGCCACATGTAGCGGATTGCCATTTGCTGTGTCCCAGAGTGAAGGCAGGCAGGAGAGAGATGACAGAGAAGAGGGGGGGGTTCTGCTGACAGAGAAGATAGGGGTCTGCTGACAGAGCAGAGGGGGTCTGCTGACAGAGAAGAGGGGGGTCGGCTGACAGAGAGGAGGGGGGGCGGCTGACAGAGAGGAGGGGGGTGGCTGACAGAGAGGAGGGGGGTGGCTGACAGAGAGGAGGGGGCGGCTGACATTGAGGAGGGGGGGGCGGCTGACATTGAGGAGGGGGGGCGGCTGACATTGAGGAGGGGGGCGGATGACATTGAGGAGGGGGGCGGCTGACATTGAGGAGGGAGGGGCGGCTGACATTGAGGAGGGGGGCGGCTGACATTGAGGAGGGGGGGGCGGCTGACATAACCACATTTACTGATACAGGGGGCCCACGCTGCGCAGGATCATGTGTATACAGTATACTTGATCCTCCACTTGCCCCCGAGGCACGAGGGCACACCACCAGCGGCTTGCTCCCACTGTAATTATACACAACAGGAGCTGATCAGCGGGTCTTGCAGACCTGAGGTCCACTGGCACCCTCTGATTGTACAGTAAACAGGCAGATTTCTGTCCTTTAAGTATAGAAGACATGGATCCTGTGTTCCTGTAAAGCAGGAACACCGATCCATGCCTTTCACTATTAAAAATACCTCCCCCACTTCACTGAATCACTGGCGAGGCACACATTTAACCCTTTGATCACCCCTGATGTTAAGATTTTTAGCTCTAATCATTGCAATAATGTCACTGGTCCCCCAAAAAATCTCAAAAGTGTCAGTTAGTGTCCAATTTCTTTTACCACAATATCGCAATCCCACTATAAGTTGCTGATCACCACCATTACTGGTAAAAAAAAATCCATATATCCCATAGTTTGTAAATGCTATAACCTTTGCGCAAACCAATCAATACGCTTATTGAGATTTTTTTACCAAAAATACGTAGCACAATACTTATTGGCCTAAATTGATGAGGAAATTAGAATTTTTTATTTGTTTATTGGATGTGTTTTAGACCAGAAAGTAAAAAATATTGTTTTTTTTTTTATTAAATTGTTGGTCATTTTTTGTTTCTAGCGTAAAAAATAAAAACCGCAGAGGTAATCAAATATCACCAAAATCAAGCTCTATTTGTGGGAAAAAAATGATATACATTTTATTTGGGTACAGTGTCACACGACTGCGCAATTGTCAGTTAAAGTAAAGCAGTGCCATATTGCAAAAAAAAAAGGCCTGGTCAGAAAGGGGGATAAATCTTCCGGAGGTTTAGTGCTTAACCACTTGCCGACCGCCGTACGACGATGAACGTCGACACAATTGCACGGGCAGGCAAATGGGTGTACCTGTACGTCCCTTTAAATTATCCGCCCAATGTGCGCGCACGAGCCGCAGGAGGCACGCGCGCTGCGTGCCTCGTGAGTGCGCCTGCGGGTCCCGGGAACTCGATGTTCCCGGGCGGCCTGCGATTGCAGTCGGCAAAGGCAGAACAGGGGGGTGCCTTTGTAAACAAGGCATTCCCCTGTTCTGCCTAGTGTCACTGGTAGCTCCTCCCCCTAACAGTTAGAATCACTCCCTAGGACACACTTAACCCCTTCAGTGCCCCCTAGTGGTTAACCCCTTCACTGCCAGTGTCATTTTTACAGTAATCAGTGCATTTTTATAGCACTGATCTCTGTAAAAATGACAATGGTCCCAAAAATGTGTCAAAAGTGTCCGATGTGTCTGCCATAATGTCGCAGTCACGATAAAAATCACAGATCGCCATCATTACTTGTAAAAAAGAAATTAATAATAAAAATACCATAAAACTATCCCCTATTTTGTAGACGCTAAAACTTTTGCACAAACCAATCAATATACGCTTATTGCGATTTTTTTAACCAAAAATATGTAGAAGTATACATATCGGCCCAAATTGAGAAAAAAATACCTTTTTTTTAAAAAAAAAAAATGGGGATATTTATTATAGCAAAAAGTACAAAATATTGCTTTTTTTTCAAAATTGTCGCTCTATTTTTGTTTATAGTGCAAAAAATAAAAACCGCAGAGGTGATCAAATACCACCAAAAGAAAGCTCTTTTTGTGGGAAAAAAAAGGACATCAAGTTTGTTTGGGAGCCATGTCGCAAGACCGCGCAATAGTCAGTTAAAGCGACACAGTGCCGAATCGCAAAAAGTGGCCCGGTCACTTGGCAGCAGGGATGAGCCGAACACCCCCCTGTTCGGTTCGCACCAGAACCTGTAAACAGACAGAATGTTCGCGTGAACTTTAGAACCCTATTAAATACAATGGACTCGAACGTTCAAAATCTAAAGTGCTAATTATAAAGGCTTATATGCAAGTTATTGTCCTAAAAAGTGTTTGGGGACCCGGGTCCTGCCCCAGGGGACATGTATCAATGCAAATTTTTTTTTTTTTAAATGACGTTTTTACGGGAGCAGTGATTTTAATAATGCTTAAAATGAAAAAATAAAAGTGAAATTTTCCTTTAAATTTCGTACCTGGGGAGTGTGTATAATATGCATTTAAAGTCGCGCATGTTTCCCGTGCTTAGAACTGTCCCTGCACAAAATGTCATTTTTGAAGGAAAAAAAGTCATTTAAAACTCACTCGCGGCTATTAATGAATTGTCGGCTCCCGGCAATACATAGAAAAGTCATTGATAAAAATAAAAAAAAAGCGTGGGGGTCCCCCCAAATTCAATTACCAGGCCCTTCAGGTCTGGTATAGATATTAAGGGGAACCCCGCCGCAAATAAAAAAAAAATGCGTGTGTTTCCCCCCAAATATCCATACCAGGCCCTTCAGATCTGGCATGGATTTTAAGGGGAACTCCACCCCAAATTTTAAAAAAAATGGCGTGGAGTTCCCCCAAAAATCCATACCAGACCCTTATCCGAGCACGAAACCTGGCAGGCCGCAGGAAAAGAGGGGGGACGAGAGATCGCCCCCCCTCCCTCCTGAACCGTACCAGGCCACATGCCCTCAACATGGGGAGGATGTCCCCATGTTGATGGGGACAAGGGCCTCATCCCCACAACCCTTTCCCGTTGGTTGTGGGGGTCTGCGGGCAGTCCCCCTGTATCCTCCACCCCCTCTGTGTCCTCCTTCCCCACGCAGTCCCTCTTTGTCCTCCACCCCCCCAGGGTGTCCCACTGTGTCCTCCACCCCCCATGGTGTCCTCCACCACCCCCCACGGTGCCTCACTGTGTCCTCCACTCCCCCACAGTGTCCCACTGTGTCCTCCACCCCCCCACCATGTCCCACTGTGTCCTCCACCCCCCACAGTTTCCCCATCTGTCTTCCACCCCCACTGTGTCCTCCAGCCCCGACGCTGTCCCCCTCTGTCCTCCACCCTCCACTGTGTCCTCTAGCCCCCACACTGTCCCCCTCTGTCCTCCACCCCCCACTGTGTCCTCCAGCTCCACGCTGTCCCCCTCTGTCCTCCAATCCCCACTGTGTCCTCCAGCCCCCACGCTGTCCCCCTCTGTCCTCCACTCCCCACTGTGTCCTCCAGCCCCCACGCTGTCCCCCTCTGTCCTCCACACCCCACTGTGTCCTCCAGCCCCCACGCTGTCCCCCTCTGTCCTACACCCCCACTGTGTCCTCCAGCCCCCACTCTGTCCCCCTCTGTCCTCCACCCCCACTGTGTCCCCTACCCCCCACGCTGTCCCCCTCTGTCCTCCACCCCCCACGGTGTCCCCCTGTGTCCTACACCCCCCATGGTGTCCCCCTCTGTTCTCCACCTCCCACGCTGCCCCCTCTGACCTTCACCCCCCACGCTGTCCCCCTCTTTCTTTCACCCCCCCTGTGTCCTCCACCCACCACGGTGTCCCCCTGTGTCCTCCACCCCCCATGGTTTCCCACTGTGTCCTCCACACCCCTCTGTGTCCTCCACCCCCCACGATGTCCCACTGTGTCCTCCACTCCCACTGTGTCCTCCACCCCCCACGGTGTCCCACTGTGTCCTCCACCCCCACGGTGTCCCACTGTGTCCTCCACCCCCACGGTGTCCCACTGTGTCCTCCACCCCCCACTGTGTTCCACTGTGTCCTCCACCCCCCAGGGTGTTCCACTGTGTCCTCCACCCCCCACAGTGTCTCACTGTGTCCTCCACCCCCACGGTGTCCAACTGTGTCCTCCACCCCCCACGGTGTCCCTCTGTGTCCTCTACCCCTACGCTGTCCCACTGTGTCCTCCATCTCCCCATGGTGTCCTCCACTGCTCCCCAGGGTGTCCCACTGTGTCCTTCACCCCCCACGGTGTCCCACTGTGTCCTCCACCCCCCCATGGTGTCCTCCACCCCGCCATGCTGTCCCCCTGTGTCCTCCACCCTCACGGTGTCCCTCTGTGTCCTCCATCCTCCACAGTGTCCCAATGTGTCCTCCACCCCCCCACAGTGTCCCACTGTGTCCTCCACCCCCCCACGGTGTCCTCCACCCACCCATGCTGTCCCCCTGTGTTCTTCACCCCCCACACTGTCCCTCTGTGTCCTCCACCCCCCCACGGTGTCCCACTGTGTCCTCCTCCACCCCCCATGGTGTCTGTTATGGATGACATGTTTCTTTAAATGCAACTCTATGGTGCATCTCTGTTGTACTTTTTCCTGTGTTGTGTTTCCTGTTTCCTGCTTTTTCTCTCAGTAAACATGGCTTATGTACAGCAATGGTTTGTGCTGTCTCTCTACATATATCACGACAAACATGGTGTCAGAAGATTTGGATCCATGCTCTTTCTACATATTTGATGCTGAGAGCCTGCCAGCCTTCATGTGAGTGTTCTTGGAACTGATTGTGCCTCCTGACAATTGCAGTCCTGTCCTGGATGCTGAGTGTTTGCAGCAAGGAAAACAGCATCATGGCAGCTAACAGCATTCCACTGCCTGAGGCAATGAGTGTGAGTGGAGATGTTGGCAGTAAGTGGGACAATTTCAGGGCTGAGTTTCAGGACTATTCCCTAGCCACAGGGTTAAATGAGAAGTCTGCAGCAGTGCAAGCAGCCACGCTGAGAAGGATAATGGGCAGTGAATGCCTCCATGTTTACAAGCATAATCTGAACCTCACAGAGGAGCAAAAGAGTGACACCAAAACCATTCTGGATGCATTAGAAGCTTTCTTCAGACCTTCTAAAAATGTCATCTATGAAAGATATATATTTGGCTGCTGTAAGCAAGAAGACTGTGAATCAATAGACAGGTTTGTCACACGGCTAAGAGCAAAAGCTGCAAGCTGTGAGTATGCTCTCTGAGAGATGAACTTATTCGTGATAAAATAGTTTTGGGTATCACCAGTGAAAGCACACGCCGCCACCTATTGAGGAAACATGATTTAGATCTACAAACAGCAATTGAGATATGTCGCACTGCTGAACTTACTGACAAACATATGAAAGCTATGGAGCAGGATAAACTGATTGACAATATCATTGCAGCCTCTAAACAACAGCAAAACTTCAAAAACCACCAGCATAAGTTTCAGCACAAGGGTCACCTACACAACTCACCTGGGGGGAAGCCTGCTTCATGCAAGTATTGCGGCAATGTGAATGTACGAGAGAAAGAAAAGTGTCCTGCATCTGGGAAAATCTGTACTGCATGTGGTAAACCAAATCACTTTGCAAGAGTGTGTCTCTCCAGTAAAATGGAAGCAAGGAAGCTGCACACAATTGAGCAAATGTCAGATCCGGAGAATGCACACCTGCTTAGCACTGATATGGTTTACTCCTCAGAATGCATTGGTGCTGTAAACACAAAGGGCAAAAAATGGTTTGTAAACCTCAGATTAAACAATATAATCCAACCCTGCCAGCTGGACTCGGGTGCAACGTGTGATGTCATGAGTATAAAGGACAAAATGAAACTGGCACCCAGAGCACCCCTTCAGCCTAGTAGCACCAAACTAAAGTTGTATTCAGGGGAACTAATGGAATCATTGGGGCTATTCCAAACAGAATGCAGCATACGTGATTGTATACACAAACTGAACTTTGAGATTGTTGATGCCGATCAGAAACCGCTATTATCAGGTTCAAAATGTGAGCGCCTTGGACTGATGCTGTTCACCATTCCTGCTGAGCTACATAATGTTGATAATCAGCCTGCAAAATCTCTGACTAGGCCACTGACAAAACAGCAAATTCTTCACACCTACAGTGATGTGTTTGAGGGCCCGATAGTCTCTGTTCCAGGAGAGGTTCGTTTTGAACTTGATCCTACCATTCAACCTGTACAATGTGCCCCACGCAATGTGCCTATCGCCATTAAGCCACTGGTTAAAGCTCAACTAGATAAATATGAAGCTGAAGGACATCTAACTTCAGTAACAGAGCCTACAGATTGGATCAGTAACATGGTTGTTATCAGAAAGCCTGAGAAGATCAGAATATGCATTGATCCCAAGTTTCTGAATATGGCCCTGAAACGGTCACACTACTTAATGCCAACACTCGATGATATTTTGCACAAACTACCTAAAGCACATGTCTTCACACTTGTGGATGCTAGAGATGCCTTTTTACAGTGCAAACTGGATGAAAAGAGTAGCTACATGACCACGTTCTGGACTCCTTGGGGCAGAAAGAGATGGCTCAAACTACCATTTGGAGTCTCTGTAGCACCGGAGGTATACCAGAGAAAGCAGCATGAACTATTAGGTGGTCTTGACGGAATTGAGCCAATAGCTGATGACATTCTTATAGTTGGCTGCGGCAATACAGATGAGGAGGCTGAGCAAGACCATGATGAAAAGTTAATAGCGCTACTGGATCATTGTAGGCAGGTGATGCTGAGGCTTAGTGTGAAGAAATTGCAGTTCAAGGTGGAAGAAGTCTGTTTCCATGGACATATTTTGTCTTCACAAGGCTTAAAAGCTGACCCGGATAAGATTAAAGCCATTGTGGACATGCCACAACCTGCTGATGCCAAAGCGGTACAGAGATTTATTGGCTTTGTTACATACCTAGCAAAATTCCTGCCACACTTTTCTGAGGTGTGTGAGCCACTAAGACGACTTCTGGACAAAGATGCAGTTTGGCACTGGCTTCCCAAGCATGACCGGGCAGTAGAGGATATAAAACACTTGGTCACCTCTGCCCCAGTGTTGAAATACTATGATGTCACAAAGCCTGTTACCATACAAAGTGACTCCAGTAAAAATGGTCTAGGCTGTTGCCTTTTGCAGAAAGGTCAGCCAGTTGCATATGCGTCCAGAGCCCTTTCATCAGCTGAGCAAAATTATGCTCAAATTGAGAAGGAATGTTTAAGCATTGTATTTGCTTGCCAGCGTTTCCATCATTATCTTTATAGACGGGATTCAATTACAGCTGAAACTGATCACAAACCTTTGATAGCCATATTCAAAAAGCCCCTTTTGTGTGCTCCCAAGCGTTTGCAGAGCATGATGCTTACATTGCAGCATTACAACCTCAATGTTGTCTACAAGCCAGGATGTGAAATGTATATCAGCGATACCCTGAGCAGAGCTACGTCAGATAATGTGGCACCTGGAGGTGAGCATGAGCATCGTACAATTTGTCTGCTAGAACAGGAACAAAATTTCTTTGCCGATATCAATCAAGCAGACTATCTTAATGTCACAGATCAACGACTACATCAACTCATACAGCACACAGACAGTGATGCAACTTTACAAGCTTTGAAGTCTATTGTTTTGAGTGGATGGCCAGATGAAAAAGATGCAGTACCTGGAATTGTAAGGGAATACTGGTCCTTTAGAGATGAGATCAGCATACAAAATGGTATCTTGTACAAAGGTCCAAGGGTCATCGTACCGAAGTCACTGAGAGCAGAGATGTTATTACGCATACACTCCAGCCATATTGGTGGTGAAGCATGCTACAGGCAAGCTCGTGATACTCTTTACTGGCCCAAAATGCATGGTGAAATCAAAGACTTTGTCAGTAATTGTCCCACCTGCAATGAATATGCCCATTTGCAACAGAAAGAAACCATGATGTCACATGAGATACCTACACGTCCGTGGCAGATTATCAGTATGGACTTATTCAACTACGCAGGCAAGGAATACCTGCTTTTAGTCGATCATTATTCAGACTTCTGGGAAATAGACCTTCTTCCCGACTTATCCACTGAAGCTACAATTAAGAGGTGCAAGGCTCAGTTTGCACGTCATGGCCAACCAGATACAGTGATCTCCGACAATGGCCCTCAGTTTGCAAGCCTACAATTCAGAAAATTTGCCACTGAATGGGAGTTTGAGCATGTTACTTCCTCACCACGTCATCCACAGGCTAATGGCAAAGCTGAATCAGCTGTAAAGATTGTAAAAAATTTATGCAAGAAAGCACAAAGTGATGGTAAAGACCCATGGAAGGCCATTTTACATTGGAGAAACACTCCGACTGAAGGCATGGATAGTAGCCCGGCACAAAGACTGATGTCAAGGAGATTAAAGACCTCCTTACCAGTATCAAATAGGCTGCTTGAACCCTCTGTTATACAAGGTGTTCCAGAAAAGATAAGGATTAAGAGACAAGTGTCAAAGGCACGATATGACACATCGGCCAGAGATTTGCCAGAATTAAATATTGGAGAACGAATCCGTATAAAACCATTACCTGGAGATCGAACAGGCCGTTGGAGAATAGGTACTTGTCTGCAAAAGGT
Organism: Rana muscosa; assembly: GCA_029206835.1. Lineage (NCBI taxonomy): Eukaryota > Metazoa > Chordata > Amphibia > Anura > Ranidae > Rana > Rana muscosa. The sequence continues at coordinate 707,324,504 of CM055116.1, read as the reverse complement.
TGCACCACGCTCCTATCTTGTGGACGTTGAAGGAACTCTCTATCGCCGCAATCGAGTGGATTTGAGAGTGGCAGAGCAGCCTGATTTTTAGTATCCCGTTGATAGGTCAGACTCACTCATTGACAGTGAGGCATGTACAGAGGGAATGCCTCATACCAACGGCAATGACAGTTCTGGGCAAGCAAGTATACCCGACAGCTGTCAAGCGCAGAGCATGCCAGTACGTGATGAGAGGAGCCCAGTAACTTCAGAAAGGGCTAAAGGAATCCTTGCACAAGGGCCAGTCTTCACCCGTAGTGGTAGATGTTCAAAACCACCTATGAGACTTAACCTGTAGAATGTGTTATTGCTTTGTCTGTTTTAAATTTCACAATGTTCATTTATTAACACTAAAAGGGGGAGATGTTATGGATGACATGTTTCTTTAAATGCAACTCTATGGTGCATCTCTGTTGTACTTTTTCCTGTGTTGTGTTTCCTGTTTCCTGCTGGTTCTCTCAGTAAACATGGCTTATGTACAGTAATGGTTTGTGCTGTCTCTCTACATATATCATGACAAACAGTGTCCTCCACCCCCCCACGGTGTCCCACTGTGTCCTTCACTCCCCACGCTGTCCCCCTGTGTCCTCCACCCCCCATGCTGTCCCTCTATGTCCTCCAACCCCCCACGGTGTCCCACTGTGTCCTCTATCCTCCCATGGTGTCCTCCACCCCTCCACCGTGTCCCACTGTGTCCTCCACCCCCCATGGTGTCTTCCACACCCCACACTGTCCCCCTGTGTCCTCCACCCCACACGGTGTCCCACTGTATCCTTCACCCCCCACAGTGTCCCACTGTGTCCTCCACCCCCCCACGGTGTCCCACTGTGTCCTCCACTCCCCACTGTGTCCCACTGTGTACTCCACCCCCCCCCACAGTGTCCCCCTGTGTCCTCCACCCCCCCTACGATGTCCCCCTGTGTCCTCCACCCCCCCCCCCTCAACAGTACATATACTGTTTTTGTGCATGTTTGCAAAATTAAAGTCTGGTCTGGATGATGTCCAGGGACACATTTTTGTCCCACTCCAGCCCTGCTAGCATGTCCTGGTTGCATAGAAAGAAACCTGTGCTCAGGGAGAACATGCAAACAGCACCTTGACTTAGATTTGAATCAGGGATCCCAGTACTGCAAGGCAGAAGCACTAACAACTAACCTACTGTGCTAAAAGGACAACTAATCTTACAGTATTTGTGTTTAACCTCCCCTTTTACATCAAATTCACATTAACCACAACTAATAGACCGCTTATTTTCACCTCAAATGTAGAATATCCTCTCAAAGCCCATTAAATGTTTGTATCTCAATTTGACTTTCATAAATTGCAAAATTATCTCTTGCTGGACATTTTCTCTGTAGTGTATTAACAAAAAAGAAAACAACTGAAAACCATTATTTGATTTATACACTACGTTTGCAAAACATTTTTCTGTGAGAACTTCAGTTCCAGCTGTGAGGGTTCAGCTGTGTTTTCCTCTTTCTCCAAGTCAGCACTTTGTGCAGTACTGTGTAGGCACTATTCGTGGTGATAGACTTAAACCATAGATTAGTAGAATGTCTGCTCTGAAATTCAGATTTATGACACAATAAAAGATAATATACCAACAATGCATCACACCCTAAAAAAACAAACATACAATAAACAGTGAAAAATATTCAGCGACATATTGGTCCCCAAAACATTTAAATAAATGAAGACAGGAAGGGTCAACTAGCTGTATGTTTTCATTTCTTAAAAATAGGCAGAAAATGTGGAAAAGCACCCCTTCATATACACTATGCTTAAATATCCAAAGTTTGTGTGGGTGACCTTTTCTCTTGAGTTTTTAGATTACGTTTTACATTTTCTTAATGAGAGGCAGTGTCATTTATTTACTGGAGTTCTGTTTTACTACAATATTGACTTGCTTGAATGTATTCTTGAAATTAATGTAGACTTTGCAAAGTAAATATTCACTGAGCTTAGTAAATACGTTAAAACTGTGTTCACTTTGCAAATTTGATTATGTGCAAAGATTATTTTTATTTTTTATTTTTTTAGCATTTCATATGTTATTCAAAATGAGCACAGCTTCTTATGCACAAATCATAGTAAATAGTTGTTTTCTTTTGTAAAACAATCCTATTATATGTAAAATCAATAAATTGTAGCTTGCAGCTTAAAGATCAGTAAACAATATTTAAAGTACAACTTCAGACCCATTTAGGGTTGCCACCTTTTCTTCAAGTCAAACCCGAACACATATATTTTGCTAATAAATAACATTTCTAATCATATGAAGTTAATAACACGAGTCCCCTTTTACATCAGAGTCCACAGAGTTCCCCTTTTACACCTGAACTCGCAGAGTTCTCTTTCACTGTAAGGGGGACTCTGCAGACTCTGATGTAAGGGTAAACTCTGGGGACTCTAACATAAGGGATGCTCTGGGAACCCTGATTTAAGGGGGAACACTGAGAACTCTGATGTACGGAGAGGACTCTGATGTTTGGGGGGGGGGGGGTAGTTGTTGTTGCTGGCTTTGGGCAGCATGAAAGAGTGTAACAGACACTCTCAGCTTAAACAACTGCAGCCAGCAACCTTGCTGGGAAGCCATAGTCCAGTCCACTGTGGCCTCTGGTGTAAAGGGGAACTCTGATGTAAGGGGTGCTCTGAGAACCCTGATTTGCCTTAGTGTACTCACTCAGAGGCAGGAGAGAGAAGAGGGAGACTTCAGTCACAGACAGGGATAAATGGTAAGCTCACTCACCCCTTGCCACCCAGCACCTCTCATCCAGGTGTATCTGAGGCTGCTGGACTTCAAATTTCCAGCCCCCACTTTCCTTTTCTAAAGGGCACAGCCCTGGAGATTGGAATGTGGGCAGACACAGAGGGGTAGGGGTGAGAAGAAGAGGTGCAGATTGAGTCCTCTCTCCTCTCCCGTCAGTGGTCGGTGTGTGTGTGTTTGGGGGGGTAGTTGTTGTTGCTGGCTTTGGGCAGCATGAAAGAGTGTAACAGACACTCTCAGCTTAAACACCTGCAGCCAGCAACCCTGCTGGGAAGCCATAGTCCAGTCCGAATAATGTGTCCGGGTTTCAGACAGTCTGAAACCCGGACGCATGACTCCAAACCCGAACTGTCCGGGTGAATCCCATACGGGTGGCAACCCTAGACCCATTTCACACTTCTCATAGCAGGAACAGGCAATCCCAGTTGTGTCTTTTACGCTTTGTTTGCACATTTCATTTGACTGGGCTGCCCTATGTGCAACAAACATGCCAAAGAAGCTCCAGAATCTCTTGGGGCGTGAAGAGTCACATGTTTTGCCATGATATTTGTGTGTTTTTTATGTGACAAATGCAGCAAAATCTCGCTGCATTTATTGTGCCATTAAGAAATAAACAACACACGCGCATTGCTAGTTTTGCCTCATTTCTGAAAATGCTAGCAGAAACACACACTTCTGCCCACTTTTGTAAGTGTGAATGGGGCCTCAGATAAAACAAACATCTTTATTGTTGTATAAAATATTGCAGTTATTTATGTTCACTTCCCACACAAAAGACACATCACAGTAATAAAATGTTTTAAGCAGAACACAGGCAGCAAAAAAAACAAAACATGACAGAGGGATAATTCTTCTCCACACTCCCCAAAACAAGAAAAACAAAATGACTGGATTTGTTTTTTAACCACTTCAATACCGGGCACTTTCAATCCCTTCCTGCCCAGGCCAATTTTCAGCTTTGAGCACTGTCACACTTTAAATGACAATTGTACTTAGAACTTTCTTTTGGTATTTAATCACCACTGGGTTTTTATTTTTTCCTAAACAAACAAAAATTTTGAGGGGAAAAAATGGAAAATTGTATCAAATACTTACCGTAATTTTCCTTTCATAACGCCAAACCATGGCAGCATACTAGTGATAGAGCTCCGACTCCTGACCACTCCCTCAGGACCAGTGAATAGCATGAAAAAAGCACTAATTAGCCACCCCAATTTTTTGTAACAAGCTACATTCCGAAACATTCAGGATGGGTCTGTATGCTGCCATGGTTTGGCGTCAGGAAAGGAAAATTACAGTAAGTATTTGATACAATTTTCCATTTTCCTGACGCCACCATGGCAGCATACTAGTGATAAATAACTAGCTGACAGGGAGGGTTCTACTTGCCAAACCAATCTTCTAATTAGGATGGGACAGAGGACTGAATAGTAGAGTTGAGCGGACACCTGGATGTTCGGGTTCAATGGGTTCGGCGGAACTTCGCAAAAAAGTTCGAGTTCGGGACCCGAACTTGACCCCGAACCCGAATCCCATTGAAGTCAATAGGGATCCGAAATTTTAAGGACTAAAATGGCTCTAAAAAGGTAATGGAAAGGGCTAGAGGGCTGCAAATGGTAGCAAAATGTTGTTAAGAGCATGGCAAGTGCTCTGCAAAAAAATGTGGATAGGGAAATAACTTAAAATAACGTGGGTGGGAGACAATGTGAAGGAACTGGAGGCACTGTCAGCAACCCAATCTACTATCGCCTGTACTTGTCCGGGCCTCAACATAGAGCCGCATTAGGCCCGACCAAATACTGCTGCAGGCTCTGTCACCTACTCGCACCTGAGGAAGGTGTTTCACTTGTGCGTGTAGCTGGCACAGATCAACCACGTCCTCTCCCTGCATTTGACGTTCTCCTCATATTTCTCAAATTTAGGATCTTGCCCTAAATGGGTGTTTTTTGAATAGCAGAATAGAACAACAGTATCTAAAGGGTGTATCTCACATGTACAGATATGCAGCAAACGCTGCAAAAAATTTTTTTTTGCCCTAAATGGGTGTTTTTAGAATAGCAGAATAGAACAACAGAATCTAAAGGGTGTATCTCACACGTACAGATACAGACTAGGCTGCAATTTAAGATTTTTCACCTAAATGTGTTTTTTTGAATAGCAAAATAGAGCAACAGTATCTAAAGTGTGTATCTCACACGTACAGATATGCAGGAAACACTGCAAATTATTTTTTTTTTGCCCTAAATGTGTTTTTTTTTAATACCAGAATAGAGCAACAGTATCTAAAGGATGTACCTCACACGTACAGATACAGACAAGGCCACAATTTAAGATTTTTCCCCATAATGTTTTTTTTTTAATAGCAGAATAGAGCAACAGTATCTAAAGGGTGTATCTCACAGGTACAGATATGCAGAAAATGCACCAAATTATTTTTTTTTGCCCTAAATTATTATTTTTTTGAATAGCAGAATAGGAGAACAGTATCTAAAGTGTGTATCTCACACGTACAGATATGCAGAAAACATTGCCTATATTTTTTTTTTTGTCCTAAATTATAATTTTTGGAATAGCAGAATAAAACAACAGTATCTAAAGTGTGTATCTCACTAAATACAGATATGCAGGAAACACAGCTAAATATATATTTTTTGCCCTAAATGGGTGTTTTTAGAATAGCAGAATAGACCAACAGTATCTAAAGGGAGCTTGCATTAAATGCCCACCGACGCCATCCTAACTAACAAACGGATAAAAGTTATCTTTTCTCTGGCACTGGGCTCAGGGCAGGGTAAAAAGATTGTGCACTGCACCCACACAACAAAATCAAGGTAGATCGCTGAGTAATTTGATTTCTGAATCAGGACTCCTATCTAATCCTCTCCCTCAAAGCAGCAGGAGCAGCAACCTTTCCCTACACTAACTAAAGCAGAGTGACGTGCTGTGCTATGTGCCTCTAGCTTATATAGAGGCTGGGTCACATGCTGCACTGGTCAATCACAGCCATGCCATTAGTAGGCATGGCTGTGATGGCTTCTAAGGGCACACGAGTTAAACGAATGTTGATTGGCAGCCCTGCAGCTTTTTAAAATGCGCCATTACATTGCCGAACACCGAACTCAAACCCGAACATACAGTAAATTGTTCGGGTTCGGGTCCGGGTACCAAAAACCCAAAAGTCCGGTACGAACCCGAACTTTACAGTTCGGGTTCGCTCAACCCTACTGAATAGTCCTTCCTACAAAGTCCCCTGATGACAAGGCACCCGGTTCTACTCCGTAAAGTTTGAGTAGGTATTCTGGGATGACCATGATACCTCTCTACAGATGGACACCATAGATCTCTCGAATGTGCTGCCTATGAGGCTGCAACCGCTCTGGTAGAGTGCGCTGCTGCTGCTGACGGAGGCTCACAATTCCTTGTCCTATATGCACAACCAAGCCTGCTAGAGTCCAGGCAGTATCCTCTTTTCCTTGATGATTACCAGCTGGAATGACAAAGGTTTATTAGATGACCTGAGAGGAGCAATTGTAGACAGGTACTTCTTTATTTATTATTAAAGTTTTGAAAATAACCAGTTCATGTGACTTTCCTGTGTGATGTTCTGGAAATTTAGGCAATGTCCAGATGTCTGTTAAAGAGAGGGCTGTCGCTAATTTTGATGCAAGATGATCTACAAGACCAAACTCTACTCTAACTCTACTCCTTCTGGAAAGAAAACAATATACAGTATATACAGTGTATATATATATATATATATATATATATTGTGAGGGGGTTTGCTCGACAGCGGGTGTGTGTGACCCCCTGGATGGGTTCACCACACAAAAACAGGCACAGCAGACAGAGTTTGTAGTTGCAAAAACAAAAGGTGCGGTTTATTTAAACTATTTACAGTGGAAAAGCAGCAAAACAAAAGAAACATAAAAAAGAAATCCTGGTCAGCTTGACCGCTTACTACACACGTAGGTTCCCTGATAGACAACTAGGTGCAGTCTTGTGCTGCCCCAGCCCCTATCTCCCTGTTTTTGAAGGTTTTAGCCACACAGGCTTTGTCTCACCGCACAGGACAGAAACACACTCCCCAGTCTTGCACAACACAGAACTGGTTCCAGGATGGAGCCTCTCCCTTAGCATGCTGGGAGTTCTTGTAGAGGCCTCAATGAGCCACTTGATTCAGCTGGGCTCATTAACTCTTCCCCCACAAGACTCCCAGCACTCCTCCTAGTGGTATGAATTTGAATAAAGCCTGAATCTAGGGCATACATACCTACCATCCTGGATGCAACCTGGTGATTTTACCTGCCTGCTGTCACATACCCCCCCTCTTGTTTTAACCTTGGCGTTGGAACACAAGCAATCAGGCATGCATGTACTCGAGACAAAGCATCCGCATTCCCCATTTGAACGCCAGGGCGATGCTTTACCGTAAAGTTGAATTCCTGTAGGGCCAGGAACCACCTATTCACTCTTCTATTTGTCTCTTTTTGAGCCATCCACTTTAAAGGAGTGTGATCAGTAATCATGTCAAAGTGCCTACCTAGCAGGTAGTACCGAAGGGAATCTAGAGCCCACTTCACCGCTAAACACTCCTTCTCAATCGTGGCGTAATTTACCTCATGGGACTTCAATTTCCTGCTGAGGTAAATGACAGGGTGCTCTTCCCCGTTCCAGACCTGGGACAATACTGCTCCTAACCCAACGTCTGATGCATCACTTTGTACGACAAAGTCCCTAGAAAAGTCTGGTGAGTACAACACTGGCTGGCTACATAAGGCCTTTTTTAAGAATTGGAATGCTGCCTCAGCCTCTGGGGTCCATTTAACCATGATCGACTCTTTCCCTTTTGTCAGGTTGGCTAGGGGCACAGCCTGAGAAGCAAAGTGGGGAATGAATCGCCAATAATAACCAGCGATTCCCAGAAAGGCTCGTACCTGCTTCTTGCTGTTGGGACGTGGCCAATTCTGTATGGCCTCGACTTTGTTGACTTGGGGTTTTATTACTCCCCTCCCAATGGTGTACCCAAGATATTTGGCCTCCTCCTGCCCAATGGTACACTTCTTTTGGTTGGCCGTAAACCCAGCTTCCCGGATAGAGTCTAGGACTGCTTGCACTTTTGGCAGATGTGAGGCCCAATCTGTGCTGTAGATAATTACATCATCCAGGTAAGCCGCAGCATACTTCTGATGGGGCCTCAGTATCTGGTCCATTTTCCGCTGGAATGTGGCCGGCGCATTCTGTAACCCAAACGGCATTCTTTTATATTGAAACGCCCCGTCTGGGGTTACAAATGCGTTTTTCTCCTTGGCCGACTTGGCCAGGGGAATTTGCCAATACCCTTTTGTGAGATCAAGAGTTGTCATGTATCAGGCTGTTCCCAGCCGGTTGATCAACTCATCTATACGTGGCATGGGGTAGGTGTCAAATTTTGTAACTTTGTTCAGTTGTCGAAAATCATTACAAAATTGCCAGCTCCCATCCGGTTTAGGCACTAACACAATGGGACTTGACCAATCACTTTGGGACTCCTCTATCACCCCTAACTTAAGCATTTTCTGTACTTCCTCATGTATTGCCTCCCGTCGGGCCTCCGGGATCCGATAGGGTTTTAGTTTCACCCTTTCCCTGGGCGGGGTAATAATATCATGCTCTACCCCAGACATTTGTCCCGGCAGCTCAGAGAAAACCTCCTTGTTGCGAAGCACAAACTCCTTAACCTTCTGTTGTTGGGGGTTTGACAAGGTGACTGCTATTCCAACCTTAGGAATCACGCAATCAGAGTGAGCTGGTGACAAAGTTTCCGCGACTAGGGATTCCCTATCCCTCCAGGCTTTCAACAGATTAACGTGATAGATCTGTTCAGGCTTTCGCCTTCCTGGTTGTCTGACCTTGTAATTCACTTCGCTCACTTTTTCCAGTATCTCATAGGGGCCTTGCCATTTGGTGAGGAATTTGCTTTCAACCGTAGGGACAAGTACCAATACCCTATCCCCCGGGGAAAAGGTACGGGTCTTGGCTCCACGGTTGTACACTCTCTGCTGTGCCAACTGCGCTTGGGCCAAATGTTCCTTTACGATTGGCATTACCTGTGCAATTATATCTTGCATCAGGGCGACATGCTCAATCACACTCCTGTGGGGAGAACTCTCACTTTCCCAAGTTTCCTTGGCGATATCCAACAGCCCTCTTGGGTGTCTCACATAGAGTAACTCAAAGGGTGAGAAACCCGTAGAGGATTGGGGTACCTCCCTAATAGCAAACATTAAATAGGGAATTAGATAGTCCCAATCCTTTCCATCTTTATCCACCACCTTCTTTAACATTTGTTTTAGGGTTTTGTTGAATCTTTCAACCAACCCATCTGTTTGGGGGTGATACACAGATGTACGCAATTGTGACACTTTGAACAACTTACACAGCTCTTTCATAACCCGGGACATAAAGGGTGTACCTTGGTCCGTAAGCAGTTCTTTACAAATACCCACACGGCTAAAAACAAGAGATAGCTCTTTGGCTATGGTTTTGGCCGAGGTATTTCAGGGAGGGATCGCTTCCGGATAACGGGTGGCATAGTCCAATATAACCAAAATGTACTGATGTCCCCTAGCGGACTTCATTATCGGACCTACCAAATCAATTGCGATCCTCTCAAAGGGGACCTCAATGATGGCAAGAGGTACCAGCGGGTTACGGAAATGTGGCATCGGTGCCGACCTCTGAAACACAGGGCAGGATGAACAATAATTTTCTGTTTCCTTCATGACCCCAGGCCAATAGAATCTCTGCAATACTCTCTCTCGGTTTTCTCTGTCCCCAGATGACCTCCAAGAATGTGCCCATGGGCCAACTTTAAAACCAACTTCCTGTAAGGTTTGGGCACCACAAGCTGCTCAATGGTTTCTTCTGCCCTTTTAGCCACCCGATACAGTAGGTCCTTTTCCACGATGAAGTATGGGTAAGTGCAGGTCTCATCTGGGTTCACTAGCTCGCCATCTATTTCCACTACGTTTTCCCGTGCCTTTATTAGGGTTTTAACTGTTCTGTGGCAAAATTTTCCTTGTGAACCTCGAGATCAGAAAACTCCACAGACGGCATGTTTTCGTCTGAGGATGTTGGCTCCTCCCCAGTTTCTCGAGTCTCCCCTGCCAATACCGACAAGGGAAATTCTGGAGAGTCCTCACCACTCTCAGAGGAATTCTGGCTATCACATTCCTGGTATATAGGGGCACCAGTGGGGGGCTCAGGACAATCCCATAGTTCCCAGAACTTTGGAAAATCCCTTCCCACAATGGCATCATGAGGCAAGTGAGACACTAATCCCACCTGGTGCGGTAACAAACAATCCTTCTTGCTGCCTCTTGAGCCCCTGACTTCCCAGGCTGTTCTCGCCAAACCTTGGGTAGAACCTCCACCCTCTCACTCTCTCCACCCTCACCCCTTGGAATCATCTTACCCACCACTGGGGATGGTCTGGTCTTAGGGTGGAAAGTCCGTGAGTCTCTGGAAGAGGCAGTCAGGTTCTCTGTAGCCAAGTACTTCTCCACACGATCCACAAGATTATCGGCCGTTTCTGGGTCTCCATGGCTTACCCACTTTTGGATGGCAGTAGGAAGAGCTCTCAAGAAACGATCCATCACAACACGTTCCACAATCTTTGGTGCGGACAAAGTCTCTGGCTGTAGCCACTTCCTGCTCAGGTGAATGAGATCATACATTTGAGACCTGGGGGGTTTTCCAAGCCAGAAAGTCCAGTTATGCACACGCTGAGCCCGGACAGCCAGGGTGACACCCAGCCGTGCCAATATTTCAGTTTTTAGCATCACATAGTTTTTTGCTTGGTCAGGCTCTAGGTCATAGTAAGCTTTCTGCGATTCACCAGTTAACAGAGGACCCACCAGTCCAGCCCACTGCTCCTTAGGCCACTTTTCTCTTTCAGCAGTCCTTTCAAATGTGGTCAAAAACACCTCTGGATCATCCTCTCCAGTCATTTTTGTCAATAAACGACTCACCCCAAAGGACGCGGTATTAGTGGAACGACTTTCCTCACTGGTCTGCGGACATTGCTGCATTACTGTTTCCATTTGTTGTAGTCTCTGCTCTTGCTTCTGCAACAGGTCTATGAAACGGGCCTCCGATTGCTGCAGGGCTTGTTGCTGAGCTTCCAGACTCTGTTGGTGAGCTTGCTGCTGGGCTGCAAGGCTCTGTTGATAAGCTTGCTGCTGGGATGCAAAGCTCTGTTGTTGAGCTACAAGGCTCTTTTGCAAACCTGCATTTGTCTGCTGCTGATTGGCATTTGCTAGAGCCAGCTGTTTCAATATCTCCTCCATGCTGGCCTTAAAAAAACTGCCGCATTCTCCACCAACTGTGAGGGGGTTTGCTCGGCAGCGGGTGTGTGTGACCCCCTGGATGGGTTCACCACACAAAAACAGGCACAGCAGACAGAGTTTGTAGTTGCAAAAACAAAAGGTGCGGTTTATTTAAACTATTTACAGTGGAAAAACAGCAAAACAAAAGAAACATAAAAAAGAAATCCTGGTCAGCTTGACCGCTTACTACACACGTAGGTTCCCTGTCTGACAACTAGGTGCAGCCTTGTGCTGCCCCAGCCCCTATCTCCCTGTTTTTGAAGGTTTTAGCCACACAGGCTTTGTCTCACCGCACAGGACAGAAACACACTCCCCAGTCTTGCACAACACAGAACTGGTTCCAGGATGGAGCCTCTCCCTTAGCATGCTGGGAGTTCTTGTAGAGGCCTCAATGAGCCACTTGATTCAGCTGGGCTCATTAACTCTTCCCCCGCAAGACTCCCAGCACTCCTCCTAGTGGTATGAATTTGCATAAAGCCTGAATCTAGGGCATACATACCTACCATCCTGGATGCAACCTGGTGATTTTACCTGCCTGCTGTCACAATATATATATATATATATATATATATATATATATACATACCGTATATATATATATACTTTCTTTTTTTAATCTCCATGAGCTTGAATCTCAGACAACAAACTGAACACTGCTCTGTTGGAACAAACTGTTGAACTGACATGAGATCCAGCAACACCAATAGATCTCTTTTCCTTGGTGACCGAATCCTCACAACTGCCTTCAAAAGTTTGTGAAATCTGAAAGATTCTTGGCCCAGATTTAGGCATAGATGTTGTAATTAAAGTGCCTTCTCGCACACAACAATGTAGTGATCACTCTGGAGCGAATCTGGAGCAACCTGAGTTTCTCAGTCTCCCCTTTTAGCTCCCCTGCTTGCAGCCCCAGTCTGCGTATGTTGTGGAGGGGAAATGTCTTCTGTATCCTGAAAATAATGGGCAGGGAAAACCGAGGCCTTCCTGGCCAATATGGAGGATTGGCTATGACAGATGCAAGAGGAATCTCATTACGCGAGATGTTGGGGGGAAAATATATAGGGTAGATTGAAGCCCCAAGGAGAGACCAGAGCATCTGCTCCCTGCACCTTGGGGTGCGGAAACAAGGTCAGACATACCCAAAGTTTGTGATTACTGTGGGAAGCGAAGAGGTCTGTTGGTAAAAGGCCTCAACTGTGGACCAGCTCAGAGAAGACCTGGCACGTAGACCCACTCATTGTGCTCTGGGAAGCTTGCACGATAGACGGTCTGCCTGTGTATTCAAAAATGCGCTGGGAGGTAAACTGCTACCGGAATTTGCTGGTGATCTTCCATGCCAGACATTATGGGTTTCACCTCTCTCAATAGCATATTGCTTTGAGCTCCTCCCTGGAGCTAAATATAGGCAACTGCTGGGAGACTGGTCCTCCCTTGATTCTGTGTAGCAAGGCCAAAGTGTTAAAGGGGCTGTTTGAACTTCCAGCGCATTCGAGACTACTCTCCTTGGCTGGGAATCTCTGCTTGTCTTGACCGACAGTCCCTCTTAGTGCACCTTCCAGGCTGTCTTGCAGACATGATTCGTAACAATTATCCAGTCTTGCGCCGGTGCCCATGTGCCCAAGGAATCATCGGTATGCATGACGACGTTGTGCCCAGATGACTGAGCCACTGAGAAGCCATCAAACAAGCGCACGTATCTGTCCTCATAATTCTGTTCCTGACTGTCACCACTTTCTCTAATGGAAGCAAAATAGAGGAACTAGCAGAGCACCCCCCAGGTACACTAACCATTGGGTTGGAGAAGATGGTTTTGCTTTACTCTTTTTTTTTGGAAGTTGATAACCCATCCATATCTCTGCAGGGTATATATGAGGACCTCTTGGTGCGACAGCAATTGTTCTAGTCCTCTGGATAGAAAAAGTATGACGTCCAGGTAGTGGCGAACCTGTTCACTGAGTGGAGCTGATACGGCACTGAGACCCTTGCAAACATTCTCAGAGATATTTATAGGCCAAAAGGTAGACTGTTAAAGTGGAGATGCATCTAACCTATCACCAAACGTACTTATTTTCGAGGGAAAAGGAAAGAGGGAAAAAAAATTGGGATGTGAGGATAGGCATCCTGACAATCCAGCAGTAGCATCCAGACGTTTGGTTGTACTGTTTGAATGGACTCCATCTTAAAGATCTCTAAGAGGGCCAAAAAGGTTCAACCTCTTCCGATCTGCAACTGGACGCTAACCACCATCCCCTGCGAACTACAAACAGGGTTGGGTAGAAAACATGAAATCTTTCCTGTGAATGGGACTGGTACGGGGACCCCCTGAGTCTGGCGTGTCTGTAAGTATTGTAGCAGCCCACTCGCTTTTGCGGTGGATTTGGCAGCTTCATGGGAGAGAAATGATCTGGAGGAGGAGTAGTGAGCAATCTTCCAAAATGACCATGAGTGCCTGATTCCTTCCTCCAAGGATCTGTACAACATGCTGTCCAGATACCTGTGAAGCGAGCCCTCTGGCTCTTACCTCAAGAGTCTGGGCATGCACTCGTCAAAAGGGCTTAGTGGGTACCAGTGGTATACCCAAGGATTTTAACTTATGGGCCTTGTGAAAGGTTGCCTGAGTTCCCTTCCATCCTCTACCTGGGACCCTAGCCTGACACCTGGACCTAGAGGAGCGGAACCTGACGGGAGAAACATTATCTTTTTCTTTTTGCTTCTGATCTTATGGGATCAGATCAGACTTACCTCCTGTCACTTCCGATATGGCTGTCTCCAGTTTCCTACCAAACAGAGATCTTCTGCCATAAAGTGACTTACACCATTTTTTTTAAGCAAGACACAGCCCAGGGTCTCAACCATAGGGCCCCCCCTAGCCGTGACCGAGTATAGCCTTGCCTTGGCCAGGCACCTGGTTGAGACTATTGCTGCTCCTGCAGTAAAGTTCAGACACATAAATTTTGGCTAGGGTTCAAATGATATCAGTTTTATGGATTTCCTCTCCAACTGCTGTCTCTATCTCCCGGAACCAGAAATCTAAAGCACGAGTCACTGAAGTAAGGGCAACTGCCAGGCGGCAGACCATTGTCGGTCACCTTGCTACAGTCGCATTTACTGTGCCATCCCTCTAATTAAATTTATTCCATAAAAATGCCATTTTGAAGAAAGGGTAAATATGATTTTGTCTTTTTACCCATGTAATGACCTGCATGACTGCCTGGATACACAATTCCACAAAGATAAGACTGAAACCAAGCAGCTCAGGGTCCTCCTCTGGTAAATAGGAGCTACTATTATCTGCAGGCTGCTCTCTTTACCCGGGTAGCAGAAATGAGTGGTTGAGTGCCACATGCCAAGGTGCCAGGTTGCTCTTCTAGTGGCTAGACTAGCAACCAGGAGGGGGCTGCCTGGCCAGGGCAATTAAAGTGAGTTCAAAACAGAATCTTATTACTTGCCACTCTTATAAATAATAAAGCCATTTGGCGTTACCTGCTAGCTGCAAACTCCTCTATGCAGTCTTTACTCACCGCCTCTTGGGCATGGGCCACAGGTCCTGCAGGACTCTTGCTGGGGTGCTGGCTCTGGGGAAGAGAAGCTAAGACGTTTTCCTTGGAACTCTTCTCCTGAGTGGGAGCAGCATCTGTGCTCCTCCACCTTTCCCTGGCCCCTGGCTCTGATCTCTGAGAGAGTGGGCATGCAGGGTTGAAGCAAATCAAAGCAATCCGCATGAGGGCACTCTTTTCCTGAAAACGTACCTCTACAATGGTCCTCCCCCTAGGTGGTGAGGGTCTTTGTATAAGCAGTGACTGACACATGATCCATGGAGAAATGGCATGGTCAGCTGAGATGAGGACAGCTGAAAAGCAACAGAAGTAGAAGGAGGAGTAGTTTATATATATATATATATATATATATATATATATATATATATATTAAATTTATTTATTTATATATATATATATATATTTATACACATATATACACCTATACACACATATATATTTATATATATACATACACATGCATATACCACACATACTCCCATACACACACATATATCTATTCATATATGTGCTATACCTGCAGCAGGCAGCAGGGGGTGTCAGAGGAAGTGTGTCTGTGCAGGGACCAGAAAAGACAAATAGGCTGGAGCCATGTTCAATTGTCCTACCATAATCCACCTACCTCCTAAAGCCATTAAATTGTCCCGGGAGAGATAGAGTCTCTTTCAGGTAACTTTCCTGCACTAATGGCAAATAAGCACAATTTGCCCTCATCCAAGATGGTGCCCGGCTTCCCGGCCAGCCAGTGAGCATGTGCGAGTCGGCGCACTCTGATGACATCATGAGTGAGTCCCAGGCCTAGAAAAACAGAGCCGGTGGGCCGCGCTGGCCCTAAAGGGATACCAAACCACATCAGGGAGCAATGAACAGAGTCCCCGCTGGGCAGGGTAATGTAAATGGGAATGAGTCACTGCAGAGTTAGAGAGAAAAACAAATGGCAAAGGCAGGGAAAGATATAAAGGGAGAGATAGGCAAAAAGTAAAGGAGATCCTGCATGGCACAAGGGCCAAGAGAGAGAAAAAAAGCAAAGCTGGCCCCTCCATTTTCCACAAACGCTGCAGTCGCCAATTTATTTATTTTTTATTTTATTTTATTAAAGAGTTTTTACAAAGTACAAAACAGTACAAAATAGTACAAAATACGAAGAGTGCAGAGGATACACAGTATAGCGATATGTAACCGGAGTATACATTGCATCTAATATTAAGATATACCATATCAGGTGCAATGATACAAGGTTTAAGTAAGCATAGTTTAACATCAAAGACAGTGCAGTGTATTTCTGTAAAACAATAATTGTAGCGAAAAACAGGGAGGGAAAGGGTGTAGATGGATAGCAGCCGGTGTAATAGTAACTATTTCTGGATAAGTAGTTTGGGTGAAATACGAGCATTAAAACAATCATAAATAGGGATTCCTGAAGACATACCTTATTCTACTCTGAGCAATCTGTCCATATTTTCCACTGGTTATCAAACAGTTTCTTCTTACCGTCCCTAGTTGCTAGCAAGGATTTATAGGTGTAATTAGTCTGTGTAATTTCAAGTACTTCAGAGACGTTGGGCACCTTATTGGATTTCCAATTTCTGGCTATTAACGACCTGGCCGCTAGTAAGATGTGTGTGATCACTGTGCGAAAACAGGGGGGAAGGTCTCAATGCCTATATTTAGTAGAGCTAACCCAGGATCTGGTGGTGTCAGAATTCCTGTGATTTGTGATACATTTAAATAGACTCTTCCAAAAACTGGTGAGATGTTTGCAGGACCAGAACACATGTAGGAGATTTCCTACTGTACCGCAGTCTCTCCAACACAGTGGGGAGTTGGAGTTAGAAAATTTTGCCATTCTGTACGGTGTAAGGTACCACCTCTGAGCCAGTTTTTGGGAAAATTCCCAGTGATTTACACATCTAGTGGCTTTGTATGTAGTCCTGAATGCACGTTGCCATTGGGTTGGAGTGACGGATTTACCTAGATCCAATTCCCATTTTTGATAGGGGAGGGAGTTAGTAAAGGTAAGAGGTTGTAGGAAAGGGAGATCCCTTTAGAAGGGGTAGGTGACTTTGTGTAGAATTGTCATGCCACCTCTAGAATGAATATGTGAGAGGATTCTAATGAATTTGAAAAATTAGAAACTTGGATATGCTTGTAGAAGTCGGTGGGCATTAAAGAAAATTCCTTTTGGAGTACTTGGCTTAAGGGTGTTGCCGTTGTATAGGTTAGCAATCCAAAATATGCCCCTGGAATTCCAATCTGAGTGTGTAGTATGTGGAATTGCATGTGTTAAAACCTCTATAGGTATAGGGATGTTTATTTTGCTGGAGGACCGGGATGTCAGTTTGTGTAGGTCTCTCCATGCCAGAAGAGAAGCTTGGATGGTAAGTGGGAGTTGGCGTAGGGGAAGCGGTTTCAGTACGTCTAGTAGTAGGAGTTTCATTAGGTCTAAGGTCAGAGGGCCTGTTCAATACCACTCCAAAGGATATCAGGAGATGGCAAAAGCCAGTATTTGAGCTGGGTAAGTATGGACACTTGGAAGTAGTCCTGTATGTCGATTAAGCCCATTCCACCTACCAACCTATGTTTGAGTAGAAGGGATTTAGAACATCTGGGTCGCTTAGAGCCCCAGATATAGTGTTTGGGGAGAGTGTTTAGTGATTCAAGGTGATTGTTTTTGAGTGGGATAGGTAGCGTTCGGAAGACATACAAAATTTGGGGGAGTAGGAGCATTTTAAAGGATGCCAGGCGGCCGGACCATGATAATTCCACTTTGGCTAACCGGTTTGTTTCTTTAGCTATTTTATCTATTAGGGGAATGTAGTTGACATCCGCTAATTGTGAGGGGTCTGCTGTTATTTGTAGTCCTAAGTAGGGTAGGTTTGTTTTAGTCCAAGTGTAGGGGAAGGTAGTTTGCAGGTGGGATTGGAGACAGGAGGGAGGTTCAGGCCTAGTATGAGAGATTTTGTAAAGTTGACCTTATAGTAGGAGATTTGGCTAAATTGATTAAGAACGTTGTGGGCTTGATGCAGGGACGTATTCAGTGAAATTAGAAAGAGGACAATGTCGTCAGGGAAAAGGGTTAATATTGTGTGTTTTTCAATGGAGAGAGAAGCCTGGTGTACCTGGGTTTGTCCTAATTTTTTCCGCTAGAGGTTTAATAATAAGGTTGAAAATTGAAGGGGACGGGGGCACCCCTGTCTCGTTCCATTAGTGATGGAAAATGGGAGAGATAACATATTGGAGGTGTAGACCTGTGCGCAGGGGGAGGAATGTAAGGCTAGGATAGCAGATAGTATAGTTCCTGAGAATCCAATTTTTTTGAGGGCATCGGTCATGTAGCCCCAATGCACCCTGTCGAATGCCTTCTCCGCATCCAAAGAGAGCGGCAGGGAAGGCATCTGGCAGGCCACAGCATGGTGTATTATGTCTATAACTCTTCTCGTGGCATCAGATGCTTATTTTTGCTTTACGATCTTTTAGCCGCTGAGCCAGGAATTTGCCAGCTTGCTTGCCAGAAGAGTAGTGGGTAAATTTAAGGTAACGGATATGTTTGTCATATTGTTCCCAAAATAAGAGCCTGAGATCAGAATGCAGCTTAGTCAATTTATTTGCAATAGAGATATCAGAATTGCTTTTATTTTGAGCTTCTAGGGTTTTAATATCAGAGAGAAGGGAATCTAACTTTTGTGTCCTCTGCCTTTTTGCCCTCGAACACAGTTGAAATATAATGCCTCTAATGAAGGCTTTGTGGGCACACCATACAATAAATGGATTAGAAAAAAAATAATTAATAAAGTATTTTGAATAAACAAAATTAGTAGCGCTTCTGTGTATCACAGCACAAATCTAAATACTATAGAAAATATATATATGTCCCGTAAAGAAATACATATATGTGAAAAACTATAAAACATATACTCTAAAAATATATGTGCACATACAATAAATTAATAAGTGTCCGTAGCATTCAAATAATGTTTTCAAACCAGTTGTGAAAAAACATTTAAAAAAAGTCCATCAGTGAGATAAGTGTTCCAATAATAGTGACTTCAACTAAAATTTGCATAAAAATCTTCCTGTGTTCTCTTGAATAAACCTTCACCACACCAGCGTGATTAGTGACTCCACTCCCTAAGGACTTGCACTCACCAATAGGATTTGCCTTGCACTCTCATGCTCGGCTTCACAGCTTAAACACCCCTCAGGGTATAAAAGATAGATCCAAACGATGTTGCTAGGTCAGTCAAGTTTTCCCACATGAAAAAGCAAAAAGGTCTCCAATAGTGAAGTATGTAAAAACTTTTATTAAACACAGCACAGGTAACCTTCAATAGTTTCACTCACATCTAGCAAATCAAAGTTAGGCACTTCAGCAAAACCACTTCAAAACGCCAGACAGGCATACGACAGGTAGCCGCAATGTATTGCGGTCTCGGCGGACCAATCAATCATTTGTGTCTCACCCTCCTTCATACTGTATATGCCCGTCTCTACACTCCAATCGAAAACACAGTGATCTTCCGTCCAAACACTGGACTGTAGATTCGATGAGCGGTCGAAAAAACCGAACGCCACACACTATAGAAGAGCGCCGTGTAACTTCATGGCGCTCTTTTATAGTGTGTGGCGTTCGGTTTTTTCGACCAGGAGTTAGCGCGCGAAATATAGGCAGGTGTTGATATGTGGCTTTCATGCACTGTGATGGATACAGGAGCGTGGTCCGACCATGTGATGTCATGTATTACAGAGGAGGACATTTTTTGAAGCAGGAATTTATCAACCAGGATTAGATCGATGTGGGAATATGAGTCTGGAGCCTGGAGGAATGAAAGGTGAAGTCACGATCATTCGAATGTTGACAACTCCAGGCATCGTACATTTCCTCCACATGATTGTAATGAGGGTAGGGGACGTTGTGCTTTAGAGGTAGTGTCCATCTTATAGTCCACTGTCATGTTGTAGTCCCCACACATTATTACCACCCCACGTTTGATTGATTGTACCTTACAGAATAACTTCTTCAAGAAACGGAGCTGGTGGGTATTGGGTACATATAGGTTGATTATGGTGCAGGGTTTATTGTTGAATGTGCCCACTAGAATCAGGTATCTACCATCTGGGTCTGTGTACGTCTCCAGGAGGGAGAAGGCCACAGAATCCCTAATAGCGATAAGGACCCCTTTCTGCTTTTTGGAGGCTGAAGCTTTGAATACATGTGGGAATTTCCTATGGATAAAGGTGGGGGCATTTGAGTCCAACCAATGCGTTTCCTGTATGCACAGAATGTCTGAGTGCAGTTTGAGGGCTTCTCTCCAGACCAAAGCTCGTTTAGCCGGGTGGTTCAGGTCATGAACATTAAAGGAAGTCACCTTAATAGTCATGGACGGTAAGTGGGAGGGAGAGCTAATGGTACCTTATATAGACCAGGACTTCTCCAGGAGGTCTGTGATCGGCGGATTGTGAGCGCTGGTGTAGAATAGGCTGTATTCACAGGTGTACTTTCGCCTTCCATCTCGTACAGGGTAGGGTAGGGAGTGAAGAATATAAAAAACAATAGGCAAAAAGTAAAAAAACAAATGAGTAACTGACATAGTAAAAAGGTAGATTCCATCCGGAATATGGAGGCAAGTTTGCTGCCCATTATTCAAGGAGTGGAAACTTGTGAACTGTGAACTCCATATTGACATGGGAATCATGTAGATTAGGTTGCTTAGTGCTGCGGAGGCACTAAGGTGCTATATGTAGCGGATCTCCAAAGTCCGCTGGGAAATCCTTGAAGCTGAGGAAGTGCTAACTCATCCAAGGCGACCTTTTACGCCTTCAGTAACTGGACGAAACACACAGTTCTGGGAGGTAATCAAGCTTTTATTGAGCCACAGCTGGCTTTTTATATCCTTCCCCATGCAAGGGGTTTCTTAACTCATTTTCCAGGGACAGTCCCCTACGCAACTAACAGATGACAGTGATTTAATTACCTGGAGCTATTTCTAACAGACTTGGTATGCATAAGAAGTTTGTCACCACATGGACAGGGCGCCACCTATTTACCCATAACAATAAAACCGTGCCCTCCACATTACTAGGAGTGTAATTACATCCAGTGGCAGATAATAGGTGGGTTATTTAACACACTGAACAATAGGTGAATGGAACGCTGCCTCAGACCCCAATTAACCCAATTTACTTATTTAGACCTCAGTAGACATTCTGTCTCTACCTTTCCTGGGGGGCCCATTTTAGGAGCTATAGTTCCTGTTTATCCATTTCACAGTGTAACAGGGATTAGATCTTTATATTTTGTGAGAGCTATTGTGAATGAATGTTTACTGTCACTTTTGAAGTGATCCAAACCATATTCTCTGTGTTTAATAGTTTGCTACACTATGTTTTTTATTTTTCTGCTTGTGCGACACAACATGCCATTCATCCTGAACATGCATATTGGAAGTGGACGCGGGGGCCCCTCGAGAGATTGCTTTGGTAGTATGTCCCAGTCTCTCAGCAGGGCCAGACCTTCTTCTAGGCTGGTAATTACCGAGGACTTGCCCTCTCTGGTGATAGTCAGCTTCATTGGGTAGCCCCACCTGTACAGTGTACTGTGTTTTCGGAGCGCTTTGGTTACAGGTAGCAAAAATTTACATTTCTGCATAGTATACTGCGAGAGATTTGCGAATAATTCAATGGTGGAATATTGTTCAGGGGGATAAGCATTTTTTCGGAAGGCCAGCATGAATTGTTCTTTCACATGGTAGAAATGGGCTCGCATCAGCACATCGCTAGGAACATTATCCGAGAGATGGGACGGCTTGGGTAAGCGGTGGATCCTATCAATAATCAGTTCGGAGGTTGGTACTGAGGGGAGATAGGCCACCATGAAATCTTGGGCATATTGGTTGAGCTGTGCGGGTAAAATAGTTTCAGGTATGCCACGCAATTTCACGTTGTTTCTACGTGATCTGTCTTCGAGGTCGGCGACTTTTGCTTTAAGCAAGGTCACTTCATCAGACTGATCATTGTGTGCGTCAATTAGCGTGTTATACGAGGATGCATATTCACCCATTTTCTTTTCAACATGGTCAATTCTTCCCCCCAGCTCTCCTACTTCAGCTATAAAATTCCTCATACACTCCATCATGTCTGCATGGAGGGAGCTGCGCAGGGATACCAGCATATCTTTTAGAGTGGTGTTAGAAACTAGCTGGTTAGTGGTAGGGAAAGAGTTAATGGTGTCTGCCAGCTCCCTCGTGTCTTCCATAGAGGCCTGGAGATCACTCACCTTAGTGCTGCGTGAGTCAGTCGACATGCGGGGCTTAGATTTCGCTGGGCTGCAGGAGAGAGGT
This sequence comes from Rana muscosa, assembly GCA_029206835.1. Taxonomy (NCBI): domain Eukaryota; kingdom Metazoa; phylum Chordata; class Amphibia; order Anura; family Ranidae; genus Rana; species Rana muscosa. The sequence continues at coordinate 707,302,441 of CM055116.1, read as the reverse complement.
GTAGAGGCTGCGGGTGAATGCTGGTGTGAGCCCCCTCGATCTCGGGCTCGGTGTAGCAGAGAGGGATCCCCTCGTGGAGGCCGGGGAGCAGCCGTCGGCGCCATCTTGGAGCTCACTGCGGTCCTTAGGAGGGAAGAAATCCCTCAGTTTTTTTCGGGTGTGCGGCGGTCTTCCACTCATTGGTCATCTCCGGAGATTGTGCGGTACAATGGCTATGTGTTGGTGCTGCTAGGGTCAGCCTGAGTTGCCTCATTGTGTCTGGATTCCTGTCGCTGGAGCGGAGCTACAGGATCAGCTGTCAATTCAGTTGCGCGGTAGCCACACCCCCTCAGTCACCAATTTTTAAAGGCAGATTTTGTTCCTAAAGAGGAAACACTGCAGTGGCCCCAATAAGACCCATAGAAGGGGCTTCCAGGCTATAGCACATTTGAAAGCCTAAGCACTGGGACTTCGCACTAGAGGCTAAACCCAGACGGCTACTGCACTGAGGCAGAGGTGGGGACATAGAACTGCTTACTCTTCACTGGTGCGTGGAGGTATGAGGAAAAAAGAAGAATGGGGGGGCGGATTTTTTATGCTATTCACTGGACCTGAGGGAGTGGTCAAGAGGCGGAGCTCTATCACTAGTATGCTGCCATGGTGGCGTCAGGAAATTTTATTTTTTTTGTTTCTGTTCTGTACAATTTTGCAAAGAAGAATTTTTTTCTTCTTCACTGATGTGCGCTGATGAGGCTGCAATGATGAGCACTGGTAGGCTGCATTGATGGGCACTGATGAGGCTGAACTGATTGGCACTGATTGGCACTGATGGGGCTACATTGATGGGCACTAATGAGGCTGCAGTGATGAGGCTGCACTGATGAGCACTGAAGTGGCATTGATGGGCACTGATGGGCACTGATGAGGCTTCACTGGAAAGGTGGCACTGATGGGCACTGATAGGCGGCACTGATATGCTGCACTGATGTGCACTGATATGCTGCACTGATGAGCACTGATGAGGCTGTACTGAAAATGTGGCACTGATGGGCACTGATAGGCAGCACTAATATGCTGCACTGAGGTGGCACTTATGGGCAATGATAAGGCAGCACTGATGGGCAATGATAAGGCAGCACTAATGGGCACTGATAAGGCTCCACTGAGGTGGCACTGATGGGCAATGATGAGGCAGCACTAATGGGCGCTGATAAGGCTGCACTGAAAAAGTGGCACTGATGGGCACTGATAGGCAGCACTGATATGCTGCACTGATGAAGACTGATGAGGCTGTACTGAAAAAGGTGGCACTGATAGGCGGCAATAATATTCTGCACTGATGGGCACTGATATTCTGCACTGATGGTCACTGAAGGGCACTGATATGCTGCACTGATGGACACTGATATCTTGGACTGATGGACACTGATATGCTGCACTGATGGGCATTAATGGGACTGCACTGATAATCAGTGCCCTGATTGTCAGTGTAAATGTCCCCTGTAACTGGAAAGCTGGTAATCTGCTTTCCTTTCCTCACACACTGACAACATGAGGAAAGGAAATGCTGACAACTGGCATTTGTTTACATGTGAACATCTGTGATTGGACATAGCTGATCACATGGTAAAGAGCCTACACCATTGGCTCTTTACCCTGATCGGTATGTTGCTCTGTGCACAAAGGACACAGCTCACCACTGATTGCTGCGCTGCATGCCCCCGTCATATGACGTCCAGTCACAATGGTAAAGCCCCCACCCAGCCATCAATCTGCTATAGGCTGGGCACGAAGGTGTTAAATAATAAGACAACTCTCAATTTTCTTGGTAAAAATTACAGAAAAATTTTGGTAAGGACTACACTACATTTTACTAGGTTTCAGTGGTGTTTTTTTCAGGTGTCAAAGTCAGGTATTTTCAGGAAAATTTCACCAATTATTATAAATTAAATGACCTTTAATTGTATAGTCACCAAAATCTTCCTGATACTATGTGTGAAGCTACTATTGTTGTGCTTCCAAAACCAGAAAAAGACCCACTCCTGCATCCTATTGGCTGATCTCTCTTTTTACATCTGATGTTAAGATACTCGCAACGCAAGGGTTTTGGCAAATAAGCTATCAACATATACTATAAAACTTATAAAAAACACAATCAAATCCCTGGGTAGGATAATGAAAGTTTTCTATAGCAGCGCTCAGGTGGTCAATACACTCCCTTGTCCACTCACTCTTATTTACAGTTCATAAGAGTACATATAGAACTTATGAATTTTTTTTGTTGTAAACGACATATAGCTCCAGATGTCTTCTTAATATGATCCACTTTAAATCATCAGTTGTATCCCCTTTCGGGTGGGTACTCACCACACACAGGATTTAAACAGGCACCTCACAGATCCCATCCGATGGTCATCCGATCATCCTAATCCTGGTTCTGATTACTCCTTCTAAAGCCTCCAGAGATCACCCGATAATCACCAGCAGATGTTCAAAGTGAAAAGAAAGAGAAGCCACCAATAGTGTAATCCCGTAGAGTATCTTTTAATCAGTCTATAAAAATTGTTTCCACAACATATCTTCCATATGGTAAAAATCAAGCAGTAAAATAGCAGCAGTGTAATTCAAAACCGCCGTGCTGTTCCCCCAGGCTCCTAACAGGTGCAGTGTATCAGCTGGTACAGCTTGTGTTTAACCAGACTTACTGCCGCTTCCTGTGTTTGGAGCGCACCTGGAACGCACCGACGTCACTTCCTTTCAGCCGCAAAGTCACACCCTGACGTTTCGTCTTCTCGACTTCCTCTGAGGGCGTGACTCTGCAGCACGGCTCACAGGAATATATACACACACACAGTTAGATTTAAATTGTTTCATTAGTGACTTTTAGTGTTATTATTTGTTTTACCGTTTAGTAGGTTTATATTATATATATGTGGAATTTATTTATAAACCTTTAGGTATTAATAACATAATTATGAAACAATTTTGACGATTAGCATTTTAGGTAGTATTTTTTAGAAGTAAATTTTATATATTTAATTTTAATATTGTATTTCAATGTTGAGTGTTGAGATATATATATATATATATATGTGTGTATATATATGTGTGTATATATATATATATATATATATATGTATATATATGTATGTGTTTTTTTCCTATTTTTGTGGAAATTTGGACTGCTGTTTGGTATTCATACTCAAGATGGCGCTAGTGCTGGGCGCTTATCTGTGATAATGAATTATATTATGGAGACTCAGCTTTAATTGGATTATTTTAACTATTCGATTATGTTATTATTATCTTAATAACGCTTTTCAAGATCAATGTATAAGAGGTTATTGTTGATTTAATGTGTTAAGTGATTTAAAATGACGAGACCCCTGTGACTACAATGCATTCTGCCAATTTGAGTAATTAAATGGCATTGATTAGCATATAGGAGGGGTTAAACTTGTCTCTCAATCACTTGTGTGTGTATATATTCCTGTGAGCCGTGCTGCAGAGTCACGCCCTCAGAGGAAGTCGAGAAGACGAAACGTCAGGGTGTGACTTTGCGGCTGAAAGGAAGTGACGTCGGTGCGTTCCAGGTGCGCTCCAAACACAGGAAGCGGCAGTAAGTCTGGTTAAACACAAGCTGTACCAGCTGATACACTGCACCTGTTAGGAGCCTGGGGGAACAGCACGGCGGTTTTGAATTACACTGCTGCTATTTTACTGCTTGATTTTTACCATATGGAAGATATGTTGTGGAAACAATTTTTATAGACTGATTAAAAGATACTCTACGGGATTACACTATTGGTGGCTTCTCTTTCTTTTCACTTTGAACATCTGCTGGTGATTATCCGGTGATCTCTGGAGGCTTTAGAAGGAGTAATCAGAACCAGGATTAGGATGATCGGATGACCATCGGATGGGATCTGTGAGGTGCCTGTTTAAATCCTGTGTGTGGTGAGTACCCACCCGAAAGGGGATACAACTGATGATTTAAAGTGGATCATATTAAGAAGACATCTGGAGCTATATGTCGTTTACAACAAAAAAATTTTCATAAGTTCTATATGTACTCTTATGAACTGTAAATAAGAGTGAGTGGACAAGGGAGTGTATTGACCACCTGAGCCCTGCTATAGAAAACTTTCATTATCCTACCCAGGGATTTGATTGTGTTTTTTATAAGTTTTATAGTTTTATGTTCTGCAAAAATATTTGTTGTGTTTAAGCGGCTGCTGATATAGATACATATAGTGAACATTTGGGTTAATGAATACGGTCACGTATTCATTGTAGTCTGTTATAAGTCACCTGTGAGCTTCTTTAGCGCTGGGATAGTGAAAGAAGGCCAGGGGAACTTCACTTTAATTTTTGTATCAACATATACTGTGCAGATAATACACACTGACCAATCAGGCTTCGTACCCTCACGAGCCACAGCTACTAATTAGGGATGAGCCGAACACCCCCCGGTTCGGTTCGCACCAGAACCTGCGAACGGACCGAAAGTTTGCGCAAACTTTAGAACCCCGTTAAAGTCTATGGGACTCGAACAATCAAAATCAAAAGTGCAAATTATAAAGGCTAATATGCAAGTTATTGTCCTAAAAAGGGTTTAGGGACCTGGGTCCTGACCAGGGGTACATGTATCAATGCAAAAACAAGTTTTAAAAACGTCAGTTTTTTCGGGAGCAGTGATTTTAATGATGCTTAAAGTGAAAAAAAAGTGAAATATTCCTTTAAATATCAGACCTGGGGGTGTCTATAGTATGCCTGTGAAGTGGCACATGTTTCTCGTGTTTAGAACTGTCCCTGCACAAAATGAAATTTCTAAAGGAAAAAAGTCATTTAAAACTGCTTGCAGCTTTGATGTAATGTCTGGTCCCAGCAATACGGATGAAAGTCATTGAGAAAAATGGCATGGGTACCCCCCCCCAAGCCCATTACCAGCCCATTTGGGTCTTGTATGGATATTAGGGGAACCCTGCACCCAAATTAAAAAAAGGAAAGGCTTGGGGCCCCCAGGCCCTATATACTCTGAACAGCAGTATACAGGCGGTGCAAACAAGACAGGGATGTAGGTTTTTTGTTAAGTAGAATCTGTTTGTAAATTTGAACTGGTACATTTTTAAAGTGTAGCTCCAGCCAAAAAAACTATTTTTAAGCTTTTTGGAAAACATAGGGAAGGGTTATCACCCCTGTAACATTTGTTTTGCTGTCTGTGCACCTTTTCAAAACATTTCACCTCACTTTCTGTCCCAATGACATTTTTTTTTTTAAATTTGGGGTTTTTAGTGAAACAAGGATTGGTGATAAAGCATCAGTGGAGAGGAGACACATTTTTCCCATATTAACTCTTACAGGAGAGAATTTCCCTTCCTAGGGGTAGATTTCCTCTCACTTCCTGTTGTCTCCTTCCGTTTGCAAGTAGGAGTTGTTTGTTAGTTGGATGTTTGAAAGTAGGGGCCTGCCATATATACTCTGCAGAAATTTGGCCCTTAGGTGTTAGTGTTGCCACAACACTGTAAGCCCTCACAGTTACTCTTGGTGGGCGCTGGAACGGGCCCTGCTGTGAACTATTATATCAAGAATTGTAATTACATGCCATTGTTGAACAGTGGTAGAAAAACTGGGCCTTTGGTGGTGGTGGTGTTGCCACAACACTGTAAGCCCTCACAGTTACTCTTGGTGGGCCCAGAAATGGGCCCTGCTGTGAAATATTAGATCAAGAAATGTAAATGCATGCCCCTGTTAAACAGGGGCTGAAAAATTGGGCCTTAGCCACTGGTGGCGGTGCCTAGAACCAAAAATTTTTTTACAAGCTATCAGCATGATCATTGAGGAGGAAGAGGATAGTCACTCAGCATAACAGGATAGTCACTCAGCATCAGCATAGGCAGTCTTGAAGGGATCTGACATTTCAAAAAAAATTACTCGGTTATATCAGCATCAGGTGCTTGGTAGCTGGTGGTGATCCAAGACTGATTAATTTTTATGAAGGTCAGTCGATCGACCGAGTCGGTGGACAGGCGAACCCTGTGATCGGTTACAAAGCCTCCAGCAGCACTGAATGTGCGTTCCAAAAGAACGCTGGATTCAGGATGGGCCAGTAACTCAATTGCATACTGTGCAAGCTCTGGCCAGTGATCCATCCTCAAGACCCAGTAACCCAGAGGATTTTCGGTGGGAAAGGTGTCCAAGTCTGATCTTGCCCCTAGGTATTCCTGCACCATGTAAAACAGACGGTGGCGATGGTTGCTGGAACCAATCATACCTTGGGGCTGCGGACTAAAAAATTGTCTGAACGCTTCGGTCAAACGGCCACCTTCTCCACCGCTCCTTCTTTGACTGACCGAAGCCTCAGCAACACGTTGTCCAGGACCAGGAATTTTTAACCTCCCAGTCCCTGGGAACGCGTTGCACAGACCTTTATGCAAGGCCTCCCGAAGATGTTTCATCCTCTGCTCCCTCTGCAACGCCAAGATAAGGTCCGCAACCTTACCCTTGTAATGTGGATCAAAGAGGGTTGCCAGCCAGTAATGATCCCTCTCCTTGATAGCATGAATACGAGGATCCTTCCGCAGGCTTTGCAGGATCAGGGAGGCCATGCAGCGTAGGTTTGCTGAGGCACTCGGTCCGGAGTCCTCTGGGTCACTCAGGACGACATGATCCGCAGCCACCCCCTCCAAGCCACGTACAAGTCCATGGGTTTCTTGCGACTTTAATTGATCCCTTGAAGACTGCTGCTGATGCTGAGTGCTAGGCTTCACCTCCATGCTGACACAATCCTCCTCCTCCTCCTAATCGTCCTCTTCCTGTGTGATAGGCAGGCCAGCAGGAACACTGTCTGGATAAAGGGGGCCTTGAGAGGTAAGGAAGTCCTCCTCTTCCTGCCTCTGTTCTGCCTCAAGTGCCCTGTCCATTAATACACGCAGCGTGTGCTCCAACAGGTGGACAAGAGGGACAGTGTCACTGATGCATGCACTGTCACTGCTCACCATCCTCGTGGCCTCCTCAAATGGTGCCAGGACAGTGCATGCATCCCTGATCATGGCCCACTGGCGTGGGCAAAAAAATCCAAGCTCCCCTGACCCTGTCCTGGTGCCATATTGCAACAGATACTCATTGACGGCCCTCTGCTGCGTATGCAGCCGCTGCAGCATGGCCAACGTAGAGTTTCACCTGGTGGGCATGTCACAGATTAGGCGGTTCTTGGGCAGGTTGTATTCCTTTTGGAGGTCAGTCAACCGAGCACTGGCATTATATGACCGGCGGAAATGCACACAGAGTTTCCTGGTCTGCTTAAGGACATCCTGTAAGCCCGGGTACCTGCCCAAGGACCATTGCACCACCAAGTTAAAGACGTGAGCCAAACAGGGCACATGAGTCAGTTGTCCCTGTCGGAGGGAGGAGAGGAGGTTGGTGCCATTGTCGCAAACCACCTTTCCTGGCTTAAGCTGGCATGGCGTCAACCACCTCTGAGCCTGCCCCTGCAGAGTTGACATAATCTCTGCCCCAGTGTGGCTCCTGTCCCCCAAGCATACCAGCTCAAGCACTGCATGGCATCTTTTGGCCTGCGTACTTGCGTAGCCCCTACAGAACACAACTGATTCAGAGGACAAAGCACAGGAAGAGGCCTTGAAGGAAGAAGAAGAGGAGGGGGTGGAGGAGAGAGGTGTGTCAGAATAACCAGTAGTAGCATTTTATAGGCATGGTGGCGGAACAACCTCCAACACTACTGCACCTTGTCCTGCATCGTTCCCAGCTGCCATCAGAGTCACCCAATGCGCCGTGAAAGATAGGTAACGTCCCTGTCCATGCCTGCTGGACCATGAGTCAGCGTTAATATGCACCTTACCGCTGACCACCCTATCCAGCGAAGCCAAGACATTGCCTTCCACATGCCGGTAGAGAGCCGGAATCGCCTTCCGTGAGAAAAAGTGGCGTTTGGGAACCTGCCACTGAGGAACCACACATTCCACAAACTCACGGAATGGGGCAGAGTCTACCAACTGAAAAGGCAGCAGTTAAAGTGCTAGCAATTTAGCCAAGCTATCATTCAACCACTGGGCATGTGGATGGTTGGGAGCGAACTTCTTTCGGCGGTGCAGCACCTGGGGCACGGAAATTTGCCTGGTACAATCTGATGTCGGTGTACCGATAGCAGATTGCCTGCAAGTACTTGGCTGTGACACGCCTAATTCTACACCTTCATTCCTCTCAGTGCAGGTTTCAGAGAGGACTGGTATAGTGGGGTTGGAGATCCCAGCTGATGAGGAGCAAGGAGAGGTCCGCTTTGTTCTTTGGTGTGGGTCTTTTAAGGGTGCTTGCCAACAAACTGCATGGCAGGTCGACATATGTCTGATCAAGCATGTGGTGCCCAAGCGGTGATGTTTTGGCCATGCGAGACATTTGTTGCAAATAGCAGCGCTGCAATCTGATGCTCTTGTCTCAAAAAAGGCCCACACCAAAGAACTTTTGGAATAACGCGCAGAGACAGCAGCGCCCTGCACATGTGGAGCTCTGCGGTGTCATGCAGTCAGTGTGCTGCCCTTAAGCTGGCCCCTGGAGGGCATTCTGCCTTGTTGGAGATGTGCCTCCTCCTCCTCCTCTCTCCTATCAGGCACCCACGTGGAGTCAGTGACCTCATCATCCCCTCCCTCCTCATCACCTGGGCAAACCTGGCAGTATGCTGCAGCTGAGGGAACATGACTGCCAGATTGCTGTCCTTGTTGGGCACGCCCTCTCTCTGGGCTCACGTTACTACCCCCTCTCTCTGGGCTCACGTTACTGCCTTCCTCTAGCTGGGTTCTATCATCGGAGCCTTCAAAACTCTGGGCATCCTCCTGGAGCATGTACCCAACACTGTGGTCAAAGGGTTCGGGGGACTCCTCAGGAAGACATGGTGGGGCTTGGGAAGGAGTGACTGATTCCATTGAGCCAAGGGAAGAGGCCGCGTTGGCAGCTGCTTTGCCAGACAAAGTACCCTGAGCCTGGGTGAGAGAGGATGAGGAAGATGAGGACGGCTTGGTCATACACTCAACCAAGTCTTCGGCATGTTGCGGCTCAACATGGCCAGCTGCCGAAAAGAAGGACAAGCGTGTCCCACGGCCACGTGCTGATAAGGATGCACTGTATCCACAACCAGCACTGTTGCCTCTAGACACAGATCCTGCTTGCCCTCTTTTATTGGCTCATGACTGTCTGCCTCTCCTTGTTTTCCTTCCAGACATACTAATGGCCTGCAGTGAGATGTAGCTGCACAAAGGTGGGATGTATATATATCTATCTATACTGATTATACTGCAGCTAGCAGAATCAACTGCCTGCTTTGGTATTAGTATGAGAACACCAGCAATTGTCTTCAGTTAGTTTTAGGTGCACACTGTGCAGAGGACACAGTACACTAACTGAAAATACTTGCAGCTCCCTGCCTGTGGTATTAGTATGAGAATACCACCAATTGTATTCAGGTACCTTTAGGTGCACGCTGTGCAATGGACACAGTACACTAAATTAAAATAATGCAGCTCCCTGCCTGTGGTATTAGTATGAAAACACTGCCAATTGTATTCAGGTACCTTTAGGTGCAAGCTGTGCAAAGGACACAGTACACTAAGTGAAAATAAAGCAGCTCCCTGCCTGTGGTATTGGTATGAGAACACCACCAATTGTATTCAGGTACTTTTAGGTGCACGCTGTGCAAAGGACACAGTACACTAAGTGAAAATAAAGCAGCTCCCTGCCTGTGGTATTGGTATGAGAACACCACCAATTGTATTCAGGTAGATTTAGGTGAACGCTGTGCAAAGGACACAGTACACTAAGTAAAAATTAAGCAGCTCCCTGCCTGTGGTATTGGTATGAGAACACCACCAATTGTATTCAGGTACCTTTAGGTGCACGCTGTGCAAAGGACAGTGTACCCTAAGTGAAAATAAAGCAGCTCCCTGCCTGTGGTATTGGTATGAGAACACCACCAATTGTATTCAGGTACCTATAGGTGCATGCTGTGCAAAGGACACAGAACACTAAGTGAAAATAAAGTAGCTCCCTGCCTGTGGTATTGGTATGAGAACACCACCAATTGAATTCAGGTACCTTTAGGCGCATGCTGTGCAAAGGACACAGTACACTAAGTGAAAATAATGCAGCTCCCTGACTGTGGTATTGGTATGAGAACACCCCCAATTGTATTCAGGTACCTTTAGGTGCATGTTGTGCAAAGTACACAGTACACTAAGTGAAAATAAAGAAGCTCCCTGCCTGTGGTATTGGTATGAGAACACCACCAATTGTATTCGGGTACGTTTAGGTGCACGCTGTGCAAAGGACACATTACACTAAGTGAAAATTAAGCATCTCCCTGCCTGTGGTATTGGTATGAGAACACCACCAATTGTATTCAGGTAGATTTAGGTGCACGCTGTGCAAAGGACAGTGTACCCTAAGTGAAAATAAAGCAGCTCCCTGCCTGTGGTATTGGTATGAGAACACCACCAATTGTATTCAGGTACCTTTAGGTGCATGCTGTGCAAAGGACATAGAACACTAAGTGAAAATAAAGTAGCTCCCTGCCTGTGGTATTGGTATGAGAACACCACCAATTGAATTCAGGTACCTTTAGGTGCATGCTGTGCAAAGGACACAGTACACTAAGTGAAAATAATGCAGCTCCCTGACTGTGGTATTGGTATGAGAACACCCCCAATTGTATTCAGGTACCTTTAGGTGCATGTTGTGCAAAGTACACAGTACACTAAGTGAAAATAAAGCAGCTCCCTGCCTGTGGTATTGATATGAGAACACCACCAATTGTATTCAGGTACGTTTAGGTGCACGCTGTGCAAAGGACACATTACACTAAGTGAAAATTAAGCATCTCCCTGCCTGTGGTATTGGTATGAGAACACCACCAATTGTATTCAGGTACCTTTAGGTGCACGCTGTGAAAAGGACACAGTACACTAAGTGAAAATAATGCAGCTAGCACAATCACCTGCCTGCCTGTCAGTATAGAGAATAACAGGGACGGATCTAGCTAAACTGAATACAGTGTGTATACAGTGTGTACATATATATACAACACCTAGGATGCATATATATCCTCTACACACTGCAGCTAACTGACTCGTCTGCCTGCTCTATCTAACTCAAATCAAATTACACTGTCTCTCTCTCGCTCTGTGTCTTGTAAGTTAATCAACGTGGCAACACACTACACAAGGCCGCCACGCCGGCGGCCTTATATAGTGTGGGGCGTGTACCTACTGCTCTTAGCCATGATTGGCCAAAGCCACCCTGGCTTTGACCAAGTACGGCTCTCTGTACTTACGGCACTGTGATTGGCCAAGCATGCGGGTCATAGTGCATGCTTGGCCAATCATCAGCCAGCAATGCACTGCGATGCCGCAGTAAATTATGGGCCGTGACGCGCCACTCGAATTTGAAGCTAATGGCCCATAATGTTCGAAATTCGGCAAACAGCCGAACAGGCGATGTTCGAATCGAACATGGGTTCGACTCGAACTCTCAGCTCATCCCTACTACTAGACATGTGCATTCGTTTTCATCCGAATGCATTTTCGTCCGAATTTAAGGTATTTTAGTTATCGTTTTAACAAACGAAAACGAAAGCACAGAATCCGAAAACCGAAAGATCCGACATAAACAAATGCTTTATTTTTGTTTTTGTTGCGACAACAGTTCGATATAGATAGGAGATTCGACGTGATGCTGACAATAACAATCTGTGTCTATCGAACCTATGGTCGAATGTGCCTAACCCTAAAGCGGAGGTGCCGCAGAAAAAAATATATTAAAAGCCAGCAGCTACAAATACTGCAGCTGCTGACTTTTAATATTAGGACACTTACCTGTCCTGGAGTCCAGCGACGTCCGCAGCAGAGGACGAGCAATCGCTCGTCTCTCTGCTGCCCCCACCGCCATCCTCGGTGAGGGAACCAGGAAGTGAAGCCTTCATGCCCGGTTCCCTACGGCGCATGCGCGAGTCACGCTGCGCCGTTCTGAATGGTCCCTGTGTTCTGGGAGCCGAATGTCTCCCAGAACACAATGGGTATTTCCCGCAGAGAGGACTCCCGGAAGTGGGTGCAAATACCTATCTAAGACAGGTATCTGCACCCCCCTCCCCCCTGAAAGGTGTCAATTGTGACACCGGGGGGGGGGAGGGTTCCGATCAGCGGAAGTTCCACTTTAGGGTGGAGCTCCGCTTTAACTCTATTAGTCCAAGATTATTCTACATAGAGAGAAAAGATTCGACATAGAGAGAAAAGATTCAACATTATAGAGAGAAAAGATTCGACATAGAGAGAAAAGATCGCTGCTGGAATTGGGTGGGGGAAGTAAAATAAAAATAATGATGATGATGAATGTTATTGGCTGATTGTAACCAAAGAGGAGGAGCAGTAAAATAGCTAGAACTAACTTGACAATTCAACATGAACGACGAAGATTCAACAAAGCATCGAAAAACATACAGTTAAATCTGTCATTGAAGGCTTATGGTGTCTAGGGATGAGCTCGGTGTTCGAGTCGAACATACGTTCGGCTCGAACATCGGCTGTTCGATCGTTCGACGAAGATCGAACGATTTGGGCCGTTCGCGCCTAATTCGAGTGACGCGAACGGCCCACAATGCACTACGCCATCGCAGTGTCATCCAGGCGCTGTGATTGGCCAAGCATGCACTGTGACCCGGCATGCTTGGCCAATCACAGCGCCGGCAGCGAGGAGAGCAATGATTGGCCACAGGCAGGATGCCTGTGGCCAATTATTGCTGAGGGTGTTTAGTACAAGCCCCACACTATAAAAGGCCGCCAGCACGGCGGCCTAGTGTAGTGTGTTCCGGAGCAGGGAAAGAGAAGCATAGGCAGGGACAGTGACATTTATTTTTTCTTGCTTAACCTGGATTCCTTTAGTTTAGGGAAAGAGAAGGATAGGTAGGGAGAGTGTCAGTGTGTTTTACTGTGCGAATCCTTGTTTCTAGGGACAGGGAAGGACAGTGAGGGAAATTCTCCTTGTGCTATAGTGTGCTAAAGCATTGATCATCAATCAGCTTTAAAAAAACATTTTTTCTAGGGACAGAAAACTATAGGTAGGAAGAGTGTCAGTTTCTTTCACTGTGATAATCCTTGTTTCTAGGGACAGGGAAGGACAGTGAGGGAAATTCTACTTGTGCTATAGTGTGCTAAAGCATTGATCATCAATCAGCTTTAAAAAAACATTTTTTCTAGGGACAGAAAACTATAGGTAGGAAGAGTGTCAGTTTCTTTCACTGTGATAATCCTTGCTTCTAGGGACAGGGAAGGACAGTGAGGGAAATTCTCCTTGTGCTATAGTGTGCTAAAGCATTGATCATCAATCAGCTTTAAAAAAACATTTTTTCTAGGGACAGAAAACTATAGGTAGGAAGAGTGTCAGTTTCTTTCACTGTGATAATCCTTGTTTCTAGGGACAGGGAAGGACAGTGAGGGAAATTCTACTTGTGCTATAGTGTGCTAAAGCATTGATCATCAATCAGCTTTAAAAAAAACATTTTTTCTAGGGACAGAAAACTATAGGTAGGAAGAGTGTCAGTTTCTTTCACTGTGATAATCCTTGTTTCTAGGGACAGGGAAGGACAGTGAGGGAAATTCTCCTTGTGCTATAGTGTGCTAAAGCATTGATCATCAATCAGCTTTAAAAAAACATTTTTTCTAGGGACAGAAAACTATAGGTAGGAAGAGTGTCAGTTTCTTTCACTGTGATAATCCTTGTTTCTAGGGACAGGGAAGGACAGTGAGGGAAATTCTACTTGTGCTATAGTGTGCTAAAGCATTGATCATCAATCAGCTTTAAAAAAACATTTTTTCTAGGGACAGAAAACTATAGGTAGGAAGAGTGTCAGTTTCTTTCACTGTGATAATCCTTGTTTCTAGGGACAGGGAAGGACAGTGAGGGAAATTCTCCTTGTGCTATAGTGTGCTAAAGCATTGATCATCAATCAGCTTTAAAAAAAACATTTTTTCTAGGGACAGAAAACTATAGGTAGGAAGAGTGTCAGTTTCTTTCACTGTGATAATCCTTGTTTCTAGGGACAGGGAAGGACAGTGAGGGAAATTCTACTTGTGCTATAGTGTGCTAAAGCATTGATCATCAATCAGCTTTAAAAAAACATTTTTTCTAGGGACAGAAAACTATAGGTAGGAAGAGTGTCAGTTTCTTTCACTGTGATAATCCTTGTTTCTAGGGACAGGGAAGGACAGTGAGGGAAATTCTACTTGTGCTATAGTGTGCTAAAGCATTGATCATCAATCAGCTTTAAAAAAACATTTTTTCTAGGGACAGAAAACTATAGGTAGGAAGAGTGTCAGTTTCTTTCACTGTGATAATCCTTGTTTCTAGGGACAGGGAAGGACAGTGAGGGAAATTCTACTTGTGCTATAGTGTGCTAAAGCATTGATCATCAATCAGCTTTAAAAAAACATTTTTTCTAGGGACAGAAAACTATAGGTAGGAAGAGTGTCAGTTTCTTTCACTGTGATAATCCTTGTTTCTAGGGACAGGGAAGGACAGTGAGGGAAATTCTCCTTGTGCTATAGTGTGCTAAAGCATTGATCATCAATCAGCTTTAAAAAAACATTTTTTCTAGGGACAGAAAACTATAGGTAGTGTGACAGCAGGAAGGTAAAGTCACCTGGTTGCATCCAGGGGGGTAGATATATTTCGCCCAGATTCAGGCTTTACGCCGACTTATACAACTAGGTGGAGAGTTGTATAAGGCTAGTGGGCTCATGGATGACTCATACCTCTAGAGAGAGGGCTGGGCGTCGTGCAGGCAGGGAGTTGATGAGACCAGCTGAAGCTTGTCAGCTCATTTAAGGCCTTTATAAAAACTCCCAGATTCATTAGGTGCTTGCTCATGCCTGGAACCAGACCTGTGTGGACTGTCTAGGGAGAGTGAACCCCTGTGCGGTGAGACAAAGCCTGTGTGGCTATTTGCTTGGACATTTAAAACCAGGGACTTAGGGACTAGGACAGCACTAGGCTGATCCCAGTTGTTAGTTAGGAAACCTGTATGTTTAGTCAGAGGTCAAGTTGACCAGGATTTATTTTGTTTATGTTTCTTTTGCTTTGCTGTGTTTTGTCACTGTAAATAGAAAATAAACCGCACCTTTTTGATTTTGAAAACCACAACCTCCGTTTGCTGGGCCTGTTTTTGTGTGGGGAGCCCATCTCGGGGGTCACACACACCCGCTGCCGAGCTAACCCCCTCACAGTTGGTGGAGAATGCAGGCAGTGTGACTTTCTGACGGGCAGACGTCAGTCGCTGTGTGCGACAGTCGCATGCACTGCCATTCGAGGAACTGAGAAACATTTATGCAAAATGTGTGTTAATGGTAGAAATGTTGTGGTATTGTTGGATTCAGGTAGCCTTGTGACCCTGATAAAGGCTGAGTTAGTTAAAACAGAGGTCTCTGGGAATAGCAAGGTAGCTGTTATTTGTGTGCATGGGGACACCCGAGAGTATCCAGTGACTACAGTGTGTTTCGAGACCCCCAAAGGTACCCTCTCTCATCCAGTGGGCTTAGTATCTCAGTTACCGCATGACGCCATTGTGGGAAGGGATTTTCCGAAGTTCTGGGAACTGTGGGATGATCCTGAGCCCCCCACTGGTGCCCCTATGTACCAGGAATGTGATAGCCAGAACTCCCCTGAGAGTGGTGAGGACTCTCCGGAATTTCCCTTATCAGTATTGGCAGGGGAGACTCAAGAAACTGGAGAGGAGCCCACCTCCTCAGACGAAAACCTACCGTCTGTGGAGTTTTCTGATCTTGAGGTTCACAGGGAAAACTTTGCCACAGAACAGTTGAAAGACCCCGCCCTAATAAAGGCACGGGAAAACGTAGTGAAAATAGATGGCGAGTTAGTGAACCCAGATAATACCTGCACTTACCCATACTTCAGCGTATAGAAGGACCTACTGTATCGGGTGGCAAAAAGGGCAGAAGAAACCGTTGAGCAGCTTGTGGTGCCCAAACCTTACAGGAAGTTGGTGTTGGAGTTGGCCCATGGGCACATTCTTGGAGGTCATCTGGGGACAGAGAAAACCCGAGAGAGGGTATTACAGAGATTCTATTGGCCGGGGGTGATGAAGGACATAGACAATTATTGTTCCTCCTGCCCTGTGTGTCAGAGGTCGGCCCCGATGCCACATTTCCGTAGCCCGCTGGTCCCTCTACCCATCATTGAGGTCCCGTTTGAGAGGATCGCCATGGATTTGGTAGGTCCTATAATCAAGTCCGCTAGGGGGCACCAGTACATATTAGTTATAATGGACTATGCCACCCGTTATCCAGAAGCGATCCCTCTCCGAAATACCTCGGCCAAAACCATAGCCAAAGAGCTATCTCTTGTGTTTAGCCGGGTGGGTATTTGTAAAGAACTGCTTACGGACCAAGGTACACCCTTTATGTCCCGGGTTATGAAGGAGCTGTGTAAATTGTTCAAAGTGACGCAATTACGTACATCTGTGTATCACCCCCAAACCGATGGGCTGGTTGAAAGGTTCAACAAAACCCTAAAACAAATGTTGAAGAAAGTGGTGGATAGAGATGGAAAGGATTGGGACTGTTTACTTCCTTATCTGATGTTTGCTATTAGGGAGGTGCCCCAATCCTCTACGGGATTCTCCCCCTTTGAGTTACTGTATGGGAGACACCCAAGAGGGCTGTTGGATATTGCCAAGGAAACTTGGGAAAGTGAGAGTTCTCCCCACAGGAGTGTGATTGAGCATGTCGCCCTGATGCAAGACCGAATTGCACAGGTAATGCCCATCGTGAAGGAACATTTGGCCCAAGCGCAGTTAGCACAGCAGAGAGTGTACAACCGTGGAGCCAAGACCCGTACCTTTTCCCCGGGGGATAGGATACTGGTACTTGTCCCTACGGTTGAAAGTAAATTCCTTGCCAAATGGCAAGGCCCCTACGAGATAATGGAAAAAGTGAGCGAAGTGAATTACAAGGTCAGACAACCAGGAAGGCGAAAGCCCGAACAGATCTATCACGTTAATCTGTTGAAAGCCTGGAGGGATAGAGAGTCCCTAGTCGCAGACACTTGGTCACCAGCTCAAACTGGTTGCGTGATTCCTGAGGTTGGAATAGCAGCCACCTTGTCACAACCCCAACAACAGGAGGTTAAGGAGTTTGTGCTTCGCAACAAGGAGGTATTCTCTGAGCTGCCGGGACAAACATCTGGGGTAGAGCATGACATCATTACCCCGCCCGGTGAAAGGGTGAAGTTAAAACCCTATCGGATCCCAGAGGCCCGACGGGAGGCAATACGGGAGGAAGTACAGAAAATGCTGAACTTAGGGGTGATAGAGGAGTCCCAAAGTGATTGGTCTAGTCCCATTGTGTTGGTGCCTAAACCGGATGGGAGCTGGCGATTTTGTAACGATTTTCGTCAGTTGAACAAAGTTACAAAATTTGACACCTACCCCATGCCACGTATAGATGAGTTGATCGACCGGCTGGGAACAGCCCGATACATGACGACTCTTGACCTCACAAAAGGGTATTGGCAAATCCCCCTGGCCAAGTCGGCCAAAGAGAAAACCGCATTTGTAACCCCAGACGGGGCGTTCCAATATAAAAGAATGCCGTTCGGGTTACAGAATGCGCCGGCCACATTCCAGCGGAAAATGGACCAGATGCTGAGGCCCCATCGGAAGTATGCTGCGGCTTACCTGGATGACATAATTGTCCATAGCACAGATTGGGCCTCACATCTGCCAAAAGTGCAAGCAGTCCTGGACTCTGTTCGGGAAGCGGGGTTTACGGCTAACCCCAAGAAGTGTACCATTGGGCAGGAGGAGGCCAAATATCTTGGGTACACCATTGGGAGGGGAGTAATAAAACCCCAACTCAACAAAGTCGAGGCCATCCAGAGTTGGCCACGTCCCAACAGCAAGAAGCAGGTACGAGCCTTTCTGGGAATCGCTGGGTATTATCGGCGATTCATTCCCCACTTTGCTTCTAAGGCTGTGCCCCTAACCAACCTGACGAAGGGGAAAGGGTCGGTCATGATTAAATGGACCCCCGAGGCTGAGGCAGCATTCCAATTCTTGAAACAAGCCTTATGTAGCCAGCCAGTGTTGTACTCACCCGACTTCTCTAAAGACTTTGTCGTACAAAGTGATGCGTCAGATGTGGGGTTAGGAGCAGTATTGTCCCAGGTCTGGAACGGGGAAGAGCACCCAGTCATTTACCTCAGCAGGAAGTTGAAGTCCCATGAGGTAAATTACGCCACCGTTGAAAAGGAGTGTTTAGCGGTGAAGTGGGCTCTAGATTCCCTTCGGTACTACCTGCTAGGTAGGCACTTTGACATGGTTACGGATCACGCTCCGTTAAAGTGGATGGCTCAAAACAAGGAAACAAATAGAAGAGTGAATAGGTGGTTCCTGGCCCTCCAGGAATTCAACTTCACAGTAAAGCATCGCCCTGGCGTTCAAATGGGGAATGTGGATGCTTTGTCTCGAGTACATGAATGCCTGATTGCTGGTGTTCCAACCCCGAGGTTAAAACAAGAGGGGGGGGTATGTGACAGCAGGAAGGTAAAGTCACCTGGTTGCATCCAGGGGGGTAGATATATTTCGCCCAGATTCAGGCTTTACGCCGACTTATACAACTAGGTGGAGAGTTGTATAAGGCTAGTGGGCTCATGGATGACTCATACCTCTAGAGAGAGGGCTGGGCGTCGTGCAGGCAGGGAGTTGATGAGACCAGCTGAAGCTTGTCAGCTCATTTAAGGCCTTTATAAAAACTCCCAGATTCATTAGGTGCTTGCTCATGCCTGGAACCAGACCTGTGTGGACTGTCTAGGGAGAGTGAACCCCTGTGCGGTGAGACAAAGCCTGTGTGGCTATTTGCTTGGACATTTAAAACCAGGGACTTAGGGACTAGGACAGCACTAGGCTGATCCCAGTTGTTAGTCAGGAAACCTGTATGTTTAGTCAGAGGTCAAGTTGACCAGGATTTATTTTGTTTATGTTTCTTTTGCTTTGCTGTGTTTTGTCACTGTAAATAGAAAATAAACCGCACCTTTTTGATTTTGAAAACCACAACCTCCGTTTGCTGGGCCTGTTTTTGTGTCGGGAGCCCATCTCGGGGGTCACACACACCCGCTGCCGAGCTAACCCCCTCACAGTAGGAAGAGTGTCAGTTTCTTTCACTGTGATAATCCTTGTTTCTAGGGACAGGGAAGGACAGTGAGGGAAATTCTACTTGTGCTATAGTGTGCTAAAGCATTGATCATCAATCAGCTTTAAAAAAACATTTTTTCTAGGGACAGAAAACTATAGGTAGGAAGAGTGTCAGTTTCTTTCACTGTGATAATCCTTGTTTCTAGGGACAGGGAAGGACAGTGAGGGAAATTCTCCTTGTGCTATAGTGTGCTAAAGCATTGATCATCAATCAGCTTTAAAAAAACATTTTTCTAGGGACAGAAAACTATAGGTAGGAAGAGTGTCAGTTTCTTTCACTGTGATAATCCTTGTTTCTAGGGACAGGGAAGGACAGTGAGGGAAATTCTACTTGTGCTATAGTGTACTAAAGCATTGATCATCAATCAGCTTTAAAAAAACATTTTTTCTAGGGACAGAAAACTATAGGTAGGAAGAGTGTCAGTTTCTTTCACTGTGATAATCCTTGTTTCTAGGGACAGGGAAGGACAGTGAGGGAAATTCTCCTTGTGCTATAGTGTGCTAAAGCATTGATCATCAATCAGCTTTAAAAAAACATTTTTTCTAGGGACAGAAAACTATAGGTAGGAAGAGTGTCAGTTTCTTTCACTGTGATAATCCTTGTTTCTAGGGACAGGGAAGGACAGTGAGGGAAATTCTACTTGTGCTATAGTGTGCTAAAGCATTGATCATCAATCAGCTTTAAAAAAACATTTTTTCTAGGGACAGAAAACTATAGGTAGGAAGAGTGTCAGTTTCTTTCACTGTGATAATCCTTGTTTCTAGGGACAGGGAAGGACAGTGAGGGAAATTCTACTTGTGCTATAGTGTGCTAAAGCATTGATCATCAATCAGCTTTAAAAAAACATTTTTTCTAGGGACAGAAAACTATAGGTAGGAAGAGTGTCAGTTTCTTTCACTGTGATAATCCTTGTTTCTAGGGACAGGGAAGGACAGTGAGGGAAATTCTCCTTGTGCTATAGTGTGCTAAAGCATTGATCATCAATCAGCTTTAAAAAAACATTTTTTCTAGGGACAGAAAACTATAGGTAGGAAGAGTGTCAGTTTCTTTCACTGTGATAATCCTTGTTTCTAGGGACAGGGAAGGACAGTGAGGGAAATTCTACTTGTGCTATAGTGTGCTAAAGCATTGATCATCAATCAGCTTTAAAAAAACATTTTTTCTAGGGACAGAAAACTATAGGTAGGAAGAGTGTCAGTTTCTTTCACTGTGATAATCCTTGTTTCTAGGGACAGGGAAGGACAGTGAGGGAAATTCTACTTGTGCTATAGTGTGCTAAAGCATTGATCATCAATCAGCTTTAAAAAAAAATTTTTCTAGGGACAGAAAACTATAGGTAGGAAGAGTGTCAGTTTCTTTCACTGTGATAATCCTTGTTTCTAGGGACAGGGAAGGACAGTGAGGGAAATTCTACTTGTGCTATAGTGTGCTAAAGCATTGATCATCAATCAGCTTTAAAAAAAACATTTTTTCTAGGGACAGAAAACTATAGGTAGGAAGAGTGTCAGTTTCTTTCACTGTGATAATCCTTGTTTCTAGGGACAGGGAAGGACAGTGAGGGAAATTCTACTTGTGCTATAGTGTGCTAAAGCATTGATCATCAATCAGCTTTAAAAAAAAAAATTCTAGGGACAGAAAACTATAGGTAGGAAGAGTGTCAGTTTCTTTCACTGTGATAATCCTTGTTTCTAGGGACAGGGAAGGACAGTGAGGGAAATTCTCCTTGTGCTATAGTGTGCTAAAGCATTCCTCATCAACCATCTTTGAAATCCTTGTTTTTTGGACAGTCAGGGAAATTGTCGTTGTGCTATTCTGTGCAAAAGCAATCATCCTCAACCATATTTAGAAATCCTTAAGTAAAGGGACAGAGAAGGACACCTGAAGGTAGCCCTTATTGCTTTTTTCCCATCTCCCTGCAGGCCATCTATTAGAATGTCTGGAAGGCAAACAAGGAGAGGCAGACAGTCAGGAGGCAATAAAAGAGGGCAAGCAGGCTCTGTGTCTGGGGGCAACAATGCTGGTCGTGGACGCGGTGCATTGTCATCAGCACATGGCCATGGGACACGCTTGTCCTTCTTTTCGGCAGCTGGACATGTTGAGCCACATCATGCCGAAGACTTGGTAGAGTGGATGACCAAGCCCTCCTCCTCCTCCTCATCCTCTCTCACCCAGGCTCAGGGTACTGGCAAAGCAGCTGCCAAAGCGTCCTCTTCCCTGGTATCAATGTCAGACTCATCATCAGTCACTCCTTCCCTAGACCCACCATGTCCTCCTCCTGAGGAGTCCCCCGAACTGTTTGAGCACAGTGTTGGGTACATGCTCCAGGAGGATGCCCAGCGTTTCGAAGGGTCTGATGATGAAACCCAGCTACAGGAAGGCAGTAGCGTGAGAGCAGACAGAGGGGATGCTCAAGAAGGACACCAATATGGCAGTCATGTTCCAGCAGCTGCAGCATACTGCCAGATTGGCTCCAGTGATGAGGAGGGAGGGGATGATGAGGTCACTGACTCCACGTGGGTGCCTAATAGGAGAGAGGAGGAGGAGGAGGATGAGGAGGAGGCACATCTCCAACGAGGCAGGATGCCCATTGGTGGCCAGCGTAAGGGCAGTACACCGACGGAATCACACCGCAGAGCTCCGCCTGTGCAGGGCGCTGCCTCTGCCCGTCATTCAAAAAGTTCTTTGGTGTGGGCCTTTTTTGAGGCTAGTGCATCAGATCGCACAGCTGCTGTTTGCAACATATGTCTCAAGCGTATATCGCGTGGCCAAAACATCAGCCGCTTGGGTACCACATGCCTGACCAGACATATGTTGACCTGCCATGCAGCTCGTTGGCAAGCCTACCTCAAAGACCCACACCAAAGAACAAAGCGGACCTCTCCTTGCACCGCATCAGCTGGGATCTCCAACCCCACTATAACTTCAGTCCTCTCTGAAACATGCACTGAGAGGAATGAAGGTGTAGAATTAGGTGTGTCACAGCCAAGTACTTGCGGCCACTCTGCTAGCAGTACACCGACGTCCGATTCTAGCAGGCAAATTTCCCTGCCCCAGCTGCTGGACCGTCGAAAGAAGTTCACTCCCAGCCATCCACATGCCCAGCGGTTGAATGCTAGCTTGGCTAAATTGCTAGCGCTTCAACTGCTGCCTTTTCAGTTGGTAGACTCGGCCCCCTTCCGTGAGTTTGTGCAATGTGCGGTTCCTCAGTGGCAGGTTCCCAAACGCCACTTTTTCTCACGGAAGGCTATTCCGGCTCTCTACCGGCATGTGGAAGGCAATGTCTTGGCCTCGCTGGACAGGGCGGTCAGCGGTAAGGTGCATATTACCGCTGACTCATGGTCCAGCAGGCATGGACAGGGACGTTACCTTTCTTTCACGGCCCATTGGGTCACTCTTTTGGCAGCTGGGAAGGATGCAGGACAAGGTGCAGTAGTGTTGGAGGTTGTTCCACCGCCACGCCTCCAAAATGCTACTACTGGTTGTGACACACCTCTCTCCTTCACCCCCTCCTCTTCTTCTTCCTCCATGGCCTCTTCCTGTGGTTTGTCCTCTGAACCAGCGGTGCTCCGTAGCCGTTCAAGGGGCTACGCAAGTACGCAGGCAAAAAGATGCCATGCCGTGCTTGCGCTGGTGTGTTTGGGGGACAGAAGCCACACTGGGGCAGAGGTCCTGTCTGCTCTGCAGGGCCAGGCCGAGAGGTGGTTGACGCCACGCCAGCTTAAGCCAGGAATGGTGGTTTGCGACAATGGCACCAACCTCCTCTCCGCCCTCCGACAGGGACAACTGACCCATGTGCCCTGTGTGGCTCACGTCCTTAACCTGGTGGTGCAGCGGTTCTTGGGCAGGTACCCGGGCTTACAGGATGTCCTGAGGCAGGCCAGGAAAGTCTGTGTGCATTTCCGCAGATCTTATAATGCCAGTGCTCGCCTGGCTGAGCTGCAAAAGGAGTTGAACCTGCCCAAGAACCGCCTTATATGTGACATGCCCACCAGGTGGAACTCAACGTTGGCCATGCTGCAGCGGCTGCACACGCAGCAGAGGGCCATCAATGAGTACCTGTGCGACTACGGCACCAGGACAGGGTCAGGGGAGCTTGGTTTTTTTCTCCACGCCAGTGGGGCATGATCAGGGATGCATGCACTGTCCTGGCACCATTTGAGGAGGCCACGAGGATGGTGAGCAGTGACAGTGCATGCATCAGTGACACTGTACCTCTTGTCCACCTGTTGGAGCACACGCTGCGTGGAATAATGGACAGGGCACTTGAGGCAGAACAGAGGCAGGAAGAGGAGGACTTCCTTGCCTCTCAAGGCCCCCTTTACCCAGACAGTGTTCCTTCTGTCCCACCCATCGCACAGGAAGAGGAGGAGGAGGAGGAGGAGGATTGTGTCAGCATGGAGGTGGAGGCTGGCACTCAGCATCATCAGCAGCAGTCTTTTAGGGATGATTTACAGTCCCAAGAAACCAGTGGACTTGTACGTGGCTGGGAGGAGGTGGCTGCGGATCATGTCGTCCTTAGTGACCCAGAGGACTCCGGAGCGAAACCTACGCTGCATGGCCTCCCTGATCCTGCAAAGTCTGCGGAAGGATCCTCGTATTCTTCGGATCAAGGAGAGGGACCATTACTGGCTGGCCACTCTCCTTGATCCACGGTACAAGGGTAAGGTTGCGGACCTTATGTTACCGTCGCAGAGGGAGCAGAGGATGAGACAACTCCGGGAGGCCTTGCAGAAAGGTCTGTGCAACGCGTTCCCAGAGACTGGGAGGTTACAAACTCCTGGTCCTGGACAACGAGTTGCTGAGGCTTCGGCCAGTCAAAGAAGGAGTGGTGGGGAAGGTGGCCGTCTGACCGATGCGTTCAGACAATTCTTTAGTCCGCAGCCCCAAAGTATGATCGGTTCCAGCAACCATCGCCAGCGTCTGATAAACATGGTGCAGGAATATCTAGGGGCAAGGTCAGACTTGGACACCTTCCCCACCGAAAATCCTCTGGCTTACTGGGTCTTGAGGATGGATCACTGGCCAGAGCTTGCACAGTATGCAATTGAGCTACTGGCCTGTCCTGCATCCAGTGTTCTTTCGGAACGCACATTCAGTGCTGCTGGAGGATTTGTCACGGATCACAGGGTGCGCCTGTCCACCGACTCGGTTGATCGACTGACTTTCATCAAGATGAACCAGTCTTGGATCACCACCAGCTACCACACACCTGATGCTGATATAACAGACTAATTGATTTTAACATGTCACATCCCTTCAAGACTGATGCTGATGCTGAGTGCCTGTGCTGTTATGTTGACTGGCTATCCTCCTCCTCCGAGTCCTCAATGATACGATTGATGATGATAGCTTGGAAGATCATTTTTGTTTATGGGTGCCGCCACCAGTGGCTAAGGCCCAATTTTTCAGCCCCTGTTTTACAGGGGCGTGTAATTACAATTTTTTAGCAATAATTTGCCATAGGGCTCATTGCTGTGCTCCAAGTACAGTATCTGTGAGGGGTTGGAGTGTTGTGGCACCAGTGCCTAAGGCCCAATTTTTCAGCCCCTGTTTAACAGGGGCGTGTCATTACAATTTTTGAAGCAATACTTTGCAACAGGGCTCATTGCTATGCTCCAAGTACAGTATCTGTGAGGGGTTGTATTGTTGTGCCACCAGTGCCTAAGGCCCAATTTTTCAGCCCCTGTTCAACAGGGGCATGTAATTACAATTCTTGATCTAATAATTCACAGCAGGGCCCATTGCTGCACCCACCAAGAGTAACTCTGAGGGCTTACAGTGTTGTGGCAACGCCACCACCACCACCACCACGAAAGGCCCAATTTTTCAGCCCCTGTTCAAAAGGGGCATGTAATTACAATTCTTGATCTAATAATTCACAGCAGGGCCCATTCCTGCACCCACCAAGAGTAACTCTGAGGGCTTACAGTGTTGTGGCAACACCACCACCACCACCACCACCACGAAAGGCCCAATTTTTCAGCCCCTGTTCAAAAGGGGCATGTAATTACAATTCTTGATCTAATAATTCACAGCAGGGCCCATTCCTGCACCCACCAAGAGTAACTCTGAGGGCTTACAGTGTTGTGGCAACACCACCACCACCACCACCACCACGAAAGGCCCAATTTTTCAGCCCCTGTTCAACAGGGGCATGCAATTACAATTCTTGATCTAATAATTCACAGCAGGGCCCATTCCTGCACCCACCAAGAGTAACTCTGAGGGCTTACAGTGTTGTGGCAACACCACCACCACCACCACCACCACGAAAGGCCCAATTTTTCAGCCCCTGTTCAACAGGGGCATGCAATTACAATTCTTGATCTAATAATTCACAGCAGGGCCCATTGCTGCACCCACCAAGAGTAACTCTGAGGGCTTACAGTGTTGTGGCAACGCCACCACCACCACCACCACGAAAGGCCCAATTTTTCAGCCCCTGTTCAAAAGGGGCATGTAATTACAATTCTTGATCTAATAATTCACAGCAGGGCCCATTCCTGCACCCACCAAGAGTAACTCTGAGGGCTTACAGTGTTGTGGCAACACCACCACCACCACCACCACCACGAAAGGCCCAATTTTTCAGCCCCTGTTCAAAAGGGGCATGTAATTACAATTCTTGATCTAATAATTCACAGCAGGGCCCATTCCTGCACCCACCAAGAGTAACTCTGAGGGCTTACAGTGTTGTGGCAACACCACCACCACCACCACCACCACGAAAGGCCCAATTTTTCAGCCCCTGTTCAACAGGGGCATGCAATTACAATTCTTGATCTAATAATTCACAGCAGGGCCCATTCCTGCACCCACCAAGAGTAACTCTGAGATCTTACAGTGTTGTGGCAACACCACCACCACCACCACCACCACGAAAGGCCCAATTTTTCAGCCCCTGTTCAAGAGGGGCATGTAATTACAATTCTTGATCTAATAATTCACAGCAGGGCCCATTCCTGCACCCACCAAGAGTAACTCTGAGGGCTTACAGTGTTGTGGCAACACCACCACCACCACCACCACCACGAAAGGCCCAATTTTTCAGCCCCTGTTCAACAGGGGCATGCAATTACAATTCTTGATCTAATAATTCACTGCAGGGCCCATTCCTGCACCCACCAAGAGTAACTCTGAGGGCTTACAGTGTTGTGGCAACACCACCACCACCACCACCACCACCACGAAAGGCCCAATTTTTCAGCCCCTGTTCAACAGGGGCATGCAATTACAATTCTTGATCTAATAATTCACAGCAGGGCCCATTGCTGCACCCACCAAGAGTAACTGTCAGGGCTTACAGTGTTGTGGCACCAGCACCACCATCAAAGGCCCAATTTTTACTACCACCGTTCAACAATTATATGTAATTAAAATTCCTGATATAATAGTTGACAGCAGGGCGTTCCAGCACCAACCAAGAGTAACTGTGAGTGCTTACAGTGTTGTGCCAACACCAACAACTAAGGGGCCTATTTCTGCAGAGTATATACGGCAGGTCCCTACTTTCAAACATCCAACTTACAAACGACTCCTACTTGCAAACGCAAGAAGACAACAGGAAGTGAGAGGAAATCTACCCCTTGGAAGGAAAATTCTCTCCTGTAAGAATTAATATGGGAGAAAGGTGTCTCCTCTGTACTGATGCTTTATCAGCAATCCTTGTTTCAAGAAAAACACCACATTTCAAAAACAGTTGTCATTGGGACGGAAAGTGAGGTGAAATGTTCTGAACAGGGGCACAGACAGCAAAACAAATGTTACAGGGGTGATAACCCTTACCTATGTTTTCCAAAAAGTTTAAAAATAGATTTTTGGGCTGGAGCTACACTTAAACAATGTACCTGTTCAAAATTACAAACAGATTCTACATAAGAACAAACCTACAGTCCCTGTCTTGTATGCACCGCCTGTATACGGCTGTTCAGAGTATATAGGGCCTTTTTTATTTTATGTGCGGGGTTCCCCTTAATATCCATACAAGACCCAAAGGGGCTGGTAATGGGCTGGGGTAGGGGGGGGGGTCATGGGGTAGCTATGCCATTTTTCTTAAAGATTTTCATCCATATTACCGGGACCAGACATTACATTAAAGCCGCAAGCAGTTTTAAATGGCTTTTTTTTCCTTTAGAAGTGTCATTTTGTGCAGGGACAGTTCTAAACACGGGAAACACGTGGCACTTCACAGGCATACTTTAGACACCCCCCAGGTACGATATTTAAAGGAATATTTGACTTTTTTTTTTTCACTTTATGCATCATTAAAATGACTGCTCCCGAAAAACGACCGTTTTTAAAACTTCTTTTTGCATTGATACATGTCCCCTGGTGCAGAACCCGGGTTCCCAAACCCTTTTTAGGACAATAACATGCATAATAGTTGTTATAATTAGCACTTTAGAATTCGAACGTTCGCATCCATTGTATTTAATAGGGTTCTAATGTTCGTACGAACTTTCGGTCCGTTTGCGGGTTCTGGTGCGAACCGAACCCGGGGGTGTTCGGCTCATCACTAATGGTGTCTGTCAAAAGTTAGAAGATTCAACGGTGCAGCTAAACTGTACGACGCTGCAATCGTACATTTCCGGTCAAATGCATCCGCCCATAGGCTATAGAAGATGTCTAATGTTGGTTGACTAGTAATAGTAATTAATAAATATAATTATTACTAGTCATACAACATTAGAATTCTACTATAGCTTGTAGTCGGAACATTCGACCGGAAATGTATGATTGCAGCGTCATACAGTTTCGCTGCTCCTGTCTTCTTTGAACATTCGACAGACACCATGAACCTTCAATGACAGATTTGACCTTAATTAATTCAGATTTTCGGACGAATGCAATTTCTAACGAAAAACAAAATAAATAAAAACGAATTTCGGGAGTAACTAAATAAAAAAAAATTTCGGACGAAAACGAAATTCCGAAACAAAATATTTCAGTGTGCACATGTCTACCTATTACTAATATCCAACGCATATTTTTTAACCTACAATAATAATAATAATACAAAACAGTGTAGTGGTGTTCCCTAAATGTCCCAACCCTAAATTGGTGTAAAAAATACAGAATAAATATATTGTGCAGGTAAATAATGTACTCAAAATGCAAAAACAGTCCCAAAAAATATCTCCAAAATGATAGTGCCATGTGTTAAAAATAAATATAAAATTAGTCCATCAAATAAAAGAATGTTCTAAAAGGTCTTGCAGTAATAAAGATCTTTTGGCAAACCAATTTCCATCCACAAGTGAAGAAGTTAAGGAGAAATCAGCAGCTTACCAGATAACATTAACCATCACCATTACAGCAAATGGTCAAACAGCTCTCTAATGCCTCGTACACACGATCGCGATGTGAGCTTTTTGTTGCAAATTCTGGATCTTTTCAAGCAGAACATTCTTTTGTTCTTTATATTGCTAGAATAATGAAGTTGTTTTGCTGCTGATATTCACACAGAGTTCAGACAAACTTATTTCTTTATTATTTCTTGTGATCTCCTGAATAATCTTTTTATTTTTTAAAGCCATATCTCCATAATAATGTTTAGAATAATTTTTTATAGTCATCTTTATTTTATTTTAATCAAGATGTCCTTTTTTTGGGATTATTTTAAAAATATTTGCTAGTGATCTCCATCATTTTTTTATTTAAAATTTTTGGGCTGAGGTGCATGCGCAGACCGCTCCAAGATGTCCGCTTAAGCTAGGAGCTCCGCACTGCTTCGACCATCCAGCGCACATAGCGGGGGATTCGGGACCCTGTGACCCGCAACAGCCACACCAGCGGACGATGGAGCATACGGGGCACAAGCCCATGTCTGCAGGACCCGCTAGAAAGTGACCGCAATTCAGGGCAGTGAGCGAGCAGGCTGAATCCAAAATGGCGGGCGCCATGCAGTCGCCCGCGCCAGGCGCTTAGAAATGCCCTGGACCCCGGCCATCCTTTGCCTCCGTGGCCCGCTCTCACTCTCCAGGGACCCCCAAGAGTATACAGATGAACATGGCTCACTCCCCAGCTTCTACTGAGTCCCTGATCGAACACACCATGGAGGATCTCCTGAACCCTCCCCTGGGGCCTACATCACTGCATACTGCAGACAGGCCTGTCATGTCAGACACTATCCCTCACATGATGATTCCAGCCCCAGACCTTTTCTCACAACTATCAGCCCTGCTAGACAGAGGGTTGGCACAGAATGTGGCCAAAATCACTGGAGAGTTACGGGGGGACTTCCAGATGCTAGGCACTAGGATGGAAGCTATAGAGAACAAGCTTGATCAGACAATCTCCACAACCAGACAGAACTCTGATCATATCCAGGTACTGCAGGACCAATTATATACAGCATTATCCCGTATCGATGACCTTGAGAACAGGTCCAGGAGGGAAAATTTCAGGATCAGGGGTCTCCCAGAATCGATCACTGATACTATCTCTGTGGTGCAAGATTTCCTCAAGCAGCTATCCCTAACATTCCCCAACACAAACTGGAACTCGATCGAGCCCACAGAACACTGGGGCCCCCCAGGAAAGATGGCAACCCCAGGGACATAGTGGTCAAACCCCACAACTTCTCGGTGAAGGAAGAGTTGATGAAGCTGAGCAGACATCAAAACACTCTCACTTGCCGGGGGTATGCCATTCAAGTGTTTGCAGATCTCTCACTGACCACTATTCAAAAAAGCAGAGCCCTGAAACCCAGTGGCGGCTGGTGAAGTTTTAGGATGGGGGGGCGCAAGACCACGCCCCTCCACGTTTGACCCATCCCACTTCTCATAAGCCACACCCCTTATAGAATCCACCCACTTCGTCCCCTGTATTCCACTTGCTTCCACTCATAGTGTCAGGAGTATACAGCTCAGCATCACAGGACAGAGTATACAGCCCCAGCATCACAGATCATGGTATATAGCGGAGCTTTACAGATCGGCGCAAACAAACTAAAAAAATTACACTGTTAGTAAATCGCATATATCTGCATTCTGCAACCTGTAAATCGCACATATCTGAATTCTGCAACCTGTAAAAAAATCGCACATATCTGCAACCTGGATATAGCACATATCTGCATTCTGCAACCTGTAAATCGTACATATCTGCAACCTGTAAATAGCACATATATGCATTCTGCAACCTGTAAATCGCACATATCTGCATTCTGCACCCTGTAAATAGCACATATCTGCACCCTGTAAATCGCACATATCTGCATTCTGCAACCTGTAAATAGCACAAATCTGCATTCTGCAACCTGTAAATCGCATGTATCTGCATTCTGCAACCCCCCCAATCAAGTCAGCTACAGTGCTACACTATATACATGGCAGGGGGGTGGTGGACACAGCAATCACCCCCCCCCCCCTCAGACCAGCACAGGGTGGCAGGGCAGACAGACACACTCCTCCAGGCGACAGCCTCTTCTTCTTACAACACTACTACAAGTCCCAGCATTGGAAAAAAAAGTCATGACCACTCATCATCCTTCGAGTTTTAAGTTATAATCTGCTAGGTCCCCAGATGATTTAGTTCCCTATGTATGTGTGGGACTACAATCCCAGCATCATAGAACTCTGGTGCATGCAATCCCCCATTATGGGACTACAAGTCCCAGCATCGCAGGGGCACCCATCCTCCTTGGAGCCCTATACTATAACCTGCCGGGACTTGTAGTTCTCCACCCTCTCCTGGAGAGATCAGGTTAACCCATTGCACGCCAGCCTGCTGAGATTTGTAGTTCTCCAGCCTCTCCCTCCTAAGACTCTGGTTCATGCAATTCTCTTAGGTAAAGGACTACAACTCACAGCATCGCATGGGCACTCGGCCACTTTGGAGCTCTATGCTATAACCTGCTGGGACTTGTAGTTCTTCATCCTCTGCTAGGTTCTGCAGGTTCATGCTATAGCCCATGTATAGGACTACAAGTCCCAGCATCACATGTGTACCCATCTATGTTGGAGCCCTATACTATTTCTTGCTGGGACTTGTAGTTCTCCACCCTCTCCTGGGGAGATCAGGATCATGCATTGCACACCAGCCTGCTGGGATTTGTAGTTCTCCAGCCTCTCCCTCCTAAGACACTGGTTCATGCAATTCTCTTAGGTAAAGGACTACAAGTCCCAGCATCGCATGACCACTTATCTACTTGGAGCCCTATGCTATAACCTGCTGGGACTTGTAGTTCATCTTCTGCTAGGACTCATACTGGTTCATGCAATCTCCCATGTATGGGACTACAAGTCCCTTCAGTGCTAGGAAAACACCTGGACACCCATCCACCTTGGAGCCATATACTATAACCTGCTGGGACTTGTGAAAGGGTAAAGAGTGTAGTTGTGGCGCTATTCTGGCGTATGGACCAACTTATGCCAATGTTAGTGTGTGATCTTTAAGTTATGCCTCTAGGATAATAAAAGAAAAACAGAAAAAAATAAAAACAAAAAAACAAAATTTGGCTCAGCTGGGTGTTTGCTGCTCCCTGGGTTTTTCTTGAGAGTGCTATTGAGGTTGAATCCTGGTTGGAATGTGTACAAGGGAATTTTTCAAATTAAAATTAAAAATAATAATAAGATTAGTGAATAATATCCAAACTTAAGTTGGTGTCTCGGCCGGGTGTTTACTGAATCCAAAATTGGGCGATGTAGTGTATTGGTGCTGGATTGCTGTAGAGTGAGATTTGAGATATAAGATCCCGAGGGAATCTCTGATCTTATGCAGTATAATACACTTTAGGTACCTATGTTAATACACATATTGTTGCTGTGATGAATCATGTTAAATAAAATAACATCAATTATTTCCAGTATTGAGTCCACAATCACTATAAAAAGTGGTGACAAGGTAAAATATTGGTGACTTGTGCTGCTGTGCTTGTCCTATGGACTCAATACTGGAAAATAATTGATGTTATTTTATTTAACATGATTCATCACAGCAACAATATGTGTAATAACATAGGTACCTAAAGTGTATTATACTGCATAAGATCAGAGATTCCCTCGGGATCTTATATCTCAAATCTCACTCCACAGCAATCCAGCACCAATACACTACATCGGCCATTTTTGTATTCAGTAAACACCCGGCCGAGACACCACTTGATTTCTGGACATCTTCACCAATTCCTTCACTCCTACCTTATTTTATTCATTCTTTTGAAATACTCCACACCAGGAGTTATCCCAATTTCCACTAAACACTTTTCACCAATCGGGATGTAGCAAACACCCGGGTGAGCCAACATTTGGTTACACCTCTTTATAACCTTTTTACATATCACAGAGGCACAGACCTCTCAACATCTAGCACTAATATATCACATCGGCAACTTCTGTAATTGGTTCAGTAAACACCCGGCCGAGACACCAACTTAAGTTTGGATATTCACTAATCTTATTATTATTTTTAATTTTAATTTAAAAAATTCCCTTGTACACATTCCAACCAGGATTCAACCTCAATAGCACTCTCAAAAAAAACCCAGGGAGCAGCAAACACCCGGCTGAGCCAAATTTAGTTTTTTTGTTTTTTCTGTTTTTCTTTTATTATCCTAGAGGCATAACTTAAAGATCACACACTAATATTGGCATAAGTTGGTCCATACGCCAGAACAGCGCCACAACTACACTCTTTACCCTTTCACATTTCTTGCTCCACCTACATAGGTGGCAGCAATAAGTAGAGGCAGCAGTTCTGCCTACTGTGCAACTTTTGAATTCCTTTGCACAGAGTCACCCCCTCTTTTTTCTGTACTCTGCTGGGACTTGTAGTCCTCCATCTTCTCCTGGGGCTCAGGTGCATGCAATCCACCATCCAGTGTCCAGGTGTTTTTCTCTCACTGCTGGGACTTGTAGTCCCATAGATGGTGGATTGCATGCACCTGAGCCCCAGGAGAAGGTGGAGAACTACAAGTCCCAGCAGGTTATAATATAAGGCTCTGAGGTGGATGGGTGTCCAGTGGACACCCCCCCCCACCTCAGAGCCTTATATTATAACCTGCTGGGACTTGTAGTTCTCCATCCTTTCCTGGGGAGATCAGGTTAATGCACTGCTGAGAGTTGGGCCGAAAAGCGACAGAACACACCGTGCATACACAGAACATACACAGAACACACCATACACACACAGAACATACAATACATACATTACATACAGAGAACACACATTACATGCAATACATACATACAGAGAACACACATTAGATACATTACATACAGAGAACACACATTACATACAGAGAACACAGCACACTATATACAGAGGTGGAGGGGATCCAGCAGCACATTAGTTGGCACCTGAGTCAGTGAGGATGAATTCTCCTGTAATGTGATGGAGTTGGCATGTTCCCACCTTCCCCCACAGCCCATGTTCTCTCTCTCTCCTCTCATACATTAATGTCTTGTAACCTCTTCCTGCCTGAATGTCCGTTTTGACACATTTTAAAACAACCTGTTGCTGTGAAACTCACACATCTTCTTATCACAGAGTCCCACACAGTAGCTGCCATGCCATGCAGAAGAGACAGCCGAAGCAGTCTGCCTTAAGGGGAGAGGGGGGAGCAGCGTGAGATACAGACTCCATGGGTGTCCGCTGAACTTTTTTCAGGGGGGGCATCATTTTAAGGTCATCCATGCTCGGTCCCTTTTTGACAATGTCATGAAGGGGAGGGGCTTAGTCATTATCACATAAAGCACAGGCATGCAAAGGTTTGAGAAACCTGATGCAACTATCAAGCAACTAGCAGCGCCCCAGCTCCATTTACCAGAGAACTCGGCAGCGGCGCCGTGACAGGGAGAGGAGAGCTGCGGGCTGTCTGTATATCTCCCCCGATCGCCCCCTCCCCCTTTCTGTCACCTGAAAAGAGAGAGAGAGAGTGGCTCTAATTGAATTTGCCGCACCGCCGCTTTGCTTCCTGCCCGCTGCCTGTTTTCCTCCCTGAGAATCACGGCACTGGATTCCAGGGGGGGGGGGGCAAACGCCCTCCCTTGCCCTATGGAGCGGACGCCCATGACAGACTGTAATACTCTGTGACTGGCCTTACTGGAGATTGTTCCTGTAAATAGGGGGAAATAACGGCACTTACTGTAAGCCTTGGTATGTGGAGGAAAGACACATTCAGATCACAGCACATCACATCAGATCCTCATAGAGCCGACATCCCACCAGAACAGAAAGTGAAAGTAACACGGCTGCCTGGGAAAGCACCTCATAAGTCCTACGGCGGCTGCTAATGGTCAGATACATAGACGGACAGAAAAAAAACGCAAATGTAGCGTCTCGCCTGCAATCACGGGATTGCATTGGGATGACACTCCCATATTGCACTGGGGCCGGCGCCCAAGCCCATTGAATTTAAAGAACTTTTAAAAAAAATATATATATTTTTTTTAATTTTTTTTTTTTTGACAATAGCTTTGGGGGGGGGGGGGGCGGCGCCCGTGCGCCCCCTATGGACGGGCCGCCACTGCTGAAACCCCTTCTCTGAGTATTGTCACAACGTGACATTAAATATAGGTGGGCCTTCCCCTTTACTCTGAAGTTTGAATACAAGTGCAGGGCATACTCTTTCCACAGCTTCCAAGATGGAGAACGACTACTCCTAGACCTTTGTCTCATCTCCCACAAAGCAGCGATGGACCTCTCCAACTCCTCTGCGGGATCTTCCAAACGCCCATCTCCAGCGAGCCCCCTGACGAACACTTGGGACAAGCCTAAATTCAAAAAGTCAAGCTTCCAGGCAACAGTTTAAAAAGACTTCCTTTTTGGACTCCCCCCGAGTTCCAGAGGTCACTGGGGCGTTAGCCCCCTCCTTCCTCACTTTATAGGTTATATACTGTGTGTAGTTCCAGAAACAAACTGAGCTCAAGAACAAGTTTCTTTTTTTTTTCCAAGCTCTAATATGACTATTTGGTCGTTGCTGTTATTAATATACTGTTTACTCCTTATACCTAGTGTTCTTTTGCTCAGCACACGGTTGTGGTTCTATCCGTGGGTGGCGCGTGCCTGGGAGATCCGGGCTCCCACCTCCTGTTTTGTTTTTTGGGGGGGTCGGGCCTCCCGGGGATGGGTCCCCGGGGTCCCCTGGTCCCTCAACTTAGGTTGATGTATTCTGTTACACAGTTGTTTATTAGGTGCGCCGAGGCTGAGGCGGTGTTGCTGCGCCTCCTCCTACCCCACGGACGTTGTGAAACATTTTCCCTGGGTTAGGTGTCCACCCTGCCTGCAGGTTTTGGACGTGTCCTTTATGTTATTGAGCTGTAGGTATTCGCTCACTTGCCGCTCACCCGGGCCCCTAGCGGGCTCGGGACTCCCTTCCTCCCTCCCCCCTCCTCCCCTTCTTGTCTGTTCTATACTCACCTTTCTTTCTCTTGCAGTCAGTCGCCGGTCAGATGATACTCGTCCTCACCATAGAAGGCCTCTACTCCCTCTTTGGGCAGGAATCCAAGTCCAGCACAGATGCTCGCTTCAGGCAAGTGGCGATGAATTGGGTATTTCCCCCGACCCTCTTGCTCCATGGCTAGTTCTAACCCTTCGGCTACTCCGTTACGAGTAGCAACCCACAATGCTCAGGGTTTAAACTCCCCCTCCAAACAAAGGAAGGTCCTAGACTTTATGAAATCACGCAAAATAGATGTCCTTTTCCTGCAAGAAACCCACTTCCTGATCCGATACAAGCCCACCTTCATACACGCTCAGTTTCCCCTGTTTTTCTTAGCCAGTGCTGACGATAAAACTAGAGGGGTGGCGATTCTTATCTCTAAGAACTGTAGATTCACTTTGAAGTCAGAACATAGGGACCCCGAAGGGAGATTTGTCCTAATTAAAGGCACAATTGATGGTCATCTATACTTTTTGGTGTCCTATTACGCCCCCAACTCAGGTCAACTGAAATTTTTCAGTAACCTTTTCAGAACCTTGGACCCCCTACTGGAGGGCTCAGTAATTATAGGCGGAGATTCGAATGTCGCCTTCGATCAGGGCCTAGATAAATCCAAACCGCCCATGGCGCAGATTGTACGCCCCACCAGGATCAGTTCAAAGATTGCCAAAATGGTATTTCGGGAAGGCCTCACGGACATTTGGAGCGGGCGGAACGAGCGGTGTACTGTTGTCACCCCCCTATTTTTGCGCGTTACCTCTGCACGGAAGGGTGACCTGTTTAGCGTTCGGCCGGCGCACCAGGTTATAAGCCTACTTACCACTGCAACCCTGTAAGTGTATCTTTTATTTGTTTTTGGAATAAACTCAATGATTTTACACTATCAGAGGCCTTTTTTTGTTCCATATATCCATTATCCATCGGGATCTACTGCCCTGAAGGGTGGAGTATAGCAGGTGTGGAGCAGTTTGGAGTTATTCAGCCCAGCAGCCCCTGTACTCAACGCTTCCCTGGGTCCTCCGTGTTAGGGGACCACGGGGTTCTGGTAAGCGGATTCCCTTCATTGGTGGTGGATAACATTTTGTTTACTACTCTATTGCTACAGAGTGTGGACTGTCACCATTAATAGATCATTTGCACGGGTGGATTTCATCAAGTGTGCGTTTATATATATCTTGAAGAAGACTCGAGGATATATTCTTTGAATTTAATTCGGGACATTTCTTTATTCACATAATGTTCACACATTTGTATATTTGTGTCACAGCATATTTGTGAATGTGCACATGTTTGGGCAATTTTTTATGTTGCACAATTTGAGTACTCATATATTTTTCACTGCATTCATATAATTCTTATTGAATTTTCAAATATTGGCAGCGCGGCTTTATATATTTTTTCTAGGGCTGTTACTGATTAACCACTTCAATACCATGCACTTATACAGCTTCCTGCCCAAGCCAATTTTGAGCTTTCAGCGCTGTCACAATTTGAATGACAATTGCGCGGTCATGCTACACTGTACCCAAACAATTTTTTTATCATTTTGTTCCCACAAATAGAGCTCTCTTTCGGTGGTATTTGATCGCCTCTGCGATTTTTATTTTTTGCGCAACAAATAAAAAAAGAGCGATTTTTTTTAAAAAAACTATGTTTTTCTTTGTTTCTGTTATTTTTTTTGTAAATAAGTGCCTTTTCTACTTCAATGACGGGCACTGATAAGGCGGCACTGAAGGGCACTGATAAGGCGACACTGATGGGCACCGATGAGGTGGCACCAATGAGGTGGCACTGATGAGGTGGCACTGATGGGCACTGATGATGGGCACTGATAGGCGGCACTGATGGGCACTGATATGTGGCACTGGTATGCGGCACTGATGGGCACTCATAGGTGGCACTGATTGGCACTCATAGGCGGCACTGATTGGCACTCATAGGCGGCACTGATGGGCACTCATAGGCGGCACTAATGGGCACTTTTAGGCGGCACTGATGGGCACTTATGGGTGGCACTGATAGGTGGCATGGACGGGCACTGATAGGTGGGCACTTATGGGCACAGATGGGCACGGATGGGCACTGATAGGTGGCACTGATGGACACTAGTAGGTGGCACTGGTGACACTGCTGCCTAGCAATGCCAGCCACCACACATTATTTTCTTGGCAAGATTGTGCCAGTCAGTGCCCATGTGTGGGCACTGATTGGCATATTTTTTTATGTTTTTTTTTACATATTTTTTTTTTACTACATGTGGATGGCCATGGGGGCCATCCACATGCTTAGGGCTTCCCTGGTGGTCCTTGGGGGCTTCCCTGGTGGTCCAGTGTGGGTATCCGAGGGGGGGCTGCACTGATAAACAATCAGCGCAAACCCCCCCTGTCAGGAGAGCCGCCGATCGGCTCTCCTCTACTCGCGTCTGTCAGACGCGAGTGAGGAAGAGCCGATCAACGGCTCTTCCTGTTTACTTCCTGATCAGCCGTGATTCGACACGGCTGATCACATGGTAAAAAGCCTCCGACGGAGGCTTTTTACCGAGATCAGTGTAGCGGTGGGTCAGACTGACCCACCGCTCCACCGATCGCCGCGATGCGCGCCCCCCGGGCGCGCGGCGGCTGTTATCCCGCAGGACGTCATATGACGTCCAGTGTGGATAACAGAACCACTTCCCGGACGTCAATATGCTATTGACTGGGCGGGAAGTGGTTAAAATGTTTGTGTTCGATTAATCGATTTTTTTTTAAATCGATTAATCTACTAATTTCGATTAATTATAACGCACATACAGATCCAACTACTTTTAGCTGATCTCCTTGCAGGCCGATTCCCAGTGCAGCTACCAACCACTGGAAAAATGGATAGCAGGATACAAAAAACACACAAAGGCAGCGCTGGATGGGAATAGCATTAAAACTTTTATAATCTTCAAGTAGGTAACAAAATAAATATAGCACTGGAGATTAAATCGATGTAGCTACATAAACTGTAAAAATGGTGCGAGCAATACCAAACGGTAGCAAAAGCAGTCATAAAAACATGTAGCTAAGTATGATACTGGTATAAAAATGTGTACAATGATACCACTGCTGAATCCAGATGAGAAGGGGCTAACATCAGTCCATCGGTATGTAGATGTCCCGTGAAGGTAACGATCACAACTCCCAGTGGATGGCTGTAGAATCCCAGGTTGATAGAGGCAAGTGATAGAGGGAAGTGTAACAGACCTTGCGTGTGGCAGATAGTAAGGTCCCGCCGGCATGCAGATATGAAGGCACAGCAAAGGAGCTCTTCAGATGGACACGACAAGCACAAAGAATTTTGATCGATCAAAAGAATTTTTATCAATCAAAACAATTAATCGATTAATCGAGGAATTAATAGTTCATTTCCACAGCCCTAATTTTTTCTTATGTTGTTCACTGGTTTATGTATCACAGAAAGCCGCAGCTCTGAATTGGTATTTATTTAAATTTTTCCTACAGAGTAGAAATTATTTTTTATAATTCACTCTTAGCGCAGTTTCTTTTTTATTTTTCTTATTTGGAGAGATGAACCCAACCCAAAAGGACTACACACACTTCTCACATGCTCACCAGTCCTATGCCAGAATCGATTATCTTCTGGTCTCACATGCCCTGATTACCTCAGTCAGTAAAGCCCAAATCACGGATACAGTCTGGTCAGACCACTCCCTGCTGAGTATGGTGATGCATACCCGCACCACTCCCGCTAAATCTCCCCACTGGCGATTAAATGAAACAATCCTTTCAGATCACAAAAAAGAGATTGAAAGGGCCATCTCTGAATATTTTATACTGAACAACACTGCCGACATCTCAGCAGAGACGCTGTGGGCGGCGCATAAAGCCACTATTAGAGGCAAGATCATCCAAATTACAGCGAAAATTAACAAGGCGAAAAGGGTTGACATTGAGAACCTGGAAAATAAATTCCAGGCGCTTTGTCTGGAACACAAGAGAGATCCACGTCGCTTTCCCTCGTCCTGTCTCGACTCAGCAGGCCTTGAACTAAACCTAGCTCTGACTGCCAATGCCGAAAAAAGTATCAGATGGCAAGGGGTGAAGTATTACCATCAAAAGGACAAGCCTGGATCTCTCTTGGCCTCCAAACTTACGCCACAAACTTGAACATACACCTTCCACAAAATAAACATAGCTGGCCAACCTCCCACGGCGAACCCTCTTAGAATCATGGACGCTTTTCACAAATTCTACGCGGACCTGTATAGCGGACAAAGGGTAAGGAATACTCCCGACATGACTAATTTCCTGGACAACCTCCCCATAACCACTTTATCAAAGGACCATAGAGACCGACTCGAGGCCCCAGTCTCGACGGACGAAGTGTTAGAGGTTATTAAAGGCCTAAAGAAAACTCTGCCCCGGGACCAGACGGGTTCCCTATACCTTACTATAAAGCTTTTGCTCACATTTTAGCACCGTACTTGACAAATTTTATTAATTCCAAATCCAAAGGGGACCCTCTGGACACACAGCTGAATGCTGCATTCATTACCGTCATCCCAAAACCTGACAAAGATCCCGGAGAAGTAAATAATTATAGACCAATATCCCTGATCAATAATGATCTAAAAATAATGACTAAAGTTATGGCCAATTGTCTTGCATCCTTTATTGGAACATATATACACAAAGATCAAGTCTGATTCATCCCTGGACGGCAAGACCCGGACCAAATTAGAAGGGCAGTTGATGTGGTATCTACCTTACAATCCGGGTGGGATGGCGGTCATGATCAAGCTGGGATGCTGCTGT
The DNA here is from genome assembly GCA_029206835.1 of Rana muscosa. Classification (NCBI taxonomy): domain Eukaryota; kingdom Metazoa; phylum Chordata; class Amphibia; order Anura; family Ranidae; genus Rana; species Rana muscosa. The sequence continues at coordinate 707,262,017 of CM055116.1, read as the reverse complement.
CGTTAGACCTGCAAAAGGCTTTCGACTCTAGGGGGCGTGTCCGGACATGAAGCTGGGAAGACGTGCTGGTGCTGAGCTCCAAATACCCAGCGCAAATCCATTACCATCCGCTGCCTTTCTTTGCTCTGCTGGGGCCCCAGATCATCTGTATTTGTCCCTGGACTCCTCCTGCCTCAGCTCTGGTGGCTATTGTGGACTTTGGTCGGCTGGGCCCACTCCTGGATTGCGGCTGGTTTCACACTGCTGAGGCCATCTTGGGGCCTAAGGATCATCCAGCGTTTCCTGCATCCTGCGGCCGCAATCTGTGGAGAAAACGAGCACCCCATCCTTGTCAGCCAGCCGATCCATCTCCGGAGGACACAGGGCAGATATCTAGCAGGGGGAATCACGGGGGGCCCCCTGACAACGAGCTCCGGCATCCCACGGTCTGCCGTCCTATTGAGGCCTACAGAGTCGGCTGCAGACATTCCTCCGGGGCGCAGTGAGTACCAAACTGTTTGTACCTCCCCACTGCCGATACCACCTGAGGTGTCTGTCCATCTGGGATCCAATATCTGTCCCTGGAGGGCGGTTTTTTGGCCTCAACGGAGCGTAACTCACTCGTCCAGCGGCCGGCACTCAGGAAAGACCACGGCTTTAGCCTACTTCTGGAGGTCACGGCCATCTTGCTACTCCGAGGTCACCCTGGCTAATTCCTTCCCACCTCTCCCGATGCCCAGCTTGCCTCCTTCCCACAAGGCTTGGTGAACCACCTGTATTATTACTCACTCCTCACAGCAACTGTAGTGGTTCTCAGGGCAACTGACTGGTCTCCCCAGCAGGAAAAAAGTGTTAATTTCTTTTAACATGGAGGATGCCGTTTAAGTGAGCTCAGGGCCCTCGTCTGCTCTCTGAGACCTCCGAGATGCTATTTTAGCCACTTATAGCTTCGGGGGTAAGCCTGACTGTCAACTACACTTCTTGGGCACCTCAAGGGCAAAGTTGGCCAGCAGCAGCGTTATTACAAGCTGCAGTTTGGGCCGCGTGAAGGATCAAGCATGAAACACTTTATTACTAGAACGCAATCCACAACCTCAAGCTCTTCCGTGGACCCTTTCACCGCAATGGATCCATCCCTGTATATGGAGGATGCTGTGATCTCTCCACTAGCTAACACCCAGAGTCAAGATCTCGCTCCATCTTCCCGCATGGAATCCTTACCCCTGACATCCTGGATGCCAAGTTGGATGCTAAATTACAGCTTTTACTTCAATAAATCACATGCAATATCTCGGCAGAGGTGAGCAAATTGGCTGCTGAACTGAGAGGGGAAATAAATCAAATTGGGGAGCTTACAGATACTCTTGAAAATAAATTTGACGAGATGATAAACTATGTACAGGCTATTGAGGAGGAAAGCCATAACCTGCGTCTCTCAGTCTCCCAGCTACAACTTCAACAGGAGAACTTGGAGAATAGAGAGAGAAGGCAGAACTTACGCTTCAGAGGAATCCCGGAAACAGTAGGTATAGCCTTCGTATTGATATGCCTCAGTTTTGTCCTCGATCTTTCAGGTCCGATCTTTGTCGTACAAATATTTGAATGTTAACTTTCTGGTGAACACTAATAAGTCCTTCACTACAGTGGATTTATCTGTGACCTGGTCCGGACAAAAATTTGAGCCTTGGCCCAGAACCTGTTCTTCTTCCCTAGTAAGGGTGTATGAGGACAGGTTCAAGACACTAAGTGTCGATTCCTGACTCAGGCAGGCCACAGGGTTGTCTTGTGGATTTCCCCTGTCTTTGGGGGCCCTCCTAAAGTCTGGGTTAAAATGTCTATATTTAAATGATTCGCTGAAGATTTAGGTACAGTCCCAGGGGTTAAAGGTAGTGCTCCCTCTATATTTGGTGTGGCTTCCACTTCATTTATTTATTTTTTAGCACAAAAATAGAGTGGAAGCCACACTAAATATATCTTGCATACCTTATAAGATCTTAGAGACCCCTTGCTCTGACCATTCCCCGGTAGTGGTTCTTCTCTCTTCTTTTGCAAAGCTCTGTGGCCTCATGCCTGGCATCTGAATGAATCCAACCTCAGCAACCCGGCCACTTGCCTTGATATCAAAATTGATATCAAATTACTTTTCCCTGAACGATCCAGTGCATACCTCCCCGTTGTGCACTTGGGCCGCTCACAAGGCCACAATCAGGTTTTTTTTTTTATTCAAATGGCTGCTAGGTACAAGAGACACTAAAATGCTTTGCTGAAACAAAAACAAGACGACCTAGCTGACCTACTTAAAGAACACAAACACAACTCCAAGTTAGACTTACGTAGTCTGATCGAGGCCACTCGTTTGGAATTAAATGTCTGTCTTACTACGAAGGCAAAAAAACAATTGTGCTGGACGCAGGCCAGGTTCTATAAACTTTCAGCGACAAGGTTGGCCCCTAGACGCCCCCTTCTCACATTCCCAAACTTAGGAACCATGACAGTACCTTCACCCAAAACCCTAAATTGGTATTACAGGATTTTCAAACATACTACGAGAATTTATATGTGATGATAGTAATGTTACTGGTCAGCCAGAGTTTGATGATTTTGTTGACCAGCTTGCCATCCCAACTTTAATAGACGAACATAGAGACATTTTAGAAAAAGAAATCACGGTGGAGAAGGTATTGGCAGCCATTAAACAGTCCCCTTTGAGTAAAGAATCGTGCCTGGATGGGTTTACAACCCTATACTACAAAAGATTTGCTCCCTTATTGGCCCCCACCATAACACAATTCTTTAAAGCCATTCAACTGGGTGATCCAATAGACGCAAACTCTAATGCCGCGTACACACGACCGTTTTTCATGACGAGAAAAATGCCATTTTTTTATTTGGTCTTTAAAAACGATCGTGTGTAGGTTCCAGAGTATTTTTTGCAACGTGAAAAATGGCCATTAAAAATTTGGAACATGCTCTATTTTTTCTCGTCGTTTTTCACATCGTCATTTTTCTCATCGTGAAAAACGGGCGTGTGTAGGCTTTAACGACGTGAAAAAACCGTGCATGCTCAGAAGCAAGTTATGAGACGGGAGTGCTCGTTCTGGTAAAACTAGCAGAATGGAGATCGCACATTCGTCACGCTGTAACAGACTGAAGAGCACAAGGCTGAAAAGCGCGAATCGTCTCTCACCAAACTTTACTAACACAAGGATCAGCAAAAGCAGTCAAAAGGGTGGCGCCATCCGAATGGAACTTCCCCTCTATAGTGCCATCGTACGTTTCGTACGTCACCGCGCTTTTTTTCGAGCATTTTTTTTCACGATAGTGTGTAGGCAAGGCAGGCTTGAGAAGAATCACGTCAAGAAAAACTTTGTTTTTTTCAATGACATTAAAAACAGCCGTGTGTATGCAGCATAATAGAGCATTGATTACCCTCTTTCCTAAATCCCATAAAGACCACAGTGACGTAGCTAAATACCATCCCATATCCTTAATTAACACTGACCTGAAATTATTTACCAAAATTCTGGCAAACCGGCTGTTGACGTTTCTAGCTAGCTATATACACTCTGCCCAGGTGGGCTTTCTGCCGCATAGACTGGCAGCCGACCATGTCTGTAGAGCAATTGACTAGGGATGAGCTCGATGTGCTGAATGTAAGGTATGAGAAAATCATGAACCAATATATTCAGGAGAAGAAATTCTTCTTAGGTGTATATGTTGTAAGGTATATTGAGACAGAATATTGAGACAGAATATGTTTCTCTGAAAAATATGTGTAAGCAGGATGTGACTTTGTGGTCAAGCCTGTTCTGAGAAAATGTTCTTATCTTTCTTCTTCTTTAACTGTCAGTCATATGTTTAGAGTGACCACAATGCCCCCTTACGTTCTTATCTTCCTGTTTCAATTGTCAGTCATATGTTTAGAGTAACCGCAATAACGCCTAATGTCCTTATCTTCCTGTTTCAAATATCAGACACATGTTTAGTATGACCGCAATGACGCATGATATTCTTATTTTTAAATTACTACTTCTGCAAAAGCCTAAAACCTGTTAGAGTCTATTTTTGTTTAACTCATGATGTTTTTGCTTATTGCTGATTGGTTCATACGAGGGAGGCAACTTTCCTTGTTATGCATAAAAGAGATATGTTGCCAATAAACCAATATATTCTTGTATATCCATTCACTGTGTATGGTGTCTTGAATATCTGACCGGTCAGAGAGTTACTTCCACAGATCCTGAGTCCAGCTCGAGCCAAGAGGGTCCAACAGAACCAGAACCTTTCAGTGGTGTCAGAAGTGGGATGATCCAATTGAACAGGTAAGACCCCCTTTAATTATTATTGGGAACAATAGTCTTGCCTTGTCAATTGGTTCATCATAAAGTAGACTCTCGAGAAAACTACAAGTTTTCTGGGACTCTGTTAAGATTGTAAGGTAGATTTAGAATAGATACAGAGGGTCTCGCTAGGTTGGCCAGACCAGGTTATAAGATTGAGGAAGAATCTTAAATTCTTCTCTACATAGGATGGATCTGTGGAAACTCTATATCTAAAGGTGTGCACAAAAAGGGTTACTTTTTTAAATGTCAACTGTATATTGTTGTCCTGAATGTAAAACTGGTTTATTGTTTGCTTACAAAGGGAAGACCACGTCATTAGTGGCAATTGTTCCAGGGGGTATCATGTCAAAATTGGCAAGGGTCCTATGTTCCAGGGATCAAAACAACATATGTTAAGGTTTAATATACACAACATACTACCCCCCAGTCTGATGTTCGAGGGACTAAGTGTAGCAGAAATACAGTGTCTGGTTGTATTTAAAAAAGGAGAACACTGGGTTCCTTGTCATAAATCTATAAATTGTCATAGGGTTGAGGACATTTTCCGCCCCTGGAACGAAATAGAGAAAGCAAGACAGAATTTTTTTAATTTTAAAGTATAAGAATAAAATATTATTGTTTGTTAAAATGGGTAACTAGTCGGGAAAAGGTGATGATGAAGGTAAGCATCAACCCTCCCCGATAGATTACATGAAAGGCAATTATGGAAATCATTGTACTGATCCGTTCTGGTCTCTGGTCTTAAAAAGAGCACATCAGTTAGAAGTGCCATGTTTGGGGGAATACGGACCATGTTCGGAGGAAGAGTGGGAGGAAGTGACCAGAATATGTGGCCAACATAAACAGTATAATTATCCCATAAAAGACCTTGACAAAGATTACATGACTAAATGTTGTAAGATTTGGGCAAAAGGTATGAAGGAAAATAGAAAGAAATATACAAGTGTAAAAATGGAAAAGAAAGAGCAATTAGAAGACGCAATAGGAAGTCCATCAGCTCCCCCTAATTTTTATCAAGAAAAACCAACTCCATATGCTATGGTAAAAGATGAATCCCTTGTCCCAAAGAAAATATACCCCTCGTTAGATCCAAATGTTATAGCAGGAGTATTAACCATAGCTAAACAAAAGGGAACTAATTGGTTACGAGAGGGGGAAGATAGAAGACAGATACAGGAACGTTTAAGTCAATTAGTAAAGGAGGAAGAACAGTGTATTAAAAAAGAGGAAGATGAAGAAAAAGTGATAGAAGGAGATAGAAGAGAGTTACAGGAACGTAGAGATAGATTAGGAGAAATAAAGGGGATAATACGTGGATTTAGAAACTCGGGCTACCCAGAAACCAATCTAGTGAAGAAGGCTGATTATATATCTGGAGATGGGTTAAGTAAGGATTTTCAGAGTAGCTTCAGTAGAACCCCTCAACACCAGGCACCCACATCATTAGATGATGAAAATGATCTGACAGCTCCAATTAGTCTGGCTTTTCCTTTCATTACAATGGGAGATACACAGGTACAAATACCATTACCATTGGGTACGGTCAGGGAAATTAGAGACACATGTCCCAAACCAAGAAAGGACCACAGACAGGCGGTGACCTTTCTGCAAAGATACTGTTCAGGAACAAGAATGTCTCCTGAAGATCTTAATACCATAATTCAAAATGTAGACCCGATTCCCAAGCTGACATAAATATAGGTCAATGGGCCAAGGACGCAAAGTTATATGAGGATGGGGAGGATTGGAATATTTTTTGGAACACATTGTTACAGGCTTGGCTCAAGGCATATAAAAACACCACTATGTTGCATGATTTGATATCTTGCAAGCAACAGTCAGGAGAGGATTTCTACACCTTTGTCAGTAGATTACATAAATTATATAAAAATTGTGGAATAGACAATGATCAATTATTCGTGAGTACAGCCATAAATAATGGAGATCCAAGGGCCACCCAAATAATCAAACTGATAAACCCAAAATGGCCTGTAATGACCTCAGATGGATTCATAGCTGACATAAAGGAGAGGGCATCCTCAGGGGTATTTAACACCAAAGGAGGATTGTTCACCTCTATTACAGAAGAAAATCCAAACATAGCTATGGTCAGTGGACCAAGTTCAGGAGCCATACCTAGAAGGAATTATCCTCCCCATAATCAGGATCAGGGTTGTTTTAATTGTGGGGATCCAAACCACTGGAAATCAGAATGTGCCCAGAGAAAGGGAGCCAGGGATAACTTTCCTAGGAGTGGTAGGGGAGGCTACAGAGTGAGATCTCAACCAAGATCTCAGTATCCGCCCCGACCAAGATATGACACACAACAACAGCAGCCACAACAGAGATCCCAGTCAGTTCCAGTACACCCCCAATATAGGCAACAGCAGCAGCCATACCAAACAAGATCACCCAGAAACACCATAGAAGAGATACAGGTACATTGGCCAGGATATCAGGACAAAAACCCCCAATAGGGTTGCCCGGGGCAGTACCCATCCTTGGTGATGCATTTTTTCTCCTCACACCGGAAAACGCTGCCTCAAGTGGTTTTAAAAGTAGAAGGCAGGGTGGTCAAATTTTTGTTAGACACAGGGGCATCAACCTTGTGTGTTAAAGACCCCCACTTTGAAAGTGAAGAATGCACCGAGGGATGCTCTATGGGAATAAATGGGACAAGGGTCAACCACAAAATCACACCGCCACTACTAATAACGGACATGCAAGATAATTACCTTACTGAAATGTCCTTTGCAGTTCTACCAGACTGTCCCCTGTCCCTCATGGGAAGGGATTTAATGTCTGCAATAAAAATTATTGTAAAATTTGACCAACAAGGGGGCATTATAGCCAAATCGGCTAAATGTGACCTCACTATGCCAAAAAGGAAAGACCTTTTGGGTTACTTTATGTCACTGCCAGCCATATTAGAAAACCATGACATCTGGGCAGGAACTAAAACGGAAGTAGGACACATACCCTGTACACCTTATGTGCCCACTATGCGGCCTAATACACTCCCCTATTATCAGAAACAATACCCATTGTCTATTGAAAAGGTTTCGGGAATACAGCCCCAAATAGAGGAATATAAAAAGTTGGGAATCCTCAGGGAAATTGTCAGTCCCTGGAATACTCCCATTAATCCAGTTAGGAAAGTGGATGGTACCTGTCGGTTGGTTCAGGATCTGAGAGGGGTAAACAAGAGTGTTATTCCTCTGCCCCCATTGGTATCTGATATTACCTCAATTTTTACCAATATACCTGCAAACTCCAAGTGCTACACCGTATTGGATCTTTCAAATGCATTTTTTAGTATTGATGTTGATCCACAATGTCAACACCTATTTGCATTTGTCTGGGGAGGGGGTCAGCTGACCTGGACACGCTTCCCTCAAGGGTTTATTGATAGCCCCGCGGCTTTTAGCATAGTTTTGAAAAAAACTATGGGCGATTGGACGCCCTCTGAAGGCTCCACAATCCTGCTGTACGTAGATGACCTACTTATTTATAGTGAGAGCAGGGCACAGTGTGAGAAGGACACAGTAAGCCTGATGAATCACCTTACCCTAAAAGGTCACTTGGCGTCTAGGAAAAAGATCCAGTGGTGTAGGGACAGAGTTGAATATCTCGGCTGTATTATCACAGATGGGACCAGATTGATATCCCCGACACGAGTCCAAGCTCTCCGCTGTCTCGGCCCACCAAAGGACAAAGCTGCATTGCTTTCCTTTTTAAGCTCAATCGTCTACTGTCGACAGTGGATACCTGACTGTTCTTTTTGGAATTCCATTTTACGTCCAGCTACAGCTGCGGGTGCCCCTAAAACAATTGAATATACAGAGGATACGAAAGAAGCCTTCCTCGCTCTTCTGACTTCCCTCTTGTGGGCTCCTGCTTTAGGTCTCCCTTTCTATGATAAACCGTTCTCACTTTACTGTGTGGTGCGAGGGCCTATGTTTGCAGCAGTATTGGCCCAACCCCATGGGACAAACTTAAGACCAGTGGCATACCTATCAAAGAAACTGCCACTCCAGGTACAGGGAATGCCAGGATGCCTGCAAACTCTTGCAGCAAATGCAATGGCAGTTAAGGAAGCTTCTAAAATCACTCTGGGCACACCCACTATTCTCTATACCACACATTCAGTAGCACAATTGTTACAAAATATGCATACCCAGCATATGACAGCTCAAAAGTCCAGTGGGTATGAAATTATACTTCTGAATACAACACATTTGGAAGTAAAATCCTGTTCAGAAACTACTCCCGCAATACGATTGCTACACGCACTATTGCAGCTTCCATATACTGAACCAGAAGTAAACCATAATTGTATTGACAATTTACTTCAACAAACATTGCCAAGGGTGGATTTAACTGATAAACCAAACCCAGATTTTCTGGATGTATTCGTGGATGGCAGTTGTTCCAGGCCTAATGATAACACATATAAGACAGGCTATGCAGTGGTGATGCTACCTGATGTTGTGGTTGAGGCTTCTCCTTTAGGGGCCAATTCAGCACGACAAGCTGAGCTCCATGCACTCACCAGAGCATGTCAGCTATTTAAAGATAAAGATGTAAATATATATATACTGACAGCAGATATGCCTTTGGCGTCATTTTCGATTATGGACTCATCTGGAAAAAACGAGGGTTTAAAACTGCAGACAACAAAAAATTGCCAATAAGGAATTTGTTCTTACCCTACTCGCAGCCCTACAGATGCCCAGAAAAATCAATGTTATAAAAGTAAGGGGACATTCATTTGACAAGTCCAAAGAAGCTCAGGGCAACGCCTTGGCAGACAGAGTTGCTAAAACAGCAGCCGATTCGGTACACGGGGCCCAGCCCAATCTAACACTGTTTGCTACAGATTTCAGTTCACCAGAATTCCCAAATACTGTGAGAATGTTACAGGACAAAGCATCAAGAGAGGACATAGCTTTCTGGGAAAGTCAGAACTTGACCATCGTGCCAAGTGGCATCTGGTCAAGCAAGGAGGGAGTAATAGGTATACCAGAGTCAGCTGCCCCTCTTTTGATTTCTTACTTACATGGTCTAGGTCACCTAGGAAGGAAAACAGTTTTGACAATGTACAGACAGTCTTTCAGCACGTTCAATGATACACACCTCGTTGCCCAGTTGATAGACTCATGTCTTACTTGTGCACAAAACAATGTACAGTGCAAGAAGCAGGGTATACATGGAAACTTGCCCCCCCCCCCTATAGGCCCCCTCCAAGATCTACAAATAGACTTTACACATATGCCAAAACAGAAAGGAAAGGAAATATAAAATATCTTTTAGTTATAGTGGACAAGTTTTGTTCTTGGGTCGAGGCTATCCCAACTACAGGAGAGACAACCAAAATAGCATCAAGAGCACTAATAAATCACTGGATTTCGAGGTATGGGTTACCAGCCAAAATCTGGTCAGACCAAGGTCCAGCTTTTACAGCTGCTCTTACCCAGGATCTTGCAAAACTCCTGGGCATTCAATGGAAATTACATATTCCATATCATCCACAAAGCGCAGGAATAGTGGAAAGGATGAACAGAAATATAAAGGATAAACCTAAAAAGGCAACAGGAGGAACCATGAAAGGGTGGATTGATTACCTCCCAGCAGTTTTGTTTCAAATTAGGACAGCCCCTAATTCCAGCACAGAGGAAACCTGATGAGGGAGAAGAGGTTAATCTTTATTCTTTACAGGAAGAGTACGTGAAACATCTGGTAAGTAGCCTTAGTGAAACAGAGGACAAGGTTGCTGTCACTTTCCCTCCTCTCTCCACAGAGCTTACACATCCGTATATCCCAGGAGACAAAGTACTGATAAAACAACTTGCTGTCCGGAAACAACCAGGCCCTATCTTCCAAGGACCATTTGAAATTCTGAAGGTTGCCAGAACAGCTGTTCTTACAGATCAAGGGCCACAATGGATCCATGCATCCAGACTAAAGACATTTCCGAAGGGAAACTGGAAGAAGGTGAAGGAGAAGACAAAGACCTCTATTCTGGAGAGTATTCCAGAAAAGGATCCGGAAAATACTCCCTAGTGGACCATGAAAAACAAGAAACTCAGAGTTCCATACCCATAGACACTAATGGTCCAAAAGGAGGGATCACTTCGGGGAAACTTTTTCTTTTTTCCTTAATGATCACATTGTTTATTTTAATGCTCATAATCATAGGACACTGTTGGGCAGATAATTATAACAGACCAAAAAGAAGTATGGAAGACAATTTTAGTGGTAAAATGCTGCTGCTTAAATTTAAATATGCTTATGCTCAAAAATCAGGATATGAAAAATGTTGGATATGTAGTAAACTCCATCCTAGCACTGCTAGGATCCCCCTAATGGCAGTACCTCTAAACTTCACCCCTCTCCCAAACGGCACACCACCTGTCGTCCTTACAAATGTCACAAGAACGCTTTCAGATAATACCCTTACTTTCCAAATTATTGATAGAAGTCATTCCCCAGACTGGTGTTTTAGGTTGGGAAACTCCACAAAGGGAGCTGAAGTGTGCCAACAAGCTACAATTAACTTTTCAATGACTTCAATTGAAAGCCCCTTCTTTCACACTTCAGAACCTGCCCTAAACACCACTCTAATAAACTTTCTTAACTCCAGTTCCACTTCCACAGTAGGAGAAGTATTGTCAAGTTTACCCTTTTGTGGTTTTTCTGATGAAATGATGACAATATTCAACAAACGACCTTTAGCTCTAGGAAACAGTATTTATATTTGTTGTGGAAAAAGTTGTCACCCTTGGATCCCCACTGAACCCCAAGGATGGTGTTATCTTGCATCCCTAGTCCCCATTATGGACATAGTAGGAGATAGCAAGGGAACACACCTCCTTGAAGCTAGCATGCATCCTAGTTACCCCCTCAAACACCGAAATAAAAGGCAGTTATTTTTCGAAAAAGATATGGCTTGGGCCTGGTTCCCTTCCTGGACAGGTTGGGGGATAGATTTAATGAAAAGGCTTAATAATTATACAAATATTATAGATGATGTATTGGTGAAGAATTCTGATGATATTACTAGTTTAAACATTGAAACTAGAGCAATCAGAAAACAATTAGAACTTTATAATCTTGCTATTGAAAGCATGAGTGCTGCACTCACTGGCCTGTGTGAAGTTACGGAGGACTATGAGTGCTGCACTTGGATCCACAACACATCTTTTGAGATTCCTGATTACTATGATGTAATTGCCCAACATAGGAAAGAGGTAAATAAATTGCAACAAGAGGCGAGGGATATCGCAAAAACATGGAGCCCCTTTGGAGAGGGAGGATTCGGGGGCACAGGTATTCTTTCATTTCTCAGACAAATGGCTATAACAGTAGTAATGGTGTTAATCTTCATACTACTGTTATATTTAGTATTTAAATTAATTGTCTGGGTAATTGGAAAGATCACTAGTAAAAAGAGAAAGAGACAGGGTTCTAAGGAAACAATCTTGATGATGTCCATGGTACATACTAAACAAAAATGGTATAATAAATAATCTAATGATTAGGGATGAGCTTCGAGTTCGAGTCGAACTCATGTTCGACTCGAACATTGCCTGTTCGCCCGTTCGCCGAACAACGAACAATTTGGTGTGTTCGCGGCAAATTCGAAAAGTCTATGGGAGAAATCTAAAGTGCTAATTATAAAGGCTTATATGCAAGTTATTGTCCTAAAAAGTGTTTGGGGACCTGGGTCCTGCCCCAGGGGACATGTATCAATGCAAAAAAAAGTTTTAAAAACGGACGTTTTTTTAGGAGCAGTGATTTTATTAATGCTTAAAATGAAAAAATACAAGTGAAATATTCCTTTAAATTTCGTACCTTGGGGGTGTGTATGATATGCATGTAAAGTCGCGCATGTTTCCCGTGTTTAGAACTGTCCCTGCACAAAGTGTCATTTTTGAAGAAAAAAAAGTCATTTAAAACTCACTCGCGGCTATAATGAATTGTCGGCTTTTATCAATACATAGAAAAGTCATTGATAAAAAAATAAAAAAAAGTTACCAGGCCCTTTAGGTCTGGAATGGATATTAAGGGGAACCCCGCCGCAAATTAAAAAAAAAATGGCGTGGGGTTCCCCCTAAATATCCATACCAGGCCCTTGAGATCTGGCATGGATTTTAAGGGGAACTCCACCCCAAATGTAAAAAAAATGGTGTGAAGTCCCCCAAAAATCCATACCAGACCCTTATCCGAGCACGCAACCTGGCCGGCCGCAGGGGAAGAGGGGGGACGAGAGAGCGGCCCCCCCTCCCTCCTGAACCATACCAGGCCACATGCCCTCAACATGGGGAGGATGTCCCCATATTGATGGGGACAAGGGCCTCATCCCCACAACCCTTGCCCGGTGGTTGTGGGGGTCTGCGGGCGGGGGGCTTATCGGAATCTGGAAGACCCCTTTAACAAAGGGGACCCCCAGATCCCGGCCCCCCCATGTGAATTGGTAAGGGGTACATTGTACCCCTACCATTTCACAAAGAAAGTGTCAAAAAATGTAAATAAAAACACACAAACACCTTGGAAAAGTCCTTTATTAAAAAAAAAAAAAAAAAAAAAACATTCCAGCGATGAAATCCAGTGTCCCGCGGCAATCCTGATGTCCAGCACTGTCCGTCATTGGTTGTGCCTGTGCGGACCTGATGGGGAACTTCCTCCGCTGTGTTTTAAATGTATAGACCAGCCCCTTCTAAAGTTCCCCATCAGGTCCGCTCAGCGGACCAGATGCGGAACACGAGAAGGGGCGGGTCTATTCATGTATTACACAGCGAATGAAGTTCCCCATCAGGTCCGCCCCCTCGGTATGTCCGACCCCGCCTACGTCATTGGCCTCAGCGGGAAACTTCCTTCACTGTGTAAATTTAAATGACACAGCGAAGGAAGTTCCCCACTCAGGCCAACGACGTAGGCGGGGTCGGACATACCGAGGGGGCGGACCTGATGGAGAACTTCGTTCGCTGTGTAATACATGAATAGACCTGCCCCTTCTCGCGTTCCGCATCTGGTCCGCTGAGCGGACCTGATGGGGAACTTTAGAAGGGGCGGGTCTATACATTTAAAACACAGCGGAGGAAGTTCCCCATCAGGTCCGCACAGGCACAACCAATGACGGACAGCGCTGGACATCGGGATCGCCGCGGGACACTGGATTTCATCGCTGGAATGTTTGTTTTTTTTAATTATTTTTTTATTTTTTAATAAAGGACTTTTCCAAGGTGTGTGTGTTTTTATTTACATTTTTTGACACTTTCTTTGTGAAATGGTAGGGGTACAATGTACCCCTTACCAATTCACATAGGGGGGGCCGGGATCTGGGGGTCCCCTTTGTTAAAGGGGTCTTCCAGATTCCGATAAGCCCCCCGCCCGCAGACCCCCACAACCACCGGGCAAGGGTTGTGGGGATGAGGCCCTTGTCCCCATCAACATGGGGACATCCTCCCCATGTTGAGGGCATGTGGCCTGGTACGGTTCAGGAGGGAGGGGGGGCGCTCTCTCGTCCCCCCTCTTCCCCTGCGGCCGGCCAGGTTGCGTGCTCGGATAAAGGTCTGGTAAGGATTTTTGGGGGGACTCCACGCCATTTTTTTTTACATTTGGGGTGGAGTTCCCCTTAAAATCCATGCCAGATCTCAAGGGCCTGGTATGGATATTTAGGGGGAACCCCACGCCATTTTTTTTAAATTTGCGGCGGGGTTCCCCTTAATATCCATTCCAGACCTAAAGGGCCTGGTAATTGAATTTGGGGGAACCCCCACGCTTTTTTTTTTTTTTTTATCAATGACTTTTCTATGTATTGATAAAAGCCGACAATTCATTATAGCCGCGAGTGAGTTTTAAATGACTTTTTTTCCTTCAAAAATGACACTTTGTGCAGGGACAGTTCTAAGCACGGGAAACATGCGCGACTTTACATGCATATCATACACACCCCTCAGGTACGAAATTTAAAGGAATATTTCACTTTTATTTTTTCATTTTAAGCATTATTAAAATCACAGCTCCCGTAAAAACGTCTATTTTTTAAACCTTTTTTTGCATTGATACATGTCCCCTGGGGCAGGACCTGGGTCCCCAAACACTTTTTAGGACAAAAATTGCATATTAGCCTTAATAATTAGCACTTTAGATTTCGAATGTTCTAGTCCAGGGATATGCAATTAGCGGACCTCCAGCTGTTGCAAAACTACAAGTCCCATCATGCTTTTGCCTCTGGCTGTCATGCTTGTGGCTGTCAGAGTCTTGCAATGCCTCATGGGAATTGTAGTTCTGCAACAGCTGGAGGTCCGCTAATTGCATATCCCTGTTCTAGTCCATTGTATTTAATAGGGTTCTAAAGTTCACACGAACATTCTGTCTGTTCGCAGGTTCTGATGCAAACCGAACAGGGGGGTGTTCGGCTCATCCCTGCTAATGATCTATGGGCTTCAATTCTTGAAGCCATGATCAAAAGAAGGGGTTGTAAGGTATGAGAAAATCATGAACCAATATATTCAGGATAAGAAATTCTTCTTAGGTGTATATGTTGTAAGGTATATTGAGACAGAATATTGAGACAGAATATGTTTCTCTGAAAAATATGTGTGAGCAGGATGTGACTTTGTGGTCAAGCCTGTTCTGAGAAAATGTTCTTATCTTTCTTCTTCTTTAACTGTCAGTCATATGTTTAGAGTGACCACAATGCCCCCTTACGTTCTTATCTTCCTGTTTCAATTGTCAGTCATATGTTTAGAGTAACCGCAATAACGCCTAATGTCCATATCTTCCTGTTTCAAATATCAGACACATGTTTAGTATGACCGCAATGACGCATGATATTCTTATTTTTAAATGACTATTTCTGCAAAAGCCTAAAACCTGTTAGTCTATTTTTGTTTAACTCATGATGTTTTTGCTTATTGCTGATTGGTTCATACGAGAGAGGCAACTTTCCTTGTTATGCATAAAAGAGATATGTTGCCAATAAACCAATATATTCTTGTATATCCATTCACTGTGTATGGTGTCTTGAATATCTGACCGGTCAGAGAGTAACTTCCACAGATCCTGAGTCCAGCTCGAGCCAAGAGGGTCCAACAGAACCAGAACATTTCACTGAATATGGGGGGGGGTTAATTGGAGGCATAGGTCTGAATCATCCCCCCCCAATCCATTATACCTATGCTCCCAATTCTGCCCCCCCCAATCCATTACACCTATGCCCCTAATTCTGCCCAACTCCCCCCCAACCCATTATACCTATGCCTCCAAATCCCCCCTCCCCCCCATTCTATCATAGCTATGCCTCCAATTCTGCCCCCCCTCCATCTATCATACCATATGATAGATGGGGGAGGGGAGAGTGTAATTGGAGGCATAGCTATGATAGAATGGGGGTAGGGGGCGGAATTGGAGGCATGGGTATGATAGATTGGGGGTAAGGGGGCAGAATTGGAAGCATAGGTATGATAGAATGGGGGAGGGGGGATAGAATTGGAGGCATAGGTATGATAGAATGGGGGGAGGGGGGCGGAATTGGGGGCATAGGTATGATAGAATGGGGGGAGGGGGGCGGAATTGGGGGCATAGGTACGCTGGTGAGGGGAGGTTGGAAGACGAGGTGTGCTGGGGGGTCTTTAAAAGCACAGGTTTGCTGGGGGGGCATTGGAGGCAGAGACATACTGGGAAAGGGGATTATAGGTATAGAGGTGTGCTAGGGGGAGAAGGGATTGGAGACATAGGTGTGATGGAGAGGGGAGGCATTGGAGGAGGCGTTGAAGGTAGAGGTGTACTGCGTTGGAGGTAGATGGTGAATGTGGGAGGCGTAGGAGGTAGAGGTGTACTGGGGGAAGAGTTGGAGGTAGAGGTGTACTGCTATGAATAAGCACTAGTACAGTGTGAAAAGCGTTAGCCAGTTTTTTGACCAGTTTGACGTGATGTGCAGTGTGTATTTGGATCCCTGAATTTTAAAATAAAGGCTTTTATTTTTGGAGTGCTGCTATCCAGAAGACTTGTTTGTTCCTGTTTGCTGATATTGGCATTGCCTGCACCCTTGGTTGCTGGGAGGAGGTAATTTTGAGGATTTCTACATCTGAGCGGCTCCCTTTTCTCTGTAGAGGTGTACTGCGTTGGAGGTAGAGGTGTACTGCGTTGAAGGTAGAGGTGTACTGGGGGGAGGCGTTGGAGGTAGAGTGTTGTGATATCATATATAGTGTCCCCAGTAGGGATGAGCTTCGAGTTTGAGTCGAACTCACGTTCGACTCGAACATTGCCTGTTCGCCCGTTCGCCGAACAACGAACAATTTGATGTGTTTGCGGCAAATTCGAAAAGTCTATGGGAGAAATCTAAAGTGCTAATTATAAAGGCTTATATGCAAGTTATTGCCCTAAAAAGTGTTTGGGGACCTGGGTCCTGCCCCAGGGGACATGTATTAATGCAAAAAAAAGTTTTAAAAACTGCCGTTTTTTTAGGAGCAGTGATTTTAATAATGCTTAAAGTGAAACAATAAAAGTGAAATATTCCTTTAAATTTCGTACCTAGGGGGTGTGTATGATATGCATGTAAAGTCGCGCATGTTTCCCGTGTTTAGAACTGTCCCTGCACAAAGTGTCATTTTTGAAGGAAAAAACGTAATTTAAAACTCACTCACGGCTATTAATGAATTGTCGGCTTTTATCAATACATAGAAAAGTCATTGATAAAAAAAAAAAAAAAGCGTGGGGGTTCCCCCGAATTTAATTACCAGGCCCTTCAGGTCTGGAATGGATATTAGGGGAACCCCGCCGCAAATTTAAAAAAAAATGGCGTGCGGTTCCCCCTAAATATCAATACCAGGCCTTTCAGATCTGGCATGGATTTTAAGGGGAACTCCACCCCAAATTTAAAAAAAATGGCGTGGAGTCCCCCAAAAATCCATACCAGACCCTTATCCGAGCACGCAACCTGGCCGGCCGCAGGGGAAGAGGGGGGACGAGAGAGCGGCCCCCCTCCCTCCTGAACCGTACCAGGCCACATGCCCTCAACATGTTGATGGGGACAAGGGCCTCATCCCCACAACCCTTACCCGGTGGTTGTGGGGGTCTGCGGGCGGGGGGCTTATCGGAATCTGGAAGACCCCTTTAACAAAGGGGACCCCCAGATCCCGGCCCCCCCTATGTGAATTGGTAAGGGGTACATTGTACCCCTACCATTTCATGAAGAAAGTGTCAAAAAATGTAAATAAAAACACACAAACACCTTGGAAAAGTCCTTTATTAAAAAAAATAATAATAATAAAAAAAAAACATTCCAGCGATGAAATCCAGTGTCCCGCGGCGATCCCGATGTCCAGCGCTGTCCGTCATTGGTTGTGCCTGAGTGGACCTGATGGGGAACTTCCTCCGCAGTGTTTTAAATGTATAGACTCACCCCTTCTAAAGTTCCCCATCAGGTCCGCTCAGGCACAACCAATGACCTCAGCCTTACACCTAGTCATTGGCTGAGCGGACCTGATGGGGAACTTGAGAAGGGGCGGGTCTATACATGTATTACAATGTGCGAGAAGTTCCCCATCAGGTCCGCCCCCTCGGTATGTCAGACCCCGCCTACGTCATTGGCCTGAGCGGGAAACTTCCTTCACTGTGTAAATTTAAATTACACAGTGAAGGAAGTTCCCCGCTCAGGCCAATGACGTAGGCGGGGTCGGACATACCGAGGGGGCGGACCTGATGGGGAACTTCGTTCGCTGTGTAATACATGAATAGACCCGCCCCTTCTCGCGTTCCGCATCTGGTCCGCTGAGCGGACCTGATGGGGAACTTTAGAAGGGGCGGGTCTATACATTTAAAACACTGCGGAGGAAGTTCCCCATCAGGTCCGCTCAGGCACAACCAATGACGGACAGTGCTGGACATCGGGATCGCCGCGGGACACTGGATTTCATTGCTGGAATGTTTTTTAATTTTTTTATATATTTATTTTTAATAAAGGACTTTTCCAAGGTGTTTGTGTGTTTTTATTTAAACTTTTTGACACTTTCTTCGTGAAATGGTAGGGGTACAATGTACCCCTTACCAATTCACATGGGGGGGGGCGGGATCTGGGGGTCCCCTTTGTTAAAGGGGTCTTCCAGATTCCGATAAGCCCCCCGCCCGCAGACCCCCACAACCACCGGGCAAGGGTTGTGGGGATGAGGCCATTGTCCCCATCAACATGGGGACATCCTCCCCATGTTGAGGGCATGTGGCCTGGTATGGTTCAGGAGGGAGGGGGGGTCGCTCTCTCGTCCCCCCCTCTTCCCATGCGGCCGGCCAGGTTGCGTGCTCGGATAAGGGTCTGGTATGGATTTTTGGGGTACTCCACGCCATTTTTAAAAAAAAATTGGGTGGAGTTCCCCTTAAAATCCATGCCAGATCTATAGGGCCTGGTATGGATATTTAGGGGGGGCACGCCATTTTTATTAAAATTTGCGGGGGGTTTCCCCTTAATATCCATTCCAGACCTGAAGGGCCTGGTAATTGAATTTGGAGGAACCCCCACGCTTTTTTTTTTTTATCAATGACTTTTCTATGTATTGATAAAAGCCGACAATTCATTAATAGCCGTGAGTGAGTTTCAAATGACTTTTTTTCCTTAAAAAATGACACTTTGTGCAGGGACAGTTCTAAGCACGGGAAACATGCGTCACTTTACATGCATATCATACACCCCCCCAGGTACGAAATTTAAAGGAAATTTTCACTTTTATTTTTTCATTTTAAGCATTATTAAAATCACTGCTCCCGTAAAAACGTCTATTTTTTAAACCTTTTTTTGCATTGATACATGTCCCCTGGGGCAGGACCCGGGTCCCCAAACACTTTTTAGGAAAATAAATTGCATATTAGCCTTTATAATTAGCACTTTAGATTTCGAACGTTCGAGTCCATTGTATTTAATAGGGTTCTAAAGTTCACACGAACATTCTGTCTGTCGCAGGTTCTGGTGCGAACCGAAAAGGGGGGTGTTCAGCTCATCCCTGGTCCCCAGTAGATAATTGATGTTTAAGTATTAGTATGATGATATAAGTTATGTTTCCGCAGCATCACCCAAGTTCTCCAGAGAGTGCAGTTTATTTAACTTCCAAAACAGAAAAGTCCAATACTTGCACAGATGACAACGGATCCAACAGAGTACAATATAATTCAAAGTCCCATGTCTCCTAATTCATATTCTAGACCTGTGCTTTCCTATCCATGCAGAGTGACAAGACTAGAGTAGACTGAATGCCAGCTTGAATGTCTCAAACACTGGTCTGACACTGGGGGGTGTTCTGCCAGGTCAACCAAATGTTCCCATGAATGAATACCCCCTCAAGTCTAATTACCATCCAAACAATGTCCCCTTTGAACTGTACAATTAAGTTAACAGGCCACCTCACACACGTAGGTAGGCTTGCAAAAGATTAGCACATCGGAGTCATTATCTGTCCCCTCTGATATGTGTAGTAAACCTTGTTTGGCCACTAACCCCTTTGATCAACAAACACCCTTTGATATGTGTAATCTTGAATGCCTGTATGGAACAAACCCATATATATTGTGCCATACATATAACACAATATATAATACATTCACCTATATAATATTACATTTATATTATTATATATAATATTACAACATAGAGGTGTACTGGGGGGGAGGCGTTGGAGGTAGAGGTGTACTGGGGGGAGGCGTTGGAGGTAGAGGTGTACTGGAGGAGGCGTTGGAGGTAGAGGTGTACTGGGGGAGGCGTTGGAGGTAGAGGTGTAATGGTTGTTGTTATTTATTTTTGTAACTTCTGAATAAAACATTTAACAGTGTTATTTCATGAGATCATTTACAAGGGCGTGTTTAGGGGCGGGGCAAGGTAGGGTTTGGGTGGGGCAACAGGTGGCGAGTAACTTTTAAGGCCTGGCTAGTAGCTCAGGACTTGAAATTTTGCGGCCTGATAATAATATAAATATATATATATATATATATATATATATATATTGTGACAGCAGGAAGGTAAAGTCACCTGGTTGCATCCAGGGGGGTAGATATATTTCTCCCAGATTCAGGCTTTATGCTGACTTATACAACTAGGGTGGAGAGTTGTATAAGCCCAGCTGAGGCTAGTAGGCTCATGGATGACTCATACCTCTAGGGAGAGGGCTGGGCGTCATGCAGGCAGGGAGTTGATGAGACCAGCTGAAGCCTGTCAGTTCGTTTAAGGCCTCTATAAAAACTCCCAGATTCATTAGGTGTTAGCTCATGCCTGGAACAAGACCTGTGTGGACTGTCTAGGGAGAGTGAACCCCTGTGCGGTGAGGCAAAGCCTGTGTGGCTATTTGTTTGGACTTTTACTAAACCAGGGACTTAGGGACTAGGACAGCACCAGGCTGATCCCAGTTGTTAGTTTAGGAAACCTGCATGTTTAGTCAGAGGTCAAACTGACCAGGATTTATTTTGTTTATGTTTCTTTTTGGCTTTGCTGTGTTTTTGTCACTGTACATAGAGAAATAAACCGCACCTTTTGATTTTGAAAACCACAACCTCCGTCTGCTGGCCCTGTTTTTGTGTGGGGAGCCCAACCAGGGGGTCACACACACCCGCTACCGAGTTAACCCCCTCACAATATATATATATATATACAGTGGGTACGGAAAGTATTCAGACCCCCTTAAATTTTTTACTCTTTGTTATATTGCAGCCATTTGCTAAAATCATTTAAGTTCATTTTTTTTCATCATTAATGTACACACAGCACCCCATATTGACAGAAAAACACAGAATTGTTGACTTTTTGCAGATTTATTAAAAAAGAAAAACTGAAATATCACATGGTCCTAAGTATTCAGACCCTTTGCTGTGACACTCATATATTTAACTCAGGTGCTGTCCATTTCTTCTGATCATCCTTGAGATGGTTCTACACCTTCATTTGAGTCCAGCTGTGTTTGATTATACTGATTGGACTTGATTAGGAAAGCCACACACCTGTCTATATAAGACCTTACAGCTCACAGTGCATATCAGAGCAAATGGGAATCATGAGGTCAAAGGAACTGCCTGAAGAGCTCAGAGACAGAATTGTGGCAAGGCACAGATCTGGCCATGGTTACAAAAAAAATTCTGCTGCACCTAAGGTTCCTAAGACAACAGTGCCTCCATAATCTTTAAATGGAAGACGTTTGGAAACGACCAGAACCCTTCCTAGAGCTGGCCGTCCGGCCAAACTGAGCTATCGGGGGAGAAGAGCCTTGGTGAGAGAGGTAAAGAAGAACCCAAAGATCACTATGGCTGAGCTCCAGAGATGCAGTCGGGAGATGGGTGAAAGTTGTAGAAAGTCAACCATCACTGCAGCCCTCCACCAGTCTGGGCTTTAAGGCAGAGTGGCCCGACAGAAGCCTTTCCTCAGTGTAAGACACATGAAAGCCTGCATGGAGTTTGCTAAAAAACACCTGAAGGACTCCAAGATGGTGAGAAATAAGATTCTCTGGTCTGATGAGACCAAGATAGAACTTTTTGGCCTTAATTCTAAGCGGTATGTGTGGAGAAAACCAGGCACTGCTCATCACCTGTCCAATACAGTGCCAACATTGAAGCATGGTGGTGGCAGCATCATGCTGTGGGGGTGTTTTTCAGCTGCAGGGACAGGACGACTGCTTGCAATTGAGGGAAAGATGAATGTGGCCAAGTACAGGGATATCCTGGACGAAAACCTTCTTCAGAGTGCTCAGGACCTCAGACTGGGCCAAAGGTTTACCTTCCAACAAGACAATGACCCTAAGCACACAGCTAAAATAACGAAGGAGTGGCTTCACAACAACTCCGTGACTGTTTTTGAATGGCCCAGCCAGAGCCCTGACTTAACCCCAATTGAGCATCTCTGGAGAGACCTAAAAATGGCTGTCCACCAACGTTTACCATTCAACCTGACAGAACTGGAGAGGATCTGCAAGGAGGAATGGCAGAGCATCCCCAAATCCAGGTGTGAAAAACTTGTTGCATCTTTCCCAAAAAGACTCATGGCTGTATCAGATCAAAAGGGTGCTTCTACTAAATACTGAGCAAAGGGTCTGAATACTTAGGACCATGTGATATTTCAGTTTTTCTTTTTTAATAAATCTGCAAAAATGTCAACAATTCTGTGTTTTTCTGTCAATATGGGGTGCTGTGTGTACATAAATGAGGAAAAAAAAATAACTTAAATGATTTTAGCAAATGGCTGCAATATAACAGAGTGAGAAATTTAGGGGGACTGAATAATTTCCGTACCCACTGTATATACCTGTGTGTATATATATATATATATATATATATATATATATATATATATATATATATATATTGTAAGATTAGGGGTTATCAGCTCTCGTAGTAGATGCGTTTTTCCAGTGATTCAAGCCAGTCAGTAAAGCCCCGTACACACGATCAGATAACCTATGGATTTTCGTCCGATGGATTTGTCCATCGGAAATCCGATGAAACTGTTTTTCATCAGTCTTGGCCACACACCATCAGTCAAAAAACCGACCGTTCCAAACGCGGTGATGTAAAACACTCCGATGAGCCGAGAAAAATGAAGTTTAATGCTTCTGAGCATGCGTCGACTTGATTCTGAGCATGCGTGGGTTTTTTAACCGATGGACTTGCCCATAGACGATCGGAAATTCCCATCGGTTTTTTATCCATCGGAAAATTTTAAAACAAGTTCTATTTTTTAAAACCGATGGGAAAAAGACCGATGGGTACCATACACGATCGGTTGGTCTGATGAAAACCATCCATCGGACGGTTTTCATCAGTCAAACCAATCGTGTGTACGGGGCTGAACTCTATTTAAGGGCATGGTAGCCCACTTTTATTTAAAAGCACAAAAAGTTCACAAATACATCAGTTGCCCTTGCAGGGGGGTTCCACCATTACTGTGTCTTGCATACTCAACAGTTTACCTCCTGGCTTCCCCTCTTGCGATCTGGCTGTTCAGGCCTTTAGCCTAGGCCTTAGGTCTGCTCCTCAGAACAAACAGTTTCCAAGAGATAAGCTCACTACTCGCTTACTCCCGGTCAGCACCTGGTTGCTTACTTCACCAATGACATCTGCCTCCTGCAGACATGCATACTCTGGCTGCACCCATGCAGCGCCTGACTCCTCTCCAAGGGATGGGAGTCCACCTGACTCCCATACACAGACTTCCTGTCTGTTGGGTGGAGCCCTGATCCATAGTCATGTCAGAACTAAATAGCCCAAGACACAGCTGTTCAATCAGCATGTCTTTCTTTACAAAATCTGGCGTAAACCAACACTCTTTAACCACTTAAGCCCTGTACAATTTTGTAGCTAAAGGACCAGAGGTGATTTCAGAATTTTGCACTGCGCTGCTTTAACTGTAAATTGTGCGGACATGCAATGTTGTACCCAAACGAAATTTGCGTCCTTTTCTTCCCACAAATAGGGCTTTCTTTTAATGGTATTTGATTGCCTCTGCGATTTTTATTTTTTGCGATATAAACGTAAATAGACCGAAAATTTTGAAAAAAAATGATATTTTCTACTTTTTGTTATAAGAAAAATCGAATAAACTCAATTTTAATCATACATTTAGGCCAAAATGTATTCAGCCACATGGCTTTAGTAAAAAAAATGTTAATAAGCGTATATTTATTGGTTTGCGCAAAAGTTATAGCGTCTACAAACTAGGGTACATTTTCTGGATTTTACACAGCTTTTAATTTATGACTGCCTATCTCATTTCTTGAGGTGCTAAAATGGCAGGGCAGTACAAAACCCCCCCAAATGACCCCATTTTAGAAAGTAGACATCCCAAGGAAATTGCTGAGAGGCATGTTGAGCTCATTGAATATTTTTTTTTCGTCTCAAGTGATTGAATAATGACAAAAAAAAAAAAAATACAAAAAGTTGTCACTAAATGATATATTGCTCACACATGCCATGGTTATATGTGGAATTGCACCCCAAAATACAATTTGCTGCTTCTCCTGAGTACAGGAATGCCACATATGTGGGACTTTTTGGGAGCCTAGCTGCGTACGGGCCCCCGGAAACCAAGCACCGCCTTCAGGATTTCTAAGGGCGCAAATTTTTGATTTCACTCCTCACTACCTATCACAGTTTTGAAGGCCATAAAATGCCAAAATAGCACAAAACCCCCCCAAATGACCCCATTTTAGAAAGTAGACACCCCAAGGAAATTGCTGAGAGGCCTGTTGAGCCCATTGAATATTTTTATTTTTTGTCCCAAGTGATTGAATAATGACAAAAAAAAAAAAAAATTACAAAAAGTTGTCACTAAATGATATATTGCTCACACATGCCATGGTTATATGTGGAATTACACCCCAAAATAAATTTTGCTGCTTCTCCTGAGTATGGGAATACCACATGTGTGGGACTTTTTAGGAGCCTAGCCGCGTACGGGACCCCGAAAACCAAGCACCGCCTTCAGGATTTCTAGGCACAAATTTTTGATTTCACTCCTCACTACCTATCACAGTTTCGAAGGCCATAAAATGCCAAAATAGCACAAAACCCCCCCAAATGACCCCATTTTGGAAAGTAGACACCCCAAGCTATTTGCTGAGAGGCATGGTGAGTATTTTACAGCTCTCATTTTGTTTTTGAAAATGAAGAAAGAAAATATATATATTTTTTTTTTCAATTTTCAAAACTTTGTGACAAAAATCGAGATCTGCAAAATACTCACAATACCTCTCAGCAAATAGCTTGGGGTGTCTACTTTCCAAAATGGGGTCATTTGGGGGGGTTTTGTGCCATCTGGGCATTCCATGGCCTCCGAAACTGTGATAGGCAGTGAGAAGTGATATCAAAAATTTACACCCTTAGAAAGCCTGAAGGCGGTGCTTGGTTTTTGGGGTTCCGTACGCGGCTAGGCTCCCAAAAAGTCTCACACATGTGGTATCCCCGTACTCAGGAGAAGCAACAGAATGTATTTTGGGGTGTAATTCCACATATGCCCATGGCATGTTTGAGCAATATATCATTTAGTGACAACTTTGTGCAAAAATAAAATAAATTTTTTTATTTTTTCCGCAACTTGTGTCAACATATAAAATATTCCATGGACTCGACATGCCTCTCAGTATATAGCTTGGGGTGTCTAATTTCCAAAATGGGGCCATTTGGGGGGGTTTTGAACTGTTCTGGCATTTTATACACAACATTAGGAAGCTTACATCCACTCTTCTAACCACTTGAAGACAAAGCCCTTTTTGACACTTTTTGTTTACATGAAAACATATTTTTTTTGCAAGAAGATTATGTTGAACCCCCAAACATTATATATATTTTTAAAGCAAAGGTCCTACAGATTAAAATGGTAGGTGTTGCATTTTTTTTTCTACACAGTATTTGCGCAGCAATTTTTCAAACGCATTTTTTGGGGAAAAAATACACTTTTTTTTTATTTTAATGCACTAAAACACACTATATTGCCCAAATGTTTGATGAAATAAAAAAGATGATCTTAGGCCGAGTACATAGATACCAAACATGACATGCTTTAAAATTTCCCACAAACGCGCATTGGCGACAAACTACATACATTTTTAAAAGCCTTTAAAAGCCTTTACAGGTTACCCCGTTAGATTTACAGAGGAGGTCTACTGCTAAAATTACTGCCCTCGATCTGACCTTCGCGGTGATATCTCACATGCATGGTGCAATTGCTGTTTACATATGACGCCAGACCCACGCTTGTGTTCACCATTGGGCAAGAGCAGGGCAGGACAGGGGTGCTTTTTTTATTTTTATTTTTTTTATTATTAATTTTGCTTTTTTATTTAATTTTTAAATTGTTTCTTCCATATTTTTTTTTTATCATTTTTATTGTTATCTCAGGGAATGTAAATATCCCCTATGATAGCAATAGGTAGTGACAGGTACTCTTTTTTTGAAAAAACTGGGGTCTTCTAGACCCTAGATCTTTCCTCTGCCCTCAAAGCATCTGACCACACCAAGATCGGTGTGATAAAATGCTTTCCCAATTTCCCAATGGCGCTTTTTATATCCGGGGGGGGACATTCCCTCCCACTGCTTGTAAAAGCAGTCCAGAGGCTAATTAGTCACTAGGATTGCTTTTACATGAAAGCCGGCCGCTGGCTGAAAAGAATGATACCAAGATGATACCTAAACCCGCAGGCATCATTCTGGTATAAACATTCAAAGTCCAGCAACATACCAGTACGTTGCTGGTCCTTGTTGGACATGTATTGTAATCTTTTTTTTTCATGCACCCAGTTGGCTGAACGAAAAAAGAGATTGATCGGTGGGTATGCCCACCATTAGAATACCGCCCTTCATCCACCCACTTCTAATGATGGGCATACATGCACCATTTATATATGCCGAAGCATGGGGGCATCCTCCCGCAAAAAAGATATGCCGCACACACATGGTCAGACTTTTCCACGGGCAAGCCTCCGTCGGAATTTCGACCGTATGTACGCGGCATTAGGAGCAAAATCGCTCCTCCGCCCCTGCTGCCCCAATGCTTCGGCATATATGCTTTTTTTTTTTAACTGTGGTGGTGAAATCACCTCCTACAGCACTGGAGTCGCAGGGATCAGGCCTGTCTCTGCGAACGCTGCAGTTATGTGTGTTGTGTTTTGTAAGTGACAGTGATCGATCGATACTGCACTTGGGTGGCCTGGGCTGGACCGAGGGGCAAAACGCAGGTGCTAGCAGGTATCTGGGCTGATCCCGCTAACACTGTGTTTTTGGGAACCCTAAACTGCTGGGGACGCTAGTATAGATCTGATCAGATCAGATATTGATCTGATCAGATACTATACCACTAAGGGGGGTGTATGCTTCACGCGTGGGTGTTAGCGTTACTGGCACTAACCTGACGCTGCCTGGGGTGTGACGCAGACCCTCTCTGATGCTAAAACCTAATTGATATCACCCGCCGGGCGATCAGGGGGTTAAACCTTTATTGGGTTATATATACGGCGGGTGCCCTGACACTATAAAAAGCAAACTAACTAACCAGCGTCACCCGTAACACTTATATGGTGATCACTGGTGAAAGGGTTAACTAGGGGCAATTAGGGGGTTAAAACCTTTATTAGATAATATATGGGGGTACCTGACGCTATAAAAACCTGCGGCGAACCTAAAAAAAATTACTGGCTACCGATCTGCATCACCGACGCTAAGACAGCGATCAGAAAAATGATCGCTTAGCGACAGTGGTGATAGGGGGTGAAAGGGTTACTTGGGGGGCGATCAAGGGGGTTAAACCTTTATTAGATAATTTATGGGGGTACCTGACGCTATAAAAACCTGCGGCAAACCTAAAAATAATTACTGGCTACCGATCTGCATCACCAAAGCTAAGACAGCGATCAGAAAAATGATCACTTAGCGACGTCGGTGCTAGGGGGTGAAAGGGTTATCTGGGGGGTGATCAGGGGGTTAGACCTTTATTAGGGGGGGTTAGGGGGCTACACTGGACCTAAAACTATTTTTATTGACACTTTTACAGTCTCAAATGTCTCTGATTGCAGTGATCAGTAAATAAATGGTCACTGCAATCAGTGACACTGTGACTGGGGGCTGGGGGGTGATCTGGGGGGGCCTGGGGGGGCGATTTGTGTGCCTATGTGTCCTGGTGTCAGTGTAGTGTTAGTGCACTGACCTGTGTGTCTTCTCTTGTACGGCGCTCGGTATATGTGAGCGCCGCATGAGAGATGACATCACTTTCTCCTGCTTCCTCTGCCTGTGTTTACATTACACAGCAGAGGGAGCATTTCCATTCGCCGGGAGCGATCGCGGGGGGTGGCCGGAATCGAATTGCCGCCCCCTCATCTCGGAACACTCCCCAGCGAATACCGACCGCTCACTGTATAGGAGGGGGTCCGATCGGACCCCCCAACTGTACAAAGGCAATCACGTACACTGTACGTAATTGTGCCTGTCGGTGCCATTCTGCCGACGTACATATACAGTGAGCGGTCGTTAAGTGGTTAAGGACGTACAGGGTCTCACCATCACAATATATATAAATATATATATATATATACTGTGCATTTTGTGTAGACTAGATATTTAGTCAGTGCAGGCAGTGTAGTATGTATAACACAGTGAATTGGAGTGGTTAAGGGGAACCCTGCGCCAAATCTTTTAAAAAAATGGCATGGGGTCCCCCCAAAATCCATACCAGGCCCTTCAGGTCTGGTATGGATTTTAAGGGGAAACCCGCACCAATTTTTAAAAAAAAAATGCAGTGGGGGCCCCCAAAATTCATACCAGACCCTTAACCAAGCAACTATGGCAGGCCAGAAAAGGGGGGGACAAGCAAACGCACCCCCCTGAACCATACCAGGCCACTTGCCCTCAAAATGGGGAGGGTGCTTTGGGGTCCCCACAACCCATGGCCAGTGGTTGTGGGGGTATACGGGCGGGGGGATTATCAGAATCTGTAAGCCCCCTTCAACAAGGGGGCCCCCAGATCCCACCCCCTATGTGAATGGGTAGGGAGTACATTGTACCCCTATCCATTCACCCAAAAAAGTGTCAAAAAAGTAAAAACAGCAGGAGACAGTTTTTGACACATGACATCAGAAGGGGGGCAGGGTCACCGTTTGTTACCGGGTGGCCCCACCCCTGCCTATATAACATTTGTCAAAGCCAAGAGACAGCAGCTGGGGGGATGCCTCCCATCGAAGTGGAGCTTTTTTTTTCCTTTTTTGGGGTCCGACGGGCGCCATAATTTTAGATGATGGACATCGCGGGACACTTTTTTTTTAATAAAGGAATTGTCAAAAACTGTCTCCTGTTGTTTTTACTTTTTTGACACTTTTTTGGTAAATGTACCCGATACCCATTTACATAGGGGGGGGCTTGTTGAAGGGGGCTTCCAGATTCCGATAAGCCCCCAGATTCCAATAAGCCCTCCACCCGCAGACCCCCTCAACCACCGGGCAAGGGTTGTGGGGATGAGGCCCTTGTTCCATCAACATGGGTACAAGGTGTTTTAGGGGACCCCAAAGCACCCTCCCCATGATGAGGGCAAGCGGCCTGATATGGTTCAGGAGGGGGGTGCTCTCCATCCCCCCTCTCATCTGGCCTGCCATGGCTGCTTGCTTGGATAAGGGTCTGGTATGGATTTTGTGGGGGACCCCACACCATTTTTGTTTTAAATTTTGGCATGGAGTTCCCCTTAAAATCCATACCAGACCTGAAGGACCTGGTATGGATTTTGGGGGGACCCCATGCGTTTTTTTTGTTTTTTTTAGCATGGAGTCCCCTTAATATCTAGACCAGACCTGAAGGACACCGGGGTGAACCCACGCTGATTTTTTCATTGATTTTATCTATATTGCAGAGATCCAGCAATACATTACAGCCGCAAGCAATTTTAAATGACATTTTTCCCTTTGGAAATTTAATTTTGCACAGTAAAACACATGGGAAAGATGTGCCACTTTACAGGCAGACTAGGGGGACCCCCAGGCACGATGTTTCAAGGAATATTTCATTTTTATTGTTTCACTTTAAGCATTATTAAAATCTCTGCTCCTGAAAAAATGTCTGTTTCAAAACTTTTCTTTTGCATTGATACATGTCCACTGGGGCAGTACCCAAGTCCCCAAACACTTGTGTAGCGGGGTATTGCTTTAAGGCCTCAGAGACTACCGTACCCAGAATGCCACGAGACACCCAAGGTGCATTGCCCCGCGCAAAGACTGCTGGGGTGGGCTATTTAACTGAGGGGCGGGACTGAATTTGGTCTCTTTGGACACCGCCCGCCCAGCAAGTGGAACTCTGTGTCCAGTCTGCTGTGTTACAAGGCCTGAAGCCAGGGTTTTTCTCCAAAGAGCCTTCCGTTTCCACCGAGGAGCTTGCGGGACGTCATCCGACTGCTGCTGTACTGTTGCCAGGAGGACCGAAGACCCGGGTGTCGTGGAATCTGTGTGCCAAGACACAGCAATGGAAGATACGGACACGGACTGGTCCAGTTGGGTGAGAGAGCACCTGCTCAGAGACAAACACAGGATCTCCTAGGCCAGATAACTGTTGTTCAGAACTAACTTTAGTGCTTGTAGTCACACACCGGAGGGACAGTGCCTTGAGTATCTAGGAGTCTCTAAGACTTATTGATTGATTGATTGATTTGATTTATTGTCATTGTAAAAACAAATTCACAATGAAATTACATTTCTACTCCACACATTATTCATACATCACAATTATCAACCATGCATTTACCACACAGGATTTATATATAAAAGTGTCCCCATATTATAAAAGTTTAAAAAGTGTCCTCATATTAAAAACTTAAGAAGATAATAAAATAAGACTATGTGACCTCCTTTCATTTCA
Organism: Rana muscosa; assembly: GCA_029206835.1. Lineage (NCBI taxonomy): Eukaryota > Metazoa > Chordata > Amphibia > Anura > Ranidae > Rana > Rana muscosa. Next base: position 707,231,343 of record CM055116.1, on the reverse strand, counting down.
TTCCTGCATTGATAGCCTTAACAGCCCTGGGAAAGAAGCTCTCTTTAAATCTTTTTGTCCTTGTTTTAATGACCCTAAAACGTCTCCCAGATGGCAATAATTCAAATAAATGACAACCAGGATGAGTCGGGTCTCTCACTATTTTTCCTGATCTACAAAGGCAACGAGTCTCATATATTTCATCTAGAGAAACAAGTTCACACCCTACAATTTTCTGCGCTGTTCGAACCACTCTCTTTAGAGCATTTTTATCTGCCTGCGTACAACTAGGGTACCACACTAGAATACAATACGTTAATATACTCTCAATGGCAGAGCGATAGAAGGTCTCTAGTACCTTCCTTCCCAAGCCATTCTTCCTAAGAAGTCGCAAAAAATATAAACGCTGTTGCAATTTCTTAACTATGGCTTTAACGTTGATTGTCCACGATAAGTTTTCAGAAATGCATGTTCCCAAAAACTTAAAGGTAGAGACCCGCTCCACGCACATGCCTTTAATAAAAAGCGGTGCTGGTTCAGGCCTGTTCCTTCTGAAATCTACAATCAGTTCCTTTGTTTTCCCTGTGTTTAGGATCAGGTTATTTGCTGTACACCATTCCACTATCCTATCAACCTCTCTCCTGTATTGCTCCTCATCGTCTCCAGTGATACAACCGATTACGGTAGTGTCATCGGCAAACTTAACTATACTATTGGTCTCATAATAGGGGGTGCAGTCATATGTGTACAGTGCATAGAGAAAGTGGCTTAAGACACAACCCTGTGGTGCTCCAGTACTTATTTCTCGCTTGGAAGAAACAAACTTATCCAATTTGACCACCTGTGAGCGATGGACCAAAAAATCCCTTATCCAAAAACAGACAACCAAATTGGAATGATGGTATTAAAGGCAGAGCTGTAATCTATAAACAACATCCTTATGTAGTTTCCTGAATGCTCCAAATGTCCAAGTGCCCCGTGCAGCGCTAAAGCTATCACATCTTCTGTGCTTCTATTTGCCCTATACGCAAACTGATAAGGATCTAAACTACCCGGTTGTCTAGTTTTGATATATTTTAAGACCAACCTCTCAAAGCACTTCATTAGTACTGAGGTCAGTGCTATTGGTCTATAATTGTCTAAACTCCCTGCAGTTGACTTCTTTGGAATTGGAATAATAGTGGCTGATTTTAAACATGCCGGAACAACAGCAGATGATAGTGATCGATTAAAGATCTTGGCAAAGACTCCAGCTAATTGATCAGCACAGGCCTTAACTACTCTCCCTGGGATTCTGTCTGGACCTGATGATTTCCTCGCATTTATAGCCTTAAACGCCTGCCAAACCTCATATTCCTGTACAGTGAATGTACAGTTTCCTGGACCTAAAGGACACCCTATATCTTGGTTTGGTAACACAACCTCAAACCGTGTGAAGAACCTATTTAATTCTTCAACCAGTGAAGCACTAGAATTCCCTTCCATTTTTTTAGTTCCTCTATGTTGTGTCAAGTACTGTATACCCCTCCAGTCCTCCCTTGCATCGTTTCCATTCAAATAGTCCTCAATTTTCTTTTTATAGGCTAATTTGGCTTCTTTTATGCCTCTTTTCAGATTAGCTCTCACAATACTATACAATGCTTTATCTCCGACCTTGAATGTTCTATTCCTTTTTCTAAGAAAACTCTTTATTTCCTTAGTCATCCAGGGTTTCTGATTTGAAAAGACCCGAATGCGTTTATCCTCAGTAACATTGTCCACACAAGTTTTTATATAGTCCAGAACTGTTTCTGTATACAGATCTAAATCCTCTTGCTCAAATATCTCCCAATTTGTTCTTTCTAAACAACTTATCCTGTGTTCACCAAGTTCAAGACCCTTTTTCTCTTTGTGGATTATAACTTGTTTCTTCAAAAAGTGCACCACCATTGCTAGCGAAGATCTTTCTCTGCAGAACTTCTACACAGTACAGTCAGGCCTGACTTAGTAGCGTAGACATTCTGGGTGCCATTTTTTTGCACATGAGGTCGAATAGCTGCAGCGGGGACCGTTAGTTTTCTTGTTATATCTGTCTGTTTGCAAAAATACCCCTTTCGTTGCAGGGCTCTGCATGTGTTCATGTATAGTGTTTCTATGCTTAACCAATATTCTCAGTAAAAGTGCCAGGGTTAAGTACACCTGTGTTTGTGTCATTTACTGTGCAGAAGAGACAGTTATTGATAGCTATACCATATTGCTGTGTTTATTGCAGGATTGTGCCTCTGAGAGTTACAGTTTACACAATCCTATCATCCCCTACTGACTGTGCCAGGAGAGGTTAGAGCAAATTGCTGGGGGTTGACAGCAGTGCATTACAGGCCCAAAAATCATTTCAGCGGCCCTCTTAGTTGGGGGTATCGCTACACTTGTTATGGCAATAACTTGCATATAAGCCTTTAAAATGCATACTTATTTATTTTTCACGTTCTTGTCCCATAGACTTTAACTGTGTTCACATGTTCGCACAAATTTTTTGTCTGTTTGCATGTTCTGGTGCGAACCGGGGGGTGTTGGGCTCATCCCTACAATTGACCTCTATCCATAATCCAAAATTGGGATTGGAGGGATCGGTATGTGTATGTCAAGCATTGGTCTGTCAAAATCAAAAGAATACATGAACAAAAAACACCTGGTGCATATAGCACGGTAAAACCCCTTGTGGATTTTGTGGATTTTTTGACAGGCAGACCAAAATGTAGGTAAAACATATATATATTTTATTATAACAAGATGATAAAATAGTACAAATCAACAATGAACATCATATAGTATTATTGTGAATATTAGATCATGATACATAATACCCAAATTAGTGCATTCTGTATGTCTGGCACATATTGTACATACTGAATAAAAACAAATAATAGTGCGCTAAATTTCAAATATATACTTCATAATAAACTCCAGTGAATAAGTGACAAAACGTGATATTAAAAGCTACATGCAAAAAGTCCACATGCACAATAATACAGTACATGAAACTCTTGATTGCTGAAGAGACATGAATAAACTCAATCCGTGCTCCATGACAGTCTCTGCAAAAGATTAAGTGCTGACAGATAATCACTGCCACCTCCATGTGCAATGCCTGCTCACCTCAAATAAAGACCCCCTTGGGTCTATTGGCACTTTCAATAATAATCCAACACACGGATCAGCTTGATTGTACACGGATTTTAAGCTAATGGCTCCAGGAACACCAGGACTTCTCCATAAACATTAGTTTCTCCAAATTCATTTTCTCAAAGCAAAAAAATAATCATCATCGTGCAAGATTGCTTAACCACTTCCCGCCTATAGCAGAATGACGGCTGGGTGGTGGTTTAGTTATCCTGACTGGGCGCCATATGACATCCAGCAGGATAACAGACTCCGGGTGCCCGCGGCGATCGGTGGTGCGGCGTGTCAGTCTGACACACCACTACACTGATCTTGGCTGATCATGATGTAAACAGGAAGAGCCGTTGATCGGCTTTTTCTCACACGCGTCTGACAGACACGAGTAGAGGAGAGCCGATCGGCTGCTCTCCTGACAGGGGGGTCTGTGCTGATTTTTTATCAGCGCACCCCCCCTCGGATGCCCACCCAGGACCACCAGGATGCCACCAGGACCACCAGGGATGGCCACCACACTAGACCACTAGGTATGCCACCCTAGACCACCAGGGAAATGATGCCAATCAGTGCCCAGGCAGCTGCCAATCAGTGCCCATCCCCAATGCCTTCCAGTGCCAGTGCCATCCGTGATGCCTATCAGTGCCATCTATCAGTGCCCATCAGTGCCGCCTATCAGTGTCCATCAGTGCCCAGCAGTGCCGCCTATCAGTGCAACCCATAAGTACCCATCAGTGCAGCCTTTCAGTGCCCATCAGTGTCGCCTATCACTTTCCACTAGTGCCACCCATGAGTGCCCATCAGTGCCGCCTATCAGTGCTGCATATCAGTGCCCATCAGTAAAAACCGCATAGGTGATCAAATACCACCAAAAGAATCCTCTATTTGTGGGAACAAAATGATAAAAGCTCTGTTTGGGTACAGTGTAGCATGACCACGCAATTGTCATTTAAACAGCGACAGCACTGAAAGCTGAAAATAGGCTTGGGCGGGAAGGGTGTGTAAGTGCCTGGTATTGAAGTGGTTAACCACTTGACAACTGGGCACATAACCCCCTTCCTGCCCAGGCGAAATTTCAGGTTTCAGCGCCGTCACGCTTTGAATGACAATTGCGCGGTCGTGCGACTTGGCTCCCAAACAAAATTGACGTTCTTTTTTTCCCACAAATAGAGCTTTCTTTTGGTGGTCTTTGATCATTTCTGCGTTTTTTATTTTTTGCGCTATAAACAAAAATAGAGCGACAATTTTGAAAAAAACACAATATTTTTTAATTTTTGCTATAATTAATATCCCATTTTTTTTTTAAAAAAACTATTTTTTTCCTCAGTTTAGGCCGATACGTATTCTACATATTTTAGGTAAAAAAAAAATCGCAATAGGCGTATAGTGATTGGTTTGGTTTGCGCAAAAGTTTTAGCGCCTACAAAATAGGGAATAGAATTATGATTTTTTTTTAATTATTTTTTAATTTATTTTTTTACTAGTAATGGCGTCGATCTGCGTTTTTTTTTTTTGTGACTGTGACATTACGGCGGACACATCGGACACTTTTGACACATTTTTTGGACCATTCACATTTATACAGCGAACAGTGCTAAAAATATGCACTGATTACTGTATAAATGTGACTGGCAGGGAAGGGGTTAACCACTAGGGGGCGATCAAGGGGTTAATATGTTCCCTGCTAGATGTTCTTACTGTGGGGGGAGGGGACTGACTGGGGGAGGTGACTGATGGTTGTCCCTATGTACAAGGGACACACCATCCGTCTCCTCTCCCCGACAGGACGTGGATCTCTGTGTTTACACACAGAGATCCACGTCCCTGGCTCTGTGACAGCCGATCGCTCGTACCTGGCGGACATCGCGGCCGCCAGGCACGCGCATCGGCACTCGCCTGACACGGCGGGCACAGTTTTTCTCCGACGTGCGCCCGCGGTGGCGCGCATCGCGGAAGTAAACAAGAGGACGTACATGGACGTCCTATCAGCAATTGACGACCGCTTTGCGGACGTCTTTTGCTTATAGCCCGGGCGCGAAGTGGTTAAAAATACTTGCTTTTAATTAATAACATTATATGCACTCACATTTGAGCAAAAATAAAACCGCATTGAACAATCAGTTTGGCATTGGGACAGCTCTCCTCCTCACTACACATCCAGAGTAACGAGACACCAGAAATGTCATCACTGGATCCTCCCAATGCGTTTTCACAGGTTACTTGACTTTCTGAAGGGAAAATCGATTTGAATTAAATTTGGATTGATAAAACATTTCTGAACTATCTTTGAGGGATCAGATTTATCAAGAGTATGATCTAATGGAATATTACTGTCTCCTCCCAACACTAGACATGTGCAAAAGGAAATAATTTGTTTAGTTTTGTTTCTTTTTAATTCGTTAATTAATTTTGTTTAGTTGGATTCATTAAATTCGTTAAATTCGTTTTCGACCAAATTCGAAAAATCGGTCGCATTCAAAAATATTTCAACCAAATTCGAAAATATTTCTACCGGATTTGATAATATTTCATCCATATTCGATAAAATTTCAACCGGATTCGAAATTATTTCAAATTATTTCAACCGAATAGAAAAGATTATAATAAAATAGAGAAACAGAGAATAGACTAGAAAAACAATAGAACAGAATATATTATATTTTATTCTATTCTGTTCTATTCTTTTATATTCTATTCAAATCTTTTCTATTAAAATCGAAATTATTATATACTAAATTCGAATTTCGGAAGATGGTTATGTATATATATATATTTTTCCGACATTCGAATTTCATATAGAATGAATTTGAATTTGAATAGAAAAGATTAGAATAGAAATAGAAAATAGACTATAAAAACAATAGAACAGAATAGAATATAGATACTATCTATTTAATTTTTTCTTTTTTTTGCAGATTACTATTTGTTTCCATAAGATCTCCTGCAGACTATTAGCATCTATTTCATTTTTTTGCAGATCTCCTGTAAACTATTAACAGCCATTTCACTTCTTTTTTTTTTTTGCTGATCTCCAGATGACTATTAGCATCTATTTCATTTTTTTGCAGATTACTATTTATTTCCATCAGATCTCCTGCAGTATATTAACATCTATTTCATTTTTTTGCAGATCTTCTGCAGACTATTAGCATCTATTTCATTTTTATTTTCTTTTTCTTTTTTTGCATTAGAGCAGCCATTTCCTTTATTTCAGCAGATCTCCTGCAGACTATTAGCATCTATTTCCTTTTTTTTTACAGATTACTATTTATTTCCATCAGATCTCCTGCAGACTATTAGCATTTATATAATTTTTTTTGCAGATCTCCTGCAAACTATTAGTATCTAAATAATTTTCTCATCAGATCTGCAGACTATAAGCATCTATTTCATATTTTTTTGCAGGTCTCCTGCAAACTATTTTCAGCCATTTCCCTGTGTATATAAGCGTTGATGATGTCTCTCTTGTTTTCTCTTCCTCAAACCGTTCCTTCATTCATAAATGAAATAGCTATTAATAGACTACAGGAGATGTGCTAAAATAATGTGTGGGGTATTAGTGAGTGTGGGGGATGGATGGAGATGCTGAGCTCTGATTGGATGGTGTATGGAGGTGATTGTCTCTCTAGATGGAGGAGGAGGGGGGGTGATGACATCACACGGTATTTATATATTTATAAAACCATCTTCCGAAATTCTAACTTTGTATAGAATTAATTCAAATTCGAATCGAAAAGATTAGAATAGAATCAAAAATATTGGAAAGAATCGAATAGAAAAACAATAGAACAGAATAAAATAAAATACAATATATATATATATATATATATTATATTTTATTCTATTCTGTTCTATTTGTTTTTCTAGTCTATTTTCTATTTATATTCTAATCTTTTCTAATTGGAATTCGAATTCATTCTATACGAAATTTGAATGTCGGAACATGGTTTTATATGTATATATATATATATATATATATATATATATGTATATATATATTTTTCTGACTTGTTCTATTGTTTTTTTACGATATTGTTTTCTATTATTTTCGAATATTTTCTATTCAAATTCGATCTAATTCTATGGGGCTGATTTACTATAACTCCAGGAAGTACTGAGCACATCGCAAAAAATAGCTCAAATTTTTGACAATTAAAAATTCCATGCGCGAATTTGCGAATGAAAAAGAGCGCTATTAGCATTAAACAAGTGTAAGTAAATGTGAAATCAGCGCTAATTAGCGAATTTGCGTACGCGCAAATGCCAATTTCCACTAAGTTTTTATATAGCACTGCACTGTAACCATGATCCATGTATGTGAAAGAAACATTTTTATATGAGATGTGCTCTATCTATTGATGTATATTGCAATTAGTATTCCTAGTTTTTTTCCTTCTTTTGCTAACGAATGCAGTTATGAAGGATTATTACATAGTATTGTCTGCTATTATGTAAAACTACATGTATTAAACATTTAGGTTACCTATTTGTTGTATGTTGTTTTTTGCATGTTTTTATTTTTTAATTTAGGTGGCTATAAAGCGGTAATTATTTATGTTCATTCTTTAATCATACTACACAATTATGCAGGTCTTGTACTTAGCACAATGGCTTAGTGGTCTGTTCCCATGTCTATACAGCTCTCATGTTACAAGTTCAAATACCAGCAAACCTACCATTCAACAGCTATGTTTATTATTTGCACAAGCAAATTAAAATAAACAAACAAAGAAATGTAAACTGCCCGTTAGCTAGTGTGTGATGTTTGGAAGTCCACACCATAATATTATTAAATAAAAGTGCATTGGCTAATTGGCATTCACCTATTTTCAGCATATGCTGCTTTGGCTAATAGGCATTTGCCTTTTTTCACCAATACAATCTTTTAGGCCTATTTCACACTGGGGCGTTTTTCATGCGGTTTAGCGCTAATATTAGTGCTATTATACCGCATGAAAAATTTGTGCCTGTAGCCTTCAATGTGAAAGCCCAAAGGCTTTCACACTGAAGCGGTGCGCTAGCAGGACCGCTCCAAAAGTCCTGCTAGCCGCTTCTTTACAGCGGTGAAAGAGCGGTGTGTTCACCGCTCCTTTACCGCGGCTGCCCATTGAAATCAATGGGACACTGCGGTAATACTGCCCGCAAACCGCGGCAATAGCCGCGGTTTGCGGGTGGTATTAACCCTTTTTCGGCCGCTAGCGGGGGTTAAATTCACCCCCCTAGCGGCCGCATACCGCGGTAAGAACGACGGTATAGCAGCGCTGAAAATCGCGCTGCTATACCGCCACCGCACCTGCCCGCCCCAGTGTGAAAGAGGCCTTAGTATCTCTCTGTGGGATTTAAACCCATGAGTGCTTCAAAGCCTGAGTTTTTCAAGGTAGAAGTGCTGACCACTAGCCTATTGAGCGTAGCACAAACATCTACTAGTGTGTGTGTAGATTAAGGAGATATTTCTTACACCTACAGGTAAGCCTTAATCTAGGCTTATCTGTAGATGCAAGTTGTCTAAGTGGGTTTACAACTACTTCAATATAATTGTAACAACCATGCTCATGCTGATGTGGCATTGGCTAATAGGCATTCGCCTATTTTCAGCATATGCTGCTGAGTGTTTGATGGTGGGACTACTTTATATTCTAGGTATAATAGTACTCAGCACAGTGACTTAGGCCCCTTTCACACTTGTGCGACGTGAAAGTTGTGTGATTTTGATGCGACTTTAAGCAATGCCTGTGTAATCTTGAGGTCTATGGACGCAGGAGTCGCAGGGAAAGGTGCGCAAACTTCCGTCTGCATTTTTTCTGCGATCCCAGGGAATGCCTGTGTAAACTTAAGGTCTATGAACCTCAACTCGTATCAAAGTCGGACCAAAGTAGTACAGGGACTACTTTGAAGTCGGTGTGACTTGAAGTTTCACAGATATAAATGGTACACATTGAAAATCATGGGGTATGACTTGTCTTGCAACTCTGATGACCAAAGTCGCAGGAAAAGTTGCTCAAGTGTGAAAGGGGCCTCAGCCCGACTTTGTGAGCGATTTCAGAGACATCAGTGCACTTTCCTGCACAGATGTCTAGTGAAATCACATAGGTCTCAACTGTCCCTGATTTGGACCAAAGTCCCTCTGTCCCTCTTTCCTCCTCATTTGTCCCTCATTTTGTTCGGATCTGTATAGTTTGATATAAAATGCAATTTTTATCTTTCAAAAAGTGTTTCCCAGCGCTAAACCTTTCATCTAATTTCTAAATTGCTTTGTTTGTAAATTCCCAAAGCCAATCTAAAGGGATATTATTGTTAAAAAAAAGCACTTGGGGGTTTAACTAATATATATATATATATATATATATATATATATATATATATATATATATTTAATAATTCTCCTTTAAGAAGGTGTTTTAGGAGGTGTGTACTATGCCTACATACTTTTGCTAATAGTTGTCCCTTATACCCATCTCAAAAAGTTGGGAGGTAAGAAATCGCCTCCTGAAGTCGCCCAAAGTAGTGTAGGAACTGTAGTGTAGGAACTACTTTTGGGAATCTGTGTGGCGTCGCACCAATTCAGACAGTTCTATTGCCGTCAATGGGCGCCGATTTGGCCTGCAATTTGACATGTCAATTCAGAGCTATGTGAACATGGGTGAAGTTGCATAGATATGAATGGAACTCATAGGGGGGGATACTTTTAATGCGACTCTGAGGTCCAAAGCTGCATGAAAAGTCACATAAGTGTGAAAGTAACCCAGTGTTTCTCAACTCCAGTCCTCAAGGCGCACCAACAGGTCATGTTTTTGGGATTTCCATTGATTTGCACAGATGATTTGAGCAGTTTCACTGCCTTAGTAATTACCACAGCTGTTTCATCTGCAGGGAATCCCAAAAACATGACCTGTTGGTGCGCCTTGAGGACTGGAGTTGAGAAACACTGAAGTAACCTAATGAGATTAAATGATAACACCTTTGAATAAAGCCCCATTTGCACTTGTGTGACCTTAAAATTGCACAGCTTTGCCATGACTTGAAGCAATGTCTGTGTTACCTTGTGGTGTATGGACCTCAAATTGCATCAAAGTCAAACCAAGGTAGTGCAGGGATGAATTTTCCCCACTTTCAGGATGCACAAGTGACAATAGGGCCAAATTCAAAGATAATCCTTGAATCTCTTTCACACTGCTGCGACCTGAAAGTCACCCTAATTTGCTGCCACTTTGTCGCTGCAACTTGGCCCCAACTTCTGGGAATGCCTGTGTAATATTGCGCCCTATGTACCTCAAGTCACATGAGGCTCTGTTTCCACTATTGCAACCCTAAATTTGCATGATTTTTCCGCAATTTTTTGCCGCGATTTTGATGCGACTTGGAGCAATGCCTGTATATTCTTGAGGTCTATGGACCTCAAGTTGTATCAAAGTGGGTCCAAAGTAGTGCAGGGACTACTTTGAAGTCGCTACGACTTGATGTCGCACAGATATGAACCATACTCATTGGAAATCATAGGGTATGACATGTCATGCGACTTTGCAGTCCCAAGCTGCATGACAAGTCGCACTAGTGGAAACCGAGCCTGAAAGTCACACCAAAGTAGTACAAAGACTACTTTGAAGTTGGTCTGACTTAAAGTAGCACAGATATGAATGGTTATCATTGAGAATCATGAAAAGTCGCCCAACTGTGAATCAAGTCATATATATTTTAATAGAAAGGAGCTCTCATTTATACTTGCATAGTCCTTACTGATTTACATCAGCAGAACAAATGCAGGAAGTAGTGATGTGTGCACATGGGCCAGAAGCAAATGTGTAGTGATACCAAACAAATCAATGACGCCCACCCACACCAAATCCACCCCCACCTTGAGTAAGCACAAGTACATATCCTACACTTACCCGGCAAATCAGCAGCACTTCCTCTATGCTAAAGAGGGACCTCGCCATGTCCACCTAGATGGAGATCCTGACCAGCACAGGAACTTCCGGGTGATTACAATGACTCATTTCTGGGTCAGGAGGTGAAACCACACTGTTGATTGCAGCTGCGAATATTTGATCTCAATCACACTTAGAATTTATTATTTTTGATTATTTGCAGATATGCAAATCTGTATTTCTACATATGATATTTGAAGGTAAACTTAAAGTGGAAGTAAACCCATTGATTTAACAGTTTAAAAAAACTGTTAAATTCCCGGCATGCCGGAAATGCTAACTGCCACATTGGTTGTGCTCTCAACCAAACTGTCAAACATCCAATGGCTGGTGTCATAACCGGTCACATGTGCAGCATCATGGCAGTTGAAGATTAAACAAACGTCAAGATGGCAGCTTCCTTGGCTGAAAACGATAGGAGGGTTTACTTCCACTTTAAGGGAGTTTGATAAGAAATGGTGTCTCTGGCATAACAGCAGGTGAATTACAAAGGCAAAAGGCCCGGTTTGAGCCCTGCTTCACACTGACAGCGGGAGGAAATCGTTCAGCTGAACTCATACGATGTTCATTCCCGCATGTCAGTCCCGACTGCAGGAGGGGGGGGGACATCCATGACATCTGTGCAGGTTTCTGCACTTCTATCAATACAAATCACACCAATTAGAACAGCGCAATTGCCACCGATCTGACATGTCAAATCGCACCAATGTGAACCAGAGCTGACACATACAACACTGCCTATCCTCCAGCTGAATTCAATACCTGCAATTCTCCACAGCTGTTATAAAGATTCCACCTTTATCATTTACTTGCAGGTGTGCTGAAGCCTAGGTTTACATTGGGGCAATTTGTCATGCGAATTCAGAAATCAAATCGCATGACTATTGGTGGCAATGTTCCAATCGATGCAACCCCAATTTTGTGGCGCCGCACCAATTTGCAAAAGTAGTTCCTGCACTACTTTTGCCGATTTCAGGTGCAACTTCAATAGACATTTGTGTATGAAGCCACACAGATGTCTATCAAGTAGTACCTAAAATTGTGCTAGCTTAAGTGAAGTAGCACGATTTCAAAGTAGCATCAATGTGAACAAGGGCAAAGAGATTAATTTTTTGGTGCACAAATCCATATAGAAATAAAATATTAAGGATTTTGCACTTTGCCCAAAAAAAAAAAAAGCACACACCAAAGCTCAATAACGTACTTTTATTTTGCCAGCAGAAACAAAATTAGGTACATTTATTTACTAGCTTCAAAAAAATTTGGACAGGATACATGGTGCTACATTTAGCAATTGGATTTTAAGGGCCCTGCTCTTAGGAGCTTACAATCTAAAATTAGTCAAAACCTTAGAGTGCACACAGCTTTACTTTAAGTGTATAATGGGCAACACATCACATTTTTATCTGCAAGAATATAGAAACATACTCAAGTCATTATTCTTACAAAGCATTCCAACATAATAATAAAAAGACATGTTCAAAACACCCACCCCCACCCCATAATCCACATATACATACATTGGTGACCATGTTCTGCTGGAAGCTGTATTTCTGTGTACATGATTAAGCATGAGATCCAAGAGTAGAAGGTCAGCAGATGCTTCCAAACGATTTTGCATAGTCAGACAGGAACAATACACACACAATTTTTGATTGAAAAAATGCACAAGAATTTCAGCAAATAACACTAGCTGGGGGTTTGTCAATCTGCACAATATCATTCCTTCTCCCCCCACAAATCACAGCAAAAAACCTGGCCTTCTCAGACCAAACGATCCCCCATACTGCAGGCCTTTATATAAGAGAGGTTGTATTGTTAGCAAACTGACACACGCCCAATAGAAGTACACGCCCAATAGAAGTACACGCCCACCAGTATCTTTCAATCTGTCCCTTCGTGTATGTCTAAAGTTATTTCACCTGATGGGCAGGAACCAATAATACTATTTGCAACTGTGTTAGCCCTTGGCTATGTGCATTAAATCTCCAACTACAGGCCAAAGATCCAAGTCCATTTGCATGCACATAAACAAAGCAACAGTTTTCTAAGCATATGTACCTGTGCAGTGTAAACCCTACAATTTTAAATGTCCAAGTCCCTGGGTATGATTAGTGCTAACAAACATTAACATCAGGCCCTGGCTCCAATGAGCTTCCAATCTAAAGTCCAAAATAAACTTTCTTACATTAGAGACTATTTTGACAGGAGACAAATAAAATGCCAGCATGTCTTGGGATTGTGGTGAGAAACCCACACATGGAAAACATATAAACTTCAACATAAGCATTAGCATGTTGGGGAATTGAACCAGCAACCCCAGTGCTGCTAGATGGAATTGCTGCCCACTTAGCCACCAGGCAGCCTCACACATGTTCTCTGCATCTCTGTGGTGTGAACCAGCCCTAAGTCCATAGCCAAGTTCTGTGTCTCCAAGCAATATACAATATATTGGCCTAAGTATTGGGATGCCTGCCTTTAAACGCACATTAACTGTAATCGCATCCCAGTCTTAGTCCGTAGGGTTCAATATTGAGTTGGCCCACCCTTTGCAGCTATAACAGCTTCAACTCTTCTGGGAAGGCTGTCCACAAGGTTTAGGAGTGTGTCTATGGGAATGTTTGACCATTCTTCCAAGTGCATTTGTGAGGTCAGGCACTGATGTTGGACGAGAAGGCCTGGCCTGCAGTCTCCACTCTAATTCATCCCCAAGGTGTTCTGTTGTGTTGAGGTCAGGACTCTGTCCAGGCCAGTCAAGTTCCTCCACCCCAAACTCACTCATCTTTGTCTTTATGGACCTTGCTTTGTGCACTGGTCCAAATCATTTGGTGGAGGGGGATTATGGTGTGGGGTTGTTTTTCAGGGGTTGGGCTTGGCCCCTTAGTTCCAGTGAAGGGAACTATTAAGGCATCAGCATACTGAGACATTTTGGACAATTTCATGCTCCCAACTTTGTGAGAACAGTTTGGGGGTGGCCCCTTCCTGTTTCAACATGACTGCACAGCAGTGCACAAAGCAAGGTCCATAAAGAAATGGATGAGTGAGTTTGGGGTGGAGAAACTTGACTGGCCTGCACAGAGTCCTGACCTCAACCCGATAGAACTCCCTTTGGCTGAATTAGAGCAGAGACTGCGAGCCAGACCTTCTCATCCAACATCAGTGCCTGGCCTCACAAATGCACTTCTGGAAGAATGATCAAACATTCCCATAGACACACTAAACCTTGTGGACAGCCTTTCCAGCCTTCCCAGAAGCTGTTCTAGCTTCAAAGGGTGGGCCAAATCAAAATGTATCCCTACAGACTAAGACTGGGCTGCCATTAAAGTTCATGTGTGTGTAAAGGCAGGCGTCCCAATACTTTGGGCTAAATTGTGTATCTGGCAAGATTTACAATGGTGGTGGAACCCTCCTACACATAAATACAACATTTAGACATAGTTTTAGGACCTGGGAGATGAGACAACTTCTCTACATGAAGCAGCATGTTTGGGATTTGAACCCAGACACTCAGGGATACTAAGCAGAAGTTATAACCTCTAAGCCACTGAGCTGCCACATGTGGAAACCTCCTACACATAAATACACATAAATACTGCATTTCTTTGGACATACAGGTGATGGAATTACATTACTCAAGAGTTATTCTTCTTGATTTATTCTGTGATATTTGGTGTTTTTTGGGGGGGTGAGTTTAGAATAGTGATATTACCCTCAAATTTTGGGGAATTACATTTTTATTTCTGATGTTGGAACACATATCAAATTTTTGGGGCTCAAATTATGATTATTTAGAAAGAATAAAAAGCACAAAAAAAGTGACTAATTTTAAATTTGCATCAGCAATAGTATTGTTTGTGCTTTGTAAAAACACCTGTGTGAGTTTGGGTAAAGATTGGTGTGAGATGGAGAGTAACTAGTGAAAGTGGCAGAGAAAAATATATTTTATCAAAACATTCCACATTCTAGCTTTCTTTAAAAACAAAATATTTTAATTAGAAGCAACATTGTTGCAAAGAAAAATTTATTTCAGAGAAAGATACATTTCATCTCAACTTTAAAAGGATTTATTTGTGAAAGTTACAATTGTATCATTAGAATCAATGGCTAAAACTTGCATTGGACTAAAATAGAGCAGATTTTCACTTCCAAAACATGCTCTTTAATTAGCTCTCATTTCGGTATTTACTATAATTCTTGTGAAAAAAGTCACTTGAGTTAAAATTTGAGTTATATTAGCTCTGGGCAAGCTCAGTTTAGTTTGCAAATAGTTGTCCAAAAACTGGCATTTTTTTACTTCTCAGACTTTTAAAGATATTTCAGTGTAGAAATCACTTTTTCACACAGTTTAAAAGCAGATTATCTTTAAATAATATACCGCATATTTCAGTACCATTTAGGCAATTATATCATGCTCTAAACATTATTTCCATGTGCACAACTCCAGCTTTTAGTAGAGTAAGGATTTGGGCGCTATTTGTATTCTGGGAGCTATAGTAAATTTGATTTTGGGAGTATTTTCTCTCCAGCGCTATAGTGAATACCGTTTTCACGCTAATTAGCGCAAATTGCCGCGAATCGCGCTAATTAGCGTGAATTCACAACAATTTGCGCTAATTAGCGCCGCGGCGCTATAGTAAATTACCCCCTATATGAAATTCGAATTTCGGAAAATGGTTATAGATAGATATATATATATTCATAAAACCATCTTTCGAAATTCGAATTTTGTATAGAATGAATACAAATTTGAATCGAAAAGATTAGAATAGAATCGAACATTTTGGAAATAATCGAAAAGAAAAACAATAGAACAGAATAGAATAAAATACAATATATATATATATTATATTTTATTCTATTCTGTTCTATTGTTTTTCTAGTCTATTTTCTATTTCTATTCTAATCTATTAATAATCTATTCTATTAATATTTTGAATGTCGTATAGAATTAATTTGAATTTGAATAGAAAAGATTAGAAGAGAAATAGAAAATAGACTAGAAAAACAATAGAACAGAATAGAATATAGATACTATCTATTTAATTTTTTATTTTTTTGGCAGATTACTATTTGTTTCCATAAGATCTCCTGCAGACTATTAGCATCTATTTCATTTTTTTGCAGATCTCCTGCAGACTATTAGTATCTATTTCGTTTTCTCACCAGATCTCCTGCAGACTATTGTCATCTATTACTTTTTTTAGCAGATCTCCTGTAGACTATTAACAGCCATTTCACTTTTCTTTTTTTGCAGATCTCCTGCAGACTATTAGCATCTATTTTTTTTATTTTTTTTGCAGATTACTATTTATTTCCATCAGATCTCCTGCAGTATATTAATATTTATTTCATTTTTTTGCAGATCTCCTTCAGACTATTAGCATCTATTTAATTTTTATTTTATTTTTCTTTTTTTGCATTAGAGCAGCCATTTCCTTTATTTCAGCAGATCTCCTGCAGACTATTAGCATCTATTTTTTTACAGATTACTATTTATTTCCATCAGATCTCCTGCAGACTATTAGCATTTATATAATTTTTTTGCAGATCTCCTGCAGACTATTAGCATCTATTTCATTTTCTCATCAGATCTGCAGACTATAAGCATCTATTTCATTTTTTTTGCAGGTCTCCTGCAAACTATTAGCAGCCATTTCCCTGTGTATAGAGATATAAGTGGTGATAATGTCTCTCTTGTTGTCTCTTTCTCAAACCGTTCCTCCATTCATAAATGAAATAGATGCTAATAGTCTGCGGGAGATCTGCTGGAAATAAAGGAAATGTATCGTAATCTGCAAAAAAAATAAAAAATTAAATAGCTATTAATAGACTACAGGAGATGTGCTAAAATAATGTGTGGGGTATTAGTTAGTGTGGGGGATGTAAGGAGATGCTGAGCTCTGATTGGATGGTGTATGGATGTGATTGTCTCTCTATAGATGGAGGAGGGGGGGAGGTGATGATATCACACAGTATTTATATATTTATAAAACCATCTTCCGAGATTCGAATTTTGTATAGAATGAATTCAAATTCAAATTGAAAAGATTAGAATAGAATTGAAAATATTGGAAATAATCAAATAGAAAAACAATAGAACAGAATAGAATAAAATACAATATATATATTATATTTTATTCTATTCTGTTCTATTTGTTTTTCTAGTCTATTTTCTATTTATATTCTAATCTTTTCTAACTGGAATTCAAATTCATTCTATATGAAATTCGAATGTCGGAACATGGTTTTATATATATATATATATATATATATATATATATATATATATATGTATATATATATATATATATATATATATATATATATATATATATATATATTTCTGATTTGTTCCATTGTTTTTTTTATGATATTGTTTTCTATTATTTTCAAATATTTTCGATTCAAATTTGATTTAATTCTATATGAAATTCGAATTTTGGAAAATGGTTATTTATATGTATATGTATATATATATATATATATATATATATATAAAACCATCTTCGGAAATTCAAATTTAGTATAGAATGAATTCAAATTTGAATAGAAAAGATTAAAATAGAAAAGAACAGAATAAAAAAAATAAGAGAATACAATAAAACAGAATAAAAAAAATAATAATATATAAATATATATATATATATATATATATATATATATATAACCGTCCATCTTCCGAAATTCGAATTTAGTATAGAACGATTTAGATTAGAATAGAAAAGATTTGAATAGAAAAGAATAGACTAGAAAAACAATATAACATAATAAAATTAAATATAACATATTATATTTTATTCTATTCTGTTCTACTGTTTTTCTAGTCTATTCTTTTCTATTATTTTCTATTCTATTCTTTTCTATTCAAAATCATTCTATACGAAAATCGAATTTTAGAAGATGGTAAGTTTTATATATATATAGATATATCTATATATCTATATCTATAGATATATCTATAGATATATCTATATCTATAGATATACATATATATTATATTTTTTATAGGGTGAGGGTGAGGGTGAGGGTTAGGGTTAGGGTTAGGGGTTAGGGTTGTGATTGGGGTTAGGGTTAGGGTTGGGGTTAGGGTTGGGGTAGGGGTTTGGGTTTCCCCTTGAATAATAAGGCTTGGACTAATAGAATCAAATAATATTTTATACTATTCTGTTCAATTGTTTTTCTAGTCTATTCTTTTCTATTCAAATCTTTTCTATTCTAATTCATTCTATAGGAAATTTGAATTTCGGAAGATGGCTATATATATATATATATATATATATATATATTTATTTTTTTTTTCAGATCTGTTCTATTGTTTTTCTATGCAATTCTTTTCTATTCTTTTCTATTTTATTGTAATCTTTTGTATTCAAATTCTGTATGAAATTCGAATTTCGGGAAATGGCTTCATATATATATATATATAAAACCATCTTCCGAAATTCGAATTTCATATAGAATGAATTCAAATACAATTCGAAAAGATTAGAATACAATAGAAAATATTGGAAAGAATCGAATATAAAAACAATAGAACAGAATAGAATAAAATATAATATATATATATATTATATTTTATTCTATTCTGTTCTATTGTTTTTCTAGTCTACTTTCTATTTCTATTCTAATCTTTTCTAATTGGAATTCAAATTCATTCTATACGAAATTTGAATGTCGGAACATGATTTGGTTTTATATATATATATATTCTGTTATATATATATATATATATATATATATATATATATATATATATATAATAGGGTTAGGGTTAACCCTAACCCTAATATTTCTTCGAATTTCGTATAGAATGATTTTTAATTAGAATAGAAAAGATTAGAATAGAATAGAAAATAGAAAATAATAGAATAGAATAGAAAAACAATAGAACAGAATAGAATAAAATATAATATATGTTTTTTTAGTTTATTCTTTTCTATTATTTTCTGTTCTAATCTTTTCTATTCAAATTTAGATTTCATTCTATACGAAATTCGAATTTCAGAAGGTGTTTTATATATATATATATATATATATATATATATATATATATATATATATATATATAAATTATATTTTCTTCTATTCTGTTCTATTGTTTTTCTAGTCTATTCTTTTCTATTATTGTCTATACTAATCTTTTCTATTCAAATTCAAATTCATTCCATACAAAATTAGAATTTCGGAAAATGGTTAGATATATATGTAATAGGGTTAGGGTTAGGGTTAGAATGATTTTGAATTTGAATAGAAAAGATCAGAATAGAATAGAAATTAGAAAATAATAGGATAGAATAGAAAAACAATAGAACAGAATAGAATAAAATATAATATATGTGTTTCTAGTTTATTATTTTCTATTCTAATCTTTTGTATTCAAATTTGAATTCACTCTATACCAAATTTGAATTTCGGAAGATGGTATATACACACACATATATATTATATATTTTTTTCTGTTCAGCTTTATTGTTTTTTTGTGCTATTCTTTTCTATTCTATTCTAATCTTTTCTATTCAAATTCGATTTCATTCTGTACTACGAAATTTGAATTTCGGAAGGTGTTTTATATATATATATATATATATATTATATATTTTTCTATTATTTTCTAATATTTTTTATTCTAATCTTTTCTATTTGAACTATATCAAATTCAAATTGATGTTTTATTTATATATAATATATTTTTCTGTTCTGTTCTAGTGTTTTTCTAGTCTATTTTTTCTATTCAAATCTTTTCTATTCAAATTCAAATTCATTCTATACAATTTGGAACTTCAGAAGCCATCTTCCGAAATTCGAATTTGTATAGAAAGAATTTGAATTTGAATAGAAAAGATTAGAATAGATTAGAATAGATTAGAATAGAATAGAAAAACAATAGAACAGAATAAAAAAAATTATATATATATATATATATATATATATATATATAATATTTTTTTTAGTCTGTTCTATTGTTTTTCTATGCTATTTTTTTCTATTATTTTCTTTTCTATTCTATTGTAATCTTTTCTATTCGAATTCATTCTATACGAAATTCAAATTTCAGAAGATGGCTTCAGAAGTTCGAATTTCGTATAGAATGAATTTGAATTTGAATAGAAAAGATTTGAATAATTATGTCAGTTTTCAATTCTCACCGAACCTTAATACGTATATTTCTGTATTTGTATGTCTTCTACTTGTACATTGACTTATCTTTTTCATGTAGATTTCACATGTGTCTACTTCTGTCAAATGTTTGTTCACTTTGGCATCAATAAGAAAAGATTTAAATAGAAAATAATTGACTAGAAAATCAATAGAACAGAATAGAATAAAATATAATATATATTATATTTTATTCTATTATGTTCTATTGTTTTTCTATTGTTTCTCTATTCTTTTCTATTTTAGTTTCCATTGTTTTGAATTATTTTCCAATCTATTCTCGAATTCGAATTTATACTATTCGAATTTCAGAAGACGGTCATGTTCTATTTTATTACATTCTATTAAATTCTATTCTATTCTTTTCTATTCTTTTTTTATTCTATTGCTTTATTGTTTTATATTCTATTTTATTGTATTTTTTAGAAAATCGATTTCTATTCTTTCAAATTCGATTTGAATTTTTTTTCAAATTCGATTTGAATTTGTTTTGAATTCGATTCAAATTTGTTTTGAATTCGATTTGAATCGAATTTCGTTTGCGGTTTTTTTCGAATTGAATCGTCTTTTCGGATTTGTTTAAATTCGTTACATTTGTAATTCGGAAATTTGGATGCATCCGAATTTCTGAATAATGAAAAATTAGTCCGAATTTTGATTCGGAACGAAACAAAATGAACATGTCTACCCAACACCACATGTCCCAAAATCCGCTCTAGCAATACTTCTAACATATTGCGGAAAACATCAACCTGTCCAATATTAGGAGAATAATAAAATATAAAGGAGACCAATTGGTCATTTTCCAGTTGCCATAATAGTTTTATCAGCCTTAGGTGGAAAATTTGAAAAAACATATATTCCCTGATGCATCTAGAGGAATTCGCACACAGCAGTAATAAGAACAAAAAAAGAGGCTGAAATAAGTAAAAAAAACAGCATTTTTCAAACCAATTTTTTTGGGAAAAAGTACACTTTTTTAAATTGAATGCACATAAACACAATATATTGCCCAAGTGTTTGGTAACATATAAAGATAATCTTACACTGAGTAAATAGATACCAAACATGACATGCTTTAAAATTGTTCATGCCCATGCAACGGCGATAATCTATGTTCATTTTAAATATCCATAGGCGATGCTTTAAAAGCTTTTACAGGTTACCACTTTTGATTTACACAGGAGGTCTAGAGCTATAATTACTGCTCTCAATCTGACATTCGCAGTGATACCTCACATGTATGGTGCACTTGTTGTTTACATACCGACACGAGACCGATACTTGCATTCGCCTTTGCGAGCGAGCATGGGGGGGGGGGGGTAATTATTTTATTATTATTATTTATTTCGATTTTTTTTATTTTTTTTTACACTGTGCCTTTCTTTTTTTTTTTTTGCTATCACTTTTATTGTTATTACAGGGAGTGTAAATATCCCCTATAATAGCAATAGGTAGTGACAGGTACTCTTTTATGAGAAATCTGGGGTCTAAAGCATCTGACCACACCAAGACCATTAAAAAATGGCGCTGTTGAGATTTGGAAAAACCAAAGTAATTAAATGCTCATAGCTTCCGGTTTCTTAGACCATAGAAATGATTGGAGCTATTCCAGTCTCTGATCAGCTCTATGGTCAGCTGGCAGAACTGCCTGCTGCATTTTCGGGTTCCCTGGTGGGACAAGAAAGCCTGAGAAAACTGTGGAAGGAGGAGGGAGGGGAGACGTCTCCTTCCACTGCTTGTAATAGCAATCTAGTGGCTAATTAGCTACTAGGATTGCATTTACATGTAATCCAACCACTGGCTGAAAAAAAAAACAATACCAAGATGATGCCTACACCTGCAAGCATCATCCCGGTATAACCACTTGCTGGGCACACAGTATATGTAATGTTCTTTTTTTTTTCCTGTAGCCTAAATGAAAAAATAGAACCTAACAAATTCCTCCATTCACATCACTGAATGTGGATGAAGAAATCTTTGCCAGAAAAAGTGTGTGGTATGCCCACCATTACGTAATACCACTCTGCATCCACCGTGGAAAGACAGCAGTTGGCGGATGCCTCCCATCCAGGCGGAGCTTTTTTTTTCTATTTTCCGGGTCCGGGCGCCGTGATTGAAGATGGATGGACATCGCTGGACACTTTTTATTTATTAATTTTTAATAAGGGAACTGTCAAAAACTGTCTCCTGTCATTTTTACTTTTTTAACACTTTTTTGGGTGAATGGGTAGGTGTACAATGGTTCGCCCCCCCTTTTCCCGTGGCCTGCCAGGTAGCATGCTCCGATAAGGGTCTGGTAAAGATTTTGGGGCCTTTTTTTTTCTATGGTGCAGGGTTCCCCTTAAAACCCATACCAGTCCTGAAGGGCCTGGTATGGATTATAGGGGGGACCCCATGTTTTTTTTTTAATTTTGGTGTGGAGCTCCCCTTAATATCCATACCAGACCCGAAGGGCCTATTTTGGACTGGGGGGAGGGAAACTATGTGTTTTTTTTCAATGATTTTTTATGTATATTGCCGGAATCCGGCAATACATTAGAGCAGCGAGCAATTTTAAATGAAAATTTTTCCTTTCGAAATTTTATTTTTCTGCGGTACTGTTATAAACATGGGAAACATTCACTGCTTTACAGGCAGACTAAGGGGACCCCCAAGGCACGATATTTAAAGGAATGTATAATTTTTATTGTTTTACTTTAAGCATTATTAAAATCACTGCTCCTGAACAAACGGACGTTTTAAAAACTTGTTTTTGCATTAATACATGTCCTCTGGGGCAGTATCCGGGTCCCAAACACTTTTTATGGCAATAACTTGCATATAAGCCTTTAAAATGATCACTTTTGATTTTTCATGTTCATGTTCCATAGACATTAACGGTGTTCGCACAAATTTTTTGTCTGTTCGCATCTTCTGCTGCGAACGGAACCGGGGGGTGTTCGGCTCATCCCTATTCTTTAGTCACAGGTCTGCTATACTTTTGCAGGGTACCCTTATTCTCCAGTTTGTTGGAGGGGATTTAAATTCTGTAAGTCACAAATTATAGGATAGATCCCAGCAGAAATGGGCACCATTAGATTCTCCACTTTCCCAATCAACCTTACTCTCCCAGAGGTTTGAAGCCCTTAGCATGGTTGATATCTGGCGCTTATTACAGAAATAGAATTTACCTTTTTCTCTCAATCCCACTCCACATTTAGTACACTGGATTACTTTTTTTGTACTAATTCTCCCTTTTAAATGAAGCCACAATCTCAGAGTTAGTTATTTCTGATCACAGTCCAGTGATCTTGGCTCTAGATGATCCAAGCCCCCGAGGAGCCTCCCATTTGTGGAGCTTTGCCTCTTATCTAGCTAATAGTGATGAATTCAGATGCATGATTAGTAGTGCCTGGTCCGAATATGAATCCTTTATCTCTCAGTATAGAGATAACCCCAATATTTTCTGGGAAGCTGGGAAAGCTTTTCTTAGGGGACATACAGTATTAAATCATATTCACGTCCCACAAGAAACATCTTCTATCACAATATACAGAAGATAGCTCACAGTTAAGGGAAGTTCAAAAGACCCTTTTCTCCAATAATACCCAAGAAAACAGGATGGTATGCCATTCAGCCAAATGTCACTTTGACCTTTGGGACAAACAGCTGGAGAGCTTTAAAAGTTCTCATGCTGACCTGTTATTTCACAAATATGGCAACAAGGTGGGAAAACTACTAGCATAACTGTGAAAGAGCTCCCATCCTACACACATCTCAACGCTCCATAACCATAAGGAAAATATTAGAACTGATGCTAAAGATTAAAGATACTGTATATCCATATCATATTATGGAGTCCTTCTATACCTCCTTATATGTCCATGATCACATTGACCAATTAAAAATTACCTCTTTCCTCAAGACCCGTAACCTCGCTTTAATTTCCACTTCTCAACTTGAGGCTTTAAATAAACCGATCTTTCCTATCAAAATTACACAGGTAATCCAAAATCCAAATAAAGCACCTGGGCCTGACAGTTATTCAGCTGAGTTTTATAAACTCCTATATGATGACCCCACTTCACATTTTGTACACTGGATTACTTTTTTTACACTAATTCTCTACCGTCCCTTGTAAATTAAGCCACAATCTCAGAGTTAGTTATTTCTGATTACAGTCCGGTGGTCTTGGCTTTAGATGATCCGAGCCCCAGAGGAGCCTCCCATTTGTGGAGCTTTCCTTCTTATCTAGCTAATAGAGATAAACTCGGATGCATGATTTGTAGTAGTTCCTGGTCCAAATATGAATCCTTTAACTCTCAGTACAGAGATGACCCCAATACAACCCACAAAGCTGCAGGTTTATAATGAGTATGGGTCCGGGGGACCTTACCTACCCACTTGAAATCAAGCCTATATCAAGCTCCTGGCCAAAAAAGGCAAAGACCCTTCAGCACCTGGCTCCGACCAAACCATCTCACTTTTAAACCTAAATGTAAAAATCCTGTTCAAAATAATCACCTCTCGCCTAGCCGCTATTATTCCTGATCTGATACATCCAGCTCAGTCGGGGTTTGTCAAAGGCAGAAGTGCATCTGCCAATATTCCAAAAGTACTGGTGGTCCAAGAACAGGCCAAATCCCACTCTTCACATGATTATGCTATTATTACACTGGATGCAAAGAAAGCCTTTGATAATGTGAGTTTTCAATGGCTTTCTTTGGTATTCCACAAGTTGGGCTTCTCAGGTTCCTTTGTACATTTCATTGTATTCCTCTCCTATTGCCAGACTGGTGGTGATCGGTAGTCAACTATCCTGCGATGTTAGGTTATGCAAGGGCACTTGACAGGGCTGCCCTCTGTCCCCTCTCTTGTTCAACCTGACCTTTGAACCCCTCTCCAGATTTCTGATCGACTCCAAAATCCTTTACGGCATTAAAATAGGCAGCTCAGAGCTATGTACTGCACTTTTTGCAACATTTCGATTTTTACTTCTAACCCCCACCTTTGACATGCATACCATCAAACACATTTTTTATGATTTTCGCCAATGCTCAGGTCCTAGAATAAACTTCTAAAAAGGGGAGATACTCCCACTAACCTTGGTCAAGGCCCCCCTGGACTTCAACATCCCCTTTTCAAGTAGTCAAGCATTATATTACATATCTAGGCTTGAAAATCAGCGGACAACTCTCTTCCCTCTATTCTCTCAACTATCCTCCTTTAATCACTAAAATCTAGGGAGCCAGAGACATGGATAGACCTTCCTTTCTTGTTTCTGGGGAGATGTCATCTTTTTAAGATGGTGAGCTTTGACAAACTGCTGTATCCACTACAGACCATTCCATTATTATTGAAGCAAATCCTAAACAAAGCAATTTCTGCTTTTATATGGCACAATAAAAAACCCAGCATAGCTTTGTCAAAATTATATCTGCCCAGAACCGCAGGGGGGGGTAAACCTCCCTAACCTTAAGATTTTCAACCTAGCTTGCCTCTTACAAACAGGGCTTGATTGGTTGTCTCATTCTTACCATTACTCCAACTTTTCACTTGGATCAGAAATGAGTGCTCCTTTCTCATTGGCTGCTATGCTACACAGCAAACTGCAGCATTTACCTCCTAACTTTCAACACAATACAATAATAAGGGACACAGTGATTACATGGTGAAAGGTACGCAGGAAGCTAGGACTCTCTTCACTTTTATCAAGGTACCTCCCTATTCACTTCAGCCTCATGTTCCCTCAAAGCATGCATCATGATGCCCTTAAACTTTGGAAGACTTAAGGACTGACGTACATGCACTCATTGTTTGAGATAGCTACAGGACATACTA
The DNA here is from genome assembly GCA_029206835.1 of Rana muscosa. Classification (NCBI taxonomy): domain Eukaryota; kingdom Metazoa; phylum Chordata; class Amphibia; order Anura; family Ranidae; genus Rana; species Rana muscosa. The sequence continues at coordinate 707,205,307 of CM055116.1, read as the reverse complement.
GGAAATTTGCAGAGATCTCTAATACCTTTAACCGCTTCCCGCCCAGTCAATGGCAAATTGACGTCCGGGAAGTGGTTGCATTATCCACACTGGACGTCTACTGACGTCCTGCAGGATAATGCCATGCGCGCGCCCTCGGACACAGCGCTTCCCCGATCACGGTAAACAGCCAATTTCATTGGCTGTTTACCATGTGATCGGCTGTGTCAAAGTCACAGCCGATCACATGTCACAACAGACTCGGCGGCGCGCTCCGTGCGCGCCGCCAGAGGCTTGCAGAGCGGGGATCGGGGAAGGCGAGTGTCCCTTGGACACAGCGCGTCCTCGATCAGGGTAAACAGCCAATGAAATTGGCTGTTTATCACGTGACCGGCTGTGTCCAATCACAGCCGGTCACAAATGTAAACAAACCGCAGGAGTTACTACCTGATCCCTGCTCTCTCCCCACATACACCGATCTGTGAGGAGAGAGCAGAGATCGGTAAGTTAGCTCAGTGTAGTTTGTCTACATTCATTTACAGTGCACAACACGGCCCCCCACCCCCAATAAAGAGGACCTGTCACACAGCCCAGCACATCAATTAGCCCAGCCAATTAGCTCATCTGTCAATCAATCAATCAGCCCATCTGTCAATCAATCAGCCCATCTATCAATCAATCAATCAGCCCATCTGTCAATCAATCAGCCCACCTGTCAATCAATCAGCCCATCTGTCAATCAATCAATCAATCAATCAGCCCATCTGTCAATCAATCAATCAGCCCCTCTGTCAATCAATCAATCAGCCCATCTGTCAATCATCTGTCACAGGCCCACCTCCATCGGTACCGCCATTGGTACCGCCACACAGCCTACCAGTACCGCCATCGGTACCACTACCAGTACCGCCGCCAGTACCGCCACTAGTACCGCCATCAGGCCCAGCATCTATACTGCCACACAGGCCCGCTACCAGTATCACCACTAGTGCCGCCATCGGTACCACCACCAGTACCACCACCCGTACCACCGTCGGTAGTGCCACCACCACCTGTACCACCACCCGTACCGCCATCGGTACCATCACCACCCGTACCACTATCGGTACCACCACCACCTGTACCGCCATTGGTACCACCACCACCCATACCGCCACCTGTACTGCCATCGGTACCGCCACCACCACCACCCGTACCGCCATCGGTACCACCACCACCCGTACCGCCATCGGTACCACCACCACCTGTACTGCCATTGGTACCACCACCACCCATACCGCCATCGCTACCACCACCACCCATACCGCCACCTGTACCGCCATTGGTACCGCCACCACCACCACCCGTACCACCATCGGTACCACCACCACCTGTACCACCATTGGTACCACCACCACCACCCATACCGCCATCGGTACCACCACTAATACTTTCATCGGTACTACCACACAGTCCGCCACCACTACCACCAGCAGTACCATTACACAGGCCCACCAATAAGCACTGCCATAATGTTCCAAAGGGTTTACACACCTGAGGAGGCATATGCCATTCTTGCCATGTCGGATGATGAGAGCAGCGGTGAGCTCCCATTATCCGATTCTGGTTCGGAATACGAGCCAGTGGAGGATAGTGGCTCAGAGTCCGAGTCCCCGGAGGAAACCGTCCCTCCCAAAAGAAGGCGATCAGCACCAAGATCAGGACCAAGATCAGGAGAACTGCCCACCACCAGCAGCGCCATACCCCAGGAAGAGGAGCCCAGTACAAGTAATGGAAATACACGCCCAACCCGAAGAATCCAGCCCCAGTCCTACCTTCCCGATGCCCTGGCAAACCCCTTATGGTTGCCTGCCAACTCAGGAATTCCGCTATCATCCCCCCTTTCACCGCACAGCCAGGTGTGCAGCCCGACACTACAAATTTTTCTAAATTTGATTATTTTTGTTTATTTTTCCCACAAGATTTGCTGCAGAATATAGTGGATCAAACGAATCTGTATGCATCCCAATTTATTGCTGCCAACCCCGATTCTTCCTACGCCCGCATGTTCCAGTGGCGGCGTCTAACATTGGACGAATTTAAATTGTTTTTGGGCCTTATGTTCAATATGGGGCTTACAAAAAAGAACGAAGTCCATGCATATTGGTCCAAACACCCCATCCAACACATGCCCATATATTCCGCTGCCATGTCCAGGAAAAGATACGACATGATTATGCGCTTTCTCCACTTCAATGACAATTCACAGTGCCCTCCCCGAGATCATCCCAACTACGACAAATTGTACAAGATACGCCCCCTAATCAATGCCCTTTCCCAGCGATTTCAAGAAGTTTTCATCCCAGACCAAAAAATTTGTGTGGACGAGTCCCTCGTACATTTCACCGGCCGACTGCAGTTCAAGCAGTACATACTAAGCAAGAGAGCCAGGTATGGGTTAAAATTAAATAAATTATGTGATCGAGCCACTGGATACGTCTTCAACTTCAGGATCTACGAAGGCAAAGACTCCCAGCTCCAGCCCCGTGATTGCCCCACATATATTGGAACCAGTGGGAAAATTGTCTGGGAGTTGGCATACCCCCTGTTCGGAAAAGGTTACCATTTATATGTTGACAATTACTATACCAGCCTGCCCCTTTTTCGCCACCTTTACAGTAAGCAAACCCCGGCCTGCGGTACCTTAAAAAAAAACGGAAGGGATTCCCACAAAATTTATTGACCAAAAAATTGCGACCTGGAGAATCGGCATTCATGAGGAACGAGGAGGTGTTGGCCATGAAGTGGAGGGACAAGAAAGATGTCCACATTCTCTCTACGATCCACAATGACACCGTGGTGGAGATCCAAAGAAGACGCGGCCCCATTGTAAAGCCCGAATGTGTCCACGACTACAATTTGTACATGGGGGGGTGGATTTAAACGACCAGATGCTACAGCCCTACTTATCAACCAGAAAGTCCCGTTATTGGCACAAAAAAGTTGCGTTTCACCTGTTTCACATGGCCCTTTTTAATTCGTTTGTCTGCTACCAAAAAGCAACTCAAAATCAACAACTCCACTACCTCCAATATATAGAAGATATCATTGATGCCCTCATTTACCAACAAGATCCCGCCCCAGGAAGCATTCGCTCTGATAGTGTGAGTCGGCTTCACGAGCGACCCTATCCCTTTAGCATCCCCCCCGCAGAATCTGGAAGAAGACGCCAAAAGAAATGCCGTGTATGCAGCAGAGGAGGAGTAAGAAGAGACACCAGCTATTATTGTCCCGATTGTCCCTCCCAACCTGGCCTGTGCATCAGAAATTGCTTCAAAAATTATCATACATCCATTAGTTCCCCTTATTATTAACAGACTGCCATTTCCCCATTTGCCTGCTACCATGGTACTACCTTCCATGTTAATTAACTGACCCTGGCCTGTTTTCCGATGATGTCTTTGCTTGCCGATTTAAACCACGTTTCTGACCTCCACGTGCACCAACCTCAGCCTGTTTACCGACGATGCCTCTGCCTGCCGATTTAAACCACGTTTCTGACTTCCATGTGTACCGAACTTGGCCTGTTAATAGACCATGTTTTTGCCTGCCACTTGGACTGATCTTTTGGCCATCTACTTTTAGTACACAGGGGTCTCACATTTGTGAGGGGCTTCAGAATAGCGTTCTGAGTAGAGAAAATCAGTTTTTCGTTTTCTGTGCTCCAAGAACAGGGTCTGGTTGCCCGGAGGCTTCAAAGCGATTTGGGTGGGAGAAGCCTCTACCCCTGCCCCCCTGGCCCTAAGCTTGATGGTCCTTCCTGCTGCCTGGACCAATACTTTGGCTGTGCTGACCATATTACTTCCTGTAATGACCCATGACATTATGGACCATGTTTCTTCCTGCTGCTTGGACCAATACTTTGGCTGTGTTGACCATATATCTGCCTGCTGCCTCTACTGACTTTGGACAGCATTTCTGCCGGGACACCTCTGCCTGCTACCTGGACCTGTGCTTTGGCTGTGCTCTGGCTGTGCTGACAGTATCTATGCCTGTGCGAACTATGGACAGTATTCCTGCCTGCTGCCTGGATGATTGCTTTTGCTGTCACTGACCTCATCCCTGCCCGCTGCCTGGACCGATGCTCTCCTCTGTGGACCACTGCACTTCTAAAACCACAGGTAATCTTTTGTTATTTGGTATGTACCTGCTATGTGTTAGATATATGAAGGGCCTTCAAAAATGTGATCGGTAGTCAGAAAATGATATGTGCAATTAATGCTGCTAGAATGCCTGGAGGTGCTACTTGGATGTTGGGCCTCTGTATGTGGCCAGGCTGTGTAAAAGTCTCAAACATGTGGTATCGCCATACTCAGGAGGAGTAGCAGAATGCATTTTGGGGTGTCATTTTTGCTATGTATATGCTATGTGTTAGAAATATCTTATAAATGGACAACTTTGTGTAAAAAAAATGCATTTTCATTTTTTCTCCACATATTCCAAAACCTTCTGGAAAAAAATGAACAGTTCAAAAGACTCATAATGCTTCATAGATTATACATTGGGGTGTGTGCTTTCCAAAATGGGGTCATTTTGTGGAAAATTCTACTGTCCTGGTGCTCCAGGGCCTTCAAAATTGTAATAGGTGGTTGAGAAAGCATATGTGCGATTTATGCTTGTAGAACGCCTGAAAGTGCTACTTCAATGTTGGGCCTCTGTATATGGCCAGGCTGTGTAAAAGTCTCACACATGTGGTATCTCTATACTCAGGAGGAGTAGCAGAATGCATTTTGGGGTGTCATTTTTGCTATGTATATGCTATGCGCTAGAAATATCTTATAAATGGACAACTTTGTGTAAAAAAAATGCATTTTCATTTTTCTCCACATTTTCCAAAACCTTCTGGAAAAAAAATTGAACCGTTCAAAAGACTCTTAATGCTTCATAGATTATACGTTGGGTGTGTGCTTTCCAAAATGGGGTCATTTTGTTGAAAATTCTATTGTCCTGGTGCTCTAGGGCCTTCAAAATTGTAATAGGTGGTTGAGAAAGGATATGTGCGATTTATGCTTGTAGAACGCCTGAAAGTGCTACTTCAATGTTGGGCCTCTGTATATGGCCAGGCTGTGTAAAAGTCTCACACATGTGGTATCGCTATACTCAGGAGGAGTAGCAGAATGCATTTTGGGGTGTCATTTTTGCTATGTATATGCTATGCGTTAGAAATATCTTATAAATGGACAACTTTGTGTAAAAAAAAAAGCATTTTCATTTTTTCTCCACATTTTCCAAAACCTTCTGGAAAAAAATGAACCGTTCAAAAGACTCATAATGCTTCATAGATTATGCGTTGGGGTGTGTGCTTTCCAAAATGGGGTCATTTTGTGGAAAATTCTATTGTCCTGGTGCTCCAGGGACTTCAAAATTGTAATAGGTGGTTGAGAAAGGATATGTGCGATTTATGCTTGTAGAACGCCTGAAAGTGCTGCTTCAATGTTGGGCCTCTGTATATGGCCAGGCTGTGTAAAAGTCTCACACATGTGGTATCACTATACTCAGGAGGAGTAGCAGAATGCATTTTGGGGTGTCATTTTTCTATGTATATGCTATGCGTTAGAAATATCTTATAAATGGACAACTTTGTGTAAAAAAAATGCATTTTCATTTTTTCTCCACATTTTCCAAAACCTTCTGGAAAAAAATTAACCGTTCAAAAGACTCATAATGCTTCATAGATTATACGTTGGGGTGTGTGCTTTCCAAAATTGGGTAATTTTGTGGAAAATTCTATTGTCCTGGTGCTCCAGGGCCTTCAAAATTGTAATAGGTGGTTGAGAAAGGATATGTGCGATTTATGCTTGTAGAACGCCTGAAAGTGCTACTTCAATCTTGGGCCTCTGTATATGGCCAGGCTGTGTAAAAGTCTCACACATGTGGTATCGCTATACTCAGGAGGAGTACCAGAATGCATTTTGGAGTGTGATTTTTGCTATGTATATGCGGATTCACGCTATGGTGGCCTTTCTTTCCATATGACAATTTATCATCGTGACATTTTGGGAAGTTCGGGCGTGAAGTCCAGGAGACTAGCTGATTGTTTCATCCAGAGACCCTGGCAGGGGTTACAGCCATCCGTTTGTACTGATCTCTGTTGGGATCAGGGGTTCTGGTAAGCGGCAGAGATTATCCTTGGTGGAGGAACTCTATTCTATCAAAGTCAAGCACTTTTCATTGGGTGTCTGAAGTGTGAAGTCACTTATAGCTGATAAGGAGCATCTTGATAACACGCACGATTGTATAGGATTCATCACTTCATAATTTAACAAGACTTTACAACATTAATAACAATTTTATCATTAATTGGTTTAGTGTTGATTCAGACCAATAACAGGCAAGTTGCCTGTAAACTTGTAATCCTTTTTTGTTTATTTCCACTCGATACAATACGAGTGGCACTTTACATTTTTTGCGCAGCTTTATTCTTTTTGATTAGTATATTAGTGTGTGTCTCACTTTTAAGTTGCAGCAATCCTCAAGTGACTATATCTTGCCGCAAGGGAGGTTGTCCACTTTACACATTATTAATTGTAGACAGCGCAGTATATTTACTTTCACAATTTGTCTATCTAGATACACAATATTGCGGCAGTCTAGCATTATCATAGTGCTTTAATCATAAATTTTGATTTATTTTTGTATAGGTTCACAATTTTTTTCACATTGTTCATTAGTGTGAATACACATCTACTATTTGGTGCACATAGGGTTTTCCTCTTTTTTACATTAAAGAGGAATCCTTATAATGGACATTTTTGACTATAGAGCATCAAGGGGGGTTAATACCGATGGTGTCTTTGAGACCCCTGGCACCAAGGATGGCGACCTTGGGGGACTTTTTGTCCGCTTAAAGAATCTCACTATATCTGAGATACATACTCAGTGGGATGTGGCCTACTTAGAGACTTACATCAAACTGAGTATGGTACCAAGAAGCCTAAGGTGGGAGGTATGCCCGCAGAAAGGGGAATTAGATCTGGAAAGCTGGTTCCGATATTTTAATGAAGCAGGAGTCAATTTTTTGCGTTTTCTTGTATTAAGGAAAAACAGTAAACTTACTAGATTGGACACTGAAGTCCAAACTATTAAGGACAACCTTCTCCCTTATAAAGAGGGAGAGGAGTATAAAGAAAGATCAGCTAATCTCCTTAAAGTTTTGGATAAGGAAGAAAAGGAACAAAAAATAAAAAAACGGAAGAAGTACAATAGAGATTATGGGGACTATCAAGCCAACAGCGTTTTTGAATGGCAGAAAAAGCTTGCCAGTGAAGAAAGGGACAAACAAGAAATGAGAATGGAGGCTATAACCCAGGGTGAGAATGTTCCCATAATACCCTCAGGTGGAATTCAGCATTTACCCATTAGGGAAGTCTCTCAGAAAACACCTAAGAGGGCCCAGAATCACAAAACTGGAAAAAAGGGTAGGCGGGTCTCTTATCAGTCTCCCTCGAGATCACAGAGACCAGGTAAGCGGGCCCAACCAAATAAGAATACAAATTGGAACTACCAACAAAGATCGGGTGAAAATGGGGATAGAGGTCACTATACTCAATATAATAGACCATCGAACCAATCTTCTAGAGAACCCCCGGGACAAAGGAAAAATTCAGAAAGGGTACCTTACAATTATCATGATCAGGAAAGATCATCTTATCAGGACCCTCAGTATGATGAGTGGACACACCCGGAAAGGGGCAGAGATGAATGGGAATATAATGGCGGAGGAAACTCCCGAAACCGATTCTTTCCTTTGAGGGATAGAGAAGGCCCGCCACAGTCTGATCCAGTGGAGTATAGCCACTACGATCAGGAACACTCAGGGTTACCGAGGGATCACTCTGACAGATACGAAGATAACTCTCCAAGACAACATCATTGGGGTTTTCCCAGGTCCAGTCAGGGCACCAAAAGGCCCATAGAAAACAAAGAGGAACCAGAGGGGGGAGGAGAGCACAGTCAAAAAAAATCAAGGATGTGATAGGGGAAGGTATCTTCAATCTTAGTTCACAGGTTTTAACACCATCTGAAACTAGATTGCTAAATAAGGGTTTAAAATACACTCCCCCTAGAAAATTAAACAAGTTTGAAACATATATGGATGTGCATAGGTATATAAGAAAAATAAACATCAAAAGACATTTTGCCAGTATGCCACCATTTCAGGGAGGGACTTTAACATCCAAATACCAGCATTCGGGACTATCAAATGCCTCCACTTTCAATCCCCCAGGAACTTTAGCTCCCTCACTAAGAGTGTTCCGGGATGTTGTACTGAAAGAGTTGGAGTCAGTGAAGGTAGTGAATAATGAAATGGAAAAAGATTTGAAAAAAGGCTTGGACTCTCTATGTAACAATAAAGAGTTGGTCATCCGCCCAGCTGATAAGGGCAGGGGGATAGTCATCCTGGATCGGATGGACTATCTCCAGGAACTAAGTCGAATTGTGGGAGATGGCGAAACATATGTGCCCCTGTTAGGGAACCCTATAGTCCAATACAAAAAAACATTGGAAACTTTGGTTTTAAAGGGTGTTCAATTGGGCATCCTTAATGAGAAAGAACAAATCTTTTTGATCCCAAAGGCACCACGGATTCCTATCCTCTATTGTCTACCAAAAATACATAAGAGTCTTACTTGCCCCCCGGGTCGTCCGATCATAAGTGGAATTGATTCCATTACGTCCCGGGTGGGCAAGTATGTAGATCATTTTCTGCAACCATTGGTACAGCAAATGCTGTCCTACCTTAGGGACACGAGACATGTGATCAATTTACTGGCTAATCAAAAAGCAACAGAACATACTTGGATGGTCACGGCTGATGTGACCTCCTTGTATACAGTTATACCACATGGAATGGGACTCTTTGCAGTCAAATACTACTTGGACTTGTTCTCCAAAATCCCCCAGGAGCAACAGGCCTTTGTCATGGAACTACTAGAATATGCGGCTGACCACAATTACTTTTGGTTCAGCCACAATTTCTATAAACAAAAGAGGGGTGTGGCTATGGGGGCCAAATATGCCCCTAGTCTGGCCAACTTGTTCATGGCCAAATGGGAGGAGGACGTCATCTATTGTGACCGGAATCCCTATCTCACATTTTGGGCTAGGTACATTGATGACGTCCTCCTCCTATGGGAGGGGACGGCCACCCAGCTGGATGATTTCTTTGCTAAGATCAATCTTAATGATAGGGGGATACGTTTTGTCCATGAGGCAAGCCAAAAAAGAATCAATTTCCTGGACCTCACGGTAACAAAAGAGGGTGCCGATTTCAAGACAATCTCATTTTTTAAGCAAACTGATCGGAATGCCTATATCCCTTTAGGTAGTTGCCATAAAGATTCATGGCTCAATTCAGTTCCGAAGAGCCAGTTCTTAAGAATGAGGCGGAACTGTTCGGATATATCTGACTATTCCTTTCAGTCTAATATCCTGAAAAATAGACTGATAGACAAGGGATACGATGCCAGCTCTTTGGAGGCGACAATAAAAGAGGTCGAACAAATCGATAGGTCAGTTTTATTGGATAGGAAAACTAGGAAAAATCACACCAAACCAGTTATACCTCTTATCACAACTTATTCCACCCAACACTACCTAGTGAAAAAGATCTTACGGAAGCACTGGCACTTATTGAAGTCTGATCATATTATAAACACATTTTTGCCGGTGGATCCGGAGGTCATTTTCAGAGGTGTCCCCTCATTGAGAGATAGGGTAGCGCCTAATGTGGAGGATCCTCCCCCAAAAAAAGTCTCTTTCTTCCAGAACATTTCGGGGTATTATCAGTGTCGCAGATGTCAGGTCTGCACATTGAATAAAATTAAGTCAAAGAAAACAATCACATTCAGATCAACAAGTACCTCCAGAGAACACAAAATAGAGTCCTTTGTGACTTGCAGCTCTACAGGTATGGTATACCTCCTGGAATGTCCCTGTGGTATGCAGTAAAGGGGCAGGACTAAAAGATCCATGCAGGTGCGTTTAGGAGAGCATATTGCAAATATTAAGAGTGGATTTAAGGATCACTCAGTCTCCAGGCATTATGACCTGCATCACAAACGCAATCCAGCAGGTACCATTTTTCTAGGTATAGATAGATACAGCCCCCACTGGAGGGGGGGTTCCCTGGTGAAGGAGATATCCAGGATGGAAATGTCGTGGATTTATAGGGTTCGGTGTTATACCCCCTAAGGTTTGAACATCGACATAGATGTAAATGCATTCATCGACAATGCTTGAGAAAGCCTTGCCGATGGACGCAGATCATTTTGATTATAGCATAATACCATAATTTTCCATGTATATGTGAGATATGTGAACTTGATCTGATCTCTTGGCTGTTACGGTGTAACAACCCCACTAAAAAGAAAGGTGGGTAGCCATAAACATACTACTATGATTGGGTTGGGCCTAAATTTGGGGAGAACAACAACTAGCCGTCTTTTGATGTTGATGGTGGGTGGGATTGCTTTTTGTAGCTGATCACTCGAGTTCCCTTTGTAGGGGCCACCAACTGTTACTTGTGGTGACCCTCCATGTTCAATGGTGGGGAATCATAGGAGATTCAATCTCTACTAACTTTATGTTGGATGGGAACCTTACATTAAGGTAAATTTACTTCCTCATAGATATGTTTTAATTTTAATTTCATTTTTAGTTTTTAAAACTAAATTTTACCAATTGTTCCAATTCTTCAACCCATATGCGGGCTCGCAGTGGGTTAAAATATTCAAACATTTATTTTAAATTTTGAAAGATATTTAATTTTAAATAGGTTTGGATTTCTAGCATTGGGAAGAGGCCTATTATCAGGGCCTGCTAGCAATTGCTAATCTGACCACAAGATGGCCCTCTTTTCCCAGACGAGGTTTTGAGGCATGTCAATTACTTTGCATCAGACTCGATTGGTTGGGGTGCCCATAATATTTGTCCCGTTGCTAACGAGAGACTGTCAGCACTAATTGTTTTAGACACCTCCGTGACGTAGTATGAGACACCACCAGTCTGCATACACATTCCGGAGCTGTATAATCAATTATATTCCATATACTAATTAATGAGTGCGAGATATGGCCATTCATTTATATACATTATTCAGTATGGCCAACATGGGGATACGATCCTTTTAATCTGCAAGTTCAGAGATTGGGCAAATTTGCCCATAGTCAAAATGGCAAATTTTGCGGTACAAACTCCGAGAGGTCAGATTAGGGCGGTCCCTGTGTATGGAACAGTATAATTGGCGGTGGGTCAGCACGCCGCCTGTGCCCCAGGACGACGTCATCTGTGATGAAACGGCATAGGGAGGAGCGGCGTGCTGACGTCACCATTACACACGAGTCCCGGAAGGAACGGGCTGTTTTAGCCGGCCGGCTACATTATACCACATGCCCATTATATGCTACTAACTGTAAGTGCATTTTTAATTGTAATAAATCTTGATATTTATCGGATTCACGCTATGGTGGCCTTTCTTTCCATATGACAATTTATCATCGTGACATTTTGGGAAGTTCGGGCGTGAAGTCCAGGAGACTAGCTGATTGTTTCATCCAGAGACCCTGGCAGGGGTAACAGCCGTCCGTTTGTACTGATCTCTGTTGGGATCAGGGGTTCTGGTAAGCGGCAGAGATTATCCTTGGTGGAGGAACTCTATTCTATCAAAGTCAAGCACTTTTCATTGGGTGTCTGAAGTGTGAAGTCACTTATAGCTGATAAGGAGCATCTTGACAACACGCACAATTGTATAGGATTCATCACTTCATAATTTAACAAGACTTTACAACATTAATAACAATTTTATCATTAATTGGTTTAGTGTTGATTCAGACCAATAACAGGCAAGTTGCCTGTAAACTTGTAATCATTTTTTGTTTATTTCCACTCGATACAATACGAGTGGCACTTTACATTTTTTGCACAGCTTTATTCTTTTTGATATGTATATGCTATGCATTAGAAATATCTTATAAATGGACAACTTTGTGTAAAAAAAAATGCATTTTCATTTTTTCTCCACATTTTCCAAAACCTTCTGGAAAAAAATTAACCGTTCAAAAGACTCATAATGCTTCATAGATTATACGTTGGGGTGTGTGCTTTCCAAAATGGGGTCATTTTGTGGAAAATTCTATTGTCCTGGTGCTCCAGGGCCTTCAAAATTGTAATAGGTGGTTGAGAAAGGATATGTGCGATTTATGCTTGTAGAACGCCTGAAAGTGCTACTTCAATGTTGGGCCTCTGTATATGGCCAGGCTGCGTAAAAGTCTCACACATGTGGTATCGCTATACTCAGGAGGAGTAGCAGAATGCATTTTGGGGTGTAATTTTTGCTATGTATATGCTATGCGTTAGAAATATATTATAAATGGACAACTTTGTGTAAAAAAAATGCATTTTTATTTTTTCTCCATATTTTCCAAAACCTTCTGGAAAAAAATGAACTGTTCAAAAGACTCATAATGCTTCATAGATTATACGTTATGGTGTGTGCTTTCCAAAATGGGGTCATTTTGTGGAAAATTCTATTGTCCTGGTGCTCCAAGGCCTTCAAAATTGTAATAGGTGGTTGAGAAAGGATATGTGCGATTTATGCTTGTAGAACGCCTGAAAGTGCTACTTCAACTTTGGGCCTCTGTATATGGCCAGGCTGTGTAAAAGTCTCACACATGTGGTATCGCTATACTCAGGAGGAGTAGCAGAATGCATTTTGGGGTGTCATTTTTGCTATGTATATGCTATGTGTTAGAAATATCTTATAAATGGACAACTTTGTGTAAAAAAAATGCATTTTCATTTTTTCTCCACATTTTCCAAAACCTTCTGGAAAAAAATGAACTCATAATGCTTCATAGATTATACGTTGGGGTGTGTGCTTTCCAAAATGGGGTCATTTTGTGGAAAATTCCATTGTCCTGGTGCTCCAGGGCCTTCAAAAATGTAATAGGTGGTTGAGAAAGGATATGTGCAATTTATGCTTGTAGAACGCCTGAAAGTGCTACTTCAATGTTGGGCCTCTGTATATGGCCAGGCTGTGTAAAAGTCTCACACATGTGGTATCTCTACACTCAGGAGGAGTAGCAGAATGTATTTTGGAATGTAGTTGCAATTATGCATATGCTGTGTGAGACAAAAAAACTGTTAATATGACCAGTTTGTGTAAAAAAAAATAAAAAAAATCCAAATTTTCCCAGAATTGTGGGAAAAAAATACAACTTCAAAAAACTCACCATGCCTCTTAGTAAATACCTTGGACTGTCTACTTTCCAAAAATGGGTAATTTGGGGGGTATTTGTTCTTTCCTGGCTTGTTAGTGTCTCAAGAAATGAGATATGCCTTCAGTATATCAGGCGTGATCAGATGTGATACATTTTCAGTGATTGCCACCATAGTTTGTAGACTCTATAACTTTCACAAAGACCAAATAATATACACTAATTTGGGTTATTTTTACCAAAGATATATAGCAGTATACATTTTGGCACAAATTTATGAAGAAAAATTACTTATTTGCAAAATTTTACAATAGAAACAAAAAAAAGTGTGTTTTTTTTAAATTCGCTGTTTTTTTGCTTATATCGCAAAAAATAAAAAACCCAGTGGCGATTAAATACCACCAAAAAGAAAGCTCGATTTGTGAGAAGAAAATTATAAAAATTTTGTTTGGATACAGTGTAGCATGACTGAGTAATTGTCATTCAAAGTGTGAGAGTACTGAAAACTGAAAATTGGTCTGGGCGGGAAGGTGCATAAGTGCCTGGTATTGAAGTGGTCTCTCTGGGTACCATAACTTCCACTATCTCCAGTGTATAAGTTATGTGAAAGCCTGCTGCGTGGATAAACTAAAGGGGTTTTTCTTACTTCCATCATTGACCCTCTACTCGAGAGCCACTCTTGCTCTATATCGGATATACAGTATATCACCCTCTAAACCTGCTTTACACAAAGCCCTTCCAGCTTTTGTCTTCCTCAAACTGGGTAAAGGACTTTCCAGATGTGGATCTTACTAAAAAACTTCTGTCAGGATACAATAAAGTCTTATCTCTTTTGACAGATGAAACCTGGCGAGAGACACAGCTCAAAATCATTCACAGAACCTCCATCCCCTTTCTATCTTCCAAGGATGGCACTTATGCAGACTTCTGTAAACTGTGTGGCTCAGTCAGGCTTTTGCTTCCACATAGATTCTGGTCATGTCTTATTTCCCTCATCTAAGGTGTCTCCAACTGCCACATCCCCAAAGACCCTTTCCTTTTGTTGTTTGGCCTTTACACTCCTCCAAGCAGCTGCGAAGCAACACGATTGAGGATATTGTCCAAAAATCTCAAATGGTTTCTCATTTACCTCCTAGTGGCTTGTAGGACCTCAAAACTAGACATGGAAACATTCCACTTCATCTTCCTTAACCACTTTCTACTCTGATGGTAAGTTTTTATGGAGCACTCCCTCCCGCAGCCCGAGCATTACACCTTACTTTCCTATTTCCAGTTATGAGTAAAGCTTTCTTCACAAAAGCCCTAGACCACTAGATGCTTAAACTTCTCCACAGCCTACTTCCCTTGTACCTGATTTCCAGTGAATTTTTCCTTTCTCTCACTTTGTTTTAACTCTACATCTTGAGATCTCAATCAATTACCGTAGTTCCTTTTGTTTGTTGTTTTTGGCTTATTCTGATCATATTGTCTGTATGGAAGAAATTCTAGGGGTCTCCTAGGATCCACTCAACCCCCTTGGGCCTAGATGGTCCCAGGGAGAGTCCGCCATCCATGTCTCCTAGCTATGATTCTTCTCTCTATTGTACTGTAATTTGAGCTGTACTTGTATGCTTTGAAATGCTGAGGAATCATACTGGATTATATCTTATGGCTCTTTGTTAGACGTTTTGCTATGTTGAGCTTTGCCTTGCTGATACAGAAAATGTAATACAAATATCTTTAAAAAAAATAATAATAATAACTGTAAATACCCTCTAGCTTGTTTCCTGTGGGGGTATGTCAGCTGAGCTTGATTAAAAATGATTTCATCTTAAATTACATAACAAACGTATAACAGTAAAACATTTTAATCATTAATAAATATAACACTAAATTGTTTCAGCTGAGTAGTTAATTTTGAATCTCCACCTAGGATCAGGAGTGCTGCAGGGATTAAAAAATAACTACCCAGCTAAAAAAAAAGTACTAATGATTAAATAATGTTAAAATTTATTTCGAAGCTGCTTTATATTGTTTTCAGTTTATTAATTTAATAGGTAGTAGGTGTATACCTATGATAGTCATATATATGTGTATATATCACTGTATTTTATGTATGTAATCAATAAATATTTTTCTATTTTTTATATATCACTGTCATTGTGATTTATATACTTTTGTCAATCAGCACCTTTAAAATCCCACATCCTGTTTCGCTAGTTTTCACATTATTTACAGGGATGATGGTGCGTTTAATCAATTACATATTTATATGCTGATACTCGACCACCCTTATTTACTATTTATTAATTTAATGTTAATCACTGCTGGGTTTACAATTCTTAGTATTCACACACTGTTGCCCCTTGAACACTAGGGATTTTTCCAGGAAGAGGATAGCCGTGACAATTTTCACAGCACTTTACATATATACATTCACCGGCCACTTTATTATTAGGTTCATAGGGCAGCCCGTTGATTTCCATGGGCTGTGCTACACGTGGCAAAAGAGCTCATGGGACATTTTTGCAAATTTTTTACAGCATTTGTCACCTGTTTTTTCATGTGGCAAAATGTGTGATTGCTTCTGTGCTTGGTAGCTCATTAACAATTAATGAATCTGAAAGCACAATCTCCTTTAGAGTTACCAAAAACAATATAATAGGAGGACACACCATCAATCTAATCACTCTGTATCCAATTAGGCAGGCCCTTGCACTACATCAAGGGTGCCCCTTGGGCTGCATGCACCCTGAGCCCATCTGAAGGGGAAGCCAGGAAAATGCACGTGTGGAGGGATACTAGGGATGCTGTGATAATTAAGATTATGGGTAAAGGTGTGGTAATGAGGTCAGCTGGTAAACTCTTTCCTGTGTCTTACTGACTAGTCTGTCTCTGCCTGTATACCAGGGAGTTTCTGAAGTGATCTGCAAAGTATAGCCATGGATGAGGTAGGCCTTGTTTTTAAAATCAAAGAAAACTTATATTTTTTGTGTAACAGAGTTACATTAATGGTACAGTTGTTCATAGGGAAGTTGGATTTTAGAAAAAAAAGGTGAACTTAAGTGACTTTGAATATGACATGGTTGTGTGGTCTGAGTATTATATTAAAAACTGCCGATCTACTTTTTTTTTTTAACGCACAACCATCTCTAGGGTTTACAGAGAATGGTACAAAAAAGAGAAAATTACCAGTGAGTGGCAGTTGTGTGGACAAAAATGCCCTGTTGATGTCAGAGGTAAGATGAGAATGGACAGACTGGTTCGAGATGATAGAAAGACAACAGTAGCTCAAATAATCACTCATTACAACCAAGGTATGCAGAATACCATCTCTGAATGCACAACGCATCAAACCTTGAAGCAGATGGGCTACAGCAGCAGAAGACCACACCTGGTGCCAGTCCTGTCATCTAAAAACAGGAAACAGGAAACAGAAAACAGGAAACTGAGGCTACAATTTACACAGGCTAACCAAAATTAGAAAATAAAAGATTGGAAAAACGTTGGCTGGTCTGATGAGTCTTGATTTCAGCTGCGACAATCAGAATTTGGCGTAAACAACATGAAAGCATGGATCCTGCCTTGTATCAACGGTTCAGATTGGTGGTGTAATGATGTGGGGGATATTTTCTTGGGCCCCTTAGTACCTAATAAAGTGGCTGGTGAGTACATATATAAATAGAGAGAGAAAGAGAGAGAGAATTCTGAGAGGGGTGATGGTGATTCCCCCCATGATTCCCTGATCACACCATTGTATATTATATCACAATTGCCATGATACCTAGCAAGGTGAATATATGAAACATCTGCAGAAAAAAAAATCTCTTTAAAATGACTGTTTAGGTTATATGTTTCAGTTCTTTTTTTTTTTTTTACATCAAGTTTATTAAAAGTCAGTATAAAAATACAGAAATATGGAGTCGCAGCTCCAAGAAATAACGGAAATATATAAAACCATAATAATGAACTCGCATTTAACAATCACATTCTGATATAACGATAAGTAATTATCTGGTAAGCTCAATTTGCTGTAGCAGAAATATGACACTTAAGCCTCGTACACACGGCCGATTTTCTCGTCGTTAGAAACACGTCGTTTTTTTCGACGAGATTCTTGTTAACCTTGACGATTTTCTCGTCAAGCTTTCCATGCGTACACACTGACATTTCCCAATTTCCTCGTTGTTCTCCGTGGTCACGTCCAGCACGTACGACGGCACTATAAAGGGGAAGATCGATTTCCCTGGCGCCACCCCTTGGGCTGCTTTTGCTGATCTCGTGTTACCGCGTGTGAAGTAAAAGTTTGGCAAGAGACGATTCGCGCTTTTCAGTCTTCGTGCTTTTCAGTTCGTTTTCTGAGGTTCAGTTTGTGCTTGTGGGTTCGTATCTTGTCTTTCAGGGCGTCTAGGCAGGTCGTATCTGTTTTACATTGCGTTCTTGCCCGTTCGTTTCTGATTTTCAGTTCGTTATTCATAGGCCTTGCTGTTCTAAAGTGCGTTCTGTTCTGTACGTTCTGATCAGACGACCGTTTCCTAGCCATGTCGCCTGGACGTTCTCGTCGTCGAGTTTGTGCTGTGCGTGCGCTTGGTGTTGGTCTGCTTGTTTTGGACCAAGACCAGTCCATGAACGGTGTGAGGAGGAGTTCATGGACCAAGAATTGGTTGCTCCAGCGGGACCAATTCTGCCATATGCCTCTGCTGCGGGAGATCGTCGAGAATAATCCTGAGGACTACAGGAATTTTCTGCAGATGTCTGACCCCGTTTTTCAGGAACTGTTGGCTTTGGTGTCCCCCTATATTACCAGGACACCGTTATGCGGGAAGCCATCAGTGCTGAGCAGAGGCTCATCGCCATGTTACGTTACCTGGCGACAGGGAGAACTCTTCAGGACTTAAAGTTCACGACAGGCATCTTGCCCCAGGCTCTGGGCCTCATAATCCCAGACACCTGTTCTGCCATTATACAAGTCCTGCAGAAGGACTATATTAGGGTAAGTTTTCTCCATTAACATCACATTTTATGTATTTCATGTATGATAATGTATTGTATTTCTTTCATCCTTCCCTAATTACCATGATTGTAATATGCTGAGAATGTCCCCTTTGTCCCCATGCATGCTGGAAGTTTTTAAATGCCCCTTTTTTCTCCTCCATGCATATTTCCCTTCACTAAGCTTTCCAGCAGGGGCGTCTGTTGCTCCAAATGTTTGGGGGTCCACCCCCAATTTTAGGAACTAAACTTCCTCCTTTTTAGCGACTGTGCCTATTAAACGCCACCAGTTGCCCCTTCCAATGCAGCCATTTTGTCCCCTCCAATGCAGCCATTTTGTCCCCTCCAATGCAGCCATTTTGCCCCCTCCAATGCAGCCATTTTGTCCCCTCCAATGCAGCCATTTTGCCCCCTCCAATGCAGCCAGTTAGCCCCCTCCAATGCAGCCATTTTGTCCCCTCCAATGCAGCCATTTTGCCCCCTCCAATGCAGCCATTTTCCCCCCAGCCCTGCACTTACCTTCTTCTGGTCAGCGCCATCCTTTTTCTGTCCTTGATGTCTTTTCCTGCCCTCGATGTTGCATCAGCCAATCATGTAACCGTAAAACAGACTTGGTGAACATGATTGGCAGAGCAGCCTGTCAGTGTTTACCCAAGGAATGTCCCCCCCCCTGCGTCCCCAATTTTACTTTTATCAAGCCAATGACATCCCTCAGGCTGGATTTTGCAAGCCTATTTGCCCCCCTGTTTCTGATATGCAATTTTCACCCCATAAATGCCGCAGTTCTTCATATGTCGGTCGCTTAACAGGGGGCCACCCACCTGAATATTGTGCGGCATTGACAATACATAGGTTACTGCAACGCATGAACCTATGTATTGTTCTGAGTGACGGGCGCAGGATAGAGGGGGCAGTGCTCCAGCGCCCACTCTGGACGCACCACCACTGCAATGCTATCCTGTGGCCAAACACATCTACCCCCCCCCAAAATATTTTAAGAATGGACCATCAGAGGGGGTGATGAATATGAAACATGAGCCTTCCATTATACTTCTTAAAAACACCTTAAACTGAGATTTTTATTGATGTTGGCCTCTAATGTATTTTCTTATAATCTGCTTGTAATATTCTATTTTTAAAGTCTAATTTTTTTTCATCTTGTTTGATTCCCCAGCTTCCTTCCACGCCACAGAAATGGCAGACTATGGCATCAGAGTTTGCCACGCGGTGGGACTTCCCCAACTGCGGTGGTGCCATAGACGGGAAGCACGTCCGCATCGTGCCGCCACCCCGTTCTGGGTCCTACTACTTCAACTACAAGGGGTTTCATAGCATTGTGCTGATGGCGGTGGTGTCAGCACGGTATGAATTCCTCTATGTTGATGTAGGGAAGAATGGCCGGATGTCCGATGGGGGATCCTTCATCCAGTTGGAGTTTGCCCTCCGTCTCCAGAGTGACGACCTTGCATTGCCACCAGATGCAGGGAATGTTGAAGGACTCCCCTTTGTTTTTTTGGCTGATGAAGCCTTCGGACTTGGACCGCACCTCATGAGGCCATTTCCACAGAGGACCCTGACCCCAGAGAAGAGGGTGTTCAACTACCGGCTGGCCAGGGCACGAAGAGTCGTTGAAAATGCCTTCGGGATAATGGCCAGCCGGTTCCGCCTTTTTATGACTCCCATCCACTTGGCGGACTACAAAATAAACTATGTAGTCTTATGCTGCTGTGTGCTCCATAACTTTCTCAGCAGAAAATCAACTTCTTATATGGCCTCAGTATTGCCGGAGGCAGGACTTTCCTCTGGCAATCGGCTGCCGGGCCTTGAATCTGCCCGTCCTGGCTTGCCCCCCCAAAATCCCCGTGAGGTTCGTGAGAAGTATCTGGAATATTTCACGGGTAGGGGGGAAATTCCTATGCCAGGCCATGTGTAAAGATGCATGGAGAATGAACTCAATAAAAATCTGATATAATCTTTTAACTTTTGTTTTTTCATGTCTCCTAGTTTGTCTTAGTGCATTTGTAGTGACAAGTGTATTTTCCTTTAGTAAATACCAACCATTTCACTATGTAACCCCACAAAAAAAAAAAAAAATAAGGTTAGAGCGTATTTGAAAAAGAAGCTACACGTTGTTTGTGTTCAAACATTTTACTCTGTGCACATTCACACACATGGTAATATTTTTTTTTGGGGGATTTTGGCTGCCCACAAACCGGCAATTTTTTTAATATGAAAATATAAAATCATCAGTTGCATTGCAAAAAGTACAACATTGGATACCTCTGAGCAATATGAGGCATTCACGTACACAAACTATGTCTCTATGTGCCCGTCCTAATATGGGGTCTTGCCACCCCTTGCCCAGCCAAAAATTGAATATACACACATTTTGAAGTAATTTCCAATAGGGATTTGAGACTCCTGATCCCTATTGACAACATGTGCCATCTGCCATCGGGGGTGATCAATGGACGTGTTTTGTGGGTGCAACCCCTTCTTCAGTTCACCTACTTGAGATACGAGGAAGGGGTTGCACCCACAAAAGCCGTACATGGATATCCCCTGATGGCAGATGGCACATGTTGACACACTGTGCGCATATTCAATTTTTGGCTGGTTTGATTGTCAAAAAGGTAATAAAAAGGGGTAAGAACAATCATTAAACAAAATTTGGGGTTTTGATGCCTTATTCCATTCTCCCCAAAACATCGAAAATGTCTTTAAATGTTTGATTCATCACATGAATTCTTTGTTTAATTCTGTCCAGTTCTGTGCTACATTCCATCACTTGCTGTATTATTCGGAGGGCACTGTCAGCAGAGAAACGTGTACTATCCTTCACCACAACATTTACATTCCCTAAAAACAAAATACAAAAGTTATTATAACTCTGCAGGCCTACATCTCTTACCTGAAGCTGTGGTGACAGATACTGACCTGTTGTGGTGACCAGTTCCACCACGTCATCCACCTCTCCTTCCTGCACTTCTCCTTCCTCCACCTCTTCAACTTCCTCAACACCCTCAGGTTGTGGGTCTTTGGGAGTTTGGGGTTGTTTCGAAGCTATGGGTTTCATGTGCTCCCTGGAGTGTTCTCCTCCCAGTCTTCTCTCCCCTATGAGAAGCAAACCAAAGGTCTAGTTATCACACAGAAATTCTCTATGAAAAATGAAAACAGGCTAAATTGCTTGAAAGTGGGGTACAAGTGTGTGTTTGTGCAGAATTTAAACATGAATGCATTATATATGTCCAAGAATCGGTTTAGCATTCACCTTTGGCTGTCAATTTTCAGACATGGAGGCAGCACAAAAATTCACTGATGCACCTGTGTGGGACATCCCAAAAAGGCGGTTTTTGTGGCCCACACTATAGTGCTCAAAAGTACAGATGTGGAAGCAGCTGCTGAGTGTCCTCTCCTTTACACTGATTAAAGTTTGCATTTCATTCTCTTTACAAACACATCATCTAGCCAACAATTTAAAGAAATCCGGCAGATGTCTAATTACATTTGAGGGTGAAAAATAACCCAAAAAAGAGGAGAGTGGCCGAACGATGTGTCTGTAACGAACGATTACTGTGCCAAACCAAGTTCAAACTATGACATTTTGGAAGGGAGTACAATAGGAAATAAAAAAAATGGAGCAACATGGAAGTTGAGAAATAAATTAATAGCATAAAAGTGAAAAATTTACTTACTTTTTGCTAGCATTCTCTTAATGCTTCTTAACTGCTCCGGCTCCCTCAGTTTGAGGTCTGACCACCTCTTTCTGAGCTGCTCATTTGAGCGTTTCACCTCAAAATTCTTCTTCAGACTCTTCACGACTTTCTTCATGATTTTGGCCTTCCTTCTATTTGGTTTGCTATACAGCCCATGCTTTGCGTCATAATCCGACTTTAGCAATATGTCCACCATCTCCGCCATCTCCGCATAAGACATATTAGATGCCTTGAATCTCCTCCTTGATCGTGACGTTTCCTCAGTCTCCGGGCTTGTCTCCTCCTCGTTATTTGAGGAGTTATCAGACACCTGCTGTAAATCCACCATATCTGTCTGCGCGCCGAAAGAGAAGGGGCGGGGAAAAGATGTTAGTTAGAACGTCAAGGGCGGGCGACGTGTGCTGAGCGACGTGTGCGGAGCGAAGTGTGCGTAGTTACACGCATGCGTGGTGTATATATAGCAAACACACATGTGACTATACTACGTTCGGTGTGCGGAGAGAGGAGTTCAAGTGACGGACGAAGGTATGTGATTTTGTGACTTTGAACAATTGTTGGCCTATACTGTCTTGAGAATGTTGGAGGATATATATGGTGAATAAGATTTTAAGGAGGTTAGACTGTGTGCCTCACATTAGTTAATTTTTTTTTTTACTTGCAGACCCAAAATGAATGTCTTTATAAGTGACAAGGAATTCCTTGCGGAATTTATAGACCGGGTAAGGGAGCTGCCCGCTCTGTGGGAGACCAAAAACCCCATCCATAAAAAAAGGGGTGAGAAAAGCAGCGCTGGAGAGCCTGCTCCCATTTGTGCAGACCAAGGTGCCCACAGCCACAGCAAAACAGGTGGACACTAAAATTGGGAGCTTGAGAGGCACATACAGGACTGAACGCTCTAAGGTCCTTGCTTCTCAGAGGTCAGGAGCAGCAGCAGATGATGTGTATGTCCCCAATTTGTGGTACTACAGCAGGATGTCCTTTCTGGATGACCACATTGAGGCAAGGCCATCACTCTCCACTCTTCCCCCCAGACTTCCCTGCAGCCAACCTGAGCCTTCTCTGGAGCAAGAGGAGGCAGCCATCCTGGATGAACCTGATTTGGCCATCTGGAGCCAGGTATAGTATTTATAGAAAATGTATTGTGATAAACCTAATGTTTGACAAATATGTCAAGATGACAAACATAAACTATTTTGTGTTCCACAAGTGAAATCAAGATCTCTAGACATTAGTCTGGCCTAAATTGGGTGCAAAATAGTCAATCTGATGTAGTTGTTAATTGTAAAAAATTTTTTAAGGATTTACATTCTAATTGCTTCAAACATGAGCTGAAAGTTGGATGAAAACAATAAAACAAAAAATTTAACTATGTCCCTTTTTCATACACAGGATGAAATCAGCCAGGAGGAGGGTCAGGAAACTGTCAGGCAGGAGGAGGCAGGGCCCAGTGGCAGCCAGGAGGTGGCAGGACCCACTGGCAGCCAGGAGGTGGCAGGGCCCAGTGGCAGCCAGGAGGTGGCCGGCCAAAGGAGAAGCACAACATCACAGGTGCCTCCCATCCGACTTCCCAAAAGAAGCAGGAGGGACAGGACCACCAGTGAGGCAGCAATGGCCCTTATTAAAGAGGCCCATGCCACCCTCAAGGAGCCCACATCCCCTGAAGAGGCCATTGCCGGCCTAGTGGAGGCAAAGTTCAAGATGATGAGCATGGAGCAATGCCTCCTATGCGAGCCCCTGCTCATCACCTTGCTGAACAAGGGGGTGATGGAGAAAATTACCCCCAATACCGCAATTTGTGAGGTGGCACAACTCTCACAACCTCAACCTCCTCCTCCACCTCCACCTTGTTCTTCTGCCCCACCCCCTTCTCCTCTACCTTGTTCTTCTGCCCCACCCCCTTCTCCTCCACCTCCACCTTGTTCTTCTGCCCCACCCCCTTCTCCTCCACCTCCTCCTCCACTTTCTTCTTCTGCGCCACCCCCTTCTCCTCCACCTCCTCCTGACAGGAGTACCCCTCCAGTGGCCCAGCCTCCAGCCACACAAAGAAGGAAGGCTGCAGGGAAGGCTGCAGGGAAGGCTGCCAAGAAGACGAGGAAGTGATGGCCTTGCTTCATTGTGGTCGGACAGAAGGCAGCCTGTTGTAGTACCACACACTTGGGACATATATATCACCTGCTGCTGTTCCTGACCTCTGGGAGGCCAGGATCAGATTGTGCTCAGAACTGTTGGCCTTCTCAAGCTCCCAATTTTAGTGTCCACACAGGGTTGATGTGTGGTCTGGGATGCACAAATGGCAGCAGGTTCTCCAGCGCTGCCTTCTCTTTATTTTGTTTCAAACATGAATAAATGTTATTTTTGTTTAAGTTCATACTTGACTATGTTTATTTTTACAATTTTTTAATTTAGCTTTGGAGTAAGCAGATACAATTGACAGCCAAAAAAAGGGACAGATAACAACCCCCAAAAAACAATTAAAATATATTTTGGAAAATAGAGGGTGTAAAATTTACCACAAAAAACGTAAAATATTCAATGGGAGATCACTATCAAAACATTGGCAAATTACTATTAACATCTGTTTGAAAAATATAAAACAGTAAAATATTCAGAAGATCTTGCACAATATAATACACATATATCTTCTGAAGAGCAGCATGAAAAAGGTTAAAAAAAGATAGTCATAACTCTGTGTGAATATCAGCAGCGAAAGAAGTTCATTCGTTTTGATTAATGTAACATTCTAAAGAAGATTTCAATGCACAAAATTTAAACGATGCAATAATTTAGAGCGTGATGAATGTGCTATCTCCATTACGAAGGCTTGATTTAGCAGAAGATGCGCTCCCGTCTCATACTTGCTTCTGAGCATGCACGCTTTTGGAAGAGTCGTAAAAGCATACACACGAACCATTTTCTCGTCACAAAACAGGCCGACGAGAAACACGACGAGGAAATCTTGAATCCTGACGAGAAAATAGAGAGCAGGTTCTCTATTTTCTCGTCGAGATTCACGGCAGTTTTCTCGTCGTAAAACCATACACACGAACGGTTTTCTCGAGAAAAAAGCTCTCGCGGCACTTTTCTTGCCGGTTTTGGATGAGAAACTCGGTCGTGTGTACGAGGCTTAAGATTAAGCAAATGAGTTGGGACTAACAACAATTGAGCTGGACAAGCACTTCTTCAGGTTTTGATATGATAAAGATTAAGTCTACAAATTAATCTTAAAAGAAACAAGAGAAATAGAATAAAAAATAGATTTAAAAAAAAAAAAAAAAGGAGGGGGGGTAGGGAATACCGGTTCAACTTCTATGGGTGAGATATAGCTTAATTAAGGTTGGAATTATCTTAGAGATATTACAGCATCATGAGTAGTAGAACTAAATACCAAAATATTAGAATGAGGATCAAAATCAAAATCAGAGTCAGGATTAGGGATGAGCCGAACACCCCCCCGGTTCGGTTCGCACCAGAACCTGCGAACGGACCGAAAGTTTGCGCGAAAGTCTATGGGACGCGAATGTTCGGAATCAAAAGTGCTAACTTTAAAGGCTAATATGCAAGTTATTGTCCTTAAAGCGTTTGGGGACCCGGGTCCTGCCCCAGGGGACATGTATCAATGCAAAAAGAAGTTTTAAAAACTGCAGTTTTTTCGGGAGCAGTGATTTTAACCACTTAAGGACCGCCGCCTGTATATACGTCGGCACAATGGCACGGACAGGCACATCCACGTACCTGTACGTGCCTGCCTTCACGCGGGTGGGGGGTCCGATCGGTACCGGCGGCAGTCCGTTTCACTTCAGGAGCGATCCGTGATGAGGGGGCAGCCATTGATTTCTGGCCACCCCCTCGCGATCGCTCCTGGCAAATTAGAAGCTTCCCCTTCCTGTGAACTGTAAACACAGGAGGGAGGAAGTGATGTCACTCTCCTTGTGGCGGCCTTTTTGAACGGAGCACCGAGGAGAGAAGACATCAAGTAAGTGCACTAACACTACACTGACACCAGGTACACATAGGCACACTTTTCACCCCCCAGTCACCCTCCGATCACCCCTCAGATCACCCCCTGCACCCCCAGTCACAGTGTCACTGATTGCAGTGGTCATTTATTTACTGATCACTGCATTTAGTGTCATTTGTGACTGTAAAAAGTGTCAGGGCAGTTAGCTTTAGGCCCCTTTAGGTCCAGGGTAGCCCCCTGCCCCCCCTAACAAAGGTTTAACCCCTTGATCGCCCCCCAGGTAACCCTTTCACCCCTTTTTGCCAGTGTCACTAAGCAATCGTTTTTCTGATCGTTGTATTAGTGTCGCTGGTGCCGCTAGGTAGCCAGTTATTTTTTTAGGTTCACCGCCAGGTTTTTATAGCGTCAGGTACCCCCATATACAACCCAATAAAGGTTTTAACCCCCTGATTGCCCCTAGAGTTAACTCTTTCACCAGTGATCACCGTATAAGTGTCACTGGTGACGCTGGTTAGCCAGTTAGTTATTTAGTTATTTAGGTTCTCTATCAGGTTTTTATATAGCGTCAGGTATCCCCATATATTACCTAATAAAGGTTTTAACCCCTGATTTCCCCTAGTTAACCCTTTCACCAGTGATCGCGTATAAGTGTTACGGGTGACGCTGGTTAGTTAGTTTGCTTTTTATAGCATCAGGGCACCCGCCATTTATTACCCAATAAAGGTTTAACCCCCTGATCGCCCCGTGGGTGATATCAATTAGGTTTTAGCGTCAGATAGTGTCTGCGTCGCCCCAGGCAGCATCAGGTTAGTGCCAGTAGAGCTAACACCCACGCGCAAAGCATACACCTCCCTTAGTGGTATAGTATCTGAACAGATCAATATCTGATCTGATCAGATTTATACTGGCGTCCCCAGCAGTTTAGGGTTCCAAAAAACGCATTGTTAGTGGGATCAGCCAAGATACCTGCTAGCACCTGCGTTTTGCCCCTCTGTCCAGCCCAGCCCACCCAAATGCAGTATCGATCGATCACTGTCACTTACAAAACACAACACACATAACTGTAGCGTTCGCAGAGTCAGGCCTGATCCCTGCGATCGCTAACAGTTTTTTTTGGTAGCGTTTTATACAGTTTCTGACAGCCTAGGTGCATTTTTACCTGTGAATCTCACTAGTTGTACAAGTAAATTTAGAGCCCAAAAGGGCAAATTGAAGGTACACCAGTGAAGAGGCCTACACGTTTCTGAGCATGACAGATAGTGAAGAGGAGGTCGCTCATCTGTCAGAATCAGGCTCAGAATACGATCCTGTAGACGACAGTGGCTCCATGACAGATAGCTCTGACGATGAATGTGAGGTCCCTGCTAATGTCAGGCATACACGATCCCGATCTTCTGATGTTGTTGAGGTGCAAGAACCGCAGGTCCCTCGTATGGAGCAGAGAGCCAGTACTAGCGCCGCTATTCCTTCTGGTGAACTGGCAAGCACCAGCGGCCTAGTACACCCTGGACGTACATCCAGCACTGCAGTAACACTTGGTGACGTGGCGAGTTACATAAGCGTAGTTCAAGCTGGCGAGGTGGCAAGCACAAGTAGTGTCCCGCTGCCATCAAGAAGAAGACAAAGGCAGGCCCGTCGTGCCCATAGTGTCCTTCCTGCAGAATTCGCCAATCCTGATTGGGTGCCCACCACTTCTGCAGAACTCGTACTTCCCCCATTCACTGGCCAACCCGATATTCAGGTGGAAACAGCTGATTTTACGCCACTTGATTTCTATTCGCTGTTTTTCACGGAAGATCTCTATAGATCTATTGTGGACCAAACTAATTTATATGCTGTTCATCGCCGCTAATCCCCAGTTGCCTTCCCTTGCCAGAGATTGGAAACCAGTTACAGTTTCCGAATTTAAGACCTTTCTGGGCCTTTCCCTCAACATGGGCATACATAAATTCACGAAGTTGCGGTCGTATTGGTCCACGCGCCCAATTGACCATATGCCCGTGTTCTCTGCCTCCATGTCCAGGAAATGATACGAGCAGATCTTGCAGTTCATGCACTTCAACGACAATGAACTTTGTCGTCCTCGTGGAGACCCTGAATACGAGCGGCCTTTACAAAATTCGGCCCCTCATAAACCACTTCAACAAACGTTTTGCAGCCTTGTTTACTCCCGATCAAGTTGTCTGTGTTGATGAGTCCCTGATTAAATTTTCTGCCCGCTTGTCTTTCAAACAGTACCTTCCCAGCAATGCCAGATACGGGGTCAAGCTCTATAAGTTCTGTGACAGGCATGGGCGTCCGCGGAATTTTTTTTTGGGGGGGGGGGCGCTTCGGCAGCGACGATACACAGTCGCATTCTACCCTTTCTTCAACCGCTAGCGGGCGTTAAAAGCGACCCCCCCACATTTAAATGTTAAAACACCCCACTGTGCCCCCCTGCATCTTTAAATATCTCTTTACTACTGTGTACCCCCTCTCCACAACTTCACCTCTGGACCCCTTTACATTACACAGCACCCCACAGCTCTGGAACCCTTTACATTACACAGCACCCTGCATCATTGGACCCCTTTACATTACACAGCACCTTGCATCACTGGCACCCTTTACATTACACAGCACCCTGCATCACTGGACCCCTTTACATTACACAGCACCCTGCATCACTGCACCCCTTTACATTACACAGCACCCTGCATCACTGGACCCCTTTACATTACACAGCATCCTGCATCACTGGACCCCTTTACATTACACAGCACCCTGCACCCTTTACATTACACAGCACCCTGCATCACTGGACCCCTTTACATTACACAGCACCCTGCATCACTAGACCCCTTTACATTACACAGCACCCTGCACCCCTTTACTTTACACAGCACCCTGCATCACTGGACCCCTTTACATTACACAGCACCCTGCATCACTGGACCCCTTTACATTACACAGCACCCTGGACCCCTTTACATTACACAGCACCCTGGACCCCTTTACCTTATACAGCACCCTGCACCCCTTTACATTACACAGCACCCTGCATCACTGGACCCCTTTACATTACACAGCACCCTGCATCACTGGGCCCCTTTACATTACACAGCACACTGCACCCCTTTACATTACACAGCAACACCCTGCACCTCTGGACACTACACACACTACACTCTGTCCACTACACTGCACACTGACCATATGTATGACGTGTCCTATGATGTCATGTCTCTGCAGTCACACACACATGTGTTGTAGGACATCTCCTCCTCCCTCCATACCGCACACACAGCCCGGCTCTCCTTCCTTCTCACCTTCAGCAGGTCCAGCAGGTGTGTGCAGCAGGCCGTCCCGCAGGAGGCTAGGCCCCCGAGGTACTACCACCGCCGACTCGAGACACCCTCTGCTCTGTCATCTCCACCCGGCTCTTATTCTTCTTCTCTCCCTGGGCGCGCTGCACAGTCCAAGGGCCAGGGGCGGAGCCGACCCGTGCCCAGGAGAATGAGAAGAGCTGGGGCCAATCGGGTGGCAGCGCGAAGGCCCCGCCCAGCCAGCGCTGCCAAACCACGAGACGCGGCTGTCTTAAAGCGGCGACGGGGAGGTGTGGTGGGCCCGGGGGGAGGAGGAGGGAGTACATGTGCTGCGGTGCAGATCTGTGCGGGACTGAAAGTGGGTGTAAGGGCGGCGGAGGGTGTAGAACACTGCCAATTTGGCCAACACCTTCTCGATTCCAGGGGGGGCAAACGACCCCCCTTGTCCTATGGAGCGGACGTCCATGGTGACAGGGCAACAGGCTATGTATGGAGCTTTACGGTTTATGAGGGAAAAGATAGTTACGTAGAGCCGTAAAAGAAAAATAAATAATAATAATAAAAAAAAAGCACCCCTGTCCCCCCCTGCTCTTGCGCAAAGGCACCATAGCAATGAGAGGTATCACCGCGAAGGTCAGATCGAGGGCAGTAATTTTAGCAGTAGACCTCCTCTGTAAAGCTAATGTGGTAACCTGTAAAGGCTTTAAAAAAAAGTTTGTAGTTTGTCGCCACTGCGCGTTTGTGCGCAATTTTAAAGCATGTCGTGTTTGGTATCCATGTACTCGGCCTAATATCTTTTTTATTTCATCAAAAATTTGGGCAATATAGTGTTTATAGTTTTAGTGCATTAAAATTAAAAAAAGTGTATTTTTTCCCCAAAAAATGCGTTTGAAAAATCGCTGCGCAAATACTGTGTGAAAAAAAAATGCAACACCCACCAGTTTAATCTGTAGGGCCTTTGCTTTAAAAAAATATATAATGTTTGGGGGTTCAACGTAATTTTCTTGCAAAACATGTAAACAAAAAGTGTTAGAGCCGAGTGTTAGACTTCAAGTCGCCCCAAGTCGCGCTGTTTTTAAAACTAATGGAAGTGAATGGAGTCGTCTTAATGTACACAACTGCAGTCGCTCCGACTTCAAAAAAGGTTCCTGTACTACTTCAATCCGACTTGTAGGCGAGTTGTACCCATTGATTTCAATGGAAGTCGCCTCCAAGTCAGATCCCCGTTCATAGAGAGGCAACTTTACAGGAAGTCGCCCCTCTGTGAACCGGCTCTAAGGCAAACCCCTCCCACGGAGCTGGTATTTGGTATGAATCATGAGGGGGAACTCCACGCCAAATTTTAACTAAAAAAACAGCATGGGTTCCCCTCCAAGAGCATACCAGGCCCTCAGGTCTGGTATGGATTTTAAGGGGAACCCCCTACGTCAAAAAAAAAACAGCGTGGGGGTCCCCCAAAATCCATACCAGACCCTTATCCGAGCACGCAGCCCAGCCGGTCAGGAAAGGGGGTGGGAACGAGCGAGCGCCCCCCTCCTGAACCGTACCAGGCCGCATGCCCTCAACATGGGGGGGTGGGTGCTTTGGGGCAGGGGGGCGCCCTGAGGCTCCCCCACCCCAAAGCACCCTGCCCCCATGTTGATGAGGACAGGGCCTCTTCCCGACAACCCTGGCCGTTGGTTGTCGGGGTCTGCGGGCGGGGGGCTTATCGGAATCCGGGAGCCCCTTTAATAAGGGGGCCCCCAGATCCCGGCCACCCCACCCTATGTAAATGAGTATGGGGTACATCGTACCCCTACCCATTCACCTGGGGGAAAAGTGTCAATAAAAAAAAACACACTAGACAGCTTTTTAAAGTCATTTATTAGGCAGCTCCCGGGGTCTTCTTTCAACTTCGGGGGTCT
Source organism: Rana muscosa (assembly GCA_029206835.1). NCBI lineage: Eukaryota > Metazoa > Chordata > Amphibia > Anura > Ranidae > Rana > Rana muscosa. The sequence goes on along the minus strand of CM055116.1, from coordinate 707,174,218 downwards.
CTTCCGACTTCGGGGGTCTTCTTCTGACTTAGGGGGTCTTCTTCCGACTCTCCGGTGCCTTCTCCGTGCTCTCCGGTTCTTCTCTCGCTCTCCGGTGCTTTCTGCCTTCTGCCGGCCCCTCCGCTATCTTCTTCCAGCTCTTTTGCTAGCGGGGGCCCGGTCTTCATCGTCGTCTTCTTCCCTCTTCTCTCCTGGAGATGTTGACACAACGAGGTCCCCTGCTGTAATGCAGTGTGAGCGGCGCGCAATAATTTATATAGGCATGGGGCGTGGTCACTGGGTGATGTCACCCGGTGACCCCGACCCCTATGATGTCACAGCCCGGGGCATTATGGGACTGTGTTAACATGTTGAGGGCATGCGGCCTGGTACGGTTCAGCGGGGGGGGGGGGGGGGCGATCGCTTGTCCCCACCCCCTTTACTGACTGGCCAGGCTGCTTGCTCGGATAAGTGTCGTTTTTTTCGGCGTAGGGGGCTCCCCTTAAAATCCATACTAGACCTAAGGGCCTGGTATGCTCTTGGAGGGGAACTCATGCCGTTTTTTTATTTAAAATTTGGCGTGGAGTTCCCCCTCATGATTCATACCAAACACAGGGGGCAGCCTGTCCTGGAGGCGACTTCAAGTCGCTCCAGGTAGCGCTGTGGTTCAGGCTCAAGTCGTGTCCAAGTTGCCTCGCAGAGTCGCGCTCAAAGTCGTGTTGCTCCTGTGTGAACCAGCTCTTAGAAAGGGCTTTGGTTAGAAGAGTGGGTGATGTGTGACATAAGCTTCTAAATGTTGTTCATAAAATGCCAGGACAGTTCAAAACCCCCTAAAATGACCCAATTTTGGAAAGTAGACACCCCAAGCTATTTTCTGAGAGGCGTGTCGAGTCCTTGGAATATTTTATATTTTGACACAAGTTGCGGGAAAAAGACAATTTTTTTTTTTTTTGCACAAAGTTGTCACTAAATGATATATTGCTCAAACATGCCATGGGCATATGTGGAATTACACCCCAAAATACATTCTGTTGCTTCTCCTGAGTACGGGGATACCACATGTGTGAGACTTTTTGGGAGCCTAGCCGTTTACGGGACCCCAAAAACCAAGCACCGCCTTCAGGCTTTCTAAGGGTGTAAATTTTTGATTTCACTCCTCACTGCCAATCACAGTTTTGGAGGACATGGAATGCTCAGATGGCACAAACCCCCCCAAATTACCCCATTTTGGAAAGTAGACACCCCTATTTGCTGAGAGGTATGGTGAGTATTTTGCAGATCTCACTTTTTGTCACAAGGATTTGAAAATTGAAAAAAAAAAAAAAAAAAAAAAAAATTTATTTCTTTATTTTCAAAAACAAATGAGAGCTGTAAAATACTCACCATGACTCTCAGCAAATAGTGTAGGGTGTCTACTTTCCAAAATGGGGTAATTTAGGGGGGTTTTGTGCTATCTTGGCATTTTATGGCATTCTAAACTGTGATAGGTAGTGATGAGTGAAATCAAAAATCAAAAATTTGCGCCCTTAGAAATCCTGAAGGCGGTGCTTGGGTTTTGGGGCCCCGTACGTAGCTAGGCTCCCAAAAAGTCCCACACATGTGGTATTTTCGTACTCAGGAGAAGCAGCAAAATGTATTTTGGGGTGCAATTTCACATATAACCATGGCATGTGTGAGCAATATATAATTTAGTGACAACTTTTTGTAAAAAAAATTATTAATTTTTTGTCATTATTCAATCACTTGAGACAAAAAAATTAAATATTCAATGGGCTCAACATGCCTCTCAGCAAATAGCTTGGGGTGTTTACTTTCCAAAATGGGGTCATTTGGGGGGGGGGGGGGTTGTGCCATCTTGGCATTTTATGGCCTTCAAAACTGTGATAGGTAGTGATAGGTAGTGAGGAGTGAAATCAAAAATGTATGCCCTTAGAAATCTTGAAGGCAGTGCTTGGTTTTCGGGGTCCCGTACGCAGCTAGGTTCCCAAAAAGTCCCACACATGTGGTATCTCTGTACTCAGGAGAAGCAGCAGAATGTAGTTTGGGGTGTAATTTCACATATGCCCATGGCATGTGTGAGCAATATATCATTAAGTAACAACTTTGTGCTAAAAAAAAAAAGTTTGTCATATTCCCACAACTTGTGGCAAAATATAAAATATTCCATGAACTCAACATTCCTCTCAGCAAATAGCTTGGATGTCTACTTTCCAAAATGGGGTCATTTGGGGGGGTTTTGTGCCATTTTGCCATTTTATGGCCTTCGAAACTGTGATAGGTATTGGGGAGTGAAATCAAAAATTTGCACCCTTAGAAATCCTGAAGGCGGCCGGTGATTGGTTTCGGGGGCCCCCGTACACGGCTAGGTTCCAAAAAAGTCCCACACATGTGGTGTCCCCGTACTCAGGGGAAGCAGCAAAATGTATTTTGGGGTGCAATTCTACATATAATCATGGCATGTGTGAGCAATATATCATTTAGTGACAACTTTTTGTAATTTTTTTTTTGTCATTATTCAATCACTTGGGACAAAAAAAAATATTCAATGGGCTCAACATGCCTCTCAGCAATTTCCTTGGGGTGTCTACTTTCCAAAATGGGGTCATTTGGGGGGGTGGTTTTGTACTGCTCTGCCATTTTAGCACCTCAAGAAATGAGAAAGGCAGTCATAAATTAAAAGCTGTGTAAATTCCAGAAAATGTACCCTAGTTTGTAGACGCTATAACTTTTGCGCAGACCAATAAATGTACGTTTTTTGATATTTTTTTACTAAAGACATGTGGCTGAATACATTTTGGCCTAAATATATTACTAAGATTGAGATTATTAGATTTTTCTTATAACAAAAAGTAGAAAATATAATTTTTACTCTTTCGTCCATGGACCGACACAGCTTCTCTATTGACATAGTGGGTATTATCTGTTAATTAGGAGTGACTAGGCAGAAAACTTGTAAAAAGTGTTAAATCACACCTTCTAAAGTACCGCCCAGGGGGCGGACCCTCTGGGTATATCCCCTCAGTCTGCATCTCGCAGATCAGTTTTTTTCTGTCTAGCAAGAAGTAGGACATGGCTCCCTTCGGGCCCATCGGTCCGGGGGAAAAAGATATTACTCTTTCGTCCATGGACCGACACAGCTTCTCTATTGACAAAGTGGGTATTATCCGTTAATTAGGAGTGACTAGGCAGAAAAACTTGTAAAAAGTGTTGCATCACACCTTCTACAGTACCGCCCAGGGGGCGGACCCTCTGGGTATACCCTCTCAGTCTGCACATCGCAGATCAGTTTTTTTCTGTCTAGCAAGGAGTAGGACATGGCTCCCTTCGGGCCCATTGGTCCGGGGAAAAAAGATATATATATATATATATATATATATATATTTTTTTGCTACATTTGTTGTTTCCTGCGACCTTCGATCAACTGCCGACTGGGTGACAGGCTGGATCCTCAATCCTTGTAGTCTCCCCAGTTTCGGCCATCGAGCGTGTGTCGACCCTAGCTACGCGCTGGGTTTTCCACGACATGCCCGTCGCTCCACGGGTGGCCGGTGAGCCTACGCTCCAGGGCCTGCATCGGACCGCTCAGCTTCGGCTGACCTTACGGCCGAGTCGCAGCAGCCTGGCCGGTGAGCTTACGCTCCAAGGCTTGCATTCGGACCGCTCAGCTTCGGCTGACCTTACGGCCGAGTCGCAGCAGCCTGTCCGGTGAGCGTCATGCTCCAGGGCATACATATGATCGTCCCTTCTGGGTCCAATCACAGCATGCCTGGCCAACAGTCACCTTCCGTGCGTGGACGATGATCTGTTTGGAATGTCTTCCAGCAGAATACATGCAGGATAGGTAAGTAAAACTCCCCTGCCTCGGCTGGGTGATTTAGCTGGACATTCCTGGAGAGATCAAGTAAGTGGTTGTGGCCCCTTTCTTCCCTCTCTCCCTGCCTTTCCCTCCTCCCTGGGCTTCAAGCTAAAGGTTGCTGGGTGCTGGGGGTCACCTAGGGGGTCCCACTGGAGCGGGGCTGGCTGTAACTAACATTTAAAAGAAATGTCATTTTTGCTTACCTGTGTTTCTGTGTCTCCATGCTGTCGGTGGCCATTTTGAGGTGGTCCATGCCAAGTTTGGCCTCTTGTAACTGCCTGGCGGCCATCTTCCTGTGGTTCGGCCACACCCACTGGCCCCTATCAGGTGATCGGCGGCCATGTTTGTCCACCCTGTATGCAGATATTGCCGTTCGGCGGCCATCTTTTTGTGGGCTATGGCTGCCTGACCTCTATCTTCTGTCGGCGGCCATTTTCTTAGAGCCCACATTATCTTCCATACAGACGTTTTTGGCAACCATTTTGCGAGAGCCTCCGGCCTCTAGGGTGCATTACACTGGCGCGAAAATTCACACAGCGCTGATAAAAGAAGCAGACTGACACAGCAGCAAGGGGACAGCATCACAGGCGCAGCATAGCAGTACCTATCCAGGGTGGTGAGTCCTCTGGGTAACCCAGCATCTCTGCAGCGCAGGAGGGTGGCCTATTGATATCTTGCCTGGAGCCCTGTGAGTGTCAGCGTGTGGTCAGCATGGCATCTGAGCCAGATGTCTTCTCCCCTGAAACACCAGATTTAGCAGCTGGTGTCCCTGAGGTGTCTATGGACGCTATGTCGGCAATCCTAGAGGCAGTTGCTGCCAGGGTGGAAGCAGCACACGGGAATACAGGGGGTAATAAACGCCCCCGTCCCCTGCAATCTTCTGGGGATATTTCTGATGCAGAACCAGGTCCAGCTACGGCTCATGACCCAGATTCTGATGCATCAGAGACTGCAGACCGTGACCGATCGGACAGTGAGGAGGACTCCAAGTCCAGGTCAGTACGCGAGACGGCTTTGGTATCTGACCTTATTACTGCAGTGCGGGATACGCTAAAGTTGGAAAATACTGCAGAAGCAGCGGAGACTCCGGTCCACTTTGGGTTTCATAAACCTGCCCGCACTGCTAAGGTGTTCCCTTGTGTGTCTTATTTTGATAAACTCTTATACAAGGAATGGGAGAACCCACTGAGGGTCTTTACAGCCCCAAAGAGGTTTGCGGTACGGTACCCCTTTGAGGAGAGTTTTCTGAAGAAATGGACCTCTCCCCCTATAGTGGACCCTCCGGTGTCCAGACTTAATAGAGCCACCACAATTCCAGTAGAAGGGGCTCCTGTTTTCAAGGACCCTGTGGATAAGAAGGCTGAAGCACTCGCTCGCTACCTATACTCAGTGGTAGGCTCGGCAGTATGCCCGGCATTGGCGGGGGCCCTAGTGTCTCAGACACTTACTGAATGGGCAAGATTGCTACTCCAGGGGTTAAGGAGCGAGATGCTCCTCCTGATGAGATAACTTTGGCCGACCAGTTGGTCCAGAGCCTTAAGTCTGTCTGCGAGTCAGACATGGATACTATTCCCCTGCTGTCAAAAGCTTCGGTTTATGCAGTAGCAATACGCCGCCTGATCTGGCTAAAGGGCTGGTCTGCGGACCAGACCTCCAAGAAAGCCCTGTTGGATCTGCCTTTTAAGGGCGACAGACTTTTTGGGGCCTCTTTGGATGACATCATCAAGGATGCCACAGGAGGTAAAAGCACTTTGCTTCCTAAAACTAGCAAGGGTAGGGGCCACGCCAAGGGCAAGGGCCCTCCTTTACTGCACGCAAGCGTTTTTTTCATCCCCCTAGGGCGACAGGGAAAAGACCCAAGGCCGACAAGGCGCCTGCCCAAGGACAAAAGCGTCCTTGGTCCCGCAAACCCAACAAGCCTGCGGACAAATCTGCGTCTGCATGAAGGTCCGCTCCCACCCAGCTCTCGGGTGGGGGGACGTCTTCGCAAATTCGCTACTCAGTGGACAGCTCTAGTCTCCGACAGGTGGGTTTGCGAAGTAATCTCCTCAGGCTACAAGATTAGAATTTCTCTCTTGTCCACCGGACAGATTCGTCACCTCCAATCTCCAGCTACTACCGACCCATTGGGAGGCCCTGTATGGGGCAGTCCAGGGTCAGCTGGAACGTAGGGTAGTTATTCCAGTTCCAGAACAGGAACGGGGTCAGGGTTTTTACTCAAATCTGCTCATTGTGACGAATAAGGATGGGGTTTGTCCAATCTTAGATCTCAGGGCCCTCAATTGCTTTGTGAAGGTACAAAGATTTTGTATGGAGTCGGTTCGATCTGTAGTCACGGCTCTCCATCCGGGGGACTTCATGGCCTCCTTGGACATCAAGGACACATACCTGCATGTCCCCATATACTCCAGACACAAGAGGTTTCTGCGATTTGCAATCAGGAAGAACCACTTTCAGTTCGTGGCCCTCCCGTTTGGCCTTGCTTCAGCACTCAGGACGTTCACCAAGGTGCTCGCTCAGATTCTGGCACTTCTAAGACAGCGGGGTATCGCTATCGTGGGCTACTTGGACGACCTTCTTCTGAAGGCCCCTTCAAGCTCAGAATTAGAGGTCAGCGTGTCCAATACCTGTCAGACTCTTTGAGACTGTGGTTGGATACTAAACACGCAAAAGTCAGTATTGGTGCCCACTCAACGCCTAGTGTACCTGGGGTTGATTCTGGATTCCTCAGAGGCAAAGGTATTCCTCCCTGTGGAGAAGTTGCAGACCCTTCGGGCTGCAGTGCAGCAGCTGACTTCCAAGAGTTGGTCGTCACTCCGTTTTTTGCATGCGAGTGTTAGGCCCCATGGTAGCCTCTTTCGAGGCGGTCCCATATGCTCAATATCACACTCGGGTTTTACAGAAAGAAGTTCTGTCCAGATGGAACAAATGTCCATCATCTCTCGATTATCAAATCCGAGTAAGCCACCTAGTCAGGAGATCCCTGGTATGGTGGCTGACATCACCGGCTCTTCTGGCCGGGAAGTAATTTCTTCCGGTTTACTGGATAGAGATCACGACGGACGCCAGCCTTACAGGTTGGGGGGAGTCTGGGGTGTTCAGTCGGTGCAAGGTTGCTGGACCCCAGAGGAATACCGCCTACAGATCAATGTCCTGGAAATCCGGGCGATCAGGCTGTGCCTCTTCAGATGGTCTCAGAGGCTGCAAGGGCATCCAGTCAGGATCCAGTCAGACAATGCCACAGCAGTGGCATATGTCAATCATCAAGGAGGAACAAGAAGCTCAGCTGCAGCATCGGAGGTCGCTCGGATCCTGAGGTGGGCAGAGAGGAATGTACCGGCACTGTCGGCCATGTACATTCCGGGTGTGGAAAACTGGCAGGCGGACTACCTGAGTCGCCAAATGCTGGACCAGGGAGAATGGTCCAGAGTGGAGGCAGAGGGAATTCCACTGATCCTAATCGCTCCAGATTGGCCTCAGCATCCTTGGTACGCTGATCTAGTATGTCTGGTAGCAGACGTCCCCTGGCGCCTACCACTACGGAAGGACCTGCTATCGCAAGGTCCCATACTCCATCCTGCTTTGCGGTCACTAGCTTTAACGGCATGGCTATTGAAAGCCAGGTACTGAGAGACCGGGGCCTATCAGATTCAGTAATCTCTACTATGAGAAGTGCTCGGAAGCCGTCCTCTAGGAAGGTTTATCACCGCACTACTCTGCTTGGTGTCTTGATTGCTGTTGAACCCTGAACCCCTTGCGGTTTGATCTGCTTCTGTTCCCTGCGTTCCTGACTCTGTGCCTGTATCGTGTTCCTGTGTTTGACCCGGCTTCCTGACCTCGCTTCTATCTCCAGTCCTGACTCTGGCTTATTTGACCCTGCTCAGTTACCTGTCTGATCATCTGTTGCCAAGACCCAGCCTGGACTCTGACTACTCTCTGTCTGCCGTTTATGCTGTTTACCCTGATGTGAATGACCTGGCTTGTCTGACTCCGCTGCTCTGCATACCTACACCTGCTGACCTGCATCCGCGGTCCCGCACACCTGCACCTGCTGACCTGCATCCGCTGCTCTGCATACCTGCGCCTGCTGACCTGCATCCACTGCTCTGCATACCTGCACCTACTGACCTGCATCCGCTGCTCTCGGTTCCAGCTGTTCCAGCTTTCGCTTGGCTTTATTATAACCAGCCAAGAGGACCAAGCAGGCACCCTTACCTCACTGCGCTCTTACCACCACTGTCCCCACTCCAGTGGTCTCTGAGCCGGGGTTTTACGGGAGGTCTCCCTCTGCACTTCAGGCTCACACCGAAGGTATGTGACAGTATCAAACCGCCATGTCTGAGCCTGCAAGAGGGACCTCGCCTATGGATGACGTCAGTCAGCACCTCGCAGCCCTCACCCGGGTCGTGAAGTCTCTACAAGGCAGTTACGTTCAAGTGGATAGGCAGACGCAAACCCAGGCCATCACTGCAGACTCACCTTCAGTCCCAACTTACTCCTCTGGAATGCCACCACCTCCTGAGCCTAGGGTCCCCGTTCCCGATAAGTTTTCTGGGGATCGAAGCAAATTCCGGGTGTTTCGCAACGCATGTGAACTATACTTTTCCTTACTACCTCAGACTTTTTCATTAGAGGTCACCAAAGTAGGGTTTGTTATTGCTCTACTACAGGGGGAACCTCAGGCTTGGGCCCACCATCTGCTGGAAGTCCGCCATGAAGCTCTGGACTCTCTGTCATATTTTCTTGATGCCATGGCTCGACTTTATGATGACCCTCAACGGACTTCCACTGCCAAGGCTGCCCTTCACACGCTCCAGCAAGACCGCAGAGCGGTCGAGGATTATGTGACTGATTTCAGACGCTGGAGCGCGGATGCCCAGTGGAATGATGCAGCCCTACAGCACCAGTTCCGTCTCGGTCTCTCTAAAGGGACTGAAAGATGAGTTAGCCCGGGTCGGTGTTCCTGATGCCCTAGAGACTTTAATCACCCTGTCTATTCAGATAGGCCGACAACTCCGGGAGCGCAGAACAGAGATGGCTACCCAGCAGCTCCGTCCAGCCTGGATGCTACCCCGGGTGTCTCCTGCTGTTGCCAGTTCAGTTCCAGTCAACTCCTTACCTGCCAATCAGACTTCGGTTACCATAAAGCCGAGACAGCTTGGACTGATGAGACCTTCCCTGTCGGCCGAAGAACGGCTTTGCCGACGACAGAATAATCTTTGTTTATATTGTGGAGAAGCCGGCCATTACGTTTCCTCATGTCCTGCTAAGCTGCGCAAGGTCCCAGCTACCTCTTCTCCAAGTGGTCCACCTCCCTCTGCCAATGCCACCCACCTGGCCCTACCTATCTCGTTCCAATTGCCAGGAAGGAAAATACCAGTCACCGCGATAATTGACTCAGGAGCATGTATTTGTTTCATCGATCTTAACTTTGCAGCACAACAGCACATCCCACTCCAGCCAAAGACCCAGGGACTTTCCATCTTTTTAGCAGATGGGTCCCGTATTAAGTCAGGGGTAGTGACTCAAGAAACCCCTCCTTTGCTTGTAACCACCTCTACAGATCATAAGGAACTATTAAGCCTGAATGCCATTGCATCCCCTCTGTTTCCAGTCATCTTGGGTCTACCCTGGCTTCAGGCCCATAACTCGCAGATTGATTGGGGGTCCGGGAGTATTAGGTTCCAGTCGCCTTATTGCCAACACCACTGCATGCCTCCATGTCTCAGCACTTCTGGTCCTCTGTTATGCCTGGAGCCGGATTCAGAGGTACGCGCAGCTGTGCCCAAACAATACCATGGATTCCTGGACGTTTGCAGCAAACAGGGAGCTGAGACCCTTCCGCCTCATTGTCCATATGATTGTCGAGCTTCTCCCTGGGGCTGAAATCCCCGTTGGACGGATCTTCCCCTTATCTAAACGGGAGCTAGAGGTTCTGAAAGAGTATGTTGACGAAAACCTAAAGAGGGGGTTCATCCGTCCTTCCACTTCTCCAGCAGGGGCGGGAATCTTTTTTGTGGAGAAAAAGGACCATTCTCTCCGGCCCTGTGTGGACTACCGGGAATTAAATAAAATTACGGTCAAGAAACGGTACCCTCTGCCCCTGGTACCCAAACTCTTTCAGAGGCTCAGGACCTCTTCTGTGTTTACCAAACTAGACCTATGGGGGGTGTACAACCTGGTTCGCATCCGCGCAGGGGATGAATGGAAAACTGCTTTTCGGACCAGGTTCGGCCATTACGAATACCTAGTAATGCCCTTTGGCCTATGTAACGCCCCTGCTACTTTTCAGCATCTATTAAATTACATTTTTAGGGACTGCCTGGACATTTACGTAATTGTCTATCTAGACGATATTTAGATTTTTTCCACTTCAATTGAGCAGCACCGGGAACATGTCACGAACGTACTCTGTCGACTCCGTCAACATGGACTGTACGCAAAACCAGAAAAGTGCGAATTCGAGCGACAGAGTATTCAGTTCCTCGGCCTGGTAATTTCAACAGAGGGATTCAAGATGGATCCGCAAAAGGTTTCAGCTATTCTGGATTGGCCTGCACCTTCAGACAAGAAGGGGGTGCAGCGCTTTGTTGGCTTCGCCAACCTCTACTGGAGGTTCATCAAGGGATTCTCCGCTATTATTTCCCCAATTACGCAGCTGACCAGGCAGAATGTCCGGTTTTGTTGGAATCCCGAGGCACAGGCTGCCTTCACAAATTTAAAAGGACTGTTCACGTCAGCTCCTATTCTGAGTCACCCTGACCCTGCTCTACCTTATCCACTTGAGGTAGATGCCTCAGAGACAGCGGTAGGAGCCATTATCTCTCAACGCCAGGGTCTCAAGGACTTGATGCACCCAATAGCCTTCTTCTCTCGTAAGCTTACACCGGCCGAGAAGAACTATGACGTGGGGGACCGGGAGCTCCTGGCCATCGAGTCCGCCCTTGAAGAATGGAGGTATCTGTTGGAAGGAGCGGCGCATCCCATACTCATTTATACAGACCACAAAAACCTGGAGTATTTTAGAGCTGCCAAGCATCTGAGACCACGCCAGGCATGATGAGCTTTATTCTTCTCTAGGTTTTCATTTCACATTACTTACCGGCCGGGCTCAAAGAACACCAAACCAGACGCCCTTTCTCGCATGTTCGATGATCCAAAAGAAGTGTCAGCTCCAGATACCATCCTATCGGAAGGTAACTTTCTACTCTTGCAAACAAATCTAATGTCTGGCTTGAAGCAAGCTTCAGCAAATATGTCAGGGCCTCCTAGGATTACCCTGTTACCCAAGGATGGGTTACTATGGAAAGACAACAAGATCTTTGTACCAGAAGAAGTCAGAGTAACAGTATTAAATCTGTGCCATGATCATTCCCTGGCTGGCCACTTCGGAATGCATAAAACCCAGGAACTAATTCAACGCACGTTTTGGTGGCCGGATCTTGAAAGGAACTGCAGGGAGTATGTAAATTCATGTGCCACCTGTACCCGTAGTAAGACCGCTAGAAGCAAGGCCTGGGGTCTGCTCAGACCCTTACCAGTTCCTGATCGATCCTGGCAAAGGATTGCTATGGACTTCATAGTGGAACTTCCCCCATCAGAAGGTTGCTCAGCCATTTTTGTGGTGGTCGACCGTTTATCTAAAATGGCCCACTTCGTGCCACTGAAGAGCACGCCATCTGCCATGGAAACTGCCCAGGTCTTCATAAAAGAGATAGTAAGGTTACATGGGGTTCCAACAGACATTGTTTCAGACAGAGGGGTGCAGTTCACCTCTCGCTTCTGGAATGCTTTGTGCAAGGTTCTGAAGATCGAGCTGTCCATGTCCTCTGCCTATCATCCTCAGACCAATGGGCAAACCGAGAGGACGAACCAAACGCTCGAGCGATATCTCCGATGCTTTACCACCTTTGTTCAAGATGACTGGGTAACACTACCACCCCTGGCGGAGTTTGGCTTTAATAATGCCAGTCACTCGGCTACAGGTCAGTCTATGTTTTTCTCCAACTACAGGTCCCACCCGACCTTTCTACCTGATCTCATTTCTGATTCAACAGTCCCAGCAGTCCAGAGTACCGTTGATTTTCTGACCCGTAACAACAAAATATTACAGAAAGCCTTGACCAAGGCGCAGGCAACCAATAAAAGGATATTTGACAGAAAGAGGAGGGGGGAATTATGCCTTCAACAAGGCGATCAAGTATGGCTGTCTACCACCAACCTTAGGATGACCTGCCCCGCAAGGAAACTGGCACCCAAGTTCATCGGCCCCTTCCCAGTAAAACGGAAATTAAATGAAGTCTCCTATAAACTTTCTTTACCAGATTCATTGAAGGTTCACCCAGTGTTTCACGTGTCACTACTGAAACCTACAGTGCCGGATCCCTTCCAAAACAGGGGATCAGGACCGCCTGAACCTGTAATGGTTGAAGGGGATGAGGAGTTCGAGGTGGAGGCCGTCTTGGACTGTAGAAGAAGGGGGAACCAACTTCAATTCCTGATTAAGTGGAAGGGGTATGGTCTGGAGGAGAACTCCTGGGAACCCCAACGGAACATTCATGCCCGAGAGTTAATCCAGGCCTTTTTTCGCAGTCACCCCCAGAAAAGAGCTCTCTCGGGCACCCGGAGGTTGCCCTTAAGGGGGGGCACTGTCAGAGACGTACTGGACTTGAGCCTGGGACCTCTTCTGTGTCTGGCATTGAATCTTCCCACTGAGCTATCTGGGATGCTGGACAGTTCCCTGCCTGATCTGCTGGATAACCTATCTGATCCATTAGACTACTCTGCTTGGTGTCTTGATTGCTGTTGAACCCTGAACCCCTTGCCCCTCCCATGAACTTCCTATAAAAGACGTTCCAGAGATGATGCCCCTTGCGGTTTGATCTGCTTCTGTTCCCTGCGTTCCTGACTCTGTGCCTGTATCGTGTTCCTGTGTTTGACCCGGCTTCCTGACCTCGCTTCTATCTCCAGTCCTGACTCTGGCTTATTTGACCCTGCTCAGTTACCTGTCTGATCATCTGTTGTCAAGACCCAGCCTGGACTCTGACTACTCTCTGTCTGTCGTTTATGCTGTTTACCCTGATATGAATGACCTGGCTTGTCTGACTCCGCTGCTCTGCATACCTACACCTGCTGACCTGCATCCGCGGTCCCGCACACCTGCACCTGCTGACCTGCATCCGCTGCTCTGCATACCTGCGCCTGCTGACCTGCATCCACTGCTCTGCATACCTGCACCTACTGACCTGCATCCGCTGCTCTCGGCTGCAGCTGTTCCAGCTTTCGCTTGGCTTTTTTATAACCAGCCAAGAGGACCAAGCAGGCACCCTTACCTCACTGCGCTCTTACCACCACTGTCCCCACTCCAGTGGTCTCCGAGCCAGGGTTTTACGGGAGGTCTCCCTCTGCACATCAGGCTCACACCGAAGGTATGTGACAGTATCAAACCGCCATGTCTGAGCCTGCAAGAGGGACCTCGCCTATGGATGACGTCAGTCAGCACCTCGCAGCCCTCACCCGGGTCGTGAAGTCTCTTCAAGGCAGTTACGTTCAAGTGGATAGGCAGTATGGTAGCAGACGTCCCCTGGCGCCTACCACTACGGAAGGACCTGCTATCGCAAGGTCCCATACTCTATCCTGCTTTGCGGTCACTAGCTTTAACGGCATGGCTATTGAAAGCCAGGTACTGAGAGACCGGGGCCTATCAGATTCAGTAATCTCTACTATGAGAAGTGCTCGGAAGCCGTCCTCTAGAAAGGTTTATCACCGCACTTGGAAGGCCTACATCTCCATGTGTGAGGAAATGAAATGGCATCCGCGTACTTATTTGGTTCCAGAATCCTGCTGTTTTTACAGCATGGGGTGGACCAAGGGCTTGCCTTAAGTACGATTAAGGGACAGATATCTGCCCTGGCTGTCTTTTTTCAGTGACCCCTGGCGACTCAGGCAGATCGAGGACCTCGACAATCAGGGAAGGAGACACAACATCAGAGTGAGAGGAGTCCCTGAGTCTATCACACCAGAGCAGGTCAGGCCGGCCCTCTCCTCCATCTTTAACAACCTACTAGACAGGCCTGAGGCCTCTCCGATCGAGTTTGATAGAGCCCACAGAGCTCTCAGACCCAGAGCCCTTGTCAGGGATGTACTGGACTTGAGCCTGGGACCTCTTCTGTGTCTGGCGTTGAATCTTCCCACTGAGCTATCTGGGATGCTGGACAGTTCCCTGCCTGATCTGCTGGATAACCTAGCTGATCCATTAGACTACTCTGCTTGGTGTCTTGATTGCTGTTGAACCCTGAACCCCTTACTCCTCCCATGAACTTCCTATAAAAGATGTTCCAGAGATGTTGCCCCTTGTGGTTTGATCTGCTTCTGTTCCCTACGTTCCTGACTCTGTGCCTGTATCGTGTTCCTGTGTTTGACCCGGCTTCCTGACCTCGCTCCTATATCCAGTCCTGACTCTGGCTTATTTGACCCTGCTCAGTTACCTAACTAAGACTAAGACTAGGATTGGGACTTTAAATGAGGCAATGGCTAAATATACCTCCATCCCAGGTATTTTAGAGAGAGAACTTTAGGGTGGGACTTTGAATGAAGCATACTGTAAACTTGAAGGAACCAGTCAATGTAAACATGATTTATTAATGCAAGAGAGGCATACATACACATGCAAAATAGTAACATTTTATGATAATAGGTCATGATATAGGGGGCTAGACAGTGCATGGTAATACATAAATGTCTCCACATACATACATAGTAACAGACCTTGGGCATGTAGACCAAAATTGCATAGGTAACATATAAATATAGTAACAATATTGAAATGGTTCATTATGGTAAAATACAGATATTGAATTTAGAACTGTGACGTAGCATCATCATATCAAAGCTCTACGCGTTTTGTGATTTAAAAAAACACCCGTCAGGAGCAGATGCATAGTAAGGGGGTATCTATAATGAGATAAAATGCCATAATGATATAATAATGTAAAAAATATAAACTTATAGAACCACAGAAGAAAGAGGGGGAACAAACAAGGTACCAAGCACTCTCACCTATCTGTATTGTAGAAATATAGTTGTAAGATAATATCCAAGGTAGCGGGCAACTATAGAGAACATCATCCCCGGGAGCTGAGACGGTAGTGCCCATGACACGGCAATGGCACCAGCAGCCTGTTGTAGGGATAGGAAACATGTGGCCAGTTGTCAACTGGGGTGGGCATGGTGGATAATGTCGTTAAGTTAGTAAACGCATTTTCAGTGGTATCTGTGGAATTGGAAAAGAATCATAAACTAGTAGACCAGTTGGTAAACTGGAAAAGATGAAGGTAATAGGAGTGAGGGCATCAAGGTGACTAGGTACATAAATAATGGGGTGACCATGAAAAGTATTCAATGAAAAACCAAGGGAGTGTTGTAAAGTAACAAGGTGAGACATAGGTACCTGATAGGGCAGTGATGGTGAACCTTGGCACCCCAGATGTTTTGGAACTACATTTCCCATGATGCTCACGCACTCTGCAGTGTAGTTGTGCATCATGGGAAATGTAGTTCCAAAACATCTGGGGTGCCAAGGTTTGCCATCACTGTGATAGGGTATGTAGGAGAATTGATCCAAGGTGCAACAGTGTCAGCCAGGGAGGACAAATTAAGGTGATGGCGCTGGGCAGAGAAGATGTATATAACAGCCGTGAATGGGAGGCGACCGTCTCGTCACGCAGCGTCACAGAGGGGTGGAGCCAACTGACTGAGCAACGTACCATGCTCGGCCTTTGGCGCCAAAACTCCCTCGTGGTAGACGCGAGATGAACAATCAAGTCAGCGGCGTGGCGTCAATAATGACGTCAGCCGATTGGCATGTGGGCGTGGCGTAGACGCGCAACGTACGCCTAACCCGTCCCCTCACAGGGGGAGGGGGGGAAGAGGCAACAGAGGGCTTCGCAGCTCCCAGGGAAGATGAGGCTAGAGCCTAACCCCACTGCAGAACCTGGTCTCTGTATATAAAGGGAAAACATATGGGCAGATGGTGGGTCACAATTATTGGTAAAAAATGGTAGCTTCCATCCCCAAAAACAGTTTAAATAACTAAGACTAAGACTAGGATTGGGACTTTAAATGAGGCAATGGCTAAATATACCTCCATCCCAGGTATTTTAGAGAGAGAACTATAGGGTGAGACTTTGAATGAAGCATACTGTAAACTTGAAGGAACCAGTCAATGTAAACATGATTTATTAATGCAAGAGAGGCATACATACACATGTAAAATAGTAACATTTTATGATAATAGGTCATGATATAGGGGGCTAGACAGTGCATGGTAATACATAAATGTCTCCACATATATACATAGTAACAGACCTTGGGTAGTGATGAGCCGAACACCCCCGGGTTCGGTTCGCACCAGAACCCACGAACGGACCGAACGTTCGTACGAACATTAGAACCCTATTAAATACAATGGATGCGAACGTTCGAATTCTAAAGTGCTAATTATAACGACTATTATGCATGTTATTGTCCTAAAAAGGGTTTGGGAACCCAGGTTCTGCACCAGGGGACATGTATCAATGCAAAAAGAAGTTTTAAAAACGGTCGTTTTTCGGGAGCAGTCATTTTAATGATGCATAAAGTGAAAAAAAAAAAGTCAAATATTCCTTTAAATATCGTACCTGGGGGGTGTCTAAAGTATGCCTGTGAAGTGCCACGTGTTTCCCGTGTTTAGAACTGTCCCTGCACAAAATGACACTTCTAAAGGAAAAAAAAAACATTTAAAACTGCTTGCGGCTTTAATGTAATGTCTGGTCCCGGTAATATGGATGAAAATCTTTAAGAAAAATTGCATAGCTACCCCATGACCCCCCCCCACCACCCCAGCCCATTACCAGCCCCTTTGGGTCTTGTATGGATATTAAGGGGAACACCGCACACAAAATAAAAAAGGCCCTATATACTCTGAACAGCCGTATACAGGCGGTGCATACAAGACAGGGACTGTAGGTTTGTTCTTATGTAGAATGTGTTTGTAATTTTGAACAGGTACATTGTTTAAGTGTAGCTCCAGCCCAAAAATCTATTTTAAAATTTTTGGAAAACATAGGTAAGGGTTATCACCCCTGTAACATTTGTTTTGCTGTCTGTGCCCCTGTTCAGAACATTTCACCTCACTTTCCGTCCCAATGACAACTGTTTTTGAAATGTGGTGTTTTTCTTGAAACAAGGATTGGTGATAAAGCATCAGTACAGAGGAGACACCTTTCTCCCATATTAATTCTTACAGGAGAGAATTTTCCTTCCTAGGGGTAGATTTCCTCTCACTTCCTGTTGTCTTCTTGCGTTTGCAAGTAGGAGTCGTTTGTAAGTTGGATGTTTGAAAGTAGGGACCTGCCGTATATATTCTGCAGAAATAGGCCCCTTAGTTGTTGGTGTTGGCACAACACTGTAAGCACTCACAGTTACTCTTGGTTGGTGCTGGAACGCCCTGCTGTCAACTATTATATCAGGAATTGTAATTACATATAATTGTTGAGTAGTGGTAGTAAAAATTGGGCCTTTGATGGTGGTGCTGGTGCCACAACACTGTAAGCCCTGACAGTTACTCTTGGTGGGTGCAGCAATGGGCCCTGCTGTGAATTATTAGATCAAGAATTGTAATTGCATGTCCCTGTTGAACAGGGGCTGAAAAATTGGGCCTTTCGTGGTGGGGGTGGTGTTGCCACAACACTGTAAGCCCTCAGAGTTACTCTTGGTGGGTGCAGGAATGGGCCCTGCTGTGAATTATTAGATCAAGAATTGTAATTACATGCCCCTTTTGAACAGGGGCTGAAAAATTGGGCCTTTCGTGGTGGTGGTGGTGGTGGCGTTGCCACAACACTGTAAGCCCTCAGAGTTACTCTTGGTGGGTGCAGCAATGGGCCCTGCTGTGAATTATTAGATCAAGAATTGTAATTACATGCCCCTGTTGAACAGGGGCTGAAAAATTGGGCCTTAGGCACTGGTGGCACAACACTGCAACCCCTCACAAATACTGTACTTGGAGCACAGCAATGAGCCCTGTTGCAAAGTATTGCTTCAAAAATTGTAATTACACGCCCCTGTTAAACAGGGGCTGAAAAATTGGGCCTTAGCCACTGGTGGCGGCACCCATAAACAAAAATGATCTTCCAAGCTATCATCATCAATCGTATCATTGAGGACTCGGAGGAGGAGGATAGCCAGTCAACATAACAGCACAGGCACTCAGCATCAGCATCAGTCTTGAAGGGATGTGACATGTTAAAATCAATTAGTCTGTTATATCAGCATCAGGTGTGTGGTAGCTGGTGGTGATCCAAGACTGGTTCATCTTGATGAAAGTCAGTCGATCAACCGAGTCGGTGGACAGGCGCACCCTGTGATCCGTGACAAATCCTCCAGCAGCACTGAATGTGCGTTCGAAAGAACGCTGGATGCAGGACAGGCCAGTAGCTCAATTGCATACTGTGCAAGCTCTGGCCAGTGATCCATCCTCAAGACCCAGTAAGCCAGAGGATTTTCGGTGGGGAAGGTGTCCAAGTCTGACCTTGCCCCTAGATATTCCTGCACCATGTTTATCAGACGCTGGCGATGGTTGCTGGAACCGATCATACTTTGGGGCTGCGGACTAAAGAATTGTCTGAACGCATCGGTCAGACGGCCACCTTCCCCACCGCTCCTTCTTTGACTGGCCGAAGCCTCAGCAACTCGTTGTCCAGGACCAGGAGTTTGTAACCTCCCAGTCTCTGGGAACGCGTTGCACAGACCTTTCTGCAAGGCCTCCCGGAGTTGTCTCATCCTCTGCTCCCTCTGCGACGGTAACATAAGGTCCGCAACCTTACCCTTGTACCGTGGATCAAGGAGAGTGGCCAGCCAGTAATGGTCCCTCTCCTTGATCCGAAGAATACGAGGATCCTTCCGCAGACTTTGCAGGATCAGGGAGGCCATGCAGCGTAGGTTAGCTGAGGCATTCGGTCCGGAGTCCTCTGGGTCACTAAGGACGACATGATCCGCAGCCACCTCCTCCCAGCCACGTACAAGTCCACTGGTTTCTTGGGACTGTAAATCATCCCTAAAAGACTGCTGCTGATGATGCTGAGTGCCAGCCTCCACCTCCATGCTGACACAATCCTCCTCCTCCTCCTCCTCTTCCTGTGCGATGGGTGGGACAGAAGGAACACTGTCTGGGTAAAGGGGGCCTTGAGAGGCAAGGAAGTCCTCCTCTTCCTGCCTCTGTTCTGCCTCAAGTGCCCTGTCCATTATTCCACGCAGCGTGTGCTCCAACAGGTGGACAAGAGGTACAGTGTCACTGATGCATGCACTGTCACTGCTCACCATCCTCGTGGCCTCCTCAAATGGTGCCAGGACAGTGCATGCATCCCTGATCATGCCCCACTGGCGTGGAGAAAAAAACCAAGCTCCCCTGACCCTGTCCTGGTGCCGTAGTCGCACAGGTACTCATTGATGGCCCTCTGCTGCGTGTGCAGCTGCTGCAGCATGGCCAACGTTGAGTTCCACCTGGTGGGCATGTCACATATAAGGCGGTTCTTGGGCAGGTTCAACTCCTTTTGCAGCTCAGCCAGGCGAGCACTGGCATTATAAGATCTGCGGAAATGCACACAGACTTTCCTGGCCTGCCTCAGGACATCCTGTAAGCCCGGGTACCTGCCCAAGAACCGCTGCACCACCAGGTTAAGGACGTGAGCCACACAGGGCACATGGGTCAGTTGTCCCTGTCGGAGGGCGGAGAGGAGGTTGGTGCCATTGTCGCAAACCACCATTCCTGGCTTAAGCTGGCGTGGCGTCAACCACCTCTCGGCCTGGCCCTGCAGAGCAGACAGGACCTCTGCCCCAGTGTGGCTTCTGTCCCCCAAACACACCAGCGCAAGCACGGCATGGCATCTTTTTGCCTGCGTACTTGCGTAGCCCCTTGAACGGCTACGGAGCACCGCTGGTTCAGAGGACAAAGCACAGGAAGAGGCCATGGAGGAAGAAGAAGAGGAGGGGGTGGAGGAGAGAGGTGTGTCACAACCAGTAGTAGCATTTTGGAGGCGTGGCGGTGGAACAACCTCCAACACTACTGCACCTTGTCCTGCATCCTTCCCAGCTGCCAAAAGAGTGACCCAATGGGCCGTGAAAGAAAGGTAACGTCCCTGTCCATGCCTGCTGGACCATGAGTCAGCGGTAATATGCACCTTACCGCTGACCGCCCTGTCCAGCGAGGCAAAGACATTGCCTTCCACATGCCGGTAGAGAGCCGGAATAGCCTTCCGTGAGAAAAAGTGGCGTTTGGGAACCTGCCACTGAGGAACCGCACATTGCACAAACTCACGGAAGGGGGCCGAGTCTACCAACTGGAAAGGCAGCAGTTGAAGCGCTAGCAATTTAGCCAAGCTAGCATTCAACCGCTGGGCATGTGGATGGCCGGGAGTGAACTTCTTTCGACGGTCCAGCAGCTGGGGCAGGGAAATTTGCCTGCTAGAATCGGACGTCGGTGTACTGCTAGCAGAGTGGCCGCAAGTACTTGGCTGTGACACACCTAATTCTACACCTTCATTCCTCTCAGTGCATGTTTCAGAGAGGACTGAAGTTATAGTGGGGTTGGAGATCCCAGCTGATGCGGTGCAAGGAGAGGTCCGCTTTGTTCTTTGGTGTGGGTCTTTGAGGTAGGCTTGCCAACGAGCTGCATTGCAGGTCAACATATGTCTGGTCAGGCATGTGGTACCCAAGCGGCTGATGTTTTGGCCACGCGATATACGCTTGAGACATATGTTGCAAACAGCAGCTGTGCGATCTGATGCACTAGCCTCAAAAAAGGCCCACACCAAAGAACTTTTTGAATGACGGGCAGAGGCAGCGCCCTGCACAGGCGGAGCTCTGCGGTGTGATTCCGTCGGTGTACTGCCCTTACGCTGGCCACCAAAGGGCATCCTGCCTCGTTGGAGATGTGCCTCCTCCTCATCCTCCTCCTCCTCCTCTCTCCTATTAGGCACCCACGTGGAGTCAGTGACCTCATCATCCCCTCCCTCCTCATCACTGGAGCCAATCTGGCAGTATGCTGCAGCTGCTGGAACATGACTGCCAGATTGGTGTCCTTCTTGAGCATCCCCTCTGTCTGCTCTCACGCTACTGCCTTCCTGTAGCTGGGTTTCATCATCAGACCCTTCGAAACGCTGGGCATCCTCTTGGAGCATGTACCCAACACTGTGCTCAAACAGTTCGGGGGACTCCTCAGGAGGAGGACATGGTGGGTCTAGGGAAGGAGTGACTGATGATGAGTCTGACATTGATACCAGGGAAGAGGACGCTTTGGCAGCTGCTTTGCCAGTACCCTGAGCCTGGGTGAGAGAGGATGAGGAGGAGGAGGAGGACTTGGTCATCCACTCTACCAAGTCTTCGGCATGATGTGGCTCAACATGTCCAGCTGCCGAAAAGAAGGACAAGCGTGTCCCATGGCCATGTGCTGATGACAATGCACCGCGTCCACGACCAGCACTGTTGCCCCCAGACACAGAGCCTGCTTGCCCTCTTTTATTGCCTCCTGACTGTCTGCCTCTCCTTGTTTGCCTTCCAGACATTCTAATGGATGGCCTGCAGGGAGATGGGAAAAAAGCAATAAGGGCTACCTTCAGGTGTCCTTCTCTGTCCCTTTACTTAAGGATTTCTAAATATGGTTGAGGATGATTGCTTTCGCACAGAATAGCACAACGACAATTTCCCTGACTGTCCAAAAAACAAGGATTTCAAAGATGGTTGATAAGGAATGCTTTAGCACAGTATAGCACAAGGAGAATTTCCCTCACTGTCCTTCCCTGTCCCTACAAACAAGGATTAGCACAGTAAAACACACTGACACTCTCCCTACCTATAGTTTTCTGTCCCTATAAAAAAATTTTTTTTAAAGATGGTGGATGATCAATGCTTTAGCACACTATAGCACAAGGAGAATTTCCCTCACTGTCCTTCCCTGTCCCTACAAACAAGGATTAGCACAGTAAAACACACTGACACTCTCCCTACCTATAGTTTTCTGTCCCTATAAAAAATGTTTTTTTAAAGATGGTTGATGATCAATGCTTTAGCACAGTATAGCACAAGGATAATTTCCCTCACTGTCCTTCCCTGTCCCTACAAACAAGGATTAGCACAGTAAAACACACTGACACTCTCCCTACCTATAGTTTTCTGTCCCTATAAAAAATGTTTTTTTAAAGATGGTTGATGATGAATGCTTTAGCACAGTATAGCACAAGGAGAATTTCCCTCACTGTCCTTCCCTGTCCCTACAAACAAGGATTAGCACAGTAAAACACACTGACACTCTCCCTACCTATAGTTTTCTGTCCCTATAAAAAAATGTTTTTTAAAGATGGTTGATGATCAATGCTTTAGCACACTATAGCACAAGGAGAATTTCCCTCACTGTCCTTCCCTGTCCCTACAAACAAGGATTAGCACAGTAAAACACACTGACACTCTCCCTACCTATAGTTTTCTGTCCCTATAAAAAATGTTTTTTTAAAGATGGTTGATGATCAATGCTTTAGCACAGTATAGCACAAGGAGAATTTCCCTCACTGTCCTTCCCTGTCCCTACAAACAAGGATTAGCACAGTAAAACACACTGACACTCTCCCTACCTATAGTTTTCTGTCCCTATAAATTTTTTTTTTTTAAAGATGGTTGATGATCAATGTTTTAGCACAGTATAGCACAAGGAGAATTTCCCTCACTGTCCTTCCCTGTCCCTACAAACAAGGATTAGCACAGTAAAACACACTGACACTCTCCCTACCTATAGTTTTCTGTCCCTATAAAAAATTTTTTTTTAAAGATGGTTGATGATCAATGCTTTAGCACACTATAGCACAAGGAGAATTTCCCTCACTGTCCTTCCCTGTCCCTACAAACAAGGATTAGCACAGTAAAACACACTGACACTCTCCCTACCTATAGTTTTCTGTCCCTATAAAAAATGTTTTTTTTAAAGATGGTTGATGATCAATGCTTTAGCACAGTATAGCACAAGGAGAATTTCCCTCACTGTCCTTCCCTGTCCCTACAAACAAGGATTAGCACAGTAAAACACACTGACACTCTCCCTACCTATAGTTTTCTGTCCCTATAAAAAATGTTTTTTTAAAGATGGTTGATGATCAATGCTTTAGCACAGTATAGCACAAGTAGAATTTCCCTCACTGTCCTTCCCTGTCCCTACAAACAAGGATTAGCACAGTAAAACACACTGACACTCTCCCTACCTATAGTTTTCTGTCCCTATAAATTTTTTTTTTTTAAAGATGGTTGATGATCAATGCTTTAGCACACTATAGCACAAGGAGAATTTCCCTCACTGTCCTTCCCTGTCCCTACAAACAAGGATTAGCACAGTAAAACACACTGACACTCTCCCTACCTATAGTTTTCTGTCCCTATAAAAAATGTTTTTTTAAAGATGGTTGATGATCAATACTTTAGCACAGTATAGCACAAGGAGAATTTCCCTCACTGTCCTTCCCTGTCCCTACAAACAAGGATTAGCACAGTAAAACACACTGACACTCTCCCTACCTATCCTTCTCTTTCCCTAAACTAAAGGAATCCAGGTTAAGCAAGAAAAAAAAATGTCACTGTCCCTGCCTATGCTTCTCTTTCCCTGCTCCGGAACACACTACACTAGGCCGCCGTGCTGGCGGCCTTTTATAGTGTGGGGCGTGTACTAAACACCCTCAGAAATAATTGGCCACAGGCATCCTGCCTGTGGCCAATCATTGCTCTCCTCGCTGCCGGCGCTGTGATTGGCCAAGCATGCGGGGTCACAGTGCATGCTTGGCCAATCACAGCGCCTGGATGACACTGCGATGGCGTAGTGCATTGTGGGCCGTTCGCGTCACTCGAATTAGGCGCGAACGGCCCAAATCGTTCGATCTTCGTCGAACGATCGAACAGCCGATGTTCGAGTCGAACGTATGTTCGACTCGAACACCGAGCTCATCCCTAACCTTGGGCATGTAGACCAAAATTGCATAGGTAACATATAAATATAGTAACAATATTGAAATGGTTCATTATGGTAAAATACAGATATTGAATTTAGAACTGTGACGTAGCATCATCATATGGAAGCTCTACACTTTTCGTGATTTAAAAAAAACACTCATCAGGAGAAGATGCATAGTAAGGGGGTATCTATAATGAGATAAAATGCCATAATGATATAATAATGTAAAAAATATAAACTTATAGAACCACAGAAGAAAGAGGGGGAACAAACAAGGTCCCAAGCACTCTCACCTATCTGTATTGTAGAAATATAGTTGTAAGATAATACGGCTGTTATATACATCTTCTCTGCCCAGCGCCATCACCTTAATTTGTCCTCCCTGGCTGACACTGTTGCACCTTGGATCAATTCTCCTACACACCCTATCAGGTACCTATGTCTCACCTTGTTACTTTACAACACTCCCTTGGTTTTTCATAGAATACTTTTCATGGTCACCCCATTATTTATGTACCTAGTCACCTTGATACCCCCACTCCTATTACCTTCATCTTTTTCAGTTTACCAACTGGTCTACTAGTTTATGATTCTTTTCCAATTCCACAGATACCACTGGGAATGTGTTTACTAACTTAACGACATTATCCACCATGCCCACCCCAGTTGACAACTGGCCACATGTTTCCTATCCCTACAACAGGCTGCTGGTGCCATTGCCGTGTCATGGGCACTACCGTCTCAGCTCCCAGGGATGATGTTCTCTATAGTTGCCCGCTACCTTGGATATTATCTTACAACTATATTTCTACAATATAGATAGGTGAGAGTGCTTGGGACTTTGTTTGTTCCCCCTCTTTCTTCTGTGGTTCTATAAGTTTATATTTTTTACATTATTATATCATTATGGCATTTTATCTCATTATAGATACCCCCTTACTATGCATCTGCTCCTGACGAGTGGTTTTTTAAATCACGAAATACGTAGAGCTTCCATATGATGATGCTACGTCACAGTTCTAAATTCAATATCTGTATTTTACCATAATGAACCATTTCAATATTGTTACTATATTTATATGTTACCTATGCAATTTTGGTCTACATGCCCAAGGTCTGTTACTATGTATATATGTGGAGACATTTATGTATTACCATGCACTGTCTAGCCCCCTATATCATGACCTATTATCATAAAATGTTACTATTTTACATGTGTATGTATGCCTCTCTTGCATTATTAAATCATGTTTAAATTGACTGGTTCCTTCAAGTTTACAGTATGCTTCATTCAAAGTCCCACCCTATAGTTCTCTCTCTGCTCAGTTACCTGTCTGATCATCTGTTGCCAAGACCCAGCCTGGACTCTGACTACTCTCTGTCTGCCGTTTATGCTGTTTACCCTGATGTGAATGACCTGGCTTGTCTGACTCCGCTGCTCTGCATACCTACACCTGCTGACCTGCATCCGCGGTCCCGCACACCTGCACCTGCTGACCTGCATCCTCTGCTCTGCATACCTGCGCCTGCTGACCTGCATCTGCTGCTCTGCATACCTGCACCTACTGACCTGCATCCACTGCTCCCGGCTCTAGCTGTTCCAGATTTCGCTTGGCTTTATTATACCCAGCCAAGAGGACCAAGCAGGCACCCTTACCTCACCCCGCTCTTACCACCACTGTCCCCACTCCAGTGGTCTCCGAGCCGGGGTTTTACGGGAGGTCTCCCTCTTCACGTCAGGCTCTCACCGAAGATACGTGACAGCCCCTGACAATAATCCTCCCAGAGACATTATATGCTGCCTTCCCAACTTCAGCTTGAAGGAAGAAATTTTGCAAAAAGCCAGAACAAACGACCAGGTCATATTTAATGATACAGAAATTCAGCTGTTCCAAGATTTATCACCTATCACTATAAAAAACAGAAGAGCACTAAGACCATTGCTTGAGGTCCTAAAGGAGAAGGGAATAAGTTACAGGTGGAAGTTCCCCTTTGCTCTTCAAGCCAACTACAATGGCAAACAACATTTCCTAAAAATCCCAGATGACTTACAAAGGTTCTGTGAAAATTTGCAAATTGCCCCAGTGGACCTACCAGACTGGTACGCAGAGTTTCGCCTTCCTCTGGCCATCAACAATTTGCCTCCTATGCATGACCCCTCACCTGATAAATCACCATATCGCTCAGGGCTTTATCGCAGAAAGGACAACAGAAGCAAGTACAACTTGCCTGCTGCTAAAAGCGCCAAAATTAGGGAATCTAAATGAAGGATATGTATCCCCTCTAGTGATGAGCCGAACACCCCCGGGTTCGGTTCGCACCAGAACCCGCGAACGGACCGAAAGTTCGCACGAACTTTAGAACCCTATTAAATACAATGGATGCGAACATTCAAAATCTAAAGTGCTAATTATAACGACTATTATGCATGTTATTGTCCTAAAAAGGGTTTGGGAACCCGGGTTCTGCACGAGGGGACATGTATCAATGCAAAAATAAGTTTTAAAAACGGCCGTTTTTCTGGAGCAGTCATTTTAATGATGCATAAAGTGAAAAAGAAAAGTCAAATATTCCTTTAAATATCGTACCTGGGGGGTGTCTAAAGTATGCCTGTGAAGTGCCACGTGTTTCCCGTGTTTAGAACTGTCCCTGCACAAAATTAAATTTCTAAAGGAAAAAAAGCCATTTAAAACTGCTTGCGGCTTTAATGTAATGTCTGGTCCCGGTTATATGGATGAAAATCTTTAAGAAAAATGACATAGCTACCCCATCACACCCCCCCTTCTTACCCCAGCCCATTACCAGCCCCTTTGGGTCTTGTATGGATATTAAGGGGAACCCCGCACACAAAATAAAAAAGGCCCTATATACTCTGAACAGCCGTATACAGGCGGTGCATACAAGACAGGGACTGTAGGTTTGTTCTTATGTAGAAGCTGTTTGTAATTTTGAACAGGTACATTGTTTAAGTGTAGCTCCAGCCAAAAAATATATTTTTAAGATTTTTGGAAAACATAGGGAAGGGTTATCACCCCTGTAACATTTGTTTTGCTGTCTGTGCAGTGTGCACCTGTTCAGAACAGTTCACCTCACTTTCCGTCCTAATGACAAGTGTTTTTTGAAAATTTGGGGTTTTTATTGAAACAAGAATTGGTGATAAAGAATCAGTGGAGAGGAGACACTTTTTTCCCATATTAACTCTTACAAGAGAGAATTTGCCTTCCTAGGGGTAGATTTCCTCTCACTTCCTGTTGTATCCTTCCGTTTGCAAGGAGGAGTTGTTTGTAAGTTGGATGTTTGAAAGTAGGGGCCTGCCGTATATACTCAGCTGAAATTTGCCCCTTACATGTTGGTGTTGCCACAACACTGTGAGCCCTCACAGTTACTCTTGGTGGGCGCATGAATGGGCCCTGCTGTGAATTATTAGATCAAGAATTGTAATTGCATGCCCCTGTTGAACAGGGGCTGAAAAATTGGGCCTTTGGTGATGGTGGTGGTGTTGACACAACACTGTAAGGCCTCACAGTTAGTCTTGGTGGGCGCAGGAATGGGCCCTGCTGTGAATTATTAGATCAAGAATTGTAATTACATGCCCCTGTTAAACAGGGGCAGAAAAATTTAGCCTTAGGCACTGGTGCCACAACACTGCAACCCCTCACAGATACTGTACTTGGAGCACAGCAATGAGCCCTGTTGCAAAGTATTGCATCAAAAATTGTAATTGCACGCCCCTGTTAAACAGGGGCTGAAAAATTGGGCCTTAGCCACTGGTGCTGGTGCCACGACACTGCAACCACTCCCAGATACTCTAGTTGGAGTGCAGGAATGAGCCCTGCTGCAAAGCATTGCATAAAAATTTTTAAAAACACACCCCTGTTAAACAGGGGCTGAAAAATTGGGCCTCAGCCACTGGTGGCGGCACCCAGAAACAAAAATGTTCTTCCAAGCTATCATCGTCAATCGGATCATTGAGGAGGAGGAGGATAGTCAGTCAACATAACAGGACAAACTCTCAGCATCAGCATCAGTCTTGAAGGGATGTGACATTTGAAAATAAATTAGTCTGTTATATCAGCTTCAGGTGTTTGGTAGCTGGTGGTGATCCAAGACTGGTTCATCTTTATGAAGGTCAGTCGATCAACAGAGTCGGTGGACAGGCGCACCCTGTGATCCGTGACAAATCCTCCAGCAGCACTGAATGTGCGTTCTGAAAGAGCGCTGGATGCAGGACAGGCCAGTAGCTCAATTGCATACTGTGCAAGCTCTGGCCAGTGATCCATCCTCAAGACTCAGGAAGGATTTTCGGTGGGGAAGGTGTCCAAGTCTGACCTTGCCCCTAGGTATTCCTGCACCATGTATATCAGACGCTGGCGATGGTTGCTGGAACCGATCATACCTTGGGGCTGCGGACTAAAGAATTGTCTGAACGCTTCGGTCAGACGGCCACCTTCCCCACCGCTCCTTCTTTGACTGACCGAAGCCTCAGCAACTCGTTGTCCAAGACCAGGAGTTTGTAACCTCCCAGTCTCTGGGAACGCGTTGCACAGACCTTTCTGCAAGGCCTCCCAGGGTTGTCTCATCCTCTGCTCCCTCTGCGACGGTAAGATAAGGTCCGCAACCTTACCCTTGTACCGTGGATCAAGGGGAGTGGCCAGCCAGTAATGGTCCCTCTCTTTGATCCGAAGAATACGAGGATCCTTCCGCAGACTTTGCAGGATCAGGGAGGCCATGCAGCGTAGGTTAGCTGAGGCATTCAGTCCGGAGTCCTCTGGGTCACTAAGGATGACATGATCCGCAGGCAGCCACCTCCTCCCAGCCACGTACAAGTCCACTGGTTTCTTGGGACTGTAAATCATCCCTAAAAGACTGCTGCTGATGATGCTGAGTGCCAGGCTCCACCTCCATGCTGACACAATCCTCCTCCTCCTCCTCCTCTTCTTCCTGTGCGATGGGTGGGACAGAAGGAACACTGTCTGGGTAAAGGGGGCCTTGAGAGGCAAGGAAGTCCTCCTCTTCCTGCCTCTGTTCTGCCTCAAGTGCCCTGTCCATTATTCCACGCAGCGTATGTTCCAACAGGTGGACAAGAGGTACAGTGTCACTGATGCATGCACTGTCACTGCTCACCATCCTCGTGGCCTCCACAAATGGTGCCAGGACAGTGCATGCATCCCTGATCATGCCCCACTGGCGTGGTGAAAAAAACCCGAGCTCCCCTGACCCTGTCCTGGTGCCGTAGTCACACAGGTACTCATTGATGGCCCTCTGCTGTGTGTGCAGCCGCTGCAGCATGGCCAACGTTGAGTTCCACCTGGTGGGCATGTCACATATAAGGCGGTTCTTGGGCAGGTTCAACTCCTTTTGCAGCTCACCCAGGCGAGCACTGGCATTATAAGATCTGCGGAAATGCACACAGACTTTCCTGGCCTGCCTCAGGACATCCTGTAAGCCCGGTACCTGTCCAAGAACCACTGCACCACCAGGTTAAGGACGTGAGCCACACAGGGCACATGGGTCAGTTGTCCCTGTCGGAGAGCGGAGAGGAGGTTGGTGCCATTGTCGCAAACTACCATTCCTGGCTTAAGCTGGCGTGGCGTCAACCACCTCTCGGCCTGCCCCTGCAGAGCAGACAGAACCTCTTCCCCAGTGTGGCTCCTGTCCCCCAAACACACCAGCGCAAGCACGGCATGGCATCTTTTTGCCTGCGTACTTGCGTAGCCCCTTGAACGCCTACGGAGCACCGCTGGTTCCGAGGACAAAGCACAGGAAGAGGCCACGGAGGAAGAAGAAGAGGAGGGGGTGGAGGACAGAGGTGTGTCACAACCAGTAGTAGCATTTTGGAGGCGTGGCGGTGGAACAACCTCCAACACTACTGCACCTTGTCCTGCATCCTTCCCAGCTGCCAAAAGAGTGACCCAATGGGCCGTGAAAGAAAGGTAACGTCCCTGTCCATGCCTGCTGGACCATGAGTCAGCGGTAATATGCACCTTACCGCTGACCGCCCTGTCCAGCGAGGCCAAGACATTGCCTTCCACATGCCGGTAGAGAGCCTGAATCGCCTTCCGTGAGAAAAAGTGTCGTTTGGGAACCTGCCACTGAGGAACCGCACATTGCACAAACTCACGGAAGGGGGCCGAGTCTACCAACTGAAAAGGCAGCAGTTGAAGCGCTAGCAATTTAGCCAAGCTAGCATTCAACCGCTGGGCATGTGGATGGCTGGGAGTGAACTTCTTTCGACGGTCCAGCAGCTGGGGCAGGGAAATTTGCCTGCTAGAATCGGACGTCGGTGTACTGCTAGCAGAGTGGCCGCAAGTACTTGGCTGTGACACACCTAATTCTACACCTTCATTCCTCTCAGTGCATGTTTCAGAGAGGACTGAAGGTATAGTGGGGTTGGAGATCCCAGCTAATGCGGTGCAAGGAGAGGTCCGCTTTGTTCTTTGGTGTGGGTCTTTAAGGTAGGCTTGCCAACGAGCTGCATGGCAGGTCAACTTATGTCTGGTCAAGCATGTGGTGCCCAAGCGGCTGATGTTTTGGCCACGCGATATACGCTTGAGACATATGTTGCAAACAGCAGCTGTGCGATCTGATGCACTCGCCTCAAAAAAGGCCCACACCAAAGAACTTTTTGAATAACGGGCAGAGGCAGCGCCCTGCACAGGTGGAGCTCTGCGGTGTGATTCCGTCGGTGTGCTGCCCTTACGCTGGCCACCCAAGGGCATCCTGCCTCGTTGGAGATGTGCCTCCTCCTCATCCTCCTCCTCCTCCTCTCTCCTATTAGGCACCCACGTGGAGTCAGTGACCTCATCATCCCCTCCCTCCTCATCACTGGAGCCAATCTGGCAGTATGCTGCAGCTGCTGGAACATGACTGCCAGATTGGTGTCCTTCTTGAGCATCCCCTCTCTCTGCTCTCACGCTACTGCCTTCCTCTAGCTGGGTATCATCATCAGACCCTTCGAAACGCTGGGCATCCTCTTGGAGCATGTACCCAACACTGTGCTCAAACAGTTCGGGGGACACCTCAGGAGGAGGACATGGTGGGTCTAGGGAAGGAGTGACTGATGATGACATTGATACCAGGGAAGAGGACACTTTGGCAGCTGCTTTGCCAGTACCCTGAGCCTGGGTGAGAGAGGATGAGGAGGATGAGGAGGGCTTGGTCATCCACTCTACCAAGTCTTCGGCATGATGTGGCTCAACATGTCCAGCTGCCCAAAAGAAGGACAAGCGTGTCCCATGGCCATGTGCTGATGACAATACACCGTGTCCACGGCCAGCACTGTTGCCCCCAGACACAGAGCCTGCTTGCCCTCTTTTATTGGCTCCTGACTGTCTGCCTCTCCTTGTTTGCCTTCCAGACATTCTAATGGCCTGCAGGGAGATGGGAAAACCAGCAATAAGGGGTAGCTTCAGGTGTTTATTTTGCAGGAAGCACACTCCACCCGCTGTAAGTGCTGCAAATGCCTGTCAGTGTAACACACCAGGAAAAAACAGCAATAAGGGCTAGTTTCAGGTGTATACTGTGCAGGAGGCTTAGCAACAATGACACTGACACTGTCCCCTGCCTATCCTTCTCTCTCCCTGCACACAAGGTTTGCAAAGAATAGGACACTGACACTGTTGACTGCCTATCCTTGTCTGTCCCTACACACAAGGTTTAGCAATATGGTTCAGCACACTAGGTTTAGCAAAGAATATGACACTGACATTCTCGACTGCCTATCCTTGTCTGTCCCTACACACAAGGTTTAGCAATATGGTTCAGCACACTAGGTTTAGCAAAGATTATGACACTGACACTCTCGACTGCCTATCCTTGTCTGTCCCTACACACAAGGTTTAGCAATATGGTTCAGCACACTAGGTGTAGCAAAGATTATGACACTGACACTCTCGACTGCCTATCCTTGTCTGTCCCTACACACAAGGTTTAGCAATATGGTTCAGCGCACTAGGTTTAGCAAAGATTATGACACTGACACTCTCGACTGCCTATCCTTGTCTGTCCCTACACACAAGGTTTAGCAATATGGTTCAGCACCCTAGGTTTAGCAAAGATTATGACACTGACACTCTCGACTGCCTATCCTTGTCAGTCCCTACACACAAGGTTTAGCTATATGGTTCAGCACACTAGGTTTAGCAAAGATTATGACACTGACACTCTCGACTGCCTATCCTTGTCTGTCCCTACACACAAGGTTTAGCAATATGGTTCAGCGCACTAGGTTTAGCAAAGATTATGACACTGACACTCTCGACTGCCTATCCTTGTCTGTCCCTACACACAAGGTTTAGCAATATGGTTCAGCACACTAGGTTTAGCAAAGATTATGACACTGACACTCTCGACTGCCTATCCTTGTCTGTCCCTACACACAAGGTTTAGCAATATGGTTCAGCACACTAGGTTTAGCAAAGATTATGACACTGACACTCTCGACTGCCTATCCTTGTCTGTCCCTACAAATAAGGTTTAGCAATATGGTTCAGCACACTAGGTTTAGCAAAGATTATGACACTGACACTCTCGACTGCCTATCCTTGTCTGTCCCTACACACAATGTTTAGCAATATGGTTCAGCGCACTAGGTTTAGTAAAGATTATGACACTGACACTCTCGACTGCCTATCCTTGTCTGTCCCTACACACAAGGTTTAGCAATATGGTTCAGCACACTAGGTTTAGCAAAGATTATGACACTGACACTCTCGACTGCCTATCCTTGTCTGTCCCTACAAATAAGGTTTAGCAATATGGGGGCGTGGCCGACCGGAGCTGAAGATGGCTGCTTAAGTTGTGAGCTCCTCATCCCAGAGACGACAGCGGAACGACTACGGCCCACACAGCTACACCATCCACGGCCATCCTAGCTGCAGAACCTCTCCTGCATACAGGAATCATGTCCAGGAAAAGATTCACGGACTACAAGCAGCAGAAACTGACCGAGTTTGCCTTTAAACCTGCGGAGAAGGTCAGTGGGTTCAAAGATGGCGCCGGCTCTGCCGCGCCGCGGGACCAGCGGGACTCTTACACTGACCTCCCGGACGCTGATCCGGACAATCCATACCTCCCTGAGCCCCCAGGCAGCTCTGATCACCTCCCCGAGTGTGATCCCCTCACCAGCAGCCCCGCAAAGGCTAAAATGCGTCTTGGCACGCTGCCGCATCAGACGTCACAGGCACTAATTGAGGCCCCGGCTTTCACCCCCTTCTCCTCAAACCAGGCCCTGCACTCCTCTATGGCGTCCTTCCCCACCTCAGGGCAGCCTGTACTAGATTCAACCCTGAAAGATATGCTATTATCACTACAAACCTCTCTAATGACTGATCTCTCCTCACTCTTTACAAAAGTTACATCTGACATACACTCACTAGATGAAAGAGTGTCGACCATAGAAAGGGGTATGACTGATTGTGCCTCCACGGTGAATGGGGTCATAGATGCATATGAAGACATTAAAGAAGAACAAGCATGGCTGCGCATCAAGCTGTCCGATTTAGAAGACAGATCTCGCAGAAACAATGTTAAGCTGCGTGGGGTCCCTGAAACAATACCACCAGCTGACCTACCCAAATACGCTAAAGAGCTCATGCACATCATACTCCCTGAAGCGTCACCCAGAGATTTAATAATTGACAGAATACACAGGATTGCTAAACCATCCCATCTCGCTGCCACTGTCCCCAGAGATGTACTTATGAGAGTGCATTTTTTTCACGTTAAGGAGAATCTCATGTTTGGGGTTCGAGCTAAATCCCCCCTTCCTGCTCCCTTTACTGATGTGCAAATGTTCCCAGATCTGTCCAAATTCACACTCCAACTCAGAAGACAACTAAACCCAATCACTAAGGGGCTCCAAAACCACAAAATCCGATATAAATGGAGACACCCAGCCACACTCCTTATCACTAAAGATGGCAAATCGCATGTGGTCAACGACCTTACTGCAGGCCTGAATCTGCTCCACGCCTGGGGTATATTGCCGGAACCACCCGCTCCTCTTCCTCCACACAACAGAAACACCCAAGCACGCCATAACCTGGACCAAAACTTCACCTAGGTGACCGCTAGTTTCACCACTATGGTGGGCCGAACAACCTTTTTTTTTCTCATACGCCTCTGGGATGTCAGAGTATATTTCTGAAGACTTCAGTTCTCTTTGTTCAGACTGTTTTTACCCCCTATCGGAGGTCGCAGCGAAGATACGCTCCACCTCTATATACCACCTCAGTTGAGCACCACAGTTATAGTAGTCTTTGCTACAGTTATTACTTTGAGCTAGCATAGCGCATGCTCCTCAGAGTCGCGCCTCTATTTTGTTACACGCTGACTGTGTCCAGATTTTTGTTTCCTTTAAAGTTTTTTTTTTTTTTTCTCTTGTATTGTTATCATTTTGACATATTGCTCTATTCATGGCTCTAGCATCCACTTTATGGGAGATCCCGGATCCTTTCTTCTCCAGCCACGACTACCTGGACCCGCCTGACGACATACCGGATACCTACCAACTAACTGTAAGTGCAGACCTAACTCCATAGCCTTGCCCACACTTATACAATGCCCATCAATTTTCTGTCCTTGAATGTTAACGGGCTTAACCACCCAGCTAAACGCCACTCCCTGTGGGAAACTGTCCAAGATCTTCACAGCGACGTTGTTTGCATTCAAGAAACACACCTACTACAAACCGACATACGATTGTGCACCAACCGGCTGTTTCCCCACGTCTTCCATGCACACTATGCCTCTAAAGCTAGAGGCGTTCTGATAGCAATTAGAGACAAGGTTGATTTTCACCTATCCTCTGTAACCCTTGACCAGGAGGGGCGCTACATAATCCTGGTCTGCACCATCGACAAGACACCATACACCATCGTCAATCTATATGCCCCAAATACTCACCAGATTAACTTTCTCCGCAAGATCTTCAGACTCATTAAATCTGTGAAGAAGGGCCACCTCATAATTTGCGGGGACTTCAACATAGTCCCAGATATTCACTTAGACTCCACTTCTGCTGCGAAAAGGAGACCTTCCCCTTTGAAAGGGCTACTAGCGGCACATGACTTGCTTGACGTATGGAGGTGCCATCACGGCACAGAAAAAGACTATACTTACTTCTCTCATAGCCAAAATTCTTACTCCAGAATTGATTTGTTTCTGTCCGACAAATGGGTATTACAAAAAATTGTTGCCTCCGCAATCCACACCACCACATGGTCAGACCATGCCCCAATCTCACTTTCCATTGACGATTCTAAACGCACCCACAACTCATTTATCTGGAGAGTTAATAACTACATACTGCAACACAAGGACTACGCTCCAGAGATAGCAGCCCACATTAGTGAATTTTTTTAATTAAACGACGGCTCAGTGTCTGACCCCAACGTGGTGTGGAGTGCGCACAAGGCTTATATGAGGGGAATCCTGATGAAAATTAATGCGGTACATAGGAAGAAGAGAACGCAGCGAATAGATGAACTTTCTTCCCAGATAGCAGAACTAGAAACGCACCACAAATCCAACCCCCACACCCCTTTACCTGACCAGCTAACGTCCCTAAGACAGGAGCTTCGCTCTCTACTACTACATTCCTTTGACCGTATCCAACGAAAATTAAAAGCCACCACTTACTCCACTTCTAACAAGGCTGGGAAACGCATGGCACAGCGCCTTAAAGGTAGATGCGCCAAGTCCAAAATACTACACCTGTACCACCCTCATACTCACACCCCCTTGACGAACCTGCAGGACATCGCCAACGCATTTAGTGACTATTATAAAGACCTGTACAATTTGAATGCAGATCCGAACACCCCCCAACCCTCTCAAGACGACATTAACCGCTTTCTTAATGACTTGCATCTGCCTGTTTTGACACCTGATCAACTCAAACATCTGAATGCTCCGTTCTCGGAACATGAAATATGGAAAACAATCCGTTCTATCCCCGCTGACAAAGCCCCTGGTCCCAACGGACTATCGGGCGAATATTATAGACAATTCTCTGACCAATTGATCCCACACTTGGTTGAGATCTTTAATAACGCTGCCTCCTCTTCTCAGTTCCCAAATGACATGTTAACCGCTCTTATAATCATGATACCCAAACCAGGGAAGGAGCCGAACTGTCCCCAAAATTTCCGCCCGATATCCCTGCTAAATCTGGATATCAAGCTATACGCTAAAACTATAGCAGCGAGAATGATCGACATAATGCCCACACTGATCCACAAAGACCAATCAGGCTTCACGAAAGGCAGACAGGCATCGGATGCCACGAGGAGAATGATAAACATCATTCATCAAGCGGAAATTACTGGAACGCCTTCTCTGCTCCTCTCTTTGGACGCGGAGAAGGCGTTCGACAGAGTACACTGGGCCTACCTCAGATCGGTACTACAGAAATTTGGTTTTGATGGATATATTCTTAACGCTATCATGGCACTATATTCATCCCCCTCGGCCACAGTCTTTACGGAAGATATGACATCCCACCCATTCCCCATATCCAATGGCACCCGACAAGGTTGCCCCTTGTCACCCCTTATTTTCAATCTCCTTATGGAACCTCTGGCATCACGCATACGAGAACACAACTGCATCTCGGGTATACAAATAGGCCAGATCTCGCATAAAATAAGCCTATTCGCGGATGATGTGATACTAATCCTTACAAACCCGGCTTCTTCCCTGGCAGAGGTACAAAAAACACTTACCTGGTTTAGCGAGATCTCTTACTACAAGGTCAATACAACAAAGTCGTTTATACTCGACATTAATCTAATGCTACCACAAAAAACTTACTACTAATGCAACACAACTTCAAATGGGCAGAGACAGATATCTCCTACTTAGGAATTAAATTGACCAGATCAACTGCACTCCTATTCTCCACCAACTTCTTACCCCTGCTCCTTAAGATACAAGGTGAATCCCAGAACATAGCGAAACACAAATTATCCTGGTCGGGCAGGTTAGCGGCCTTCAAAATGATCTGCCTCCCGCAAATTTTATACTACTTTAGGACACTTCCCATCCCTGTCCCCCCTCTTTTTTCAGATCCCTTCAACGTGTCCTGAATACCCACCTATGGAAAGGTAAAAAACCCAGATGTGCCCACACTAAACTGATCAAAAACAAACTAGCAGGCGGGGTGGGTTCTATAGATTTTGAGGACTATTATTTTGCTGCCATACTAGCCCAACTACAAGATTGGTTTTGTATCCACCCCACCACACTATGGGGACAAATAGAAAACTCCTTCCTCCCTCACTCAGATCTGAAATCTTGGTTAATGAGTACCCCTTTCGGGACAACTATCCCATCAGCTTTCCCCCCTACCATGAAAGCATCCGCGCATGCATGGGAAAAAATGATCATACACACAGGCTACATTCCCCCCAAACCACCATTCCAAATACCTCTGGAATCTCTCCGCTATCTATCTCCAGACCTGTCACTCGCACACTGGTCTAGTAAAGGCATACGCTTCCTGCAGTCTCTTCTCCTGGGGCCACACATCAAGCCATTCGCTGACATACAAAAAGAATTTGACCTCCCCTCCAGGCAGCATTATACCCACCTAAGAATTAGCCATTGCCTAAATGCAGTACCCACTCCTCTATACGCCATTCCGCCCAAAACCTGGGATTTCCTTACAAATGCTCTCACCAAGACAAAAGGCATATCTCATTTTTATAACCGCCTCCACTGCAAACAACACTTCTTTAGAACATCCTCGCACTTGCGTTGGGAAGCGGATTTAAATCGCTGCTTCTCCACAGATCAATGGACCTCAGCACTGAAATCCATATATTCCTCCACCAAATGCTCAGCCTTATGGGGACTTACCCAAAAAATCACCCTGCGATGGTATCTGACACCTACCAGATTAGCGTACTTTTCTCCCCAATCCTCAGACACTTGCTGGCGGTGCAAATCCTTTAAAGGTGACTTACTACATACACTCTGGTCTTGCCCCCTCATACAACCATTTTGGGAAGACATATTTAAACTCTTGTCTCGAGTCACTCACCGTGAAATACTCCCTTCCCCAGAGCTGGCGATCCTAAACATAAACATAGAGAAGATCCCCTATGCCCATAGGTATGCTACAACCCACATTCTTCTAGCGTCCAGGCTATGTATCACAAGATTGTGGAGATCGGAAAGGGTCCCGGATACTTCCCAAATCATTGACCTTGTGAATCTACACTTTAGCTATGAATCTATTATGGCAGGCAGCATTGGTCAGGCTGAAAAGACCAGGAAGGCCTGGGTCCCGTGGATCAATTGGTCCGGAGCTGTGCCTATCTCATAAAGCACCCTGTTTAGTTATACATTTTCTTGACTGAGCAATATGTAGGTTACACCATACTAAGCCATGTGAACATCACCTATATAGTATTTTTGGACATATACATGTTTGGACTTATCCTCTATTACTAGGGCGACTGCGGCCGTCTCTTCTCCTGGAACACAGAAGTGCTCCAATCCGGGTGGCCTCGGAGGAGAAACGACCCTGTACTGATGTTTTCTCATTCACTCTTACTATCACTGTGATGAATCTCGTTTCTTGTACTCTTCTATATTTTATCATATCCTACCGTCGTTGCACGACGAACATTGTTAAATGTTCTTGTACTTTATGTAAGGAAAAAATTTTCAATAAAGAATGATTTAGGAATCTGAAAAAAAATAAAAAAAGGTTTAGCAATATGGTTCAGCACACTAGGTTTAGCAAAGATTATGACACTGACACTCTCGACTGCCTATCCTTGTCTGTCCCTACACACAAGGTTTAGCAATATGGTTCAGCGCACTAGGTTTAGCAAATATTATGACACTGACACTCTCGACTGCCTATCCTTGTCTGTCCCTACACACAAGGTTTAGCAATATGGTTCAGCACACTAGGTTTAGCAAAGATTATGACACTGACACTCTCGACTGCCTATCCTTGTCTGTCCCTACACACAAGGTTTAGCAATATGGTTCAGCGCACTAGGTTTAGCAAAGATTATGACACTGACACTCTTGACTGCCTATCCTTGTCTGTCCCTACACACAAGGTTTAGCAATATGGTTCAGCACACTAGGTTTAGCAAAGATTATGACACTGACACTCTCGACTGCCTATCCTTGTCTGTCCCTACACACAAGGTTTAGCAATATGGTTCAGCACACTAGGTTTAGCAAAGATTATGACACTGACACTCTCGACTGCCTATCCTTGTCTGTCCCTACACACAAGGTTTAGCAATATGGTTCAGCGCACTAGGTTTAGCAAAGATTATGACACTGACACTCTCGACTGCCTATCCTTGTCTGTCCCTACACACAAGGTTTAGCAATATGGTTCAGCACACTAGGTTTAGCAAAGATTATGACACTGACACTCTCGACTGCCTATCCTTGTCTGTCCCTACACACAAGGTTTAGCAATATGGTTCAGCACACTAGGTTTAGCAAAGATTATGACACTGACACTCTCGACTGCCTATCCTTGTCTGTCCCTACACACAAGGTTTAGCAATATGGTTCAGCACACAAGGTTTAGCAAAGATTATGACACTGACACTCTCGACTGCCTATCCTTGTCTGTCCCTACACACAAGGTTTAGCAATATGGTTCAGCGCACTAGGTTTAGCAAAGATTATGACACTGACACTCTCGACTGCCTATCCTTGTCTGTCCCTACACACAAGGTTTAGCAATATGGTTCAGCACACTAGGTTTAGCAAAGATTATGACACTGACACTCTTGACTGCCTATCCTTGTCTGTCCCTACACACAAGGTTTAGCAATATGGTTCAGCAAACTAGGTTTAGCAAAGATTATGACACTGACACTCTCGACTGCCTATCCTTGTCTGTCCCTACACACAAGGTTTAGCAATATGGTTCAGCACACTAGGTTTAGCAAAGATTATGACACTGACACTCTCGACTGCCTATTCTTGTCTGTCCCTACACACAAGGTTTAGCAATATGGTTCAGCACACAAGGTTTAGCAAAGAATATGACACTGACACTCTCCCTGCCTATCCTTCTCTGTCCCTACAAACAAGGTTTAGCAAAGAATATGACACTGACACTCTCCCTACCTATCCTTGTCTGTCCCTACACACAAGGTTTAGCAATATGGTTCAGCACACAAGGTTTAGCAAAGAATATGACACTGACACTCTCCCTGCCTATCCTTGTCTGTCCCTACACACAAGGTTTAGCAATATGGTTCAGCACACAAGGTTTAGCAAAGAATATGACACTGACACTCTCCCTACCTATCCTTCTCTGTCCCTACACACAAGGTTTAGCAAACAAAAAATATGACACTGTCCCTGCCTATCCTTCTCTTTCCCTGTGCCGGAACACACTACACGAGGCCACCGCGCTGGCGGCCTTTTATAGTGTGGGGCGTGTACTAAACCCCCTCAGCAATAATTGGCCACAGGCATCCTGCCTGTGGCCAATCATTGCTCTCCTTGCTGCCGGCGCTGTGATTGGCCAAGCATGCAGGGTCACAGTGCATGCTTGGCCAATCACAGCGCCGGGATTACACTGCGATGGCGCAGTGTATTGTGGGCCGTTCGCGTCACTCGAATTTGGCGCGAACGGCCCAAATCGTTCGTTGTTCGCCGAACGCGCGAACAGCCGATGTTCGAGTTGAACCTATGTTCGACTCGAACACCGAGCTCATCCCTAATCCCCTCAATGTTATACATGACAAATCATTAGCAACGTCTAATCTCTCTCTCGTTTAATTAAGTTCTGTTATCCTGTTCTGTTTACTTGATACACAGCAAGTTAACTCAGTTCTTATTAAAATAGGGGCTAATTGATGCGCAAACCCGGATAAAGACCAAATAAATCTAATAACTAATGAACTAAGCAGCTGCCACAACTAAAAGGTGTTCACACACCAACAAACATGTGAAAATGGGGGGGTGTAATGGCGCTTGCTAAAAACAAATCCCTTTAATTAAAGTGCAACCAAGTGGGTATATAATAAAGTTAAAAAATATAAAGGCTAAATAGTCCGTGATGTGATAGCATCATACACATTATGTATAAAAGAATAATCCAATAAAGTGCTCCAATAATAAAGGCAAAAAATCCCATGCAATAGATCCCATGCAAAGGTATAAACAATAAATGTGAGTCTCAGTAAAAAATACAAATCTTCTGTGCAAAAATAGATATCTGATACCAATAAAGTGCAAATAGTGAGTCTCTGTGTAGTCAAAAAATAAATGAATCAAGTATCCAAAAATACAATAAAAAATTAGTCTATGTGCAGTATAAAAAATATAAAATCCAAAGTAGTAGTGCAGAGCAGAATCACTATCCGCAAGTGGCTAATCACACCCCCCCGCCCCCACCCCCCCATTTTCACAACACAGTTCTTATGCTTTTGGTACAAGAAACCTGTAATGGTCTAAAATGCATGCTCTAAAACTGACTGCACAACCCTCATTTCAAAATAGGTAAAGCTGTAAACCTAATAGAGCTGAGACCAATTGATACCGTCTTCTGTCACTAGAGGGAGCTCTTGTCTCAAAAATGCTCAACTAAAACTGGATTGTGATAGAAACAACCAAAAACTTTATTGCTAGACGGTCACATTCAACTGAGACTGCCTTATTCCTTTAATTGGGACCTGTGCAAAATACTCTACGTGTTCTAATCTTTTGGAAGACCATTCATAAACAGGGATGAGCCGAACACCCCCCTGTTCGGTTCGCACCAGAACCTGCGAACAGACAAAATGTTTGTGTAAACTTTAGAACCCTATTAAATACAATGGACTCGAACGTTCGAATTCTAAAGTGTTAATTATAAAGGCTAATATGCAAGTTATTGTCCTAAAAAGTGTTTGGGGACCTGGGTCCTGCCCCAGGGGACATGTATCAATGCAAAAAGAAGTTTTAAAAACGGCCGTTTTTTCGGGAGCAGTGATTTAAATAATGCTTAAAATGAAAAAATAAAAGTGAAATATTCCTTTAAATTTTGTACCTGGGGGGTGTGTATGATATGCATGTGAAGTGGCGCATGTTTCCCGTGCTTAGAACTGTCCCTGCAAAAAATGTCATTTTTGAAAGAAAAAAATTCATTTAAAACTGACTCGCATTATTAAAATCACTGCTCCCGAAAAAACGGCCGTTTTTAAAACTTCTTTTTGCATTGATACATGTCCCCTGGGGCAGGACCCCGGTCCCCAAACACTTTTTAGGACAATAACTTGCATATAAGCCTTTATAATTAGCACTTTAGATTTCTCCCTCAGATTTTTCGAATTTGCCGCGAACACCCCAATTTGTTCGCTGTTTGGCGAACGGGCGAACAGGCAATGTTCGAGTCGAACATGAGTTCGACTCGAACTCGAAGCTCATCCCTATTCATAAAAACAAACCTTACTCATATAAATGTATAATTCCATCTTATGCAGTAACATGCCTTTTTTCACCTTTTCTTTGCATATATTTCTTGTTTTTGTTTTACTCCGAGATAAAAGACTCAAACTTACCTCAGATCAATCTCCCCTAAAGAAGATGGATAATGTATAATTAATGGATAATTGTTCTAAGCTCTCCCAGATGTCTGTTGTAT
This sequence comes from Rana muscosa, assembly GCA_029206835.1. Classification (NCBI taxonomy): domain Eukaryota; kingdom Metazoa; phylum Chordata; class Amphibia; order Anura; family Ranidae; genus Rana; species Rana muscosa. Next base: position 707,131,741 of record CM055116.1, on the reverse strand, counting down.
GTCACACACTTACTTTATGTTAAAATCTGGTTGTTCAAATTATGTTCTCTTTCAAATATAGCAGATATCTTGTTTAATTGGTTGACCTTGTTGATGGTCACGGTGGAGGCGAGGCTGAACTGCCCGGGTAATGAGTTACCCTATGATAGGGACCTGCTGCTGGGACATTCGGCTGAAGACTCCCTTGACATTGTTTCTTGCTATCAAAATAGCACAATAATGCTGGCAGTGGCGGCTGGTGCTCAAAATTTTTGGGGGGGGCAAACAAACTGAAAAAAAAAAAACATCAATTGCCGCCACTGTGCCCATTAAACGCAGCCACTGTGCCCATTAAACGCAGCCACTGTGCCCAAACGCCACTAGTTTGTCCCCAAATGCAGCCAGTTTGTCCCCATATACAGCCAGTTTCCCCCCCATATACAGCCAGTTTGTCCCCATATGCAGCCAGTTTCCCCCAAAATACAGCCAGTTTCTCCCCAAATTACAGCCAGTTTCTCCCCAAATTACAGCCAGTTTCCCCCCAAATTACAGCCAGTTTGTCCCCATATAAAGCCAGTTTCCCCCATATACAGCCAGTTTGTCCCCCAAATACAGCCACTTTGTCCCCCCCCCCCAGCCCTGCACTTACCTTCCTCGGGTCAGCGCCGTCCTTGATGTCTTCTCCCGCCCTCGATATCGCTTCAGCCAATCAGGTTACCAGTAACCAGACTCGGTGAACCTGATTGGCTGAAACGCAACCAGGGAACGCACCCCCCGTGCTTCCTCTCGTTAGCTTTTTAGAAGCCGATTACAGCCCTCAGGCTGTATTCGGGAAGCCTATCAGAGCCGCTGGCTCTGATAGGCACTTCTAAAGACCAACCAGATGCTGTTATTCAGATGGCCAGCGCTCAACAGGGGGCTGGCCATCTGAATAGTGGGGCAGCGGCGGCGACAATACATAGGTTCATGCAATGCATGAACCTATGTATTGTTGTGAGTGATGGCCGGGCACAGGAGCGAGGAGGGGGGGGGGCGCTCCTGCGCCCACTATGGACGCACCGCTCCTGAATGCTGATATAGTTTATTATAATGCAATGAGGTTGAACACTGTCTAATGCTATTGGACACTGGCCAACTTTAGTCGTCATACAAGTATAGTACACTACTAACAATAATAGGCTAAGACAAGCTTTTATATTCATGATTACGGAAATAGTCCCTTCTGGACCCACCTCACTGACTGAATTGAAAACTTAATACATATACCATATACATCCACAAACGCTCCTCCCACTCACCCCCAAGAGTCAACCTAGGTGTTTTTCCTCATAATAACACCTATAGGCTCTAAGCCTTCTGCAGATAAGACTCGCACAAGGTGTTTGAACACCAACCCCTACGTACTCGACTGACACCCGAATAGTGATCAGTAGACACTCCCACCTTTCTATACCCTCTTCCCATTTTTCCTTCCCTCCCCCACCCTTCTTTTCTTTCTCTGTTTTTTGTTAATATAGTACCAAGCATAGACCAAAATGTCATACTCCTTTTTGGGCAAATCACTAACGATAATTTCACACAATGTAAATGGCCTCAACACCCCGGAGAAACGATCCAAACTGCTCAAAGAACTCCGAAAGGTAAAACCGTCAATTGTATACATTCAGGAAACACACTTCAAAGGACAAAACATCCCTAAAATTACTGACAATCTCTATACTGTGGCTCATAATGCAACAAACCCGCTGGCTAAAACAAAGGGAGTCTCTATACTAATAAATAAAAACGCACCATTTGAACTTAAACAACAACTTGTTGACCCAGAAGGTAGATACATTTTTCTAAAAGGCACATGGGAGGCATCTCCAATCACCCTGGCAAATGTATATTTTCCGAATAAGTCACACATAACATTCTGCAGCAAAATAGTCAACAAACTGAAATGGTTTGCGGAAGGTTGTATATTACTGGGAGGGGACTTCAATATCCCCCTATCCCCACTACAGGACACTTCCACAGGACATTCTCACTTCTCATCTAAAATCCTGAAACGCATTAAGACCCTCCTACAGTCATTAGCCCTGGTAGGCTCATGGAGGTCAACTCACCCCTCAGAAAGGGACTACTCGTTTTTCTCAGCAACCCACAAAAGGTACATAAAAATTGATTTAATATTAATTTCGCAGAGGGATTTACCTAACCTAGTCAGAGCAGAAATCGGTATTATTGCCCTCTCCGACCATGCCCCTACAGCTATCACTATGAAATTTAACCCACCCAAAAGTACATTATTCATTTGGAGACTTAATGCTGCCCTGTTGGCGGATCAATCAATTCATGACGAAGTCCAGGACTCCATTAAGACCTATTTTTTGAACAATGTAGATTCCGACACAAACCCCCTAAGCAACTGGGAAGCTCATAAAAGTGTGATTAGGGGCAAATTTATTAAGTGGGGAGCCAGGAAGAAAAAATAAAGAGAAAAAGAAATTACACAACTGTCCAACACAATAGCTAAACTAGAACTTCAACACAAACAAAGCCTCTGTTCCAAGGTGGCAGATGAACACATTCACAACAGAAATTCCCTTAAACAATTATTGAACCTACAAACCCAAAAATCCCTTTTTTTCAAGAAAAGTGTTTTTTATGAACACGGGGACAAAAGTGGGAAGTAACTAGCCAGAGCCTTGAAAGATGTCACGATAGCAAACCGTATTCATGCCATTCGCAACAAACAAGGAACACTCAAACACAAACCGGACCAAATAGCAAAAATCTTCCACAATTTTTACTCCAAACTCTATAACCTACCTCCCCAACACAAACCCCTCCACATAACGACTTGTAAAGAAGAAACAATTAAAATTTTCCTAACAGACAGTAAACTGCCAACACTTTCTAAAGAAGATATAGCCACCCTAGACGACCCTATAACAGACACAGAACTACAAGAGCAATTAAAGACTTAAAAACAGGGAAAAACCCAGGACCTGACGGTTTTACTTTCCAGTACTACAAAACATTCCTACAGTGGCTCACTAACCCCTTACTAAAAGCCTTTAACTATCTAGCCAAAAACAAACACGACTCTACCTCTCTACTCGCAGCGCATATAGCGGTAGTTCCCAAACCGGACAAGGACCACACAGACTGCACAAACTTTAGACCAATTTCACTCCTGAATGTGGATATTAAGTTATTAGCGAAGATACTAGCCAACAGACTGAATCCACTTCTTTCAAAAGTCATAGGTCCGGAACAAGTAGGCTTCATGCCAGGAAGAGAGGCAAGGGATAATATCACTAAATCTCTAAATCTCATTCATTATGTAAGGAACTCAAAATCTGAGGGTCTTCTCCTGTCTACAGATGCGGAGAAGGCCTTCAATTGAGTTTCATGGGATTACATGTTAGCAACATGCTCTCACATTGTCAAAAGATTTACAATACACAATAGAGAATACAAAATAGCTGCTTATGCAGATGACCTCCTCTTTTTTATCACACAACCTCACACATCTATCCCCAATCTCACAATTTTTTTTAGAACATTTGGCTTTATATCCAATTTTAAAGTCAATCAAACTAAATCAGAAGCGCTCAATCTAAACTTCCCCCCTGACAAGTATAACTTACTAAAAAGCAACCATAAGTTTAAATTGGAACAAAATACCCTCAAATATCTGGGAATTAAATTAACTCCCACCATTGAAGCACTTTTTTCCGCCAACTTCACTCACCTTCTAAATTCCATCACTCAAGACCTACAAAAATGCACACCGAAGATCTTTTCCTGGTTTGGAAGAGTGTCAATTTTGAAAATGACCATTCTCCCAAGGTTACTTTATTTCTTTAATGCTTTACCGATCACAATTCCTAAATCTTTTTTCTACAAACTACAAAAAATACAAAGAAAATTTCTTTGGGCAGACAAGAAACCGAGAATAAAGCTAGGCCTCCTCACACTACCCAAAAGAAAATGAGTCATTGGCCTCCCTGACTTTAAAAAATACTATCACGCCTCTCATGTTACCAGACTGAAAGATTGGCATTGCCATGGAAATAACAAAGACTGGGTACAACTAGAGCATGACCACAATAAGTAACAAATTTTATGCTATCCTTGGTCCACCTATTCGAAACACACCAAAAAAAATAACTTATCCCTTGGTGGCCACAACACTAAACATTTGGCATAAGATAGCCATCCCACATAAGTTATCCACAATCCCGGGCCCGTTAACCCTGATTGCTAACAACCCAGACTTTCTACCGGGTATGAATTATCCAGTTCTCCTAACAACACCACCAAACTCCTTGCCACTCATTGTTACACTGGAAATAGAGTCAAATAACTAGAAGCTTTCAAAACAGAATTTGGAGAAACATTCCCAGGTATCTGGTTCCACTTACAGCTGAAGGATTTCCTAGTAAATAGTAAACACAAAAGCACATACTGCAGTAGATTGACTCCACTAGAACATATCTGTTACAACAGAACCCAGGTCTTGAAAATGACCTCTTTAGCTTATACTTGGTTGAATCAATCACAAACAGATGCTAGCAACAAACATAAAGAAAACTGGGAAAATGCCCTAGGACACAAATTCAGTGACGCCCAATGGGAAAAAGCATGTATATTAGCACACAAATGCTCGCTTAGCACAAAATACCAGGAAATCTCATATAAAATGCTAACACAGTGGTTCATGACTCCACAGAAAGCCAAAACATGGTATAACACAGAGTCAGATACCTGCTGGCGATGTGACAAGGAAACAGGGTATTTTTTACACATCTTGTGGGAATGTCCACCAATCCTTGACTACTGGGAACAGATTACAAAATGGATAAAGCACATTACAGATACTAAAAAAAACCTGAACGCAGCTGCATGTCTGTTACATATTAACCAATTTACGCTCAGTAAATATAAGAAATCATTAACCAGACATCTCTTAACAGCAGCAAAAACTCTTATCCACAGCATTGGAAAACCACCAACGTCCCGACTGTCAAGGATTGGTTAGACAGGGTACAATACTTGTACAAGATGGAAGAGATTGTGGCAACGAAAATAGTGAGAATTTCAATAAAATATGGCAACCATGGGTACTATTTTTTTTTTAAACATTATAAGTTTATTGAGCAAATAAAGAGTGTAACACATAGAAACAGGAGTAGGTGCAACTACTCGTAATGCAATATACTGATGAACTTAGAGAAAAAGGCCTACAGGGTAGAACATAGTATGCTAGTATAAAACTTGTAGATCACCAAGGCTTTATACAATCAAGGCTTAAGTCATTACTCACTATTATCAACTAGAACAAAAAATTATATGCAGTCAGTAGTAAAGGAAAAGAAAAAAGGAGAAAGAAAGAAGAAATCAAGAGGAAAAGTATGTAGAGCAGTAATAGAAGGACAAATTTAGTCAGTATAGCCTAGGAGAACAATCTCAGTCTGGAGGGAGCGGTACAATATCAGAATATTCAGCTGAGTATTTAAAGAGCAGCCAGGGTTGCCATGTCTCATGAAATTGTTCCACCCTATCAGTGGTCTGGGTCAGCGTCTCCTCCATCTTGTAGATGTCCGAGACCCTGTTAAGCCAATCTGTAATGGAGGGAACCCTTTGAGATTTCCAGTGTAGCGGAATCAGAGATTTTGCCGCATTTAGGAGATATCTCGTCAAGGAGTTTTTGTATCTCCTCAACGAGACGTTCATGATATGGAGTAGGCATGCTGCAGCATTTAGGTTAATTTTGGTCTCAGTGATTTTCTTAATTAGAAGGTTGACTTCCTCCCAGAATTGCGCTATTAGCGGACATTTCCACCAAATATGTAGTAGTGTGCCCTTTTCATTTTTACACCTCCAACAGATGTCTGGAAATTGCGGGTTCCATCCATGTATCTTGGCTGGGGTGTTGTACCAGTGTGTGAGGATTTTGTAAGCTGTCTCTTGCATTTTTGAGCTTATTGAGCACTTATGAGTCAGAATACAAGCATACCTCCAGTCTTTAGCCGTTATTTCCATCTGTAGGTCCGTGGCCCATCTCACTCTGAGCGCCTCCTCCGGCCCATATTTCAAATCTCGTAACCACGCGTAGGCCATGGAAGTGGCTTTTGGGCACCTAGCACCCTCAAGACAAATCCTCTCCAGGGCCGTGAGGGGCCTATAGATCTTAGATTTATCAGGCAGCCTCCCTAAGTAGCTGCAGAGTTGCAGGTACGTCCAAAAGGGTAGATGCGGGCTATTCAGTTTCAATTTAAGTGTTGTCCATTCCCTTATTGCCCCTCTGTCAAAGCAGTCTCCTAGTAGGAGCGGTTTAGAGGTGTCCAAGGGTTGAAAGTGAGGGTTTTCCAGGCCCGGTTCAAAGTCCGGGTTGTCTTTTAAAGGGGTCAGGGGGCTGGGTTGTGAGGATATGTCCAAGGTTTTGGTCAGTCTGTGGAAAATCTCAAAGGTAGAGCCAGTGATGGGGTGTTTTTTAAGGTTATTCGGACAGCTATCCCATGTGATCCACGGGGAGAATTTTAACGGTAGTGGACATAAGTCATTTTCCAAAAAATCTTTGGTATTTCCATGACAGTGCCAGTCGACTATCCTAGTCAGGTGTGTGGCCTGGTAATAGGACCCAAAGTCAGGTATTCCCATACCACCAAAGTCCTTTGGTTTCATCAAGAGGGAATACCTGATCCTTGGACGCTGAGCATCCCAGAGAAATCTCAACAAAATGGTTCTTAGCGAGGAGAAGAAGGCTGTAGGGATCTTGAGGGGTAGGGCATGGAGCAGATAAAGCAACCTGGGTAGTACCATCATCTTGATTATGGCCGTGCGGCCAAACCAAGAAAAATAGCCTGACTGCCATCTGTCCAAGTCCTCCTTAACAGTCTTGAGAAACCTTGGAAAGTTCTGTCCATAAGTGTCGGCCAATCTGGGTGTGAGCCACACTCCAAGGTACTTAAGTTTTGCAGGTTCCCATCTAAAGGAAGATGTCGACTTTACTCAGTCTAGCAGGTTGTCTGGCAAGGAGACATTCAGGGCCTCAGATTTGGTATAGTTGATTTTGAGATTAGAGACACATCCGTATACCGCAAACTCCCTGAGGAGAACGGGTAGGGATGTGACTGGGCTTGTTAAGAAGAAGAGCAGGTCATTCGCATAAGCGGCGACTTTGTATTCCTTATCTAAGACCCTGAAGCCCTGTCTTGTGCCATTTAGTATCTGGACCTTATCCGATAGAGCACCATTAATTTTAAGCTTCGCCGAAGGGCACTGGTACAACGCCAAAATCCTGGCCATCATGTGCGGACCCAATCCGATTCTAGAACATACAGCTAGCATGTAGTCCCAGGCCACACGATCGAAGGCCCTCTCCGCATCCGTGGACAGGAGAAGACCCTCCGTGTCACCATCCCGGGCTGCTTGAATCAAGAGCATAGCTTTTATAATATTGTCTTTGGCTTCACGGCCAGGCATGAAGCCTACCTGGTCCATTCCTATTAAATCCACAAGCAATGGGCTTAATCGCGAGGCCAGGATCTTAGCATGTATTTTGGCGTTTAGATTCAGCAAAGATATAGGGCGATAGCTTGCACAATCTGCCGGGTCTTTACCTTCCTTATGGATTACCATGATGTGTGCTGACAAAAAGTCAGGGGTAATTACTCTAGGCTCAGACATTGAGTCAAGCGCAGCCCTAAGTGGGTCCACTAATATGTTGGCAAAGGTTTTATAATAAATGGAAGTGAATCCATCTGGTCCCGGGCTCTTACCAGATTTAAGTTGCTTAATGGCCACCGCGCCCTCCCCCGCCGTAACCGGCCCCTCCAGGAGTGATATATCAGAGTCTGAGAGGGTGGGCATGCCGCTCTTCTCTAAGTAATCACGAATGATCTGTGGTCTCTCCCCCTCCATGTCTGCCAGTCTATGATGGTTATATGAAGGTTATATGAAGGTTATAAAGCTTTGTGTAGAAGTCATGGAAGTGTTTCGCTATGGCGTCAGTGGTTACATCCAGATTGCCATCCGCCCTCCTAATACCCTGTATGAAATTTTTCCCCGTCTGCTCCTTTAGGGCCCTCGCTAAAAATTTCCCCGACTTATTACCAGACTCGTAGAAGATTCCCTTCTTAAAGAACAGGAATCTCCGCGACTTGTCATCGAAAACCTGTTGGAGGGCCTTCCTTTTTTCCAAAAGTTTGGTGGCTGTCTGGACAGTAAGGGATTGTTTGTGTAATGTTTCTAAATGTTTTATTCGGTCTGTCAAGTTCTGGACAAGTCTTTCTCTTTCTTTTTTACGCCTCGCGCCCATTCCCATGAGGACCCCCCTGATTGTGCACTTGTGTGCCTCCCAGGTCATTAGTGGGTCAGTGTCAGCAGAAGAATTCCGCTGAAAGAAATCAGTCAGGGAGACGGTCAGTTCTGTCAGGAGGACCGGATCAGTTAGGAGGGAAGCATTCAACCTCCAAGTGAATGATTTGGGGGTTGAAGTTATTTCCTTTACGGAGAGTGAAATTGGGGCATGGTCCGAGAAAGATTGGATGCCAATGTGAGCTCCCGTTATTAGGGCTAGATCCCTCTGTGTAATGAAAAGGTAGTCTATGCGGGAGTGTCGTTTGTGGGGGGGAGAGAAAAACGTAAAGTCACGACAGTCAGGGTGCACAAATCTCCAGGTGTCAGTCAGGTGCAAAGATTGCAGCATAGCCTTAATTCGTTTAAGAGTCCTATACGTGATGCATGTTTTCCCATTGGACGCATCCTGCAGTGGGCTGAGTGGCACGTTGAAGTCTCCACCCAGGATCAGACATCCCGAGGAAAACCCCAAAAGCTCTTGGACAATTTGCTGACAAAAGCATACATGAGAATTGTTGGGAAAGTAGACGTTGGCTAACGTCATGGGTGCGTTGTTATACAGGCCTTTGAGAAGGACATATCTACCCTTGGGGTCCAGCCTTTTTTCCTGTAGGGTGAAGGGTGCATCCCTACCTATCAGAATAGATGCCCCCTGGCCCTGGAATCATCACTTGTAGCATGAAATTCCTCTTTAAAGTAAGAACTCGTGAGTTTGGGGACATGATGTGTTTTGAAATGGGTCTCTTGTAAAAATACGAAATGCGGCCTACCTTTTTTAAGCTCCCTCAGCAGAGTGGAGCGCCTTTCGGGTATGTTCAAGCCCCTAACATTGTGGAATATAACGAGTGGATTTCGGCCGAGATCCGCGTAAGCCATTATGGGAGCCCAGAGTGAGACGTCCCAGGGTGGTCCTAGAACACAAAGCTGTTGATATCAGGTTAGAACCAATTCAACTATATTCATCACAGGAAATAAAAAATAAAAAATTTAAAAAAGGGAGGAAAAGAAGGAAAAGGTGAGTCAGAAAAAAGGGGGAGTAAAGGGTGATGGAGCAATTTAAAGAATTCCCTAGACAGGCAGGGAATCCTGACCTGAGTAGTAGGTAGGTTAGTGCGTCCCACGCCCAACCAGTAGGCGAGGAGGCACTTGGTGGGGGTAGAGGGAGGCAGCCGACAACAGGGTAAAACAGTCAGCTACTTGTCTCTGCCAGTATAACTCTGTAAGAGTAAACGTTAAATGTATGTGCACAGGATGCAACCTAACACACACAGCCTGCACATGAAAGCAAACATAGCCTCATCTAATACTAGATGAAAGTGTTTCCCCCTCGAACCAGGGGTGATACAAACTTGAGTGCTCACGGGCAACACATTCGCTAAAGTGTCCCAACATGCAACAGTATCACAGCATTCCCCTCCTCGGTCTGTCCAAAAAAAAAAAAAGGGGGTGAGGTGGGAGGGGGGGGGGAAGGCCAGCCAGGAGAACAAACCAAGGAGTAGGGGGCGAGTGATAGTTTTTAGCAAAGTTGTTAAATTTTTCCATGGGAGCCCCAGAGGGAGCCCATAGGAAACCCAGGGAAACAAATGAGCATAACAGGGTGAACTCAGCAAGTGTCGATCAGTCGTCAGCATGATCTCTGCGTTCTTCTCTGCTGGGACCTGGGGTTCCAAATTTCCCAGAGCGGCTCGGCTTCTGTTTCTTGTTGAATCTTTTGTCAGGAGTGGAGAAGGGAGATCTGGAAGGTGACCGGTCTCGGGGTGGTTCCTGGAACTCAGCATACCAGTCAGGCAGTGGGATGTACTCAAGGTCCAGAGCGGCATAGAAGTCTGGGAGTTCATCCGGTTCACGCAGAATGTATTGATGTTCATTGTAGTGCACGGATAGTGCAAAAGGGAACTTCCAGGTATATTTCAATTCGCGTTCCCTGAGTTTCTCCAGCAGAGGGCGCAAGGCCCTTCGGTTTCTCGGGTGGACGTCATATGACGTCCTCGGCTTTGTAGGGGGATATCTGAATGATGCCTGCAGCTAGAGGCATCATTCAGATATCCTTTTGAAGTGCCGGCGATTCTGTGCACCATAAGAACGATTATAGCGGCGGTTCCGCCGCTTGATCGTTCTTATAGACGGCGGGAGGGGACATCCCCCCTCCCGCCGCCATCCGGTGCTTCTCCGGGCTCTCCCGTGCGATCGGGGACCCGGAGCGAATCTTCCGGCGTCGTTGGTGGGGTCACGTGATGAGCATAGAGATGACTGGTGACCAGATGGTCACCAGTCATCTCTATGATCGTCGGAGGCCCGGGCGCGATGTGATGACGTCACGCCCGGGCCTCAAATGTAAACAAAGCCGTCATTGCGGCTGTAAGTATGAGATCAGTGAAAAATATTTCACTGATCTCCTGCTTTCCAGCCTGGAGGAGAGATGTGGGGTCTTATTGACCCCGCATCTCTCAATAAAGAGGACCTGTCACACACATTCCTATTACAAGGGATGTTTACATTCCTTGTAATAGGAATAAAAGTGATCAAAAAAATAAAAAAGTAAAATCATTGTAAAAAAATTAATAAATAAGTAAAAAAAAAAAAAAAAATAATAAAAAAAAAATATTAAAACGCCCCTGTCCCCGGTAGCTCGCGATCAGAAGCGAATGCACACGCAAGTCGCCCACACATGTAAACGCCGTTCAAACCACGCATGTGAGGTATCGCCGCGTGCGTTAGAGCGTGTGCAACAATTCTAGCACTAGACCTCCTCTGTAATTCTAACCTGGTAACCTGTAAAAAAAATTAAAGCGTCGCCTATGGAGATTTTTAAGTATCGAAGTTTGGCGCCATTCCATGAGTGTGCGCAATTTTAAAGCGTGACATGTTAGGTATCTATTTACTCAGCGTAACATTATCTTTCATATTTTCCCAAAAAATTGGGCTAACTTTACTGTTTTGTTATTTTTTAATTCATGAAACCATTTTTTTTTTTAAAAAAGGCGTTTGAAAAATTATTGCGCAAATATTGTGCAAGAAAAAATGTTGCAATGACCGTCATTTTATTCCCTAGGGTGTCTGCTAAAAAAACATATATAATGTTTGGGGGTTCTGAGTAATTTTCTAGCAAAAGAATGATGATTTGTACATGTAGGAGAGAAGTGCTAGAATAGGCCCGGTATTGAATAGGTACAAAAAGCCCTGTATTGAAGTGGTTGCACAAAGCTCTGAAGGCAGCATATGATGTCCCTTGGAGGAGCGTTATCTGGGCCCTTTGGTCTGAGTGCTCTGTGAGCCCTGACAAAATCGATTACCATGTCTTCCTGCCGCTCTAGCAGGCTATTGAAAACTCGTTGTAATGCCGGGATGATCTGAGCTGAGTCTACTGTCTCAGGGATACCCCTCACTCGGATATTGGCCCTCCTTCCCCTATTGTCCAGGTCTTCCAAATGCCTATTTATTTCAATGAAATGGTGGTTTTGAGTCGTGTACGTCTTCTCTAATCTGAGAATTGCTTTGTCCCTGTGCCTTCCCGCCGCCTCAGACACTGCCATCCGCTCATTCAGGGCCAATAGGTAAGATTTAATGTCCGTGATGGCGGCCGAGAAAGAGGATTTAATATCCGCGGCTATCACCGACATGTCGGCTAGGGTGAGGGGGTGATTCAAGCGGGTGTTTTCCTTACCTGAGTCCTCAGGCGGGGAATGGGAGTCCTCGCTGTATTCCTCCTCGTGTGGCTGCATCAGCGCCATCTTGGTCTTCCCCACGTTGTTGCGGGTCCCTGCCGCAGGCTTGAATAGCTCTGTGATGTTCCGCGCTGTGGTAGAAGCCGAACCTCTCCTCGGGCGTGAGTGCGGGATGTTGTACAGGCGTTTGCCTGGCATCTGGAGGCTTAGGGTCGGGCAATTAGGCGATTGCAGGCTGTGTGTGTGCCGGAGCTCTCCTAGTGTGCGCCCATACCCGTTGCGCGCCAAGCCACGCCCCGGGTACTATTTATTTATTCAAGTGACTATAGTTCACTTTATGTCTAAGAGGTTAATTAACACTTCATGGTATGTAACTGTACTATATTGCTAGTATAACAAAGACTACAAGATGTTCCTTCCAGTATGGCCATATAATAGAAATATATATGTAAGCTTATATAAAGTTTTGGTTACAAAATTCCCCTCAACTATCTCCCTTTTTCATTCCCTTAACTCCCCTCTAGTTCCAACTCTTTCCCTCCCCTCACATCTATTCCCTTACTAATATTTTCACCCTTCAAATTCAATAAGTGAATATAATTTCATTGATACAAATGTTCGTAAGCATGTAAAATTGTTTACCTATTATATTGTCAACAGACATTGTCTATTAGTACATGCTTTATGTCAATTTTTACAACATTGTCAATTGTTTGTTTTAGTTATCTTTCAATAAAACCTTTTGATTGTGAAAAAAAAAAACTTACGGAATGACATATCAGTATGGATGTCACATCACATTCTCAAACTCAATCTTTCTATAACTAAACTTGTTACATTTCCTTCTTCCCGGTCTCCTCCCCATGACTTTACCTTTAAAGTGGATGTTAACCCCCCATACACCCAATGAAGTGAACAGCCTCAGATGATATACAGAGATGAACCAAATCTCCCTATATAGGTTTTACATGTATATCTGCTGTCTTCACATTTATATACTGTTTAGAAAGTTCAGATCGTGTTAGGACATTTTCTATTCCTGTTTAACACATAGTGTGATGTCTGGGCATACAGTCAAGATAGCTAAAATTCCTTATTGGAGGAAAGGCACACACCCCCTCTCATCATAGGCAGAGACTCTCAGAGGTGTTTTGTAACAGGGCCAGCTCCCTGCTAATATATTTATAGCAACCTCCCCGGACAGAAATTTCAGGCTGCCTTTATATGATGTGCCTGAGAATTTGTCAGGAGTTATCAGGCTGATAACAGAGGAACAGGTCAGGAGAGAGCTATGGGACTTAGCTCTTTGAGGATAGATAACAAAATACTCCATATATATGTGCCCAGCTCATGCTTTCATGAATTGGGGTTACATCCACTTTAAGATCAACAGCACAACCATTGGTCCCTCCACACATGCCAGGGTGATGGGTGTAATTCTTGACTCTGACCTCTCCTTCAGCCCCCACATCCAATCACTGGCTAAATCATGGTGCCTTAACCCCTGTAACATCTCCAGATTTCGCCCCTTCCTGACTAATGACACCACAAAGCAGCTTATTCACTGCTTGGTTATTTCCCACCTCGACTACTGCAACTCTCTCCTTAATGGCCTACCCTTACACAGGCTACCCCCCCTTCAGTCTATTATGAATGCTGCTGCTAGACTCATACACCTCACTAACCGTTCTGTGACTGCTGCCCCTCTCCTAAATCCCTTTGCTGGCTTCCAATACCCCATCGTATAAAATTAAAAACACTAACCATAACATACAAAGCCATTCACAACATCACCCACAGCTACCTCACCAACCTCATCTGCAGATATTGCCCAATTCCTCCCCTCCGCTCCTCTCAGGACCTCCTGCTCTCTAGCTCCCTTGTTACCTTCTCCTATGCTCACCTACAGAACTTCACTAGAGCCTCTCTTATCCTCTGGAACTCCCTGCCCCAGTATGTCTGAACAGCCCCTACTCTGTCCACCTTTTAGAAGATCCCTGAAAAATCATCTATTCAGGGAAGCCTATCCCACACCTACCTAAGAACTGTACTCGAGCCACCCCCATCAAATCATCCCCCACAGCTATTACCTTTTGTACCACCTCCCTCCTCCCTTTAGAATGTAATCTCCATGAGCAAGGCCCTCCTGTAATGAACTGTATTGTAATTGTGCTGCCCCCCTTCTACATTGTAAAGTGCTGCGCAAACTGTTGGCACTAAATAAATTGTGTATAATAATAATAATAATATTTGTGACACATTGTAAAAAGTATATTAGTATGTGTAAGGCTCCATGTACACTGGACGCTAAAAAAAAGCTATAAAAAACGGCAGTAGCTTTGCAGGGAGCCTTTCAACGTTTTTTAGCATTTTTGCAATAGCATTTATTAGCGTTTTTCAGTGTTGCGTTTTTTACCTTTTTTTTTTTCAATGGATCAAAAAACGCAAAAAAAAACGCTCGCGTGCTGCGTTTTTGAGCGTTTATTAGCATTTTTCGGTGTTTTGCGTTTTTTTCCGCCGAAAAACGGCACTTTGAACGCAAATTTCTTGCGTTCAGAAAAAAGTCCATTAACTCCACTGCTCATTAACGCTAAAAAACGACCATGTGTGCATGAACACATTGGCTAACAGAGTGCAGTTAATGGGCTTTTAAAAAAACGCCAAAACGCCAATAAACTGCAGTTTATCAGCTTTAGTGTACATAGAGCCTAAGAGCAGAAAATCTATATAATGGAGAATGTGATATAATTATAAAACATTACATATATGGTATCAAAAATACTATTCACAATTCACATTTGGTTACACTAAATACAAATCATTTTTTGTAGTCTTTTTGTAGACACTCTTGGGGTTCAAAATGTTTTTTACTTTCTCATATGTCAAATCAAATTATGTACGGAAAACATCTATGTTTTGTATAACATGGAGGGAGGGTGAACATTGCTCTTTTCCTGTGGATTTGAAAGGAAAACCTAGGTCCTGCGGATACAGCTGTTATCATGGGAAGACAAATACATTTAAAATAAATCTAAAGATATACCAGGAAACATCTTCACCTGCTCCTGCTTATTTTTTTTCCTTTTGTATGTATTTTCCCTTTGCCTCTCAGCTTCTCAGAATATTAATTCAACTTTAGACTTTAGGCTCTCTCCTTCAGTAGTAATGATGAGCCAAACTGCACTGGATTTGGTTTGATCAGGATTTGGTTAAACTCAAACCCTATTGAAATCAATAGAAACCAAGCCTGTCAAATTAAAAATGACAATTTTCTGGGCTAATAGGCAAGGAGTTTCAAAAAGAGCATGGGGGTGTGCACTACTTTTGGGTAAAATGTATTAATGCAAAGTTTTTTTTTTTGTTTTGTTTTTTTATTCCATTTAGGCAAGAACAGTGATTTTTTTTTTTTTAAATGCCTAAAGTGGAAAATTAAAAATGACCAACTCCTTTAAATAACATGCCTAGAAGAGGCCGTTACCCTGTCTGTGAAAAGGCACATTTCTGTGATGTCCAGAAAGTGCTGCAACAGCACTGGCATTTACAAAGGAACCGTTTGACCTCCAGAATTTTTTAACCCCTTCATGACCTTTATGCTATTCTGTGCTACTTTAACTGGAAATTGCTTGGTCATGCAACACTGTACCCAAATGAGATTTATATAATTTTTTTCAGACAAATAGTGCTTTCTTTTGGTGGTATTTGATCACCAATGGGTTTTTTTTTTAATAAAGATACGGGAGTTGTGTAACAAATAGAGCAACTGAGGAGCCTAGTTCATTTTTTTAAGATTCGCTCTCCCCTCCACCAATAGTGGTAGACTTTACCAGCTATTACACTTGTCCCTGAATTTATCCAAGAGAGGCTTGAGATTTAAGCAATCAAAATTCTGTACATCTCTAGAGACCAAAAGCCCTAGGTATTTAAATATAGTAATTATGTGGGTCTGTTGGGCTTCTCCTGGTAGTGTAAATGAGGGGGCAGTTTGGGACTTTAGATGAGGCACAAAGAGGAACCGGATGTAGAAAAGATAATTTATTGACCAACCATAAACATGACATCATACAGCCAAAATGGATATTGCATTAAAGGTTGTATTTACAAAAACTCAGATACAATAAAATTAAACATAAGTGGTAAACAATAAACCACCCATCTATGTGTTCGTAGAAAGTAAATGATGACAGCAACTAGGAGCCAGGTGTTGAAAATGGTGTGTGGGTAAATTTTAGCTATCGGTGAACAATATGGCTAGGTGCAGAGAAATTGGAAAGATGGAACAAATAAGACTAAGTATGGCCTCTTAATGACTGTGGTCACTGCATAACCTGTGCGTGGCTTACCATCTGGGGTGTAATACCTGGAACCATTAACAAAAAGGTTCTTAGCATCTGGGATGGGAGCGTACTATAGAGTTTGTCATAATTGTTCTGACAAAACTACCTTCAAAAAAGAAGCAGAAAAGTTAAAACAAAGATTACTGATGCATGGTTATTCCATCACATCCATTTCACATCTATTTCAGATTTTGGTATTTACATTATCATTCCGTGTATGTGGTCTAATATTATGATTCACTGCCACCTATTTCACCAGCACATATGGTATTCACTTTTATACTGAAACCATCTGACCCCTTTGAATCACTGCTCTGGCACTGACCCTTGGCGCCCCCTGGTGACACTCAGAGGACAACTTGCAGCTTATTTTAAAACATTGTGTGTTTTCTCTAGACGCAATTATCTCAAAATGTACAGATATACATGGGTTAATCATGTTGAGTAATACTATACCATCTTACTCTGCACATCATTTTAAATGTAATTTTTCTTGTTATAGAAAGCAAATTGTCCAATGCTCATGTTCATGCATCCCTGAAGAAAAAAATCTATTTTCAAAATGCATTGGGGGTTTTCCATTGTCATTCTTTGTTTGGTGACTTTTTGCCAAAATACAGTATCTAGTCCTAGTACCCAACCTATTTTTAATATGTATTGTCAAATCTGTAAACTTTTAACAACCTTTCCAATCATTTCTTTCTACTAATGTACTCTTTGACTCAGTGCCTAAAAGTCCCACTATGAGGGATGACCTCTGATGAAGCCAGGTCTTACCAATGAAACCGGATAGGCATCTGCTTGACATCCTCCATCTTTTGTCCTCCTACAGACTTCAAACTAGCTAATGAGACTTCTGAATATCTGTGAGCAATTTTGTGACTGTGACGGATTCTATCCCACACTCCGCTGAGTGCTTCCGTCAGTAATACCGCTTCCTTCAGTCTGACCATCAGAGAGATATATTATTATAGCTGGATTAAATACAAGTCTAGCCGATTAATAGCTTGTAGCATCTTGAATGGTTTATTGGACAGTATACAGCCTTTTTATACACTTTGGGGTTAGATAACGAGGTAGGGCTGACTCATGGCTACTCCCCTCCCCTCTAGCAACAACTTAGCAGACAACTATATAACTAACATGTTAATTAAAACAGCACTTAAGGCAGCCCAAGTGACCAGACAGTCCGTCTCTGTAGGTCAATGTGATCAGCTCTTTCAATGTTAATGTATTGTTCAGAATTAAACTAAGAATAGTCTTTAGGCAAATCCAAAAAACAGTCTCTCAAAAATGTAACAAAAAGAGGAATATAGCAACAACAAATAACAGGGTGAATGTGGGCAGAAAAGGTCCCTGCAGCCAGTGTCCGCGACAGTCACTATGGTCATGTATGTTTGTAGATATTCTCCTTATGGACATTTTGTTTGGCTCCAAATAGTAAGTAACCATCTCTAATATTATATGACAGCTTGGAAACTAATTTGGACACTAATTTTGTAGAAAGTGGGTGGTCTGTATTTAACCACTTCAATACCAGGCACTTTCACCCCTTCCTGCCCAGGACAATTGCGCGGTCATGCAACACTGTACCCAAACTACATTTTTATAATTTTATTCCCACAAATAGAGCTTTCTTTTGGTGGTATTTTATCACCCCTGGGGTTTTTATTTTTTGCAAACTAAAAAAGTTTTTCTTTGTTACTGTTATAAAATTTGTTTTTCTCCTTCCCTGATGGGCACTGATGAGGCGGCACTGATGGGCACTGATGAGGCGGCACTGATGGGCACTGACAAGGTGGCACTAATGGACACTGATGAGGAGGCACTAATATGTAGAATTGATGGGCACTGATAGGCAGCACTGATATGCAGCACTGATGGGCACTGATATGCAGCACTGATGGGCACTGACAGGCGGAACTGATGGGCACTGACAGGTGGCATTGATAGGCGACACTGATTGCCACTGATAGGCGGCACTGATAGGCGGCACTGATTGGCACTGACAGGTGGCATTGATGGACACTAATAGATGGCACTGATGGGCAGCACTCATTGGGCAGGTACTGACAGGTGTTAATGCTGGGCACTGATTGGCACTGTGATGGAAACTGATTGGCACTATGTTGGGCACTGGTTTGTACTGCGGTGGGCACTGATTGGCACTTTATTGGGCACTGACAGGAGGTTATGATGGGACACTGACTGGCAGCTACTGGGCACCGATTGGCAGCTGATGGGTACATTTGATGGGGGGTGTGCTGATAATCAATGTGCTGATTATCAGCACAGACCCCCTCCCTCTGATGCGGAGAGCTGCCGATCGGCTCTCCCTGTCTGCGCGAACCGAGGTCACAGCTGATCACATGGTAAGAAACCTCTGTCAGAGGCTTCTTACCACGATTGGAGATGTGGCGTGTCAGACTGACACGCAGCACTCGCGATCGCCACACTGCGCACCCCCATGGGCGCGCACCGGCTTGTTATCCTGTTGGACATCATATGACGCCCAGTCAGGATAACAGAACCACTTCTTGGCTGTCAATCTGCTATAGGCCGGGCAGGAAGTGGTTAAACACATAAGACATATGGGGGGGTTATTTATGAAAGGCAAATCCACTTTGCACTACAAGTGCAAACTACAAGTGCAAAGTGCACTTGAAAGTGTACTGAAAGTGCACATGGAAGTGCAGTAACTGTAGATCCAAGGGGGACATACAAGGAAAATAAAAAACAACATTTTAGCTTGCACATGATTGGATGATCAAATCAGCAGAGCTTCCCCTCATTTCAGATCTACCCCTCAGATTTACAGTGACTGCACTTCCAAGTGCACTTTCAGTGCAATTTCAAGTGTACTTTGCACTTGTAGTTTGCACTTGTAGTGCAAAGTGGATTTGCCTTTCATAAATAACCCCCATGGTTTGGCAATACTCTCTATGACAGCTATATTATATTCAAGGGATTCTGTGGATATCAATAGAGCAACATGTGATTTACCTGGGGGTTGAGTGTGACATTCCTCCCCTATCAAGAATGCAATACATTCAGTATGAGGATCCAGCATTGTAGAAAATAAAACCACCTTGAGAGTTTTCTTTGTACTTTTTATTAGGGGGAATAGGCCTTGCTTGAAAACAACACATGCATACATAGTGCTTTGGAGCCATGGATAATGACTGAGATGGAATCCAACTCCATCAGACCTTATTGTCTCCCGTATATATTATGGTCACCCTCCAACTCTGCACACGAACTTACCTCCCTTAATTCTATCGTAACGCAATTTTTCATCCTCTGGAACTGCTATAAAAGTTAACTTCTCCTGATTTCATCTGCACCCCAAGGTTCGTCCTTTTTAGGAGAACCCATATTTGCCACAGAGTTTGACCACCCGGAAAGTTACTCATGGTGGAAATCCAATTACCTGGTCACCGAAGCCGATATCCAACTAGGAGATACATTTGCCACGTTTGATCTCCTCCGCTCACAAAAACAAATCCCACTTAGCGAACATTATCACTTTGTACAAATAAAACACATTTATATCTCCAATTTTAGTCTTATCCCATCCTCCCCACCTACATCCTTCAAACAGATCTGCCATGATTCCCCAGAGGCAAGGGCCTCATTTCAGTTCTCTACAAAGCAGTGTTGGCTTCATATTTCTCTAGTGAGCCTCCATATAAGAGTAAATGGGAAACGGACTGTGATGCTCCAGAAGATTGGGATACAACAATGCTGTATAACTTACACAAATCTACAAAATCCTTGGCAGTTAGGGAAAAGGCCTATAAGGTATTCACCAGATGGTATTATACTCCTTCCAGACTGACTCCAGGCCATATTCCCAGGAACGTCTGGACTATGTTTTAGAGGATGCCAGCTCCCAGGTACCTTTAAACACATATTTTGGGATTGTGAGCTACTTTCTCCAGTGTGGAAGAAAGTGACTGCTATTGCTTCTGCGATTTCTGGTACTTCCCTACAGCTCACAATTTCAATGTGTCTACTTGGAGCCTCAATCCCAAGTATCTTCCGCAAGGAGGAATGTCTTATATACACTATTTGCATATCCACCTTATGGGCTATTGCTCTTCATTGGAAGTCCTCCGTAGTACCCCTATCCTCCATTCTAGACAGAATTGATGTGATTATGATAATAAAGAGGATTTTGTATACCCTACAGGATAAAATGCACCTGTTTGAGCGTAGATGGGGAGCGTGGAAAGCCCATAGGCATATTTTGCTATCACAGGACTAAATATCAGTTTAAGTTACCAGGCCTTGCATGAGCAATACTCTTAGGTATACCCCTCCCCTACTTCTTTATGTATTTGTTATTTTAGACAATAATTGATCAGTATTTTAGAATGACTCTTCTGTATGCTTCAGAATTGTTGTTATCTTACATTCTTTCTTTGGGGTAGTTGGTCTAGGACGACATTGTAGGAGATTTATTTTTTTATTTTTTATTTTGATATGTTCTTTTAGTTTTCAGAAAGGCCTCTGCTTAATATAGTTTCCCCTATGGTAAGGTTGGCCTAGTGAGTGTATGGGCTCAAGTGGCTTCCTGTGATTGCTGTTTCTTTAGATCCTTGGATATCCATAGTGAGATGCCCCCTGGTGGATTTGTTTCACAATGGTGGTGGTGCATCTATGTAGATACTTGTATGCACTTGATGTAGTTTAAAGTTATATGCTGTCTGTTTACAATTTGAGTCATGTTAAATTTGTAATTTATTGTAATACCTTGTTTACTCTTAATTCTAGTTTTGGCAATATGTAGTGCTTTGAAGCTGCCTATTGGCAAAACTGAAGTAGCATATTGGCGAAACATGTAGAGAGAAGAGCAGTTGTCAACTGTATATGAATTTCTACTTGGATATTCCTTGTTGGTTTTAATTATCTAACAGTACTTGCATGCTGTTTAATACCTATGTATATTAAATAAATAATTGTTATTATCTATGTGTTTTTGCACCTTTAATGTCGCATCGTCCATAATTCAGATCCATGTATCTTAAATAGCTTAAGGACCTACAATGTATCATACTCCTAAAAAGTGCTAATATTTTTAGCAAAGGTGGAAAGGGGAAAGGTGTTCTTATGAACCTAATGCTACTGATAAATCAGTCCAGAGCACAATTGTTGTTGGCATTTGTATATGTTTACAAATTATTTTATTAAGTGGATCAGAGAAGTTAGACTTTTATAAACTATACACTTTTCAATAAAATTAAAGTCTTTTGGTTAATTTTTTTTATGGCGTATACTTCAAGTCAGATATGGATAGCCAGTTAAATTTTTAGGGCCTTCACCTTTGGCCTACAGCCTCTCAGAAAGGCTGCCCATAAAATAATTATAATTTTTGTATCATTAGTAAATACAAAAGCATAGTGTTCAAACATTAGTCTGCATTTGGTTTGGAATCATGTTTCAGGTGCATTTAGGCTGAAACTGCTATCAATAGATAGCTACACTACATGTACATCTACACCACATGTCTTTCTCACTATTCAATGTCTGAATATTGTCCATGAATAGAAAAGCATTCCCTTCTTTTAAATGATAGAATTGATTATGTTATTTAATTGTATTAAAGAATTGTATAACTATATTTATTTGAAACTCTTGCATAAAACATTTTCTTTCCTATTGTATGCAAATCTTTAGTCATTAAAAAAAAGCAGAGTATACAGCATATTTCTTTATTTTATGGTATTCAAACATGTTTAGTTAGGAGACAGTGTTCCTTTAACTGAACATCAATAGGTTCCTTTTATTTGATATACACTTAAAAGGGAAAAGGGGTCATAAACATCACAGGTAAGAATCTAAATTGCTCAATAGTGTCTCATGGGTTTAGTTGAAACTCCCCTCAAAATAAAACATATCTTCAGATTTAAGAAGTAAAAGGGTTTATGCCACCACAGGGGATAATTTAAACACCTGACTCAGAGGGAAGCTTATGAAGGTCATGGAACTGTATGCATAGAAATAATAAGGTGTAAATTGTAGCACATAATATTATATACTGTTCAAATTTAAAGGTACGCTAGCATTTTAAAGTAAGGTTCATGTAGAAGGGCTTTTTACCGAACACACACAATACAAAAACTGTCAAGAAAGCTTAAAAATGGCACTGTTTCGCAATTTGCCTTATGAATAGAAGGTTTATAATAATACGTGAAAATATTTGTGGAAGCCATGAAATGGAGGGGAAGCAAGCATTTACCCCCTTCTGAACAATACCAGGTCACATGCTCTTAACAAGGGGAGGTGTCCACCCATGTTGATGGGGGCATGACTCCATGTTGATGGGAACAAGAACCTCCTCCCCACATCCAGGCCCGATGGGTGTAGAGGACCAGAGGGGATAATTATTGGAATTTGAAAAATGCATGCATTTTTTTTAATGTAGTGTGTGAAAAGGCAATATTTGCTGAATTCAATCTCCTCATTGATCTAGGATGGTAACTTAAATAGTAAAAATCAGATTTTCTGACAGGAAATTTATTTTTAACCATCTGATATCAGCTTATAGTTCTAAAGAGGAATAAATGGGGATTTGCTTAGAACTGAAACATATCCTCCAAACCGCACACTTTGTTGCTTGCATTAATGAAAGAATTCTCCCTGTTCGGATATATATCCAACAAAATTATTCTAAGTCAGAAGCCATGAATTTGACCATCCCCACAGACGACATCAATAACATCAAATCTAAATGCCCCTTTAAATGGATAGATACGGCGATCAAATACCTGGGGATCTGGCTAACCCCTAAATTGTACCAGATCTATGACCAAAACGTTTTACCACTGCTGAAAATGATTAGCACAGACCTTGCGACTTGGCATCCATGACACTTTTCCTGATTTGGAAGAGCAGCAATCTGCAAAATGACTATTTTGCAGAGAGTACTCTATCTGTTTAGGAACCTACCTATCAAAATTCCCCAAAGCTTTTTCAAAATTCTCCACTCGATTCAAATGAAATTCATTTGGGCCCATAAGAACCCCAGAGTTAGATTTGCTTTACTAACTCAGACCAAGGCGATAGGGGGGATGGGCATTCCCAATTTTAAACACTATTATCTCGCTTCACATGTCACTAGGATTATTGACTGGCACTGTCATTACAAATTCAAAGATTGGGTTGGACTAGAAGAAGCGTTAAGTCCCACCCCAATACGGTTCTCCCCTTGGACTCCCTGGATAGTTACTAGAAAGTCTTAAAATCACCCCCCCTTATCGGAACCACATTGGCAATTTTTCATAATTTAACAAAAATCCCCAAATTCTCACCTCACCTAAGTCGGATTACTCCTTTGCAGGATAATCCTGACTTCCCACCAGGCCAGAGGAACCATACTCTTCACCTCTCTGATTTAAATACGCCACTGCTAGCCACTCACTGCTTCCAAGACAACAATTTCAAAGACTTCCCAGTTATTAAGACAGACAATGAACTACTAGAACTACCACTATGGACGTACTTCCAGATTCGCAGTTATCTTAATCACACAGCCAGAAAAGTTAACTTTAGCAGACAACTAACTGAACTGGAGACAGTGTGCCTGAAAGGGGAACCACTGCCTAAAGCAACATCTATCGCATATAGCTGAAGTCAGGAGGGCAGTGCACCTAGGGACAACGGACTCAGGGAGTGCTGGTCAGAAGAACTAGGCATCTCCATCTCAGAAAAACAATGGCAAACAGCCTGCATGTTTGCCCATAAGTGTTCACTCAGCACCAGAACTCAGGAGACAGCGTAAAAATTGCTTACACGTTGGTATGCCACACCTGTGAAACTCCATTCTTGGTTCCACAAACCCCAGACACCTGCTGGCGCTGCAATAGTGAGAAAGGCACTTTATTGCACATATGGTGGCAATTCCCTGGGATACAACCCTTTTGGTCCTAGGTTAAGGAACTGATATTTCAGATTACAGAAAGAAATTGAAGTTAGACATGGTAGGTTGCCTTCTTCATGTCACAAACTTTACCATCAAGAAATAGAAATACAAAAACTCACTCTCTAAGCACTTACGTAATGCTGCCAAAGCTCTCATTCCCCTATTCTGGAAATCCTCTTGCTTCCCAACCAGGAGTGGCTACGTAAAGTTTCTAAGATCTGTGAGATGGAGGAGAATATGGTACAGGCAGAAAACAATGCTACACCCTTCCACAAAATTTGGTCACCCTGGTTTATATTTAAGTACTCTCAGGCCTACACAACCCTGATAGATACAAAGTAGCTATAAATTGAATGTCTATCGCCACATGATTCTGAATCTGATCCTGACTAGGGACGAGGTTCGAGTTCGAGTCAAACTCAGGGAGCTGCAGTATTTTCGGTTAGTGTACTGTGTCCTTTGCACAGTATGCACCTAAAGCTACCTGAAGACAATTGCTGGTGTTCTCATAATAATACCACAGGCAGGGAGCTGCAGTATTTTCAGTTAGTGTACTGTGTCCTTTGCACGGTGTGCACCTAAAACTACCTGAAGACAATTGCTGGTGTTCTCATAATAATACCACAGGCAGGGAGCTGCAGTATTTTCAGTTAGTGTAAGGTGTCCTTTGCACAGTGTGCACATAAAGCTACCTGAAGACAATTGCTGGTGTTCTCATACTAATAATACTACAGGCAGGCAGTTGATTCTGCTAGCTGCAGAATAATCAGTCTATATATACATCCCAGCTTAATGCAGCTACATCTCACTGCAGGCCATTAGTATGTCTGGAAGGACAACAAGGAGAGGCAGACAGTGACAAGCCAATAAAAGAGGGCAAGCAGGCTCTGTGTCTAGAGGCAGCAGTGCTGGTTGTGGACACGGTGCATCCTCATCAGCACATGGCCGTGGGACACGCTTGTCCTTTTTTTCGGCAGCTGGCCGCGTTGAGCCGCAACATGCCGTAGACTTGGTAGAGTGGATGACCAAGCCATCCTTATCCTTATCCTCCTCATCCTCTCTCACCCAGGCTCAGGGTACTTTGTCTGGCAAAGCAGCTGCCAAAGCGGCCTCTTCCCTCGGCTCAATGGCATCAGTCACTTCTTCCCTAGCCCCACCATGTCCTCCTGAGGAGTCCCCCAAACTGTTTGACCACAGTGTTGGGTACATGCTGCAGGGGGATGCACAGCATTTTGAAGGCTCCAATGATGGTACCCAGCTAGAGGAAGGCAGTAACATGAGCCCAGAGAGAGGGGGTGCCCAAGAAGGACAGCAATCTGGCAGTCATGTTCACCCAGCTGCAGCATACTGCCAGGTTTGCTACAGTGATGAGGAGGGAGGTGATGATGAGGTCACGGACTCTACGTTGGTGCCTGATAGGAGAGAGGAGGAGGAGGAGGCACATCTCTAATGAGGCAGGATGCCCTCCAGGGGCCAGCTTAAGGGCAGCACACCGACTGCATAACACCACAGAGCTCCGCATGTGCAGGGCGCTGCTCTCTGCGCGTTATTCTAAAAGTTCTTTGGTGTGAGCCTTTTTTGAGACGAGTGCATCCGATCGCACCGCTGCTATTTGCAACATATGTCTCAAGCGTATCTCGCGTGGCCAAAACATCACCCGCTTGGGCACCACATGCTTGACCAGACATATGTTGACCTGCCATGCAGTTCGTTGGCAAGCATACCTAAAAGACCCACACCAAAGAACAAAGCGGACCTCTCCTTGCTGCTCATCAGCTGGGATCTCCAACCCCACTATACCTTCAGTCCTCTCTGAAACCTGCACTGAGAGGATTAAAGGTGTACAATTAGGTGTGTCACAGCCAAGTACTTGCGGGCAATCTGCTATTGGTACACCAACGTCAGATTGTACCAGGCAAATTTCCCTGCCCCAGCTGCTGCACCGCCGAAAGAAGTTCGCTCTCAGCCATCCACATGCCCAGCGGTTGAATGCTAGCTTGGCTAAATTGCTAGCACTTCAACTGCTGCCTTTTCAGTTGGTAGACTCTGCCCTCTTCCCTGAGTTTGTGGAATTTGCGGATCCTCAGTGGCAGGTTCCCAAACGCCACTTTTTCTCACGGAAGGTGATTCCGGCTCTCTACCGGCATGTGGAAGGCAATGTCTTGGCCTCGCTGGACAGGGCGATCAGTGGTAAGGTGCATATTACCGCTGACTCATGGTCCAGCAGGCATGGACAGGGACGTTACCTATATTTCATGGCGCATTGGGTGACTCTGCTGGCAGCTGGGAAGGATGCAGGACAAGGTGCAGTAGTGTTGGAGGTTGTTCCGCCACCACGCCTCCTAAAAGCTACTACTGGTGATTCTGACACACCTCTCTCCTCCACCCCCTCCTCTTCTTCTTCCTTCATGGCCTCTTCCTGTGCTTTATCCTCAGAACCACCGGTGCTCTGTAGGCGTTCAAGGGGCTACGCAAGTACGCAGGCAAAAAGATGCCATGCGGTGCTTGAGCTGGTGTGCTTGGGGGACAGGAGCCACACTGGGGCAGAGATTCTGTCAGATCTGAAGGGGCAGGCTCAGAGGTGGCTGACGCCATGCCAGCTTAAGCCAGAAATGGTGGTTTGCAACAATGGCACCAACCTCCTCTCTGTCCTCTGACAGGGACAACTGACCCATGTGCCCTGTTTGGCTCACGTCCTCAACTTGGTGGTGCAGCGGTTCTTGGGCAGGTACCCGGGCTTATAGGAGGTCCTGAGGCAGGCCAGGAAACTCTGTGTGCATTTCCGCAGGTCATATAATGCCAGTGCTCGGTTGGCTGACCTCCAAAAGGAATACAACCTGCCCAAGAACCGCCTAATCTGTGACATGCCCATCAGGTGGAACTCAACGTTGGCCATGCTGCAGCGGCTGCACGCGCAGCAGAGGGCCATCAATGAGTATCTGTGCCAATATGGCACCAGGACAGGGTCAGGGGAGCTTGGTTTTTTTTGCCACGCCAGTGGGTCATGATCAGGGATGCATGCACTGTCCTGTCACCATTTGAGGAGGCCACGAGGATGGTGAGCAGTGACAGTGCATGCATCACTGACACTGTCCCTCTTGTCCACCTGTTGGAGCACACGCTGCGTGGAATAATGGACAGGGCACTTGAGGCAGAACAGAGGCAGGAAGAGGAGGACTTCCTTACCTCTCAAGGCCCCCTTTATCCAGACAGTGTTCCTCCTGGCCTGCCTATTACACAGGAAGAGGAGGAGGAGGAGGAGGAGGAGAATTGTGTTAGCATGGAGGTGGAGCCTAGCACTCAGCATCAGCAGCAGTCTTCAAGGGATCAATTACAGTCCCAAGAAACCCATGGTCTTGTACGTGGCTGGGAGGAGGTGGCTGCGGATCATGTCGTCCTGAGTGACCCAGAGGACTCCGGACCGGATGCCCGCAACAAACCTAGGCTGCATGGCCTCCCTGATCCTGCAAAGCCTCCGGAAGAATCCTCATATTCGTGGTATCAAGGAGAGGGATCATTACTGGCTGGCAACCCTCCTTGATCCATGTTACAAGGGTAAGGTTGTGGACCATATCTTGCCGTCGCAGAGGGAGCAGAGGATGGAACATCTTCGGGAGGCCTTGCAGAAAGGTCTCTGCAACGCGTTCCCAGATACTGGGAGGTTACAAAATCCTGGTCCTGGACAACGTGTTGCTGAGGCTTCGGTCAGTCAAAGACGGAGCAGTGGAGAAGGTGGCCGTCTGACCAATGCATTCAGACAATTTTTTAGTCCGCAGCCCCAAGGTATGATCTGTTCCAGCAACCATCACCAGCGTCTGTTTTACATGGTGCAGGAATACCTAGGGGCAAGATCAGACTTGGACACCTTTCCCACCGAAAATCCTCTGGGTTACTGGGTCTTGAGGATGGATCACTGGCCAGAGCTTGCACAGTATGCAATTGAGCTACTGGCCTGTCCTGCATCCAGCGTTCTTTCGGAACGTACATTCAGTGCTGCTGGAGGCTTTCGGTTGATCGGCTGACCTTCATAAAAATGAATCAGTCTTGGATCACCAGCTACCAAGCACCTGATGCTGATGTAACCGAATAATATTTTTTTGAATGGGAGATCCCTTCAAGACTGCCTATGCTGATGCTGAGTGACTATCCTCTTCCTCCTCAATGTTCATGCTGATAGCTTGTAAAAACATTTTTAGTTCTGGGCAACGCCACCAGTGCCTAAGGCCCAATTTTTCTTCCCCTGTTTAACAGGGGCGTGTAATTACAATTTTTCATGCAATAATTTGCAGCAGGGCTCATTCAACTCCAACTAGAGTTTCTGTGAGGGGTTGCAGGTTTGTGGCACCAGCACCTGTGCCTAAAACCCAATTTTTCTGCCCCTGTTCAACAGGGGCATGTAATTACAATTCTTGATTTAATATTTCACAGCAGGGCCCTGTTCAACAGGGGCATGTAATTACAATTCCTGATTTAATATTTCACAGCAGGGCCCGTTCCTGCGCCCACCAAGAGTAACTGTGAGGCCTTACAGTGTTGTGGCAACACCAACACCTAAGGCCCAAATTTCTGCAGAGTATATAGGGCATCCCCTACTTTCAAACATCCAACTTACAAACGACTCCTACTTGCAAACGGAGGGAGACAACATGAAGTGAGAGGAAATCTACCCTTAGGAAGGGAGATTCTCTCCTGTAAGAGTTAATATGGGAAAAACGTGTCTCCTCTCCACTTATGCTTTATCACCAATCCTTGTTTCACTAAAAACCCACAATTTTCAAAAAAACAATTGTCATTGGGACATAAAGTGAGGTCAAATCTTATGAAGAGGTGCACAGACAGCAAAACAAATGTTACAGGGGTGATAACCCTTCCCTATGTTTTCCAAAAAGCTTAAAAATAGATTTTTTGGCAGGAGCTTCACTTTAAAAATGTACCAGTTCTAAATTATAAACAGATTCTACTTAAGAACAAACCTACAGTCCCTGTCTTGTTTGCACCACCTGTATACTGCTGTACAGAGTATATAGGGCCTGGGGGCCCCACGCCTTTCCTTTTTTTAATTTGGGTGCAGGGTTCCCCTTAATATCCATACAAGGCGGGGGAGGAGCCAGCGGCCGGAGCTGATGGAAGTGTGAGAGGAGAGCTCTGTCACAGCGGGAGGTAAAGAGCGGCTCACAGCATACCATCACAGCCACAAAATACACCATCTGAAAGGGGAGACCGAGGAGCACACAGCGGGCAGCATGAGCAAAAGAAAAGAAAGAGAAGGACAGAGGCAATTATCAGATTTCTTCCCCCCTGCCGAGAAATCCAAGATGGCGGGCCTCAGCATACCCTGCGAGCTTAGCATGCAATCCAGCACCATCCATGGGTGAGTCAGACCCTGAAAGCCATCCACTGCCATCCTCCCCTTTTACAATCCCTGTAAAGCAAAAAAGAAGGGTTGGAAAGGAGGGAGAGGTCCATGATGCTGTAGAGACAGAGGTGGAAGGGATGGAGGAATCCTCCTCCTATGGACAGCACTTAGATGAATTCCCCACATCAGGGCAGCCCATCATTGGCACTACTATGAAGGAAATGCTGCAAACGCTGAGGGGGGCCCTCCAGCAGGACATGGCAGCTTTCATGCAATCCACAAAAGCAGATCTGTCAATGTTGGGAGTGAGTGATCGCTATGTCATCCAGTCTAATCAATGCTCTGTCTCTCCTTTTTTCTGCCCTCTCGTTTACCACCATTTGTTATGATAGCCTTACCAACTCAGTTTTAATGTCAGTAATGGCCACAGAGAAAGAGTTCTTTATATCAGCAGCTATCTCTGTCATGCTGGCGTAAGTCAGAGGGTAGTCATTAGGTACGTTACCTCCAGAGGAGTGTTCTGAAGCAGGCAGGGATATCTCATTGTCCTCTATTTCCTCTCCTCCGGCCTTCCTGTTGATCGGCGCCATCTTAAATTTTTTACTTCCGCCACTATAGAGGTATTTTCTTAGGTTTGCTGATTCGATTTTATTCTTTGGTGTGCCCATCAAGCGTAGGAGTCTGCTAGGGGTTCCCCTCCTGGTCTGTGTGGACATAATTGTCCATAGCCCAGCTTTTTTATCACTTAATCCCCTCTGGTGACCAGAGCTCCTCTATTCAGCGTCCATCCACGCTGCACGCCAAGCCACGCCCCCGTAAGTTTGTGATCCGTGAGGAGATCAAGGGGGTGAGCTGAGGAATGAAGAGATACAGTGCCTTGCGAAAGTATTCAGCCCCCTTGAACTTTTCATCCTTTTGCCACATTTCAGGCTTCAAACATAAAGATATAAAATTTAAATTTTTTGTGAAGAATCACCAACAAGTGGGACACAATTGTGAAGTGGA
The DNA here is from genome assembly GCA_029206835.1 of Rana muscosa. Taxonomy (NCBI): domain Eukaryota; kingdom Metazoa; phylum Chordata; class Amphibia; order Anura; family Ranidae; genus Rana; species Rana muscosa. Next base: position 707,101,123 of record CM055116.1, on the reverse strand, counting down.
ACGAAATTATTGGATTTTTGAAACTTTTTTAACTAAGAAAAAAATGAAAAGTGGGGCGTGCAAAATTATTCGGCCCCCTTGCGTTAATACTTTGTAGAGCCACCTTTTGCTGCGATTACAGCTGCAAGTCGCTTGGGGAATGTCTCTATCAGTTTTGCACATCGAGAGACTGAAATTCTTGCCCATTCTTCCTTGCAAAACAGCTCGAGCTCAGTGAGGTTGGATGGAGAGCGTTTGTGAACAGCAGTTTTCAGCTCTTTCCACAGATTCTCGATTGGATTCAGGTCTGGACTTTGACTTGGCCATTCTAACACCTGGATACGTTTATTTGTGAACCATTCCTTTGTAGATTTTGCTGTATGTTTGGGATCATTGTCTTGTTGGAAGATAAATCTCCGTCCCAGTCTCAGGTCTTTTGCAGACTCCAACAGGTTTTCATCCAGAATGGTCCTGTATTTGGCTGCATCCATCTTCCCCTCAATTTTAACCATCTTCCCTGTCCCTGCTGAAGAAAAGCAGGCCCAAACCATGATGCTGCCACCACCATGTTTGACAGTGGGGATGGTGTGTTGAGGGTGATGAGCTGTGTTGCTTTTACGCCAAACATATCGTTTTGCATTGTGGCCAAAAAGTTAGATTTTGGTTTCATCGGACCAGAGCACCTTCTTCCACATGTTTGGTGTGTCTCCCAGGTGGCTTGTGGCAAACTTTAGACGAGACTTTTTATGGATATCTTTGAGAAATGGCTTTCTTCTTGCCACTCTTCCATAAAGGTCAGATTTGTGCAGTGTACGACTGATTGCTGTCCTGTGGACAGACTCTCCCACCTCAGCTGTAGTTCTCTGCAGTTCATCCAGAGTGATCATGGGCCTCTTGGCTGCATCTCTGATCAGTCTTCTCCTTGTCTGAGCTGAAAGTTTAGAGGGACAGCCAGGTCTTGGTAGATTTGCAGTGGTCGGATACTCCTTTCATTTCAAAATGATCGCTTGCACAGTGCTCCTTGGGATGTTTAAAGCTTGGGAAATCTTTTTGTATCCAAATCCGGCTTTAAACTTCTCCACAACAGTATTACGGACCTGCCTGGTGTGTTCCTTGGTCTTGATGATGCTCTCTGTGCTTTCAACAGAACCCTGAGACTATCACAGAGCAGGTGCATTTATACAGAGACTTGATTACACACAGGTGGATTCTATTTATCACCATCAGTCATTTAGGACAACATTGGATCATTAAGATCCTCGCTGAACTTCTGGAGTGAGTTTGCTGCACTGAAAGTATTTGCTAAAAAAGTTTAAAATAGCCAATAGATTTCGTTCCACTTCACAATTGTGTCCCACTTGTTAGTGATTCTTCACAAAAAATTAAAATTTTATATCTTTATGTTTGAAGCCTGAAATGTGGCAAAAGGATGAAAAGTTCAAGGGGGCCGAATACTTTCGCAAGGCACTGTAGATCTGGGTTATCAACTGGCCCAGGGAAGAGTTATAGAGAGAGAATAGGAGGGGCCCAAAGACAGAGCCTTGGGGTACCCCAACATAAATAGGAATAGGAACGGAGGAGATGGAGTTGTAAGTGACACTGGAAGTGCGCTGAGATAGGTAGGAGGAGAACCAGGATAAAGCAGAATCACAGAGGCCAAGGGAGTGGAGTTTGAATGAATGAATTCATTCATTCAAAGCAGAATCACAGAGGCCAAGGGAGTGGAGTTTGTTGAGGAGGAGCAGGTGGTCATCTGTGTCGAAGGCAGCAGAGAGGTTCAAGAGTATGAGTATGGAGTACTGGCCATTGGTTTTAGCAGTTAGTTGGTCGTTGGTGAGTTTTAGTGGAATAGGACAGTTTCAGTGGAATGTTGTGGGTGGAAGCCGGAATGTAGGGGATCAAGAAGGTTGTTGTCAGTGAGGTAGCAACTCATTTGGTTGTGGACAAAGCGTTCAATGAACTTGGAGGAAAAAGGGAGCAGGGAGATGGGTCTTAAGTTATTCATACAGGTGGGGTCTAGTGAGGGTTTTTGTAAGTATGGGGGTGACCAGTGCATGTTTGAGCGGGGAGGGGAAGGTGCCAGAAGAAAAGGAGAGGTTGAAGATGTGGGTTAGGAAGTTAAGGATAGAGCAGGAAGGTGGTCGCAGTAATTGTGAGGGGACAGGGTCCATGGGACAGGTGGTGAGGTGGGCCATGGAGAGGAGTTTTCAACTTTCTCTGTGGTAACAGGGCAGAAGGAGGAGAGTAATGAGTGCGGTGTTGGACCTGATGTATTGGTTAGGGGAGGAAGTTGGATGCTGGATATCTCCTCGCAAATTGTGTGTCGATTTTGCTTTTGAAATGGTTGGCAATCCCCTGAGTGGTGAGCAAGTTGGTGGGTGGGGGCAGTGGGGGGTGAAGTAAGGAATTAAGGGTAGAAAAAAGTTGGATGAGAGGGTTTTGATGAGAGTGTTGTAGTAGGTTTGTTTAGCAGTGTGGAGGAAGGAGTTGTATTTGAGAAGGGCAGCTATATAGAGGGTAAAGTCTTGCAGGGATTTAGAATTACGCCACGCTCACTCAAGAGCATGGCTGCGTCTCTTGAGACTTCTGATGTTTGTCTGTTTGCCAGGGTTGTGGCAGATGAGGCCTAGTTCTGCATGTACAATGAGCAGCAAGTGCGTCCAGGGAAGATGACAGTGTGTTGTTGTAGATGGCAGTGGTTAGGTCTGGGCAGGACAGGGGTGCAATTTTGTCGTAAAGGCCGGCAGTAGCAGAATGAAGAAGGGAAAAGTTGAGGTGGCAAAGGTTTCTGCAGGTAGCAGTTTGAAGGTTGGCAGCATGGGAGGTAGGAAATAGGGAGAGTGTGAAATGGATAAGGTTGTGATTAGAGCAGGGGTCTTCAAACTACAGCCCTCCAGGTGTTCAGAAACTACAATTCCCATCATGCCTAGTCATGTCTGTGAATGTCAGAGTTTTACAATGCCTCATGGGATTTTTAGTTCCGCAACAGCTGGAGGGCCGTAGTTTGGGGATCCCTTGATTAGAGAGAGGAAAGCGGGTGTTAGAGAGGTTGCAGGGAGTGCTGCGATGGAAGAATATGAGGTCAAGAGTGTCGCGGTTGTAGTGGGTGGTGGTTTGTCTCTTTTGCATTAGGTTAAAAGAGGAGGTTAGGTTGAGTAGTTGAGAGGTGGTTGTGGTGTTAACATTGATTGGAATGTTAAAGTCATCTAAGATCATTTAAAAGACAATATCCAATATTAATGAGAAACTGCAGCACAACATAGCAATTTAGTCATATATTTTAACATTACTCAGAGTATTTTTATTGCACAAATCAATACAAATTTCATTTCTATCAGTCTTGTTTTTCTTAGTTTTATTTGTTTGGCACAGAATTATGGAGTTGTTACAGTACAAATGTTAATGAGGTTAATGATTCCCGTACACTGCAGCTTGAAATCTAATTGAATTGCATACACATCACAAAGGCGCCAGATTCAGTTTGATGGTTTTAAAATAGCAAAACAATTTTCCAAATGTTTATTTTCTTTCTTTCTGAAATACACGCCTTGATCTGCACTCCATGCATCATCTAGAACATTTCATTGTGGTTGATGTTGATCATTTGGGATTATAAATGCTTTTATATTTCAAATTCCCTATTTAAAAGGTCCAATTACTTAAAACAATAGTATTGAACATTTATTTATTTCTGTTTGCTATCAATATTTGTTTGTTCTGGCTGATATAGAAAATAAAGGGACACAACAGAATTAATAACTTTTTTTCTTTACATCTAAATATGTTTCCTTTAATCAATTTTTTTTTTTTTTTTACAATTAGTTTTTATTGAAAACAAAATTTTCTTGTATAAACAGAGTACAGATATTGTACAGTAAGCATAGAAGAAATATAGTAGTGGTTACATAGTATGATAAGGTACTATCAGAATTACAATCCAAATAGTGTTGCTAGGATAGAGCAGTTATACATCAAAGGTGGGTGTAGAGACCCTCCTAAAGATACATGTGTTCCTATTATAACCGTAAGTGGGTAGGATAGAAAGTAGAGGGGGGAGGATAGGGGAAAAGGAGAGGATCACGTCAGAGGTGGATCATAACCATATTGTCAGACAATAACATAGTATAATTTTACACTTATCTTTTGTACCAGGAAGTCCAGATAGACCAGTGGTTGTGTAAAAATTGGCTTCTGCCTTCCTTTTTTGCTATTATTGATTCAAAGATGTAGTTAGTATGTGTGATATCTAAAATTTCAGACACATTGGGGGACACATTCGATTTCCAATTTTTAGTTATGACCGATCTAGCAGCGAGAAATAGTAGGATTTTTAAAACAGCTTACCTGTAAAATCCTTTTCTTGGAGTACATCACGGGACACAGAGCGGCATAGTCATTACTATGTGGGTTATATAGAATTACCTTCAGGTGCTGGCACTGGCAACTTCCAAAACAGGAAGTACCCTCCCCTATATAAGCCCCTCCCATCCGGGAGCACCTCAGTTTTGTAGCAAAGCAATACGTGTCCCCAAAAGAGGGGTGGGAGCTCTGTGTCCCGTGATGTACTCCAAGAAAAGGATTTTACAGGTAAGCTGTTTTAAAAATCCTACTTTCTTGTTCATACATCACGGGACACAGAGCGGCATAGTCATTACTATGTGGGACGTCCCAAAGCAATGCCAAATGAGGGGGGGGATATACCATACATAAGCTGGGCGCCATCAGGCATGAGGATCTTTTGCGGCCTGCAACACACTGCGCCCAAAGGCGACATCCTCCTGACTTCTAACGTCCACCTGGTAGAACCTAGTAAACGTGTGTACTGAAGACCATGTTGCGGCCTTACAAATTTGAGCCAGGGAGGCCTGGTGATGCACTGCCCATGAAGTTCCAACTGCTCTCGTGGAGTGCGCCCTAACTTTGAACGGAGGCGGTCTACTTCTCAAGCCATAGGCTTGTATTATGACCTGTCGAATCCACTTGGCTAAAGTAGATTTTGATGCTGCCTGACCCTTTCTGGGGCCTTCCGGCAGAACAAACAAAGAATCCGTTCTACGAATCTGAGCAGTGGCTTTTAGATAAGCTTTAACTGCTCTTACTACATTCAAAGAATGCAATAACTTTTCCTCTACCGAGCTCGGTTTGGGGAAAAGAAGGAAGAACCACATCCTGGTTCAAGTGAAACCTCGATACCACCTTAGGAAGAAAGGCTGGGTGAGGACGTAATACTACTCTGTCCTCATGAATAACCAGATATGGCTCTTTACAGGACATGGCGGCTACTTCCGACACTCTTCTAGCCGAGCATATGGCTACTAAAAATATCAATTTTCTGGTGAGTAGAACCAAGGAAATGTGCCGCAAAGGTTCAAATGGCTGCTTCTGCAGAACCGACAGAACCAAATTTAGATCCCATGGACATATGGGAGCTTTAATCGGTGGAATAATATGAGTCACCCCTTGCATAAAGGATTTGACAAGTGAATGCATAGCCAGGGGCCTTTGAAATAGTATTGATAAGGCCGAAACCTGACCCCTGATAGTACTTAAGGCAAACTTCCTGTCTACAGCCCACTGTAGGAAGTCCAGAATTCTGCCTATAACGTACTTACGTGGATGCCACTTTCTGGCCTCGCACCAAGTGATGTACGCCTTCCAAACTCTATAGTAGATCTGCCTGGATACAGGCTTCCTGGCATTGATTATAGTTGATACCACAGAGTTAGAGAGACCTCTCTTCTTTAGGATGTGGGATTCAATAGCCAGGCCGTTAAACTTAGAGTTAGTAAGGAAGGGTGGTATATCGGCCCTTGCGAAAGCAGGTCCGGACGACGTGGAAGGGTCCAAGGACTCCCCACAGACATTTTGATGATCTCCGCGTACCAGGCCCTTCGGGGCCACGCTGGAGCCACCAAGATCACCGGCTTCTTTTCCAACCTGACTCTGCGAAGGAGTCGAGGCAACAATTGTAGCGGAGGGAATGCATATATCAGTCTGAACTGTTTCCAAGGGAACACCAGAGCATCCGAGCCGCAAGCGAGGGGATCCCTTGTCCGGGAGACAAATCTGTCCACCTTTGCGTTGAATCTGGATGCTAGCAGATCTACATCCGGTGTTCCCCACCGCTGACATATTGCTCGGAAGACCTCGGGATGAAGGGACCATTCCCCTGGGCATAACTGTTGGCGACTTAGAAAGTCCGCCTTCCAATTCTCCACCCCTGGAATGAAGACAGCTGACATACATGGGACATGCTTTTCTGCCCATTCCAGGATGTGACTTACTTCCCTCTGGACTGCACGACTCCTGGTGCCTCCCTGATGATTGATATATGCCACTGCTGTGGCATTGTCTGATTGAATTCTGACAGGGGACCCTTGGAGTCTGGATGCCCAGGCTACTAGGGCATACCGGGCTGCTCGTATCTCTAAGAGATTGATGGGCAGGGTTTTTACTACATTTGACCATCTGCCCTGGAGAGACCATTGCTCCAGTACTGCCCCCAGCCTATAAGGCTGGCATCTGTAGTGACCACCTTCCAGGATATCGGACTGAAGGGTTTTCCCTTCTGGAGATTCTGGGGGATCAACCACCAGCAGAGACTCTTCCGAACGGAAGGGGACAAAGCCATCGGGAAGTCTAGAGCCTGAATTTTTCCGTTCCAGGCTGACAATATGGCCCTCTGTAAATTCCTTGAGTGGAATTGGGCGTATGGCACAGCTTCGAATGATGCTACCATCTTTCCTAGCAGCCTCATGCACAGGCGTATGGACGGCTGTCTTTTTGCACAAAGCAGACGGACCAAGCCCCTCAAAGAGGATACCTTGTCTAGAGGTAAGAAAATCTTCCTCTGGTCTGAATCCAGCCGTAGCCCTAGATATACCAGGTTTTTCACTGGCTGTAGGGCTGACTTGTCCAGGTTGATGACCCAACTGTGAGATTCTAGATACTTGATTGTATCGACAATTACCACTTCTAGCTTGGCAACTGAGTGGTCCATCAACAACAGGTCGTGTAGGTATGCCATTATCGTTACACCTCGTGTTCTTAGATCGGCCAACAGTGGGGCCAGAATTTTTGTGAACACTCGTGGTGCTGTGGCCAGACCGAATGGTAAGGCTCTGAACTGAAAATGGCGCCCTTCTACTGCAAAGCGTAGAAATTTTTGATGACCTGGAAAGATGGGAACATGCAAGTAAGCATCTTTGATGTCGATCGAGGCTAACCATTCCTCCCCCTGTAGGGCAGCGGTGACCGATCGGATCGACTCCATCCGGAAGGACCGGACGTTTAGAAATTTGTTTAGACTCTTTAGGTCCAATATGGGTCTTATGTCCCCGTTTGGTTTCGGGACTGTGAAAAGGTTTGAGTAGAAACTCAACCCCCACTCTTCCATAGGAACCTCCATAATTACTCCTTGGAGCAATAGTTGTTCTAACGCCACTAGGAGACACCTTCTTTTCAGAGGGTCTTTTGGCATGCCTGACCACATAAAATGGGAAGGAGGAGACTCCTTTAACTCCAACTTGTATCCCCGAGTTACTGCAGAGAGCACCCATCTGTCTTTGATCGTCTCCCGCCAGGTCTCTGTGAACAACTGAAGTCTTCCCCCCACCCGTTTGAGTGGGGGCAGCCCTTCATAGGCTTGACTTGGAGGCTGGTTTAGTACCTCTTCGGATCCAGGGCTTTTTATTACCCTGTGACTGTCCCTGATTTTTACCTCCTGAGTTTGACCGAGGAGGCCGTCGGAACTGCTTAGTAGCAGACGTCCCAGGGATAGGAGAGGTAGTCCTCTTAAAAGACGGACCCCTAGACCTCTTTTTAATTGGTAAGAGAGTACTTTTACCACTGGAAATCTTCTGGATATATTTATCCAGGTCTTCGCCAAAAAGGCGTTCTCCATGAAATGGGAAGCTAACTAAGAGCTTCTTACAGGGAGCCTCAGCAGACCAGTTCTTGAGCCACAGAAGCCTACGCATATGTACCAAAGACAGCGTGAGGCGGGAGGCCTGATGGATAGAATCCTTGATGGCGTCAACCGCAAAGCATAATGCTCTAGGCAGATCAGCCAGAGCCTGGGCCTGCTGGTCTGGCAAATCCCTCAGGACCATTTTCATTTGATCCTTTAAAGCTTGGCAGACCCCAATAGCTGCCACTGCTGGCTGTGTAACATCCCCTGCTGTGGAAAAAGCAGATTTTAATAAAGATTCCAATTTTTTATCTACTGGATCTTTGAACATTTGAACATTATCTACTGGACATGTCAGTGATTTGTTCACAGAAGAAATGGCTGCGTCCACCGTAGGAACATTCCATCTCTGGGTGAATTTTTCCTCCATGGGATAGATCACCTGAAATTTCTTAGGTGGAACAAATAGTTTATCAGGATGTTCCCAGTCCTGGTATATAAGTCCTTCCAATAATGGATGAATTGGAAAGGAGCAATTAATCTGGGGAGCTTTTAGCGACCCCAACGAGGAGACAGCAGTAGTTGATGGTTCAACAAGAGGCATTTTAAATGCAGATCGAACCATGTCAGTTAGGGTCTGGACCCACAATCTTTCAGTCTGTGATGCTGAAAATGGTTCATCTACTGTCGATTCCTCAAAAACAGAGTTAACCTCCTCCTGATCCCCTTCAGGAAGGTCAGTCCCTTCCTGGGACTGTTGCTCTGCCAACAGGCACTCTAATGGAGGGGATGGAGATCTGGCGCGCTTTCTTTCCTGTAGAGAAGAAGCGATCAATGCTGCCAATCTCTGCTCCAATCCCTCCAGAGTTGAGGCAAAAACCTCCTCTGTTATATATGCAGGAGCAGGTGGACTGAGGACAGCCGCAGTACCTGGCACTCCCGGGGGTTCCTTATGGGTATTAACCTCTGATTTCTCAGGGGAGGAAGGTGCAGATGACTGCTCCAGATCCTCAGAGCCCGATGGAGACCCCCTACACTTCCTGAGAGGTATATCTCGGAGTTTTTTAGGCGGCATATTCCTTAGTTCAAAGCTGAGGTATTCCAGCCGCAATACACCCCTTTACTGAAATAGTCTAATGCAATTTGCTGCTATGTACATCAGTGGGTGTCTACTAATGCGTCTTTCTGGGGATGCCTGTATCAACCGCCCGCTGTAAGCCCCTATACCATGCTACCAGCTCCTTTTCATGCTCTGTGTCCATAGCAAGCAGCGTGGACTGAGTCCTTTTATCTTGCTGGGACGCCCGCACATGCGCAGAAGCGCTGGGCGCACAGAGCGCGTCATCCGCCAGGCTCCGCCCCCTTTTTTGAAGCTAAATCTTATAAAAAGAAAGCGTGTGTGCGCGCGTGCGCGCGTGCACGTGTGCGCTCTTGGCGCCATGTAGGGAGAGGAGCCAGGGTCCCTGTTTCACCAGGACTCGGGGATGGAAGGAAACTACTTGGCAGCATGACAGAGGAATGCAGCTTCCCTGATAGAGAGCTCACTCATCTGCCTGGACTTTCACCATGGAAGGAATAGTCCCAAGAAAAAAAGACGTTCCACAGCGGCCTCTAGTGGACAAACACAGGTACCGCACTTTTGTCTTTTTTTTTTTTTTAAAACCTCCTTTATGAAAAACATTTCTAGGTTTACAGTTTTTTAGGCATATACAGCTATTAGCGGGAATACCTTTAGGTAACAGGCAGAAAGACATATTAGGCTTGGGGGTCCCCTCAATAGAACCAAGTTCCTGAGGGGCCCCCACTTACCTTTTCCCCGCCGCAGGACTTTGTTTGGTCCACAGAAGCCCAAACTTCACCTCTCACGGCAGGCATTGTACTAGACCTTCAGGGACCGGGTTCCCAAGGATTCCACTCCCCTGGACCTGTATAGCACCCTGCACAGATAGCCTCTTGGTTTTGGGTATGACCAGAGCTCTGGATCCCAGGGTCCAGCCCTCCTAAGAGAGGCATTACAGGCAAAACCCTGCTCTTCTCTGCAAGGCCCGGGCACCGACCGTTTAGCTATGAAGCTTTTTTGGTCGGATCCGGAATAGCTTGCTAAGGCCCAGAGAACCTGTACACAAGCCCAGATGAATACATGTTAACCTTGGCCAACACCTTAGATACTGGCAAAAAACTGAGGTGCTCCCGGATGGGAGGGGCTTATATAGGGGAGGGTACTTCCTGTTTTGGAAGTTGCCAGTGCCAGCACCTGAAGGTAATTCTATATAACCCACATAGTAATGACTATGCCGCTCTGTGTCCCGTGATGTATGAACAAGAAATGTGTGTTACCACAGTGCGGTAGTTAGGAGGAAATTTCTCAATATTGAGGTTGAGTAGTGCCATTCCAGGGTTAGGAGACAGGAGAATTCCAGTAATACGAGAGATACATGCAAAAACAGACCTCCAAAAGCTAACCAAATTTTTACACTTCCAAAATATATGTAATATATTCCCAACTTCTCCACATCCTCTCCAGCATAAGGGGGAGTTGTCGTGGTAGCATTTGGACATTCTATATGGTGTGAGGTACCATCTTTGAGCTATTTTCAATGAAAGTTCCCAATGATTAACACATCTAGAAGCTTTATATATTGATTTGAATGCCATCTTCCATTGTGCGGTTGTGAAGGATTCTCCTATCTCCTGCTCCCATTTGTGAAACGGCGGTAGTTTGGTAAATGAAAATTTACTTTGGAAGTGTTTGTAAAAAAGCGTTATGCCTTTTAAAGAGCTGGATTCGCTACTAAGGAATTTCCATAAGTCGTCTTGTATAGGGACCTGGATGCTCTTCAAGGAACTCAGGAAATGAGAGAGTTGGAGGTATTTGTAGTGGTCAGACTGTGGGATGGAATATACTGTGACTAACGTATCAAAGGATTTAAGTGAGTTATTTTCATATAGGTCAGATAGTAAGGTAATACCCTGAGTCACCCATTTAGAGTAATTTGCGTGTAGGATCGCGCTATTCAATAATTCTAGGGGCATTGGGAGGTGAGTATTTATGGGGGGCGTTATACTATGCCTGTTAAGATCCCTCCACACTATGAGTGAGGCCCTAATGGTAAGTGGTAGGGCGTGGAGTGAGAATGGTTTCCAAATATCTATAAGTAAGAGGTGGTATAGATTTTGCGTTGGGCATAATGCTTGTTCTAGTCTGCACCAGGGGTTAGTTGCCTGTGTAGGGAACCAGCATTTCAGTTGGATAAGTAGAGTTGCTCTATAGTAGTCTTTTAGATCCACTAATCCCATACCTCTAGCCAGTCTGTGTTTAATAAGCAGGTTTTTTGAACATCTTGGTCGTTTGGTTCCCCAAATATATTGTTTGAGTTGAAGATTAAGTGCGTTGAGATAGGTTGGTTTGAGTGGGATAGGGAGAGTGCGAAAAACGTATAGAATTTGGGGGAGGAGCAGCATCTTGAAAGATGCAAGGCGGCCTGACCATGTTAGGTCAATTTTAGTTAATTGTCATATTTCAGATGCTAGTTTGGCTATTAAGGGGCCGTAATTGGCTTCAGCTAGTTTGTTAGGGTCTGCTGTAAGATGAAGTCCTAAATATGGTATACTGGAAGAGCTCCAAGTGTAAGGGAAGTCGTTCTGTAATCGTCGTTGGAGAGGGGTGGAAAGGTTAAGTCCTAGAATGAGGGATTTTGTAAAATTAACTTTATAGTAAGATATCTGACTGAAGTATGGACTAGGATATTATGGGCTTGAGATAGGGAGGTCTGTGGGGAAGTCAAAAGTAGGATAATATCGTCCGCGAAGAGGTTTATGTTGTGGGATTCCCCTAGTAGGTTGAAACCTGGCGTCCCTGAGTGGGCTCTAATTTTTTCAGCTAATGGTTCTATAATGAGGTTGAAAATTGAGGGGGACAAGGGGCATCCCTGTCTAGTCCCATTGGAGATGGGGAATGGGCGGGATAACATGTTAGAGGTGTATACTTTTGCACAAGGGGAGGAATACAATGCTAAGATAGCCGATAGGATAGGGCCAGCGAAACCAAATTTTTTCAGAGTTTGTGTCATGTAACCCCAGTGGACCCTGTCGAATGCCTTCTCCGCGTCCAAGGACAGCAGGAGGGAAGGCACCCGACAGGAATTTGCGTGGTGTAGGATATTGGTAACCCTCCTAGTGGCATCTGCAGCCTGTCTGCCCTTTGTGAATCCGGTCTGATCAGGGCCAATCAACGTTGGTAGTATGGGTAGGAGCCTATGGGAAAGAATTTTGGCGTACAGTTTCACATCTGTATTCAGAAGGGAGATGGGTCTGAAATTAGCTGGAGAATCAGGCGATTTGCCGGGTTTCGGAATGGTAACGATATATGCGTTTAACATTTCGGCCGGGAAAGAGGCAGAGGACGCCGCTGCTGAATACATTTTTTGAAGTGGGAGGAGTAGGGTTTCCGAATTTTTTTTATAATAACCATTCGGTAAGCCATCCGGGCCTGGGGATTTACCGTTGGGGAGTGATTGAATAGCTGTGCGGATCTCAGAGTCAGTGAAAGGGGAGTTTAGAGTTTCCAATTGTGCTTCCGTCAAGGAAGGAAGAGATAAGTCCTTCAGGAATACGTTTATTGATTCCTCTGATGGTTGGGGGGTGTTTAGGTCATTTACTAAGTTATAAAGGGAGGAGTAATACTCAGCAAAGGAATCAGCAATGCTTTGTGGGTTGTAGATTTTATTGCCATCTGAGAGGTTTGTGAGAAAGGGGATTCTGGTTTTGGCTTTTTGTTCTTTTAGTTTTTGGGCTAGGAGCTTCCCCGCCCTATTGCCAGCCGAATAGTGATGCGTTTTAAGGTAAAGTAAATGTTTGTTGTGATGTTCTAGCATCATGAGTCTGAGATCTGCTCGCAGACCATCTAGTTGGTTTGCTACTATAGGGTCAGGGGTGGTTTTGTTCTGGGATTCTAGAAGTCTGATATGGGATAAAAGGGAGTCAATCTTTTGCGTCCTCTGTCTTTTTGCCCTAGAGCTCATTTGTATTAAAATGCCTCTAATATATGCCTTATGGGCACACCATAAAGTAAAAGGGTTCGATACTGAGTTTCTGTTAAGAGCAAAATACTCGTTAAGGTGATTTTTTACCAAAGCCGCCGGATCTGGCTGCTGTAGCAAAAAAGCATTAGCACGCCAGATATAAGCTGGCGAAGGGGAATGTCCCTCCTCCACCACAACTGAGACAGGTGCATGGTCTGACCATGTTATGTCATGTATGGCGGAGGAGGAAATTTTCTGCAACAGGTTCCTGTCAACAAGAATAAAGTCTATCCGAGAATAGGTATTATGTCTGGAGGAGTGGAAAGTATAATCTCGTTCCGTGGAGTGTTGACATCTCCAGACGTCAAACATTTCTTCAGTGTGTAGAATATTTTGAAGGGACGGCGGGGGACGTTTAGCCATTGATGTAGTGTCGAGTTTGTGGTTTATCGTTGCATTGAAGTCTCCACACATCACAACCGCTCCTTTTTTAAGAGAGTTAATTTTGTGGAATATTTTCCTCAAAAACCGTACTTGGTGTGTGTTGGGAGCATATACATTTATTATGGTATAGAGGCGGCTGTTAAGCGTGCCAATCACAATTAAGTATCGACCCTCAGGGTCTGCAAAGGATTCCTGGAGGGAGAAAGTCATAGAGTCTCTAATGGCTATTACCACACCTTTTTGTTTCTTGGTTGACGAGGCATGGAAGATATGGGGAAAATTTCTATGATGGAAAGAAGGAGTAGACATGGAAGACCAATGAGACTCCTGCAGGCATAAGACGTCAGCACGAAGCTTAAGGGCCTCCTTCCAGACTGATGATCTTTTGGCTGGGTGGTTCAAGCCATGAACATTGAAGGAGGTTATTGTGATAGCCATATGAGGTGCAGTAAGAAGATATAAAAGTACCTTGAATGCTCCATATGTCGAGAGTTCGGGTCCATGCAGCGGAGTGTAGTGGTAGAGGTGATGCATGAGAACAGTTGGTTCCATGGTGAGCGATCCATCAGGGTGTGGGATGGAGGGGAAGAGGAGGGGAAAGGAGTAGAATGAAAAAAACAGAGTGTCAATATTCAAACAAAGCAAAATTATTTGCATTAAGAAAGTAGATTCCTTCCGGAATCTGATGGCAGTTGCACTGCACATAGCTCGTACAGGGGGGTTTAAGTGGGTTTTCCACTCCAGCGTACGAGAAACTAGTTGGTTTAGGTTGGTTGTTATATATGAGGCGCGGAGGATTTGTGTGACTTTCTCTTGTGGGATACAATTTGCCACTCTTCCAGTGTTTTCGTCTTGGGTGACGAGCGAAGCTCGTCAGATGTATGTTCAGGGAGAATGTCCCATTCTCGCAGTAATGCTAAGCCTTCATTTAGGGAGGTAATCACTGATGTCTTCCCGTCATAGGTGACAGTGAGTTTTGTCGGGTACCCCCAACGGTAAGCGATATTATGATTGCGCAGAGCTTTAGTCACAGTAATGAGGGATTTACGTTTCTGCATGGTGTACTGTGACAAGTCTGCAAAGACCTGAATATTAGCGTAGTGGTTGGGGGGTTGAGCGCACTTCCTGAAGGCAGACATGAATAGATCTTTCACGTGGAAGAAGTGTATCCTCATTAATACGTCCCTGGGGATGTTGTCAGGGAGGTGAGTTGGTTTGGGGAGGCGGTGAATTCTATCTATCACCAGGTCCGTTTTGGTCAGTGTTGGTAGGTATGCTGATAGGAGTTCTTGGGCATATTGCTGCAATTGGGCAGGTTGTACGGATTCTGGGATTCCTCTGAGTTTCACGTTATTTCTCCTTGACCTATCTTCAAGGTCAGCGACCTTTGCCTTCAACCATGTGACCTCGTCTGATTGATCATTATGAGAATCCACTAACATGTTATAGGAGGCTGCGTATTCACCCATTTTCGTTTCCACGTGGTCTACTCTAGACCCCAGTTCCCCTATGTCAGACTTAAAATTGCGCATGCATTCCATCATGTCAGAATGCATGGAGCTGCGTAGGGAGACAAGCATGTCTTTTAAGGTTGTATCTGACACTGGCTGGTTGGTGGTGGGGAAGGAGTTAATGGTGTCAGCTAGGTCTCTGGTGTCCTCTAGGGATGTAGCTGCTTCACTAACCTTCTGACCGCTTGGGCCTTCTGACATCCGGGGTCTCGATTTTGCTGGGCTGCCCGACATGGGTGTCGATGTCTCCGGTGAACGCTGCGGAGGATTCGCCGTCGGACTCATGCTGGGCGGTGTGGGCTGGGAGTCACGCGAGGAGGCCGGGGAGCTGCCGCCGGCGCCATCTTTGACCAGGCCGCGGGACTTAGGGGAGAAGAAATCGTTCAGCCGTTTCGGCTGATTCGGGTTTTGTCGCCTCCTGGCCATCCGCGGGAGTGAAGGGGATCCTCAGGACTTGAATGCGAGTGTCAGTAGCTTTCAGATTCGCCTCGGTTCTGCTAGGTTTCCGTCGCTGGAGCGGAGCTCTCTGACTATGCGTCCATCAGCTAGCGCGGTAGCCACGCCCCCCCTTTAATCAATTTTTAAGCAGCAGTTGTAAGGTATGCTACAGATATGAATAGATCAGAAGGTTGCTCCTCTTTCTATTATGTTGAGTTTAATGTATTTTGAAAGTGTGATGCAAAGTCCTGTCTACCGTGCTAACTGTCCACTGTGTGTGTACATTACCTTGAGGTTACAACTTAGAGGAACTACCTGTGAACTAAACAGATATTTTAAAGAGCTGAGGGGTAAATAGAAAACAAGTTACAAATAGAAAACAATAAATAAAATAAATACTAAAACAGCTTAGATATCTTATGTCTTGGGTAGGGATGAGCCGAAAACCCCCCCCCCCCCCCCGTTCGGTTCGCACCAGAACCTTCGAACGGACCGAACGTTCACGCAAACTTTAGAACCCTATTAAATACAATGGACGCGAACGTTCGAAATCTAAATTGCTAATTATAACGCCTAATATGCATGTTATTGTCCTACAAATGGTTTGGGGACCCGGGTCCTGCCCGAGGGGACATGTATCAATTGTGACAGCAGGCAGGTAAAGTCACCAGGTTGCAGCCAGGATGGAAGGTATATATGTCCTACATTCAGGCTTTATGCCGATTTATACCACTAGGGGGAGTGCTGGGAGTCTTGCAGGGGAAGAGTTAATGAGCCCAGCTGAATCAAGTGGCTCATTGAGGCCTCTATAAGAACTCCCAGCATGCTAAGGGAGATGCTCCAACCTGAAACCAGATCTGTGTGGATAGTCTGGGGAGTGTAATCTCTGTGTGGTGAGCCAAAGCCTGTGTGGTTATTGTAAGAACTTCAAAAAGCAGGGAGCTAGGGACTGGGACAGCACAAGGCTGTACCCAGTTGTTAGTTAGGGACACCAACGTGTGTAGTGAGTAGGGATGAGCTTCGTGTTCGAGTCGAACATACGTTCGACTCGAACATCGGCTGTTCGATCGTTCGACGAAGATCGAACGATTTGGGCCGTTCGCGCCAAATTCGAGTGACGCGAACGGCCCACAATGCACTACGCCATTGCAGTGTCATCCAGGCGCTGTGATTGGCCAAGCATGCACTGTGACCCCGCATGCTTGGCCAATCACAGCGCCGGCAGCGAGGAGAGCAATGATTGGCCACAGGCAGGATGCCTGTGGCCAATTATTGCTGAGGGTGTTTAGTACACGCCCCACACTATAAAAGGCCGCCAGCACGGCGGCCTAGTGTAGTGTGTTCCGGAGCAGGGATAGAGCAGCATAGGCAGGGACAGTGACTTTTATTTCTTTCTTGCTTAACCTGGATTCCTTTAGTTTAGGGAAAGAGAAGGATAGGTAGGGAGAGTGTCAGTGTGTTTTGTGCTTGTGCTATATTGTGCTTAAAAAAAACATTTTTTCTAGGGACAGAAAACTGTAGGTAGGGAGAGTGTGTCAGTTTCTTTCACTGTCAAAGTCCTTGTTTCCAGGGACCTGGAAGGACAGTGAGTGAATTCTCCTTGTGCTAAATTGTGCTTAAAAAAAACATTTTTTCTAGGGACAGAAAACTGTAGGTAGGGAGAGTGTGTCAGTTTCTTTCACTGTCAAAGTCCTTGTTTCCAGGGACCTGGAAGGACAGTGAGTGAATTCTCCTTGTGCTAAATTGTGCTTAAAAAAAACATTTTTTCTAGGGACAGAAAACTGTAGGTAGGGAGAGTGTGTCAGTTTCTTTCACTGTCAAAGTCCTTGTTTCCAGGGACCTGGAAGGACAGTGAGTGAATTCTCCTTGTGCTAAATTGTGCTTAAAAAAAACATTTTTTCTAGGGACAGAAAACTGTAGGTAGGGAGAGTGTGTCAGTTTCTTTCACTGTCAAAGTCCTTGTTTCCAGGGACCTGGAAGGACAGTGAGTGAATTCTCCTTGTGCTAAATTGTGCTTAAAAAAAACATTTTTTCTAGGGACAGAAAACTGTAGGTAGGGAGAGTGTGTCAGTTTCTTTCACTGTCAAAGTCCTTGTTTCCAGGGACCTGGAAGGACAGTGAGTGAATTCTCCTTGTGCTAAATTGTGCTTAAAAAAAACATTTTTTCTAGGGACAGAAAACTGTAGGTAGGGAGAGTGTGTCAGTTTCTTTCACTGTCAAAGTCCTTGTTTCCAGGGACCTGGAAGGACAGTGAGTGAATTCTCCTTGTGCTAAATTGTGCTTAAAAAAAACATTTTTTCTAGGGACAGAAAACTGTAGGTAGGGAGAGTGTGTCAGTTTCTTTCACTGTCAAAGTCCTTGTTTCCAGGGACCTGGAAGGACAGTGAGTGAATTCTCCTTGTGCTAAATTGTGCTTAAAAAAAACATTTTTTCTAGGGACAGAAAACTGTAGGTAGGGAGAGTGTGTCAGTTTCTTTCACTGTCAAAGTCCTTGTTTCCAGGGACCTGGAAGGACAGTGAGTGAATTCTCCTTGTGCTAAATTGTGCTTAAAAAAAAACATTTTTTCTAGGGACAGAAAACTGTAGGTAGGGAGAGTGTGTCAGTTTCTTTCACTGTCAAAGTCCTTGTTTCCAGGGACCTGGAAGGACAGTGAGTGAATTCTCCTTGTGCTAAATTGTGCTTAAAAAAAACATTTTTTCTAGGGACAGAAAACTGTAGGTAGGGAGAGTGTGTCAGTTTCTTTCACTGTCAAAGTCCTTGTTTCCAGGGACCTGGAAGGACAGTGAGTGAATTCTCCTTGTGCTAAATTGTGCTTAAAAAAAACATTTTTTCTAGGGACAGAAAACTGTAGGTAGGGAGAGTGTGTCAGTTTCTTTCACTGTCAAAGTCCTTGTTTCCAGGGACCTGGAAGGACAGTGAGTGAATTCTCCTTGTGCTAAATTGTGCTTAAAAAAAACATTTTTTCTAGGGACAGAAAACTGTAGGTAGGGAGAGTGTGTCAGTTTCTTTCACTGTCAAAGTCCTTGTTTCCAGGGACCTGGAAGGACAGTGAGTGAATTCTCCTTGTGCTAAATTGTGCTTAAAAAAAACATTTTTTCTAGGGACAGAAAACTGTAGGTAGGGAGAGTGTGTCAGTTTCTTTCACTGTCAAAGTCCTTGTTTCCAGGGACCTGGAAGGACAGTGAGTGAATTCTCCTTGTGCTAAATTGTGCTTAAAAAAAACATTTTTTCTAGGGACAGAAAACTGTAGTTAGGGAGAGTGTGTCAGTTTCTTTCACTGTCAAAGTCCTTGTTTCCAGGGACCTGGAAGGACAGTGAGTGAATTCTCCTTGTGCTAAATTGTGCTTAAAAAAAACATTTTTTCTAGGGACAGAAAACTGTAGGTAGGGAGAGTGTGTCAGTTTCTTTCACTGTCAAAGTCCTTGTTTCCAGGGACCTGGAAGGACAGTGAGTGAATTCTCCTTGTGCTAAATTGTGCTTAAAAAAAACATTTTTTCTAGGGACAGAAAACTGTAGGTAGGGAGAGTGTGTCAGTTTCTTTCACTGTCAAAGTCCTTGTTTCCAGGGACCTGGAAGGACAGTGAGTGAATTCTCCTTGTGCTAAATTGTGCTTAAAAAAACATTTTTTCTAGGGACAGAAAACTGTAGGTAGGGAGAGTGTGTCAGTTTCTTTCACTGTCAAAGTCCTTGTTTCCAGGGACCTGGAAGGACAGTGAGTGAATTCTCCTTGTGCTAAATTGTGCTTAAAAAAAACATTTTTTCTAGGGACAGAAAACTGTAGGTAGGGAGAGTGTGTCAGTTTCTTTCACTGTCAAAGTCCTTGTTTCCAGGGACCTGGAAGGACAGTGAGTGAATTCTCCTTGTGCTAAATTGTGCTTAAAAAAAACATTTTTTCTAGGGACAGAAAACTGTAGGTAGGGAGAGTGTGTCAGTTTCTTTCACTGTCAAAGTCCTTGTTTCCAGGGACCTGGAAGGACAGTGAGTGAATTCTCCTTGTGCTAAATTGTGCTTAAAAAAAACATTTTTTCTAGGGACAGAAAACTGTAGGTAGGGAGAGTGTGTCAGTTTCTTTCACTGTCAAAGTCCTTGTTTCCAGGGACCTGGAAGGACAGTGAGTGAATTCTCCTTGTGCTAAATTGTGCTTAAAAAAAACATTTTTTCTAGGGACAGAAAACTGTAGGTAGGGAGAGTGTGTCAGTTTCTTTCACTGTCAAAGTCCTTGTTTCCAGGGACCTGGAAGGACAGTGAGTGAATTCTCCTTGTGCTAAATTGTGCTTAAAAAAAACATTTTTTCTAGGGACAGAAAACTGTAGGTAGGGAGAGTGTGTCAGTTTCTTTCACTGTCAAAGTCCTTGTTTCCAGGGACCTGGAAGGACAGTGAGTGAATTCTCCTTGTGCTAAATTGTGCTTAAAAAAAACATTTTTTCTAGGGACAGAAAACTGTAGGTAGGGAGAGTGTGTCAGTTTCTTTCACTGTCAAAGTCCTTGTTTCCAGGGACCTGGAAGGACAGTGAGTGAATTCTCCTTGTGCTAAATTGTGCTTAAAAAAAACATTTTTTCTAGGGACAGAAAACTGTAGGTAGGGAGAGTGTCAGTTTCTTTCACTGTCAAAGTCCTTGTTTCCAGGGACCTGGAAGGACAGTGAGTGAATTCTCCTTGTGCTAAATTGTGCTTAAAAAAAAACATTTTTTCTAGGGACAGAAAACTGTAGGTAGGGAGAGTGTGTCAGTTTCTTTCACTGTCAAAGTCCTTGTTTCCAGGGACCTGGAAGGACAGTGAGTGAATTCTCCTTGTGCTAAATTGTGCTTAAAAAAAACATTTTTTCTAGGGACAGAAAACTGTAGGTAGGGAGAGTGTGTCAGTTTCTTTCACTGTCAAAGTCCTTGTTTCCAGGGACCTGGAAGGACAGTGAGTGAATTCTCCTTGTGCTAAATTGTGCTTAAAAAAAACATTTTTTCTAGGGACAGAAAACTGTAGGTAGGGAGAGTGTGTCAGTTTCTTTCACTGTCAAAGTCCTTGTTTCCAGGGACCTGGAAGGACAGTGAGTGAATTCTCCTTGTGCTAAATTGTGCTTAAAAAAAACATTTTTTCTAGGGACAGAAAACTGTAGGTAGGGAGAGTGTGTCAGTTTCTTTCACTGTCAAAGTCCTTGTTTCCAGGGACCTGGAAGGACAGTGAGTGAATTCTCCTTGTGCTAAATTGTGCTTAAAAAAAACATTTTTTCTAGGGACAGAAAACTGTAGGTAGGGAGAGTGTGTCAGTTTCTTTCACTGTCAAAGTCCTTGTTTCCAGGGACCTGGAAGGACAGTGAGTGAATTCTCCTTGTGCTAAATTGTGCTTAAAAAAAACATTTTTTCTAGGGACAGAAAACTGTAGGTAGGGAGAGTGTGTCAGTTTCTTTCACTGTCAAAGTCCTTGTTTCCAGGGACCTGGAAGGACAGTGAGTGAATTCTCCTTGTGCTAAATTGTGCTTAAAAAAAACATTTTTTCTAGGGACAGAAAACTGTAGGTAGGGAGAGTGTGTCAGTTTCTTTCACTGTCAAAGTCCTTGTTTCCAGGGACCTGGAAGGACAGTGAGTGAATTCTCCTTGTGCTAAATTGTGCTTAAAAAAAAACATTTTTTCTAGGGACAGAAAACTGTAGGTAGGGAGAGTGTGTCAGTTTCTTTCACTGTCAAAGTCCTTGTTTCCAGGGACCTGGAAGGACAGTGAGTGAATTCTCCTTGTGCTAAATTGTGCTTAAAAAAAACATTTTTTCTAGGGACAGAAAACTGTAGGTAGGGAGAGTGTGTCAGTTTCTTTCACTGTCAAAGTCCTTGTTTCCAGGGACCTGGAAGGACAGTGAGTGAATTCTCCTTGTGCTAAATTGTGCTTAAAAAAAACATTTTTTCTAGGGACAGAAAACTGTAGGTAGGGAGAGTGTGTCAGTTTCTTTCACTGTCAAAGTCCTTGTTTCCAGGGACCTGGAAGGACAGTGAGTGAATTCTCCTTGTGCTAAATTGTGCTTAAAAAAAACATTTTTTCTAGGGACAGAAAACTGTAGGTAGGGAGAGTGTGTCAGTTTCTTTCACTGTCAAAGTCCTTGTTTCCAGGGACCTGGAAGGACAGTGAGTGAATTCTCCTTGTGCTAAATTGTGCTTAAAAAAAACATTTTTTCTAGGGACAGAAAACTGTAGGTAGGGAGAGTGTGTCAGTTTCTTTCACTGTCAAAGTCCTTGTTTCCAGGGACCTGGAAGGACAGTGAGTGAATTCTCCTTGTGCTAAATTGTGCTTAAAAAAAAACATTTTTTCTAGGGACAGAAAACTGTAGGTAGGGAGAGTGTGTCAGTTTCTTTCACTGTCAAAGTCCTTGTTTCCAGGGACCTGGAAGGACAGTGAGTGAATTCTCCTTGTGCTAAATTGTGCTTAAAAAAAACATTTTTTCTAGGGACAGAAAACTGTAGGTAGGGAGAGTGTGTCAGTTTCTTTCACTGTCAAAGTCCTTGTTTCCAGGGACCTGGAAGGACAGTGAGTGAATTCTCCTTGTGCTAAATTGTGCTTAAAAAAAACATTTTTTCTAGGGACAGAAAACTGTAGGTAGGGAGAGTGTGTCAGTTTCTTTCACTGTCAAAGTCCTTGTTTCCAGGGACCTGGAAGGACAGTGAGTGAATTCTCCTTGTGCTAAATTGTGCTTAAAAAAAACATTTTTTCTAGGGACAGAAAACTGTAGGTAGGGAGAGTGTGTCAGTTTCTTTCACTGTCAAAGTCCTTGTTTCAAGGGACAGAGAAGGACACCTGAAGGTAGCCCTTATTGCTTTTTTCCCATCTCCCTGCAGGCCATCTATTAGAATGTCTGGAAGGCAAACAAGGAGAGGCAGACAGTCAGGAGGCAATAAAAGAGGGCAAGCAGGCTCTGTGTCTGGGGGCAACAGTGCTGGTCGTGGACGCGGTGCATTGTCATCAGCACATGGCCATGGGACACGCTTGTCCTTCTTTTCGGCAGCTGGACATGTTGAGCCACATCATGCCGAAGACTTGGTAGAGTGGATGACCAAGCCCTCCTCCTCCTCCTCATCCTCTCTCACCCAGGCTCAGGGTACTGGAAAAGCAGCTGCCAAAGCGTCCTCTTCCCTGGTATCAATGTCAGACTCATCATCAGTCACTCCTTCCCTAGACCCACCATGTCCTCCTCCTGAGGAGTCCCCCGAACTGTTTCAGCACAGTGTTGGGTACATGCTCCAGGAGGATGCCCAGCGTTTCGAAGGGTCTGATGATGAAACCCAGCTAGAGGAAGGTAGTAGCGTGAGAGCAGACAGAGGGGATGCTCAAGAAGGACACCAATCTGGCAGTCATGTTCCAGCAGCTGCAGCATACTGCCAGATTGGCTCCAGTGATGAGGAGGGAGGTGATGATGAGGTCACTGACTCCACGTGGGTGCCTAATAGGAGAGAGGAGGAGGAGGAGGATGAGGAGGAGGCACATCTCCAACGAGGCAGGATGCCCTTTGGTGGCCAGCGTAAGGGCAGTACACCGACGGAATCACACCGCAGAGCTCCGCCTGTGCAGGGCGCTGCCTCTGCCCGTCATTCAAAAAGTTCTTTGGTGTGGGCCTTTTTTGAGGCTAGTGCATCAGATCGCACAGCTGCTGTTTGCAACATATGTCTCAAGCGTATATCGCGTGGCCAAAACATCAGCCGCTTGGGTACCACATGCCTGACCAGACATATGTTGACCTGCCATGCAGCTCGTTGGCAAGCCTACCTCAAAGACCCACACCAAAGAACAAAGCGGACCTCTCCTTGCACCGCATCAGCTGGGATCTCCAACCCCACTATAACTTCAGTCCTCTCTGAAACATGCACTGAGAGGAATGAAGGTGTAGAATTAGGTGTGTCACAGCCAAGTACTTGCGGCCACTCTGCTAGCAGTACACCGACGTCCGATTCTAGCAGGCAAATTTCCCTGCCCCAGCTGCTGGACCGTCGAAAGAAGTTCACTCCCAGCCATCCACATGCCCAGCGGTTGAATGCTAGCTTGGCTAAATTGCTAGCGCTTCAACTGCTGCCTTTTCAGTTGGTAGACTCGGCCCCCTTCCGTGAGTTTGTGCAATGTGCGGTTCCTCAGTGGCAGGTTCCCAAACGCCACTTTTTCTCACGGAAGGCTATTCCGGCTCTCTACCGGCATGTGGAAGGCAATGTCTTGGCCTCGCTGGACAGGGCGGTCAGCGGTAAGGTGCATATTACCGCTGACTCATGGTCCAGCAGGCATGGACAGGGACGTTACCTTTCTTTCACGGCCCATTGGGTCACTCTTTTGGCAGCTGGGAAGGATGCAGGACAAGGTGCAGTAGTGTTGGAGGTTGTCCCACCGCCACGCCTCCAAAATGCTACTACTGGTTGTGACACACCTCTCTCCTCCACCCCCTCCTCTACTTCTTCCTCCATGGCCTCTTCCTGTGGTTTGTCCTATGAACCAGCGGTGCTCCGTAGCCGTTCACGGGGCTACGCAAGTACGCAGGCAAAAAGATGCCATGCCGTGCTTGCGCTGGTGTGTTTGGGGGACAGAAGCCACACTGGGGCAGAGGTCCTGTCTGCTCTGCAGGGCCAGGCCGAGAGGTGGTTGACGCCACGCCAGCTTAAGCCAGGAATGGTGGTTTGCGACAATGGCACCAACCTCCTCTCCGCCCTCCGACAGGGACAACTGACCCATGTGCCCTGTGTGGCTCACGTCCTTAACCTGGTGGTGCAGCGGTTCTTGGACAGGTACCCGGGCTTACAGGATGTCCTGAGGCAGGCCAGGAAAGTCTGTGTGCATTTCCGCAGATCTTATAATGCCAGTGCTCGCCTGGCTGAGCTGCAAAAGGAGTTGAACCTGCCCAAGAACCGCCTTATATGTGACATGCCCACCAGGTGGAACTCAACGTTGGCCATGCTGCAGCGGCTGCACACGCAGCAGAGGGCCATCAATGAGTACCTGTGCGACTACGGCACCAGGACAGGGTCAGGGGAGCTTGGTTTTTTTTCTCCACGCCAGTGGGGCATGATCAGGGATGCATGCACTGTCCTGGCACCATTTGAGGAGGCCACGAGGATGGTGAGCAGTGACAGTGCATGCATCAGTGACACTGTACCTCTTGTCCACCTGTTGGAGCACACGCTGCGTGGAATAATGGACAGGGCACTTGAGGCAGAACAGAGGCAGGAAGAGGAGGACTTCCTTGCCTCTCAAGGCCCCCTTTACCCAGACAGTGTTCCTTCTGTCCCACCCATCGCACAGGAAGAGGAGGAGGAGGAGGAGGAGGAGGAGGATTGTGTCAGCATGGAGGTGGAGGCTGGCACTCAGCATCATCAGCAGCAGTCTTTTAGGGATGATTTACAGTCCCAAGAAACCAGTGGACTTGTACGTGGCTGGGAGGAGGTGGCTGCGGATCATGTCGTCCTTAGTGACCCAGAGGACTCCGGAGCGAATGCCTCAGCAAACCTACGCTGCATGGCCTCCCTGATCCTGCAAAGTCTGCGGAAGGATCCTCGTATTCTTCGGATCAAGGAGAGGGACCATTACTGGCTGGCCACTCTCCTTGATCCACGGTACAAGGGTAAGGTTGCGGACCTTATGTTACCGTCGCAGAGGGAGCAGAGGATGAGACAACTCCGGGAGGCCTTGCAGAAAGGTCTGTGCAACGCGTTCCCAGAGACTGGGAGGTTACAAACTCCTGGTCCTGGACAACGAGTTGCTGAGGCTTCGGCCAGTCAAAGAAGGAGCGGTGGGGAAGGTGGCCGTCTGACCGATGCGTTCAGACAATTCTTTAGTCCGCAGCCCCAAAGTATGATCGGTTCCAGCAACCATCGCCAGCGTCTGATAAACATGGTGCAGGAATATCTAGGGGCAAGGTCAGACTTGGACACCTTCCCCACCGAAAATCCTCTGGCTTACTGGGTCTTGAGGATGGATCACTGGCCAGAGCTTGCACAGTATGCAATTGAGCTACTGGCCTGTCCTGCATCCAGCGTTCTTTCGGAACGCACATTCAGTGCTGCTGGAGGATTTGTCACGGATCACAGGGTGCGCCTGTCCACCGACTCGGTTGATCGACTGACTTTCATCAAGATGAACCAGTCTTGGATCACCACCAGCTACCACACACCTGATGCTGATATAACAGACTAATTGATTTTAACATGTCACATCCCTTCAAGACTGATGCTGATGCTGAGTGCCTGTGCTGTTATGTTGACTGGCTATCCTCCTCCTCCGAGTCCTCAATGATACGATTGATGATGATAGCTTGGAAGATCATTTTTGTTTATGGGTGCCGCCACCAGTGGCTAAGGCCCAATTTTTCAGCCCCTGTTTTACAGGGGCGTGTAATTACAATTTTTTTAGCAATAATTTGCCATAGGGCTCATTGCTGTGCTCCAAGTACAGTATCTGTGAGGGGTTGGAGTGTTGTGGCACCAGTGCCTAAGGCCCAATTTTTCAGCCCCTGTTTAACAGGGGCGTGTCATTACAATTTTTGAAGCAATACTTTGCAACAGGGCTCATTGCTGTGCTCCAAGTACAGTATCTGTGAGGGGTTGTAGTGTTGTGCCACCAGTGCCTAAGGCCCAATTTTTCAGCCCCTGTTCAACAGGGGCATGCAATTACAATTCTTGATCTAATAATTCACAGCAGGGTCCATTGCTGCACCCACCAAGAGTAACTCTGAGGGCTTACAGTCTTGTGGCAACGCCACCACCACCACCACCACGAAAGGCCCAATTTTTCAGCCCCTGTTCAAAAGGGGCATGTAATTACAATTCTTGATCTAATAATTCACAGCAGGGCCCATTGCTGCACCCACCAAGAGTAACTGTCAGGGCTTACAGTGTTGTGGCACCAGCACCACCATCAAAGCCCCAATTTTTACTACCACTGTTCAACAATTATATGTAATTAAAATTCCTGATATAATAGTTGACAGCAGGGCGTTCCAGCACCAACCAAGAGTAACTGAGTGCTTACAGTGTTGTGCCAACACCAACAACTAAGGGGCCTATTTCTGCAGAGTATATACGGCAGGTCCCTACTTTCAAACATCCAACTTACAAACGACTCCTACTTGCAAACGAAAGAAGACAACAGGAAGTGAGAGGAAATCTACCCCTAGAAAGGAAAATTCTCTCCTGTAAGAATAAATATGGGAGAAAGGGGTCTCATCTGTACTGATGCTTTATCAGCAATCCTTGTTTCAAGAAAAACACCACATTTCAAAAACAGTTGTCATTGGGACGGAAAGTGAGGTGAAATGTTCTGAACAGGGGCACAGACAGCAAAACAAATGTTACAGGGGTGATAACCCTTACCTATGTTTCCCAAAAAGTTTAAAAATAGATTTTTGGGCTGGAGCTACACTTCAACAATGTACCTGTTCAAAATTACAAACAGATTCTACATAAGAACAAACCTACAGTCCCTGTCTTGTATGCACCGCCTGTATACGGCTGTTCAGAGTATATAGGGCCTTTTTTATTTTATGTGCGGGGTTCCCCTTAATATCCATACAAGACCCAAAGGGGCTGGTAATGGGCTGGGGTAGGGGGGGGGGGGGGTCATGGGGTAGCTATGCCATTTTTCTTAAAGAATTTCATCCATATTACCGGGACCAGACATTACATTAAAGCCGCAAGCAGTTTTAAATGGCTTTTTTTTCCTTTAGAAGTGTCATTTTGTGCAGGGACAGTTCTAAACACGGGAAACACGTGGCACTTCACAGGCATACTTTAGACACCCCCCAGGTACGATATTTAAAGGAATATTTGACTTTTTTTTTTTCACTTTATGCATCATTAAAATGACTGCTCCCGAAAAACGACCGTTTTTAAAACTTCTTTTTGCATTGATACATGTCCCCTGGTGCAGAACCCGGGTTCCCAAACCCTATTTATGACAATAACATGCATAATAGTTGTTATAATTAGCACTTTAGAATTCGAACGTTCGCATCCATTGTATTTAATAGGGTTCTAATGTTCGTTCGAACTTTCGGTCCGTTCGCGGGTTCTGGTGCGAACCGAACCCGGGGGTGTTCGGCTCATCACTAGTAGTGAGCGGTCAAGTTGACCAGGATTTATTTTCATGTTTCTTTTTGTTTTGCTGTTTTTCCCTTGTAAATAGTTTGAATAAACCGCACCTTTCATTTTTGCAACTACAAACTCTGTCTGCTGTGCCTGTTTTGTGTGGTGAACCCATCCAGGGGGTCACACACACCCGCTGCCGAGTTAACCCCCTCACAGTTGGTGAAGAATGCGGGCAGTTTTTTTAAGGCCAGCATGGAGGAGATACTGAAACAGCTGGCTCTAGCAAATGCCAATCAGCAGCAGACAAATGCAGGTTTGCAAAAGAGCCTTGCAGCTCAACAACAGAGCTTCGCATCCCAGCAGCAAGCTTATCAACAGAGCCTTGCAGCCCAGCAGCAGACAAATGCAACTTTGCAACAGAGCCTCGCAGCCCAGCAGCAAGCTCAGCAACAAGCCCAGCAGCAATCTGAGGCCCGCTTCATAGACCTGTTACAGAAGCAAGAGCAGAGACTACAACAATTGGAAACGTTAATGCAGCAACATCCGCAGACCAGTGAGGCAAGTCGTTCCACTAATACCGCATCCTTTGGGGTGAGTCGTTTATTGACAAAAATGACTGGAGAGGATGATCCAGAGGTGTTTTTGACCACATTTGAAAGCACTGCTGAAAGAGAAAAGTGGCCTAAGGAGCAGTGGGCTGGACTGGTAGCTCCTCTGTTAACTGGTGAATCGCAGAAAGCTTACTATGACCTAGAGCCTGACCAAGCAAAAGACTATGTGATGCTAAAAACTGAAATATTGGCACGGCTGGGTGTCACCCTGGCTGTCCGGGCTCAGCGTGTGCATAACTGGACTTTCCGGCTTGGAAAACCCCCCAGGTCTCAAATGTATGATCTCATTCACCTGAGCAGGAAGTGGCTACAGCCAGAGACTTTGTCCGCACCAAAGATTGTGGAACGTGTTGTGATGGATCGTTTCTTGAGAGCTCTTCCTACTGCCGTCCAAAAGTGGGTAAGCCATGGAGACTCAGAAACGGCCGATAATCTTGTGGATCAAGTAGAGAAGTACTTGGCTACAGAGAACCTGACTGCCTCTTCCAGAGACTCACAGACTTTCCACCCTAAGACCAGACCATCCCCAGTGGCGGGTAAGATGATTCCAAGGGGTGAGGGTGGAGAGAGTGAGAGGGTGGGAGTTCTACCCAAGGTTTGGCGAGAACAGCCTGGGAAGTCAGGGGTTCAAGAGGCAGCAAGAAGGATTGTTTGTTACCGCTGCCGACAAGAGGGTCATATTGCAGCAAATTGCCCGGTTGTGGATGAACCCATGCAATGTGACTTTCTAAGGGACAGACGTCAGTCGCTGTTTGCGACAGTCGCATGCACTGCCATTCGGGGAACTGAGAAACATTTATGCAAAATGTGTATTAATGGTAGAAATGTTGTTGTGTTGCTGGATTCAGGTAGCCTGGTGACAGTGATAAAGGCTGAATTAGTTACTACAGAGGTCTTTGGGAATAACAAGGTAGCTGTTATTTGTGTGCATGGGAACACCCGAGAGTATCCGGTGACTACAGTGGGTTTTGAGACCCTCAAAGGTACCCTCTCTCATCGGGTGGGACTAGTGTCTCACTTGCCTCATGATGCCATTGTGGGAAGGGATTTTCCAACGTTCTGGGAACTATGGGATTGTCCTGAGCCCCCCACTGGTGCCCCTATATGCCAGGAATGTGATAGCCAGAATTCCTCTGAGAGTGGTGAGGACTCTCCAGAATTTCCCTTGTCGGTATTGGCAGGGGAGACTCGAGAAACTGGGGAGGAGCGAACATCCTCAGACAAAAACATGCCGTCTGTGGAGTTTTCTGATCTCGAGGTTCACAAGGAACATTTTGCCACAGAACAGTTAAAAGACCCCACCCTAATAAAGGCACGGGAAAACGTAGTGGAAATAGATGGTGAGTTAGTAAACCCAGATGAGACCTGCACTTATCCATACTTCATCGTGGAAAAGGACCTACTGTATCGGGTGGCTAAAAGGGCAGAAGAAACCATTGAGCAGCTTGTGGTGCCCAAACCTTACAGGAAGTTGGTGTGAAGCCTCGTACACACGACCGAGTTTCTCGTCGTAAAAAACACGTCGTTTTTTTCGACGAGATTCTTGTTAACCTTGTCGATTTTCTCGTCAAGCTTTCCATGTGTACACACTGACATTTCCCAATTTCCTCGTTGTTCTCCGCGGTCACGTCCAGCACGTACGACGGCACTATAAAGGGGAAGATCTTTTTTCTTGGCGCCACCCCTTGGGCTGCTTTTGCTGATCTCGTGTTACCGCGTGTGAAGTAAAAGTTTGGGAAGAGACGATACGCGCTTTTCAGTCTTCGTACTTTTCAGTTCGTTTTCTGCGGTTCAGTTTGTGCTTGTGGGTTTGTATCTTGACTTTCAGGGCGTCTAGGCAGGTCGTATCTGTTTTACAGTGCGTTCTTGCCTGTTCGTTTCTGTTTTTCAGTTCGTTATTCATAGGCCTTGCTGTTCTAAAGTGCGTTCTGTTCTGTACGTTCTGATAAGATGCCCGTTTCCTAGCCATGTTGCCTGGACGTTCTCGTCGTCGAGTTCGTGCTGTGCGTGCGCTTGGTGTTGGTCTGCTTGTTTTGGACCAAGACCAGTCCATGAATGGTGTGAGGAGGAGTTCATGGACCAAGAATTGGTTGCTCCAGCGGGACCAATTCTGCCACATGTCTCTTCTGCGGGAGATAGTCGAGAATAATCCTGAGGACTACAGGAATTTTCTGCGGATGTCTGACCCCGTTTTTCAGGAACTGTTGGCTTTGGTGTCCCCCTATATTACCAGGAAGGACACCGTTATGCGGGAAGCCATCAGTGCTGACCAGAGGCTCATCGCCACGTTACGTTATCTGACGACAGGGAGAAGTCTTCAGGACTTGAAGTTCACGACAGGCATCTCCCCCCAGGCTCTGGGCCTCATAATCCCAGACACCTGTTCTGCTATTATACAAGTCCTGCAGGAGGACTATATTAGGGTAAGTTTTCTCCATTAACATCACATTTTATGTATTACATGTATGCTAATGTATTGTATTTCTTTCATCCTTCCCTAATTACCATGATTGTAATATGCTGAGAATGTCCCCTTTGTCCTCATGCATGCTTGAAGCTTTAGATTGCCCCTTTTTTCTCCTCCATGCATATTTTCCTTCACTAACCTTTCCAGCAGGGGCGCCTGTTGCTCCAAATGTTTAGGGGTTCAAACCCCAATTTAGGAAATAAACTTCCTCCTTTTTTGCTCTGGTGCCTATTAAACGCCCCCATTTGTTCCCTCCAATGCAGCCATTTTGTTCCCTCTAATGCAGCCATTTTGTCCCCTCCAATGCAGCCAGTTCCCCCCCAGCCCTGCACGTACCTTCTTGTGGTCAGCGCCATCCTTCTTCTGTCCTTGATGTCTTCTCCTTCCCTTGATGTTGCATCAGCCAATCATGTTACCATTAAACAGACTTGGTGAACATGATTGGCAGAGCAGCCTGTCAGTGTTTACCCAAGGAATGCCCCCCCCCCTGCGTCCCCTATTTAACTTTTCTGAAGCCAATTACATCCCTCAGGCTGTAATGTGCAAGACAATTTTCCTTACTGTTTCTGATATGCAATTTTAAGCGCATAAATGCCGCAGTTCTTCATATGTCGGTCGCTTAACAGGGGGCCATCCACCTGAATAGTGGGCGGCATAGACAATACATAGGTTAATGCAAGGCATGAACCTATGTATTGTTCTGAGTGACGGGCACAGGAGAGAGGGGGCAGTGCTCCAGCGCCCACTCTGGACGCACCGCCACTGCAATGCTATCCTGTGTCCAAGCACATCTACCCCCCCCCTTCCCATTATAATTTATTAATGGACCATCATAGGGGGTGATGAATATGATACATGAGCCTTCCATTATACTTATTTAAAACACCTTAATAAACGTAGACTTTGCTTGATGCTGGCCTCTAATGTATTTTCTTAGAATATACTGTACTTGTAATGTTTGATTTGTGAATTCTAATATTTTTTCATCTTGTTTGACTCCACAGCTTCCTTCCACGCCACAGGAATGGCAGACTGTGGCATCGGAGTTTGCCACGCGGTGGGACTTCCCCAACTGCGGTGGTGCTATAGACGGGAAGCACGTCCGCATCGTGCCGCCACCCCGTTCTGGGTCCTACTACTTCAATTACAAGGGGTTTCATAGCATTGTGCTGATGGCGGTGGTGTCAGCACGGTATGAATTCTTCTATGTTGATGTAGGGAAGAATGGCCGGATGTCCGATGGGGGATCCTTCATCCAGATGGAGTTTGCCCTCCGTCTCCAGAGTGACGACCTTGCATTGCCACCGGATGCAGGGAATATTGAAGGACTCCCCTTTGTTTTTTTGCCTGATGAAGCCTTCGGGCTCGGACCACATCTTATGAGGCCATTTCCTCAGAGGACCCTGACCCCAGAGAAGAGGGTGTTCAATTACCGGCTGGCCAGGGGGCCAAGAGTCGTTGAAAATGCCTTTGGCATAATGGTCAGCCGGTTCCGCCTTTTTAGGACTTCAATACACTTGGCGGACTACAAAATAAACTATGTAGTATTATGCTGCTGTGTGCTACACAATTTTCTTTGCCGCAAATCTAATTCCTATATGGCCTCAGTTTTGCCTGAGGCTGGACTTTCCCCTGATAATCCCCTGCCGGGCCTGGAATCTGCCCGTGCTGGCTTGCCCCCCCAAAATGCCCGTGAGGTTCGGAACAAATACATAGACTATTTCACGGGTAGGGGGGCAATTCCTATGCCAGGCTATGTTTAAAGATTCCTGTCTAACGATCCAAATAAAAATCTTGTTTAAACTTCTAACTTTTGTTGGTTTCCTGTCTCCTAGTTTGTCTTAGTGCATTTGTAGTGCCAAGTGTATTTTCCTTTAGTAAATACCAACCATTTCACTATGTAACCTTTAAAAATTTACCAAATAAGGTTAGAGCATATTAGAAAAAGAAGCTACACGTTGTTTGTGTTCAAATATTTTACTATGTGCAAATTCACACACTTTTTTTTTTTTATTTTACATTTTTTGTTTGCCTGGCCACAAACCGGCAATTGTTTTCTTAGGAAAATACAAAAACAACAGTTGCATTCCAAAAATTACAAAATTGGATACCTCGGAGCAATCTGAGACATTCACTTACACAAACTATATGTCTCTATGTGCCCGTCCTAATATGGGGTCCTGCCACCCCTTGCTCAGCCAAAAATTTAATATGCACACAATTGGGATTATTTTCCTATAGGGATTTTAGACTCCTGATCCCTATTGTCAACATGTGCTATCTGCCATCAGGGGTGATCAATGGACATGTTTTGGGGGTGCAACCCCTTCCACAGTTCACCTACTTTAGATACGAGGAAGGGGTTGCACCCCCAAAAGACGTACATGGATATCCTATGATGGCAGATAGCACATGTTGACACACTGTGTGCAGATTCAATTTTTGGCTGGTTTGATTGTCAAAAAGTTTTTTAAAAGTTGAAGAAGAAACATGAAAAAAAGGGGGTTGGGATGCCTTATTGAATTCTCCCCAAAACATCGAGAATGTCTTTAAATATTTGATCCATCACATGAATTCTTTCTTTAATTTTGTCCAGTTCCGTGCTACATTCCATCACTTGCTGGATGAGGCGGAGGGCACTGTCAGCAGAGAAACCTGTACTATCCTTCACCCCAACATTCACATCCCCTAAAAACAAAATAATAAGGTATTATAACTCTGCAGGCCTACCTCTCTTACCTGAAGCTGTGGTGACAGATACTGACCTGTTGTGGTGACCAGTTCCACAACGTCATCCACCTCTCCTTCCTGCACTTCTCCTTCCTCCACCTCAACTTCCTCCACATCTTTAAGTTGTTGGTCTTTTGGAGTTTGGGGTTGTTGTGAAGCTGTGGGGTTCCTGTGCTCCCTGGAGTGTCCTCCTCCCAGTCTTCTCTCCCCTATGAGAATCAAACAAAAGGTAGCGTTATCACACAGAAATTCTCTATGTTAAAAAAAAAACAGGCTAAATTGCTTGGAAGTGGGGTACAAGTGTGTGTTTGGGCGGAAGTTAAAGATGAATGCATTATTTCTGACCAAGAATATGTTTAGTATTCACCTTTGTCTGTCATTTTTTAGACATGTAGGCAACACAAAAATTCTCTGATGCACCTGTGTGGGACACCCAAAAAAGGCGGGTCTGGTGGCCCACACTATAGTGCTCCAAAGTACAGATGTGGAAGCAGCTGCTGAGTGTCCTCTCCTTTACAGTTTACAGTTTGCATTTCATTCTCTTTACAAACACATCATCTAGCCTAAAACTTTGTGCCCCAAATTTCCCAAAAAATGGCAGATGTCTAATTACTTTTGTGGCTGTAAAATAAGCCAAAACAGCGGATAGTGGCCGAACGAAGTGTCTGTAACGTAATGAACGATTACTGTGGCCAACCAAGTTCAAAATATTACATTTTGGAAGGGAGTCCAATAAGAAAAAAAAACTAAACCAGCAACATGTCAGTTTAGAAAAGGATTAATAGCATAAAAGTGTACATTTTACTTACTTTTTTGCGAGCATTCTCTTAATGCTCCTTAACTGCTCTGGCTCCCTCAGTTTGAGGTCTGACCACCTCTTTCTGAGCTGCTCATTTGAGCGTTTCACCCCGAAATTCGTCTTCAGACTCTTCACGACTTTAGTGAGGATTTTGGCCTTCCTTCTATTTGGTTTGCTATACGGCCCATGCTTTGCGTCATAATCAGACTTGAGCAAGATGTCCACCATCTCCGCCATCTCGGCAAAAGACATATTCGATGCCTTGAATCTCCTCCTTGATCGTGACGTTTCCTCGGTCTCCGGGCTTGTCTCCTCCTCGTTAGTTGCGGAATTATCAGACACCTTCTGTAACTCCGCCATATCTGTCTGCGCGCCGAAAGAGAAGGGGCGGGGAAAAGATGTTAGTTAGAACGTCATGGGCGGGCGACGTGTGCGGAGCGACGTGTTCGTATTTGGACGCATGCGTGGTGTGTATATAGCAAACACACATGTGACTATAGTACGTTCGGTGTGCGGAGAGAGGTGTTCAAGTGACGGACGTGCGAACGAAGGTATGTGATTTTGAGACTGTGCCAAATTGTTGGCCTATACTGTCTTGAGAATGTTGTAGGATATATATGGTGACTACAATGTTAAGGAGGTTAGACTGTTTGCCTCACATTAGTTATATATTATTTATTTAACTTGCAGATACAATATGAATGTCTTTATTAGCGACAAAGAGTTCCTGGCGGAATTTATTGACCGGGTAAGGGAGCTGCCGGCTCTGTGGGAGACGAAAAACCCCATCCACAAAAAAAGAGGGGTGAGAAAAGCAGCACAGGAGAAGCTGCTCCCATTTGTGCAGACCAAGGTGTCCACAGCCACAGCAAAACAAGTGGACACTAAAATTGGGAGCTTGAGAGGCACCTACAGGACTGAACGCTCTAAGGTCCTGGCTTCTCAGAGGTCAGGAGCAGCAGCAGATGATGTGTATGTCCCGATTTTGTGGTACTACAGCAGGATGTCCTTCCTGGATGACCACATTGAGGCAAGGCCATCACTCTCCACTCTTCCCCCCAGACTTCCCTGCAGCCAACCTGAGCCTTCTCTGGAGCAAGAGGAGGCAGCCATCCTGGATGATCCTGATTTGGCCATCTGGAGCCAGGTATAGTATTAAATGAAAATGTATTGGGATAAAATTAATGTTTGCCAAATATGTCAAGATGAGAAACATACAATATTTTGGCTTCCACAAGTGAAATCAAGATCTCGAGACATTAGTCTGCACTTAATTGGGTGCTAAATAGTCAATCTGATGTAGGTGTAAATTAGAAAAAATGATTTCTGGATTTACATTCTAATTGCTTCAATCATGTTTATAAAGTTTGCTGCAAAGATTAAACCAACATATTAAACTATGTCCCTTTTTCATACACAGGATGAAATCAGCCAGGAGGAGGGTCTGGAAACTGTCAGGCAGGAGGAGGAAGGGCCCAGTGGCAGCCAGGAGGAGGCAGGGCCCACTGTGAGCCAGGAGGTGGCAGGGCCCACTGTGAGCCAGGAGGTGGCAGGGCCCAGTGGCAGCCAGGAGGTGGCAGGGCCCAGTGGCAGCCAGGAGGTGGCAGGGCCCAGTGGCAGCCAGGAGGTGGCAGGGCCCAGTGGCAGCCAGGAGGTGGCAGGGCAAAGGAGAAGCACCAGATCCCAGGTGCCTCCCATCCAGCTTCCCAAAAGAGGCAGGAGGGACAGGACCACCAGTGAGGCAGCAATGGCCCTTATTAAAGAGGCCCATGCCACCCTCAAAGAGCCCACATCCCCTGAAGTGGCCATTGCCGGCCTAGAGGAGGCAAAGTTCAAGGTGATGAGCATGGAGCAACACCTCCTATGCAAGCCCCTGCTCATCACCTTGCTCAACAAGGGGGTGATGGGAAAAATTACCCCCAATACCGCCATTTGTGAGGTGGCACAACTGTCCCAACCTCAACCTCCTCCTCCACCTCCACATTCTTCTTATGCCCCACCCCCTTCTCCTCCACCTCCACCTTGTTCTTCCGCCCCACCCCCTTCTCCTCCACCTCCACCTTGTTCTTCTGCGCCACCCCCTTCTCCTCCACCTCCTCCTCCTCCTGACAGGAGTACCCCTCCAGTGGCCCAGCCTCCAGCCAAACGAAGAAGGAAGGCTGCAGGGAAGGCTTCAGGAAAGGTTGCAGGGAAGGTTGCCAGGAAGACGAGGAAGTGATGGCCTTGCTTCATTGTGGTCGGACAGAAGGCAGCCTGTTGTAGTACCACATACTTGGGATATATATATCACCTGCTGCTGTTCCTGACCTCTGGGAGGCCAGCATCAGATTGTGCTCAGAAATGTTGGCCTTCTCAAGCTCCCAATTTTAGTGTCCACACAGGGTTGATGTGTGGTCTGGGGTCCCTGGGATGCACAAATGGCAGCAGCTTCTCCAGTTCTGCCTTCTCTTTATTTTAGTTCAAACATGAATAAATGTTATTTTTCTTTAAGTTCATACTTGACTATGTGTATTTGCAAAAATGTAAAATCTAGCTTTGGAGTAAGCAGATACATTTGACTGACAAAAAAAGGGATAGATACCAACCCCCCAAAAAAATAACGAAATCGTATTTCCCAAAAAAGGGTGTAAAATTTAAATAATATATATTAAAAGATTCAATGGGAGATCACTACCAAAACATTGCGAAATTACAATTAACATCAGTTTGAAAAATATCAAAGTTTTAAATATTCCTAAAAACTTGCATGATATAATACACCTAAATCTTCTTAAGAGCAGCATGAAAAAGGTTAAAAAAAGATAGTCATAACTCTGTGTGAATATCAGCAGCAAAAGAAGTTCATTCGTTTGGATTAATGTAACATTCTAATGAAGATTTCAATGCACAACATTTAAACGATGCAAAAATTTGGAGCGTGACGAATGTGCTATCTCCATTACAAAGGCTTGTTTTACCAGCAGATGCGCTCCCGTCTCATAGTTGCTTGTGAGCATGCGCGCTTTTGGAAGAGTCGTAAA
This sequence comes from Rana muscosa, assembly GCA_029206835.1. NCBI lineage: Eukaryota > Metazoa > Chordata > Amphibia > Anura > Ranidae > Rana > Rana muscosa. The sequence goes on along the minus strand of CM055116.1, from coordinate 707,064,159 downwards.
AGCATACACACGAACCATTTTCTCGTCACAAAACAGGCCGACGAGAAACACGACGAGGAAATCTGGAATCCTGACGGGAAAATAGAGAGTAGGTTCTCTATTTTCTCGTCGAGATTCACGGCAATTTTCTCGTCGTAAAACCATACACACGAACGGTTTTCTCGACAAAAAAGCTCACGCGGCACTTTTCTTGCCGGTTTTGGACGAGAAACTCGGTCGTGTGTACGAGGCTTCAGAGTTGGCCCATGGGCACATTCTTGGAGGTCATCTGGGGACAGAGAAAACCCGAGAGAGAGTATTGCAGAGGTTCTATTGGCCTGGGGTCATGAAGGCAACAGAAAATTATTGTTCCTCCTGCCCTGTGTGTCAGAGGTCGGCACCGATGCCACATTTCCGCAACCCGCTGGTACCTCTTCCCATCATTGAGGTCCCCTTTGAGAGGATCGCAATGGATCTGGTAGGTCCGATAATGAAGTCCGCTAGAGGGCACCAGTACATCTTGGTTATAATGGACTATGCCACCCGTTATCCGGAAGCGATTCCTCTCCGAAATACCTCGGCCAAAACCATAGCCAAAGAGCTATCTCTTGTTTTTAGCCATGTGGGTATTTGTAAAGAACTGCTTACAGACCAAGGTACACCCTTTATGTCCCGGGTTATGAAAGAGCTGTGTACGTTGTTCAAAGTGACACAATTGCGTACATCTGTGTATCACCCCCAAACAGATGGGTTGGTTGAAAGATTCAACAAAACCCTAAAACAAATGTTAAAGAAAGTGGTGGATAGAGATGGAAAGGATTGGGACTGTCTAATTCCCTATTTAATGTTTGCTATTAGGGAGGTACCCCAATCCTCTACGGGTTTCTCACCCTTTGAGTTACTTTATGGGAGACACCCCAGAGGGCTGTTGGATATCGCCAAGGAAACTTGGGAAAGTGAGAGTTCTCCCCACAGGAGTGTGATTGAGCATGTCGCCCTGATGCAAGATAGAATTGCACAGGTAATGCCAATCGTAAAGGAACATTTGGCCCAAGCGCAGTTGGCACAGCAGAGAGTGTACAACCGTGGAGCCAGGACCCGTACCTTTTCTCCGGGGGATAGGGTATTGGTACTTGTCCCTACGGTTGAAAGCAAATTCCTCGCCAAATGGCAAGGCCCCTATGAGATAATGGAAAAAGTGAGCGAAGTGAATTACAAGGTCAGACAACCAGGAAGGCGAAAGCCCGAACAGATCTATCACGTTAATCTGTTGAAAGCCTGGAGGGATAGGGAATCCCTAGTCGCGGAAACTTTGTCACCAGCTCACTCTGATTGCGGGATTCCTGAGGTTGGAATAGCAGTCACCTTGTCAAACCCCCAACAACAGGAGGTTAAGGAGTTTGTGCTTCACAACAAGGAGGTTTTCTCTGAGCTGCCGGGACAAACGTCTGGCGTAGAACATGATATTATTACCCCGCCCGGTGAAAGGGTGAAACTAAAACCCTATCGGATCCCAGAGGCCCGACGGGAGGCAATACGTGAGGAAGTACAGAAAATGCTTAAGTTAGGGGTGATAGAGGAGTCCCAAACTGATTGGTCAAGTCCCATTGTGTTAGTGCCTAAACCGGATGGGAGCTGGCGATTTTGTAACGATTTTCGACAACTGAACAAAGTTACAAAATTTGACACCTCCCCCATGCCACGTATAGATGAGTTGATCGACCGGCTGGGAACAGCCCGATACATGACAACTCTTGATCTCACAAAAGGGTATTGGCAAATTACCCTGGCCAAGTCGGCCAAGGAGAAAACTGCATTTGTAACCCCAGACAGGGGGTTCCAATATAAAAGAATGCCGTTTGGGTTACAGAATGCGCCGGCCACATTCCAGCGGAAAATGGACCAGATACTGAGGCCCCATCAGAAGTATGCCGCGGCTTACCTGGATGATGTAATTATCTACAGCACAGATTGGGCCTCACATCTGCCAAAAGTGCAAGCAGTCCTAGACTCTATCCGGGAAGCTGGGTTTACGACCAACCCCAAGAAATGTACCATTGGGCAGGACAGGAGGAGGCCAAATATCTTGAGTACACCATTGGGAGGGGAGTAATAAAACCCCAAGTCAACAAAGTTGAGGCCATACAGAATTGGCCACGTCCCAACAGTAAGAAGCAGGTACGAGCCTTTCTGGGAATCGCTGGTTATTATCGGTGATTCATTCCCCACTTTGCTTCTTAGGCTGTGCCCCTAACCAACCTGACAAAAGGGAAAGAGTCGGTCATGGTTAAATGGACCCCAGAGGCTGAGGCAGCATTCCAATTCTTAAAAAAAGCCTTATGTAGCCAGCCAGTGTTGTACTCACCAGACTTCTCTAGGGACTTTGTCGTACAAAGTGATGCATCAGACGTTGGGTTAGGAGCAGTATTGTCCCAGGTCTGGAACGGGGAAGAGCACTCAGTCATTTACCTCAGCAGAAAATTGAAGTCCCATGAGGTAAATTACGCCACGATTGAGAAGGAGTGTTTAGCGGTGAAGTGGGCTCTAGATTCCCTTTGGTACTATCTGCTAGGTAGGCACTTTGACATGATTACTGATCACGCTCCTTTAAAGTGGATGGCTCAAAACAAAGAGACAAATAGAAGAGTGAATAGGTGGTTCCTGGCCCTACAGAAATTCAACTTTACAGTAAAGCATCGCCCTGGCGTTCAAATGGGGAATGTGGATGCTTTGTCTCGAGTACATGCATGCCTGATTGCTTGTGTTCCAACCCCAAGGTTAAAACAAGAGGGGGGGGGGGTATGTGACAGCAGGCAGGTAAAGTCACCAGGTTGCATCCAGGATGGAAGGTATATATGTCCTAGATTCAGGCTTTATGCCGATTTATACCACTAGGGGGAGTGCTGAGAGTCTTGCAGGGGAAGAGTTAATGAGCCCAGCTGAATCAAGTGGCTCATTGAGGCCTCTACAAGAACTCCCAGCATGCTAAGGGAGATGCTCCAACCTGGAACCAGATCTGTGTCGATAGTCTGGGGAGTGTAATCTCTGTGCAGTGAGCCAAAGCCTGTGTGGTTATTGTAAGAACTTCAAAAAGCAGGGAGCTAGGGACTGGGGCAGAACAAGGCTGTACCCAGTTGTTAGTTAGGGACACCAACGTGTGTAGTGAGCGGTCAAGTTGACCAGGATTTCTTTTCATGTTTCTTTTTGTTTTGCTGTTTTTCCCTTGTAAATAGTTTGAATAAACCGCACCTCGTTTTTGCAACAACAAACTCTGTCTGCTGTGCCTGTTTTGTGTGGTGAACCCATCCAGGGGGTCACACACACCCGCTGCCGAGTTAACCCCCTCACACAATGTAAAAATAATCTTTTAAAACTGTAGTTTTTTCTGGAGCAGTGATTTTAATGATGCATAAAGTGTAAAAAAAAAAGTGAAATATTCCTTTAAATATTGTACCTGGGGGGTGTCTAAAGTATGCCTGTGAAGTGGCATGTGTTTCCCGTGTTTAGAACTGTCCCTGCACAAAATGACATTTCTAAAGGAAAAAAAAGCCATTTAAAACTGCTTGCGGCTTTAATGTAATGTCTGGTCCCGGCAATATGGATGAAAATCATTGAGAAAAATTGCATGGCTACCCCATCACCCCCCCCCCCCCCACCCTACCCCAGCCCATTACCAGCCTCTTTGGGTCTTGTATGGATATTAAGGAGAACCCCACACCCAAAATAAAAAAGGCCCTATATACTCTGAACAGCAATATACAGGCGGTGCAAAAAAGACACGGACTGTAGGTTTGTTCTTAAGTACAATCTGTTTGTGATTTGGAACAGGTAAATTTTTTAAGTGTAGCTCTAGCCAAAAAATCAATTTTTAAGCTTTTTGGAGAACATAGGGAAGGGTTATCACCCCTGTAACATTTGTTTTGCTGTCTGTGCACCTGTTCAGAAAATTTCACCTCAATTTCCATCCCAATGACAAATGTTTTTGGAAAATTTGGGGTTTTTATTGAAACAAGGATTGGTGATAAAGCATCAGTGGAGAGGAGACACCTTTTTCACATATTAACTCTTACAGGAAATAATTTGCCTTCCTAGGGGTAGATTTCCTCTCACTTTCTGTTGTCTCCTTCCGTTTGCAAGTAGGAGTCGTTTGTAAGTTGGATGTTTGAAAGTAGGGGCCTGCCATATATACTCTGCAGAAATTTGCCCCTTAGGTGTTGCCACAACACTGTAAGCCCTCACAGTTACTCTTGGTGGGCGCTGGAACGCCCTGCTGTCAACTATTATATCAGGAATTGTATTTACATGCCACTGTTGAACAGTGGTAGGAAAAATTGGGCCTTTGGTGGTGGTGCTGGTGCCACAACACTGTAAGCCCTCACAGTTACTCTTGGTGGGTGCAGGAATGGGCCCTGCTGTGAATTATTAGATCAAGAATTGTAATTGCTTGCCCCTGTTGAACAGGGGCTGAAAAATTGGGCCTTAGGCACTGGTGCTGGTGCCACAACACTGCAACCCCTCACAGATACTGTACTTAGAGCGCAGCAATGAGCCCTGTTGCAAAGTTTTGCATCAAAAATTTAGGCTTTAGGTGAATGCTATGCAAAGCACACAGTAGTACACTAAATGAAACACTGACTGTCTGCAGCTAGCACAATCACCGGCCTGCCTGTCACAGTATAGAGAATAACTGTATCCAGGTGAGCTTTAGGTGGATGCTATGCAAAGCACACAGTAGTACACTAAGTGAAACACTGACTGTCTGCAGCTAGCACAATCACCGGCCTGCCTGTCACAGTATAGAGAATAACTGTATCCAGGTGAGCTTTAGGTGGATGCTATGCAAAGCACACAGTAGTACACTAAGTGAAACACTGACTGTCTGCAGCTAGCACAATCACCGGCCTGCCTGTCACAGTATAGAGAATAACTGTATCCATGTGAGCTTTAGGTGGATGCTATGCAAAGCACACAGTAGTACACTAAGTGAAACACTGACTGTCTGCAGCTAGCACAATCACCGGCCTGCCTGTCACAGTATAGAGAATAACTGTATCCAGGTGAGCTTTAGGTGAATGCTATGCAAAGCACACAGTAGTACACTAAGTGAAACACTGACTGTCTGCAGCTAGCACAATCACCTGCCTGCCTGTCACAGTATAGAGACTAACAGGAACTGATCTAGCTAAACTCAATACAGTGTATATATATATATACAACACCAAGGATGCATATATATCCTCTACACACTGTAACAGCAGCCAACTGACTCGCCTGCCTGCTCTATCTAACTCAATATAAATGACACTGTCTATCTCTCTGAAACTGCCTCTTTCACAAACACCAACACACTACACAAGGCCGACTTCCAGGCGGCTTTATATAGTGTGGGGCGTGTACTAAACCCCCTGAGCCATAATTCGCCAAAGCCACCCTGGTTTTGGCCAATTACGGCTCTCCTTTTTTTCTGCGCTGTGATTGGCCAAAGCATGCGGGTCATAGTGCATGCTTGGCCAATCATCAGCCAGCAATGCACTGCGATGCCGCAGTGAATTATGGGCCGTGTCGGGCAACACGAATTTGGCGCGAACGGACCATAACGTTCGTTCTTCGTCGAACGATCGAACAGCCGATGTTCGAGTCGAACGTGTGTTCGACGCGAACACGAAGCTCATCCCTAGTCTTGGGTCTCTCTATGTCTTGGGTCTCTTTATTTTTGATTTCTCATGATAACATATATATCAATAAATGTATGATCTTCATGATGAATGCATTTATGTTTGATTAAATCCTAGATATGATAATGCATATAGATTTGCATTGTATTTAATTTCACAAGTATAACAAAATAATGCTTAATATATGGGTTATCTGAGCTCAGTTCCAGACCACACTGAGGTAACTTTTTCTTTTTCAATAATATCTAGCATGATAGTGTTCTCTTAAAACAGAAGTTGATTCTTCTCAAATTCCCCAAATAAGTGGTTTATTCCTCATTTAGTACTGGAAAGATAACAAAAACAATTCTTGTCCACGGACCAATTGTGCACTCAAAATTTCTGGTTTACAGTACAGGTTAAACCTAATATTAGTCCTAAACATTATTTGTTTTTTTATCCATGTATGGCATGATTAATTACCATTTGCAGGACTCAATTCATATGTAAAGCATTCCATTTGGCTGAAGGGTTACTGTAAATGTCAACTAGTGCAAGAGTAGGTTATAGAGTCTTTGCAGGATTGCTGCCTAGTTTCTAATGAAGTACTGTAGAATCTTTAAATACTGAACATCAGGACCTTTGCAAATTCTTCCTTCAGACCTGGATAATTCTGGAGTAATCTTTGCATGATGAAATAGGTAATACAAGAGCATGGATAAAGTCCCCAAAGGGGAGGATAAGAACAATGTAGGAGTCAATTTTGCTGACCAAGATGTCCACTTGAAAATGGAGTACTTTTCTCCCTAAGAAATGGTAAGCAATGGCAGCAATGCCCTGTTTCATGCCTAAATATATTAAGTACATAGCATGAAATACCTTTGCTTTGTTGGCAATGCAGAGTAATGGTCTTCCTCTGAAAGCCTTGTCATCCAGGATGGAGAATCAGACCTCAAGATAAAGTGATGATTTAATAATAGTATAACTTAGATCAATTGCTGAAGTGTAGCAATGCTTGACACCTGCTGTAGTAGTAGCAATTAATAGTTGGGGGGCGTGGGTTGGCGCGCAGTGTGAATGGAAGCTGTGTGAAGGAGCTCCTGCAATCTGAGAGAACCGGGAGGCGAAAAGACCAGTGCGGAGGATGAGCATGTCCACACTAATTAAGAGAGGGACACACAATCGTTCCCTCTGCTCGTTGGGGACACCCAAAAGAAAAATATTACCAGCAAACCTAAGCAAATACCACTACAGCGGCGAAGGCAGAAGCTCCAAGATGGCACCGCATCACAGACCAACTGAAGGGGATGACATGGAGGATGACGAGATCTCATTACCAGCATGTGAGGACTCTTCCAGAGGTAATAACAACAATGACCCCCCTCTGCCATACTCTGTTATGACTGAGATAGCAGCGGACATTAAAAAATCCTAATCTGCAGCCATCACTGATATAAAGACAGAACTACTGAGACTATTAGAACAAATGGCAGTAAATGAAATAACAGGAAAGAGGAGGGATAGAGCTCTACTCAGACTGGACGACATTACAGCCACACACTCTCAACACATGATTGACATGAATTGGCAAATTGAAGACCTGGACAACAGGGGAAGAAGACACAATATCAGAGTGAGAAGTGTCCCTGAATCTGTTACCCCATTACAAATCAGGCCAGTTCTATCCTCCATCTTTAACAGCATTATTGAGAGACCGGAGGCCTCACCAATAGAATATGACAGAGCACACAGAGCCCTCAGACCTCAGACCTAGAGCCCCAGACAATAATCCTCCTAGAGACATTATCTGCTGTCTCCCAAACTTTTGCCTGAAAGAAGAAATTCTGTAAAAAGCTAGAGCAAACGAACAGGTCACATTTAATTTAATTCAGATGTACAGCTCTTCCAGGATCTGTCCCCTATCACACTGAAAAATAGAAAAGCCCTGAGACCTCTCCTGGAAATATTAAAAGAAAAAGGAATCAGTTACAGATGGAAATTCCCATTTGCTCTTCAAACTACGTTTAATGGCAAACAATACATGCTCAGAGTACCAAAAATTCTGTGAAAACATGCAGATTGCCCCTGTAGATCTACCTGACGGGTATGCTGAATTTCGCCTGCCCCCAGCCATTAACAATCTGCCCTTTCTGCCAGGCCCCTCTCCTGAAAAATCTCCCTTTCACTATGGGAAGCATTGCAGAAATGCTAACAGAAGCAATTACAGCTCCCCTGCCTCCAAGAGCCCAAGAATGAGGGCTCCTAGATAAAGTAAGCGTTTCTCTCTCTACTCAGTGCCTGAAGTACTATTGAAAATAACCGTTCACATTTTCTCCGTTTAAGTTGGTGTGTTGAGCACATGTTGAAAACTCCATTTTGTTTCACATTTGTTTAAAAGAAGTTATTCCGTACTTTATCACTAGATGGCGCATCCGTCTCAGCATCTCCCAGCAAAGGAGATTTAGATGCAAAATGTAATATCTATGGCTATTTCTAACCAATAGAGGGTTCCCTCTCTCCAAAAATACCTAATCAAAGAATGCACAAACACTTTCAACTCGAGATCAAGACACAATCCTTTGAGTTAGCTGAAAGACAACCTTTTACAAGAAAAAGGAACACTGAAGTTCACAACAACCCTATCACTAACCTCTTCAGCTGTACAGAAGCAGAAAGACTTTTCATATGCATTCATATATTAAGTAAGATTACTCCATAAGCCCGACCCAGAGCCGTGTATTTATAATTTGCCTATCGAGTGAGATTTCTGGAGTCCTTTGTCGACAGATCTAAATATCAAGTCAACTAACTCACACTAGGGGAATCTGACAGATCCAAAACGGAATTCACTGTTTTGACAGTACTACTAATTTTTTTTGTATAACTCATCAATAACTGATCCAATCTTAACACGGCAGAACTTCCTTATCCATTTCCCATCCGGGCCAATTCTGACACTTTGCTCCTACATGTAAAAATCCTATTTTTTTGGCTAGAAAATTACATACAACCCCCAAACACTATATATGTTTTTTTAGCAAAGACCCTAGAGAATACAATGGCGGTCATTGCAACTTTTTATCTTGCACAGTATTTGCGCAGCAATTTTTAAAAAGCATTTTTGGGGGAAAAAAACTGTTTCATGCTTAAAAAAAAACAAACAGTAAAGTTAGCCCAATTTTTTTGCATAATGTGAAAGATGAAGTTACGCCGAGTAAATATATACCTAACATGTCACGCTTCAAAATTGCACACGCTCGTGGAATGGCACCAAACTTCAGTACTTAAAAATCCCCATAGTCGACGCTTTAATTTTTTTTACTGGTTATATGTTTTGAGTTACAGAGGAGGTCTAGGGCTAGAATTATTGCTCTCACTCTAATGTTCGCGGCGACACCTCACATGTGTGGTTTGAACACCGTTTTCATATGTGGGCGGGACTTGCGTATGCGTTCGCTTCTGCGTGCGAGCACACAGGGACAGGGGCACTTTAAAAAATATATATATTATTGTTAATTTTACTTCAAATTTTTTTTTGACACTTTTAAAAAAATAAATAAAAATTTGATCTCTTTTATTCCTATTACAAGGAATGTAAACATCCCTTATAATAGGAACATGATCGGTCCTCTTTACAATGAGATATGGGGTCAATAAGACCCCACATCTCACCTCTAGGCTGGGAAGACTAAAATAATAATAAAAAAAAAAGATCACCGCCTCCTAGCCGAGGCCGCGCCGTTTTTTTGAATGCAGAGGCCGGGCGTGACATCATAACATCGCGCCTGGCCTCCGACGATCATAGAGGCTCCGGCGACCATCTGGTCCACCGGAAATCTCTATGATCAGCATCCAGGGCCGGCGGATCCCTTCACTGACTCACCGATCACACAGGTGAGTCGGTAGAAGCACCGGAGGGCGGGGGACATCCCCTTTCGCTGCCCGTAAGAACGATCAAGCAGCGGAACCGCCACTATGATCATTCTTATGGTGTAGGGAATCGCCGGCTGAAAATGCCGATATCTGAATGATGCCTGTAGCTGCAGACATCTTTCATTTATAGCCCCATAAAGCCCAGGACGTCATATGACGGCCTGCGGATGTGAAGTGGTTAAACCTCATTTTTCTGCAACTCTGTCTTATCTAACAATATTGTCTTTTTGAACCAAGGAAAGATCTAAAAGGGATTGAGGATTCACTTTGAGTTATTTCCCCTAAGGTTGATGGAAGATTTCCTACACTCCTACGCGACCAATAGAATTCTCCCTGAGATATTCTGGACTAGGACATGCCAACAGTGAGTAACTTAAGCAGTTCACATATAGCCACACATTGGAAACTCCCTGCAAAATAACACCCAACGAAGGCTAGATATACACTGTAACCACTGGGGATTAATCCTCCTTTTTCCCTCCCCCTTTTTGTTTTTTGTCACTCCCCACTAGGCAACAGAAACCAATATGACTCACCGCCCTGGATCGACAAACCTGTTGTCTAGATAAAGCCTCATCTTTCTTCATACTTATTCAGTTATAAGGTTCTAACATTTAGAATTCTGTTTATGTTCTGTTTATGTTCAACCATACAAACTATGGCTAGATACAACCACTTATAATGGAGGTTGCCATGAGTAATGCTACCATCGGGACCTCCCGGATCTTCGTCAGTTCTGACATATTAACTGTTATACTAAGGCCTCATGCCCACTGGACGTTAAAATAACGTTATAAAAACGGCAGTAGCTTTGCAGTGAGTTTTTGAACTTTTTTCAAAGTTTTTCATCTTTTTTCAACGTTTTTGCAATAGTGTTTATTATCGTTTATTATCGTTTTTTTGCGGTTTTCCGTGTTAGCGTTTTTTTTAAGAGCGTGAGCGACGTTTTTGAGCGTTTATTGATGTTTATCAGCGTTTATCAGCATTAGAGCCTTTTTATAGCTGAAAAACGTCTCTCTGAACCCACTAGTTTTTTTTTTTTTTTTACTGCTGAAAAACGCCACTGCTCAAAACTGCTGATAACAGTCTGTGTGCATGGACAAATAGGATAACATGATGGAGAGTTTAATGACTGTAGAAAAAACGTCTACTGCCAAAAACAGCTGCTGTAAAAATGTCCAAAAACGTCCAGTGTGCATGAGGCCTAATAGTTATACTGATTGTTATACTATACTGCCTATCTCTATCCACTAACGTACCTCCCACCTACCCCCAGAGTAACACTTAGTGTTAAATTAAAAGAACACTAACTAGCTCTACACCATCTTGGTGTATACTTGAGATAACACTCATACACGGTTCTACAAGACCAACCCACCTCACTCCCCCCTAAACAAACCCTTCCCTCATCTTCCGCTGACTCCCCCCACCCTCCCCATTTTGATTTTGTTTTCGATTTCTGCCTTTAGTTTTTGCTCAAACATGGCATACTCCTTTCTAGGAAAATAACCAGCCATTATTTCACATAATGTGAATGGCCTCAACATACCTGAAAAAAGGACAATAGTTTAACTCCAAGAAACATACTTCAAAAGCCAAAACATCCCTAAACTCACCAACAACCTCTTCACAAAAGCATATCATGCCACTAACCCACTAGCCAAAGCGAAGGGAGTCTCTATCCTAGTGAATAAAGACTCCCCTTTCGAACTGGAACAACAACTCACAGACCCTGAAGGTCGCTACATTTTTCTCAAAAGCACATGGGAAGGCGCCCCAATTACTCTAGCAAATGTCTATTTCCCAAACAAAGCCCTTATACCATTCTGCCATAAAATAATAGACACCCTCAAATGGTTTGCTGAAGGATGTATACTTTTTGGGGGAGATATCAATATACCCCTATCCCCACTTAAGGACGCATCGTCAGGTTACACCCATGTCACATACAAAATCCTTAAACATATCAAGGTTTTGTTGCAATCCTTATCACTGGTGGACTCATGGAGATCCACACACCCCTCCGAAAAATACTTCACCTACTTTTCCCCTCCCCACAAAAGATACTCAAGAATTGAGATTTAATTAACATAGTTAAAGCAGAGATAGGAATAATTGCCCTATGAGACCATGCTCCCACTGCCATCACCTTAAAACTCACCCAAACACACCACATTTAACTGGAGACTTAATACAGCCTTACTGACTGACCAGAAAATACAAGATGACATACATGACTCTATCAAAACATACTTCAGGAATAATACAGACATGGACACAAACCCCCTAAACAATTGGGAAGCCCACAAGAGCGTAATTAGAGGAGTAATCAGAAAATGGGGGGAGAGAAGGAAAAAAAAAAGAGACGGAGAAATTTCCAAATTATCCCACAAAATTGCCAGACTCGAAACACAACATAAGCAATCTCTTTCGGCTAAAGCTGAAGAAGAACTGACACAAAGCAGGATATCCCTGAAACAAATACTAGACTTTAAGCAATTAATAGTAATAGAACTTTTTCTTCCTGTCCAAAAGTTTGCAGGAGGGTGGAAAGAGAAGTTTGGTGCTATAACCGGTGTTCGTAAGGCCAGTCATGTTAATCATTGTGTGACCAGTCTGCCTTGATTCCTCTTGATTCCTCTGCATCCACCCATCCATCATCTCTGAAGGATATTTTGGCAAAATACAAAGCAGACTCATTAACACTGATTTACTAAAACAGGAGAATGCACAAATGGGAAGCAAACCTACAAACCTGTTCGAAAGGCATGATGACCATTTTATGCACCCAATACGAGCAGGAGTTAACTGCATTGGATGCCTCTGTTTCCAAATGGTATGATGATTATAGTCTGGTCATGACCAGTACAAGATTTAAGAAAAAAGAACAAGCCCTTAAAGAACATATAGAATCCTACACGATAGACATCATTAGGACAAAAGAGGATAAATTTATACGTGACAAAAATGCTTATACAAACAATTTTGCCTATAAATGGAATGTCAATTCCAATCAGAAACCATTCAGATCTAATAGTTATAGAAATGCGAAAAAAGATGAAAATGCATCAAATCTTTCTACTAACTCTTCTTTATCTTCTAGCCAATCCACGATTTATCGTGATCTGTCTGGGGACAGATTGCCCAAAAAGCGTAAAGGCAATTCGGATGCAGCATCAACCGAATCACTACGACACCAACTCGGCACCCCTTTATTACGTCGACCATCCGACACCCAACCTAAATTGATTTCTTCTCACCTTTCCACTTTGTTGCACCCCTCCTCTGGCGCACCTCGTGGCCCTCAACTCACAGCATCGCACGCGATTGTTTCTACCGCACGCGACACATCTATTACAGCGTCACCCATGCATCTTGGTGCAACTCCTAAGGTGAGTAACACTGACATAATGGTATCACCATCGGGGACACTTTTACCATCCGACACTAGGATTGCACCCATTTTTTTAGGGAAAGAATAGATTCCCCTTCCTGTTTAAGCAATTCATCTAATCTTGCCAAACAGGTGGATAGTGGTCTTGAATTATCCATAGTCAACCTGTCCAGCTATAACCTATCTGAAAGTGAGATTCAAATTTTGAAACTAGGATTGACCTTTTGTCCAGATTCTAATGTTGATAAATTTCATTTTATTAAAGATGTGCATTTGTTCGCGCGTCGCCTTATATATAGAGTGATCTATGATAAACCTCCAGTTGAACCATCTATATGTGACATAGATATCAATACTAAATTAAAGATCACTGAACATAATGCGATGCTAGACCTGATTGATCTTTGGGAGGAGGGCCATGTCCCCGATGAGGATTCCTGGTGGAGTGATGTACCGGGTTTATCTATCGCTGGAATGTCCTTCCCCCCTCCTCAATCTTTCAGATCTAAATCTCGAAATTTTCCCCTGTTGAACACCAATCCCAAAATTTGGGCATTTGTTCAACAGGTTTCAAATAGTATTCAAGAAATGAACTTTGTTTCTCCAGCAGCTTCAAATTTAACTACATCACAAAAAGCGGCTATTAAATCTCTACAAAGCAATTCCGAGATAATAATAAAACCCGCAGATAAAGGCGGCAATCTTGTTATCATGGATGTGGAAAACTATGAGATCATGTGTATGAAGATTTTGTCTAACTCTGAATGGTATAGACCAATTTCTAAAACTGTTTTGGAAAATTATCATGCCAAGTATCGCTCCATTATCCTTAAAGCCTTTCAGCGGGGCATTATAGATCAGGATTAGGGATGAGCTTCGTGTTCGAGTCGAACATACGTTCGACTCGAACATCGGCTGTTCGATCGTTCGATGAAGATCGAACGATTTGGGCCGTTCGCGCCAAATTTGAGTGACGCGAACGGCCCACAATGCACTACGCCATCGCAGTGTCATCCAGGCGCTGTGATTGGCCAAGCATGCACTGTGACCCTGCATGCTTGGCCAATCACAGCGCCGGCAGCGAGGAGAGCAATGATTGGCCACAGGCAGGATGCCTGTGGCCAATTATTGCTGAGGGTGTTTAGTACACGCCCCACACTATAAAAGGCCGCCAGCACGGCGGCCTAGTGTAGTGTGTTCCGGAGCAGGGAAAGAGAAACATAGGCAGGGACAGTGACATTTATTTTTTTCTTGCTTAACCTGGATTCCTTTAGTTTAGGGAAAGAGAAGGATAGGTAGGGAGAGTGTCAGTGTGTTTTACTGTGCGAATCCTTGTTTCTAGGGACAGGGAAGGACAGTGAGGGAATTCTCCTTGTGCTATAGTGTGCTTTAAAAAAACATTTTTTCTAGGGACAGAAAACTATAGGTAGGGAGAGTGTCAGTGTCTTTTACTGTGCGAATCCTTGTTTCTAGGGACAGGGAAGGACAGTGAGGGAATTCTCCTTGTGCTATAGTGTGCTTTAAAAAAACATTTTTTCTAGGGACAGAAAACTATAGGTAGGGAGAGTGTCAGTGTGTTTTACTGTGCGAATCCTTGTTTCTAGGGACAGGGAAGGACAGTGAGGGAATTCTCCTTGTGCTATAGTGTGCTTTAAAAAAACATTTTTTTCTAGGGACAGAAAACTATAGGAAGGAAGAGTGTCAGTTTCTTTCACTGTGATAAACCTTGTTTCTAGGGACAAAGAAGGAAAGTGAGTGAAATTCTCCTTGTGCTATAGTGTGCTTTAAAAAAACATTTTTTCTAGGGACAGAAAACTATAGGTAGGGAGAGTGTCAGTGTCTTTTACTGTGCGAATCCTTGTTTCTAGGGACAGGGAAGGACAGTGAGGGAATTCTCCTTGTGCTATAGTGTGCTTTAAAAAAACATTTTTTCTAGGGACAGAAAACTATAGGTAGGGAGAGTGTCAGTGTCTTTTACTGTGCGAATCCTTGTTTCTAGGGACAGGGAAGGACAGTGAGGGAATTCTCCTTGTGCTATAGTGTGCTTTAAAAAAACATTTTTTCTAGGGACAGAAAACTATAGGTAGGGAGAGTGTCAGTGTCTTTTACTGTGCGAATCCTTGTTTCTAGGGACAGGGAAGGACAGTGAGGGAATTCTCCTTGTGCTATAGTGTGCTTTAAAAAAACATTTTTTCTAGGGACAGAAAACTATAGGTAGGGAGAGTGTCAGTGTCTTTTACTGTGCGAATCCTTGTTTCTAGGGACAGGGAAGGACAGTGAGGGAATTCTCCTTGTGCTATAGTGTGCTTTAAAAAAACATTTTTTTCTAGGGACAGAAAACTATAGGAAGGAAGAGTGTCAGTTTCTTTCACTGTGATAAACCTTGTTTCTAGGGACAAAGAAGGAAAGTGAGTGAAATTCTCCTTGTGCTATAGTGTGCTTTAAAAAAACATTTTTTCTAGGGACAGAAAACTATAGGTAGGGAGAGTGTCAGTGTCTTTTACTGTGCGAATCCTTGTTTCTAGGGACAGGGAAGGACAGTGAGGGAATTCTCCTTGTGCTATAGTGTGCTTTAAAAAAACATTTTTTCTAGGGACAGAAAACTATAGGTAGGGAGAGTGTCAGTGTCTTTTACTGTGCGAATCCTTGTTTCTAGGGACAGGGAAGGACAGTGAGGGAATTCTCCTTGTGCTATAGTGTGCTTTAAAAAAACATTTTTTCTAGGGACAGAAAACTATAGGTAGGGAGAGTGTCAGTGTCTTTTACTGTGCGAATCCTTGTTTCTAGGGACAGGGAAGGACAGTGAGGGAATTCTCCTTGTGCTATAGTGTGCTTTAAAAAAACATTTTTTCTAGGGACAGAAAACTATAGGTAGGGAGAGTGTCAGTGTCTTTTACTGTGCGAATCCTTGTTTCTAGGGACAGGGAAGGACAGTGAGGGAATTCTCCTTGTGCTATAGTGTGCTTTAAAAAAACATTTTTTCTAGGGACAGAAAACTATAGGTAGGGAGAGTGTCAGTGTCTTTTACTGTGCGAATCCTTGTTTCTAGGGACAGGGAAGGACAGTGAGGGAATTCTCCTTGTGCTATAGTGTGCTTTAAAAAAACATTTTTTTCTAGGGACAGAAAACTATAGGAAGGAAGAGTGTCAGTTTCTTTCACTGTGATAAACCTTGTTTCTAGGGACAAAGAAGGAAAGTGAGTGAAATTCTCCTTGTGCTATAGTGTGCTTTAAAAAAACATTTTTTCTAGGGACAGAAAACTATAGGTAGGGAGAGTGTCAGTGTCTTTTACTGTGCGAATCATTGTTTCTAGGGACAGGGAAGGACAGTGAGGGAATTCTCCTTGTGCTATAGTGTGCTTTAAAAAAACATTTTTTCTAGGGACAGAAAACTATAGGTAGGGAGAGTGTCAGTGTGTTTTACTGTGCGAATCCTTGTTTCTAGGGACAGGGAAGGACAGTGAGGGAATTCTCCTTGTGCTATAGTGTGCTTTAAAAAAACATTTTTTTCTAGGGACAGAAAACTATAGGAAGGAAGAGTGTCAGTTTCTTTCACTGTGATAAACCTTGTTTCTAGGGACAAAGAAGGAAAGTGAGTGAAATTCTCCTTGTGCTATAGTGTGCTTTAAAAAAACATTTTTTCTAGGGACAGAAAACTATAGGTAGGGAGAGTGTCAGTGTGTTTTACTGTGCGAATCCTTGTTTCTAGGGACAGGGAAGGACAGTGAGGGAATTCTCCTTGTGCTATAGTGTGCTTTAAAAAAACATATTTTCTAGGGACAGAAAACTATAGGAAGGAAGAGTGTCAGTTTCTTTCACTGTGATAAACCCTGTTTCTAGGGACAAAGAAGGAAAGTGAGTGAAATTCTCCTTGTGCTATAGTGTGCTTTAAAAAAACATTTTTTCTAGGGACAGAAAACTATAGGTAGGGAGAGTGTCAGTGTGTTTTACTGTGTGAATCCTTGTTTCTAGGGACAGGGAAGGACAGTGAGGGAATTCTCCTTGTGCTATAGTGTGCTTTAAAAAAACATTTTTTTCTAGGGACAGAAAACTATAGGAAGGAAGAGTGTCAGTTTCTTTCACTGTGATAAACCTTGTTTCTAGGGACAAAGAAGGAAAGTGAGTGAAATTCTCCTTGTGCTATAGTGTGCTTTAAAAAAACATTTTTTCTAGGGACAGAAAACTATAGGTAGGGAGAGTGTCAGTGTGTTTTACTGTGCGGATCCTTGTTTCTAGGGACAGGGAAGGACAGTGAGGGAATTCTCCTTGTGCTATAGTGTGCTTTAAAAAAACATTTTTTTCTAGGGACAGAAAACTATAGGAAGGAAGAGTGTCAGTTTCTTTCACTGTGATAAACCTTGTTTCTAGGGACAAAGAAGGAAAGTGAGTGAAATTCTCCTTGTGCTATAGTGTGCTTTAAAAAAACATTTTTTCTAGGGACAGAAAACTATAGGTAGGGAGAGTGTCAGTGTCTTTTACTGTGCGAATCCTTGTTTCTAGGGACAGGGAAGGACAGTGAGGGAATTCTCCTTGTGCTATAGTGTGCTTTAAAAAAACATTTTTTCTAGGGACAGAAAACTATAGGTAGGGAGAGTGTCAGTGTCTTTTACTGTGCGAATCCTTGTTTCTAGGGACAGGGAAGGACAGTGAGGGAATTCTCCTTGTGCTATAGTGTGCTTTAAAAAAACATTTTTTCTAGGGACAGAAAACTATAGGTAGGGAGAGTGTCAGTGTCTTTTACTGTGCGAATCCTTGTTTCTAGGGACAGGGAAGGACAGTGAGGGAATTCTCCTTGTGCTATAGTGTGCTTTAAAAAAAAAAATTTTCTAGGGACAGAAAACTATAGGAAGGAAGAGTGTCAGTTTCTTTCACTGTGATAAACCTTGTTTCTAGGGACAAAGAAGGAAAGTGAGTGAAATTCTCCTTGTGCTATAGTGTGCTTTAAAAAAACATTTTTTCTAGGGACAGAAAACTATAGGTAGGGAGAGTGTCAGTGTCTTTTACTGTGCGAATCCTTGTTTCTAGGGACAGGGAAGGACAGTGAGGGAATTCTCCTTGTGCTATAGTGTGCTTTAAAAAAACATTTTTTTCTAGGGACAGAAAATTATAGGAAGGAAGAGTGTCAGTTTCTTTCACTGTGATAAACCTTGTTTCTAGGGACAAAGAAGGAAAGTGAGTGAAATTCTCCTTGTGCTATAGTGTGCTTTAAAAAAACATTTTTTCTAGGGACAGAAAACTATAGGTAGGGAGAGTGTCAGTGTCTTTTACTGTGCGAATCCTTGTTTCTAGGGACAGGGAAGGACAGTGAGGGAATTCTCCTTGTGCTATAGTGTGCTTTAAAAAAACATTTTTTCTAGGGACAGAAAACTATAGGTAGGGAGAGTGTCAGTGTCTTTTACTGTGCGAATCCTTGTTTCTAGGGACAGGGAAGGACAGTGAGGGAATTCTCCTTGTGCTATAGTGTGCTTTAAAAAAACATTTTTTCTAGGGACAGAAAACTATAGGTAGGGAGAGTGTCAGTGTCTTTTACTGTGCGAATCCTTGTTTCTAGGGACAGGGAAGAACAGTGAGGGAATTCTCCTTGTGCTATAGTGTGCTTTAAAAAAACATTTTTTCTAGGGACAGAAAACTATAGGTAGGGAGAGTGTCAGTGTCTTTTACTGTGCGAATCCTTGTTTCTAGGGACAGGGAAGGACAGTGAGGGAATTCTCCTTGTGCTATAGTGTGCTAAAGCATTCCTCATCAACCATCTTTGAAATCCTTGTTTTTTTGCACAGTCAGGGAAATTGTCGTTGTGCTATTCTGTGCAAAAGCAATCATCCTCAACCATATTTAGAAATCCTTAAGTAAAGGGACAGAGAAGGACACCTGAAGGTAGCCCTTATTGCTTTTTTCCCATCTCCCTGCAGGCCATCTATTAGAATGTCTGGAAGGCAAACAAGGAGAGGCAGACAGTCAGGAGGCAATAAAAGAGGGCAAGCAGGCTCTGTGTCTGGGGGCAACAGTGCTGGTCGTGGACACGGTGCATTGTCATCAGCACATGGCCATGGGACACGCTTGTCCTTCTTTTCGGCAGCTGGACATGTTGAGCCACATCATGCCGAAGACTTGGTAGAGTGGATGACCAAGCCCTCCTCCTCCTCCTCATCCTCTCTCACCCAGGCTCAGGGTACTGGAAAAGCAGCTGCCAAAGCGTCCTCTTCCCTGGTATCAATGTCAGACTCATCATCAGTCACTCCTTCCCTAGACCCACCATGTCCTCCTCCTGAGGAGTCCCCCGAACTGTTTGAGCACAGTGTTGGGTACATGCTCCAGGAGGATGCCCAGCGTTTCGAAGGGTCTGATGATGAAACCCAGCTAGAGGAAGGCAGTAGCGTGAGAGCAGACAGAGGGGATGCTCAAGAAGGACACCAATCTGGCAGTCATGTTCCAGCAGCTGCAGCATACTGCCAGATTGGCTCCAGTGATGAGGAGGGAGGGGATGATGAGGTCACTGACTCCACGTGGGTGCCTAATAGGAGAGAGGAGGAGGAGGAGGATGAGGAGGAGGCACATCTCCAACGAGGCAGGATGCCCTTTGGTGGCCAGCGTAAGGGCAGTACACCGACGGAATCACACCGCAGAGCTCCGCCTGTGCAGGGCGCTGCCTCTGCCCGTCATTCAAAAAGTTCTTTGGTGTGGGCCTTTTTTGAGGCTAGTGCATCAGATCGCACAGCTGCTGTTTGCAACATATGTCTCAAGCGTATATCGCGTGGCCAAAACATCAGCCGCTTGGGTACCACATGCCTGACCAGACATATGTTGACCTGCCATGCAGCTCGTTGGCAAGCCTACCTCAAAGACCCACACCAAAGAACAAAGCGGACCTCTCCTTGCACCGCATCAGCTGGGATCTCCAACCCCACTATAACTTCAGTCCTCTCTGAAACATGCACTGAGAGGAATGAAGGTGTAGAATTAGGTGTGTCACAGCCAAGTACTTGCGGCCACTCTGCTAGCAGTACACCGACGTCCGATTCTAGCAGGCAAATTTCCCTGCCCCAGCTGCTGGACTGTCGAAAGAAGTTCACTCCCAGCCATCCACATGCCCAGCGGTTGAATGCTAGCTTGGCTAAATTGCTAGCGCTTCAACTGCTGCCTTTTCAGTTGGTAGACTCGGCCCCCTTCCGTGAGTTTGTGCAATGTGCGGTTCCTCAGTGGCAGGCTCCCAAACGCCACTTTTTCTCACGGAAGGCTATTCCGGCTCTCTACCGGCATGTGGAAGGCAATGTCTTGGCCTCGCTGGACAGGGCGGTCAGCGGTAAGGTGCATATTACCGCTGACTCATGGTCCAGCAGGCATGGACAGGGACGTTACCTTTCTTTCACGGCCCATTGGGTCACTCTTTTGGCAGCTGGGAAGGATGCAGGACAAGGTGCAGTAGTGTTGGAGGTTGTTCCACCGCCACGCCTCCAAAATGCTACTACTGGTTGTGACACACCTCTCTCCTCCACCCCCTCCTCTTCTTCTTCCTCCATGGCCTCTTCCTGTGGTTTGTCCTCGGAACCAGCGGTGCTCTGTAGGCGTTCAAGGGGCTACGCAAGTACGCAGGCAAAAAGATGCCATGCCGTGCTTGCGCTGGTGTGTTTGGGGGACAGAAGCCACACTGGGGCAGAGGTCCTGTCTGCTCTGCAGGGCCAGGCCGAGAGGTGGTTGACGCCACGCCAGCTTAAGCCAGGAATGGTGGTTTGCGACAATGGCACCAACCTCCTCTCCGCCCTCCGACAGGGACAACTGACCCATGTGCCCTGTGTGGCTCACGTCCTTAACCTGGTGGTGCAGCGGTTCTTGGGCAGGTACCCGGGCTTACAGGATGTCCTGAGGCAGGCCAGGAAAGTCTGTGTGCATTTCCGCAGATCTTATAATGCCAGTGCTCGCCTGGCTGAGCTGCAAAAGGAGTTGAACCTGCCCAAGAACCGCCTTATATGTGACATGCCCACCAGGTGGAACTCAACGTTGGCCATGCTGCAGCGGCTGCACACGCAGCAGAGGGCCATCAATGAGTACCTGTGCGACTACGGCACCAGGACAGGGTCAGGGGAGCTTGGTTTTTTTTCTCCACGCCAGTGGGGCATGATCAGGGATGCATGCACTGTCCTGGCACCATTTGAGGAGGCCACGAGGATGGTGAGCAGTGACAGTGCATGCATCAGTGACACTGTACCTCTTGTCCACCTGTTGGAGCACACGCTGCGTGGAATAATGGACAGGGCACTTGAGGCAGAACAGAGGCAGGAAGAGGAGGACTTCCTTGCCTCTCAAGGCCCCCTTTACCCAGACAGTGTTCCTTCTGTCCCACCTATCGCACAGGAAGAGGACGAGGAGGAGGAGGAGGAGGAGGAGGAGGATTGTGTCAGCATGGAGGTGGAGGCTGGCACTCAGCATCATCAGCAGCAGTCTTTTAGGGATGATTTACAGTCCCAAGAAACCAGTGGACTTGTACGTGGCTGGGAGGAGGTGGCTGCGGATCATGTCGTCCTTAGTGACCCAGAGGACTCCGGAGCGAATGCCTCAGCAAACCTACGCTGCATGGCCTCCCTGATCCTGCAAAGTCTGCGGAAGGATCCTCGTATTCTTCGGATCAAGGAGAGGGACCATTACTGGCTGGCCACTCTCCTTGATCCACGGTACAAGGGTAAGGTTGCGGACCTTATGTTACCGTCGCAGAGGGAGCAGAGGATGAGACAACTCCGGGAGGCCTTGCAGAAAGCTCTGTGCAACGCGTTCCCAGAGACTGGGAGGTTACAAACTCCTGGTCCTGGACAACGAGTTGCTGAGGCTTCGGCCAGTCAAAGAAGGAGCGGTGGGGAAGGTGGCCGTCTGACCGATGCGTTCAGACAATTCTTTAGTCCGCAGCCCCAAAGTATGATCGGTTCCAGCAACCATCGCCAGCGTCTGATAAACATGGTGCAGGAATATCTAGGGGCAAGGTCAGACTTGGACACCTTCCCCACCGAAAATCCTCTGGCTTACTGGGTCTTGAGGATGGATCACTGGCCAGAGCTTGCACAGTATGCAATTGAGCTACTGGCCTGTCCTGCATCCAGCGTTCTTTCGGAACGCACATTCAGTGCTGCTGGAGGATTTGTCACGGATCACAGGGTGCGCCTGTCCACCGACTCGGTTGATCGACTGACTTTCATCAAGATGAACCAGTCTTGGATCACCACCAGCTACCACACACCTGATGCTGATATAACAGACTAATTGATTTTAACATGTCACATCCCTTCAAGACTGATGCTGATGCTGAGTGCCTGTGCTGTTATGTTGACTGGCTATCCTCCTCCTCCGAGTCCTCAATGATACGATTGATGATGATAGCTTGGAAGATCATTTTTGTTTATGGGTGCCGCCACCAGTGGCTAAGGCCCAATTTTTCAGCCCCTGTTTTACAGGGGCGTGTAATTACAATTTTTTTAGCAATAATTTGCCATAGGGCTCATTGCTGTGCTCCAAGTACAGTATCTGTGAGGGGTTGGAGTGTTGTGGCACCAGTGCCTAAGGCCCAATTTTTCAGCCCCTGTTTAACAGGGGCGTGTCATTACAATTTTTGAAGCAATACTTTGCAACAGGGCTCATTGCTGTGCTCCAAGTACAGTATCTGTGAGGGGTTGTAGTGTTGTGCCACCAGTGCCTAAGGCCCAATTTTTCAGCCCCTGTTCAACAGGGGCATGCAATTACAATTCTTGATCTAATAATTCACAGCAGGGCCCATTGCTGCACCCACCAAGAGTAACTCTGAGGGCTTACAGTGTTGTGGCAACACCACCACCACCACCACCACCACGAAAGGCCCAATTTTTCAGCCCCTGTTCAACAGGGGCATGCAATTACAATTCTTGATCTAATAATTCACAGCAGGGCCCATTGCTGCACCCACCAAGAGTAACTCTGAGGGCTTACAGTGTTGTGGCAACGCCACCACCACCACCACCACGAAAGGCCCAATTTTTCAGCCCCTGTTCAAAAGGGGCATGTAATTACAATTCTTGATCTAATAATTCACAGCAGGGCCCATTGCTGCACCCACCAAGAGTAACTCTGAGGGCTTACAGTGTTGTGGCAACACCACCACCACCACCACCACCATGAAAGGCCCAATTTTTCAGCCCCTGTTCAACAGGGGCATGCAATTACAATTCTTGATCTAATAATTCACAGCAGGGCCCATTGCTGCACCCACCAAGAGTAACTCTGAGGGCTTACAGTGTTGTGGCAACGCCACCACCACCACCACCACGAAAGGCCCAATTTTTCAGCCCCTGTTCAAAAGGGGCATGTAATTACAATTCTTGATCTAATAATTCACAGCAGGGCCCATTGCTGCACCCACCAAGAGTAACTGTCAGGGCTTACAGTGTTGTGGCACCAGCACCACCATCAAAGGCCCAATTTTTACTACCACTGTTCAACAATTATATGTAATTAAAATTCCTGATATAATAGTTGACAGCAGGGCGTTCCAGCACCAACCAAGAGTAACTGTGAGTGCTTACAGTGTTGTGCCAACACCAACAACTAAGGGGCCTATTTCTGCAGAGTATATACGGCAGGTCCCTACTTTCAAACATCCAACTTACAAACGACTCCTACTTGCAAACGCAAGAAGACAACAGGAAGTGAGAGGAAATCTACCACTAGGAAGGAAAATTCTCTCCTGTAAGAATAAATATGGGAGAAAGGTGTCTCCTCTGTACTGATGCTTTATCAGCAATCCTTGTTTCAAGAAAAACACCACATTTCAAAAACAGTTGTCATTGGGACGGAAAGTGAGGTGAAATGTTCTGAACAGGGGCACAGACAGCAAAACAAATGTTACAGGGGTGATAACCCTTACCTATGTTTTCCAAAAAGTTTAAAAATAGATTTTTGGGCTGGAGCTACACTTCAACAATGTACCTGTTCAAAATTACAAACAGATTCTACATAAGAACAAACCTACAGTCCCTGTCTTGTATGCACCGCCTGTATACGGCTGTTCAGAGTATATAGGGCCTTTTTTATTTTATGTGCGGGGTTCCCCTTAATATCCATACAAGACCCAAAGGGGCTGGTAATGGGCTGGGGTAGGGGGGGGGGGGTCATGGGGTAGCTATGCCATTTTTCTTAAAGATTTTCATCCATATTACCGGGACCAGACATTACATTAAAGCCGCAAGCAGTTTTAAATGGCTTTTTTTTCCTTTAGAAGTGTCATTTTGTGCAGGGACAGTTCTAAACACGGGAAACACGTGGCACTTCACAGGCATACTTTAGACACCCCCCAGGTACGATATTTAAAGGAATATTTGACTTTTTTTTTTCACTTTATGCATCATTAAAATGACTGCTCCCGAAAAACGACCGTTTTTAAAACTTCTTTTTGCATTGATACATGTCCCCTGGTGCACAACCCGGGTTCCCAAACCCTTTTTAGGACAATAACATGCATAATAGTTGTTATAATTAGCACTTTAGAATTCGAACGTTCGCATCCATTGTATTTAATAGGGTTCTAATGTTCGTACGAACTTTCGGTCCGTTCGCGGGTTCTGGTGCGAACCGAACCCGGGGGTGTTCGGCTCATCACTAATCAGGATACATGGAAATTCCTTGATATTAAGAATCCAAGGACTCCGACGTTTTATGCTTTGCCAAAGACACATAAATCATTAACTAATCCGCCAGGACGGCCTATTATTTCTGGCTGTTCCAGTCTCACTGAAAACGCTAGCTCTTTAATTGACAGTTAACTATCTCCTCATGTTACCTCGCTTTCATCGTATGTCAAAGATACCATCGACTTATTAAGAACAATAGAAGGTATACAGCTTCCGGCCAACACTTGGCTCGTTTCTCTCGATGTTGAGAGCCTCTATAACACCATACCACATGTTAGGGGTTTGGAGGTTATAGAGGGTCACCTCTCTGAGAGAGGCCCTTCTTCACGGGTATACAACAATTTTGTTTTGGAGCTATTAAGCTATATTTTGAAACATAACGTTTTTCTCTTTGGATCTTCCCACTACCTCCAGGTACAGGGGGTTGCGATGGGGACCAAGTGTGCCCCATCGTATGCCAACCTGTACCTGGGGGGGTGGGAACGACAGGTCTTTTCTAGAGATGACCTTGCTCCCTTCCTGGACCATGTCATCTCCTGGTATAGGTACATAGATGACCTATTGATTTTTTGGTCAGGTGATGAAATTCAACTGCAGCAGCTTTTTGATCTTTTGTCTATCAATGACTTTAATTTAAAATTTACAATTAATTACAGTCAAACCACTATTAGTTTTTTGGACCTCAATATCTCTATCGATGACACAGGGCTAATTAACTCATGTCTATACAGGAAACCCACCACTGGAAACACCATCCTTCATGCCAGCAGTGCACATCCAGCACCCCTTCTGCGGAGCATTCCCTATAGTCAATATCTTCGACTTAGGCGTAACTGCAGTAAGGATGCGGATTTTAGAGACACTTCAAAAGATCTCTATCGAAGACTAAAAGCTAGAGGCTATAGCCATAAATGCCTAAAATGAGCCTTTAACCGGGTAAAGACCCAAAAAAGAAGCGCTCTCATCTTTTCTTCTAAAAACTCTGCAACCACTGATACGGTCATACTAATTACTAGGTACGCTTCCCAACATAAAGAAATGAGAAACATCTTACAAAAATTCTGGCCCTTATTACTAGCAGATTCAACTGTAAATAAATATGTTAAAAAACACCCAGAGATTACTTTTAGACGGGTTCCCTCTTTGAGAGACCGCCTTGTTCATAGTCATTTTCAGACCTCTTCAGTCTCCAAAAATATATCTACTGGAGGCACATCGCCTTGTGGTCATTGCAACGTTTGTCGCTTTGTAGACACCAAAACTAAGTTCAAATTACCCAATGGCAATTGGCACTCTACCCGAGGTGTAGTCACCTGCCAAACAGTGGGGGTGATCTATCTGGCTCAGTGTCAATGCGGTGGGTACTATGTTGGGAAAACTAAAAGACCTTTCTTTAAGAGAATAAGGGACCATATGAGACCCATTTTGAAGAGAAAAGTAATGACTGCAATCAGTGGGCATGTCGGTCACTATCATAACTTTGATCCTGATGTTATCAAGTTTTTGGCCCTGGACCATGTCCCGCTCGACTCGAGGGGGGGCAGTGTAGACAGGACCCTGCTCCAACTCGAGGCGCGCTGGATCTATGACCTTAGGGCCACTCATTTTCCTGGATTTAATGAAAGTCTCAGTTTTAGACCATTCCTTTGACGTTATCTCCTGGATGGATTTTCTGTTTTATATTCATTGTTTTTTTTCCCCCTTCTTTTCTAATATTATTATTATTTTTATTTTTTTTCCCAATTAGCTGCCTACTGTTGCCACTGTAAAATGGTGTATGTCTCTGCATTAAGGGTCACGAGTATATTCTCGTGGCCCTTCATGTTATGGACATTTAAGCTTCAACTTTCATCTAAAGGTTATTGCATTATTATCAGTGTTGTTTTATTTGTTTGATATTATATAACATTTTATATATTTGTATCATGTAGTTCTGATATAACTGTTTGGGGATTGACATGGGTCTCTTCTCTTTTCCCTCCCTTGGAGCATCGGGCCATGTGAGCTGGATATCCAGCTGGGCCCGTTTATCTGTATCTGTGCTTATCCCTCCATTTTTTGACATCAGCCACCTGCCCTGTGTGTTGTGTGCCACCATCTCGCTCAGGCCATGATTTCCCCTTGATTTGTGCGGTGTGACCATATGGGCGCCCAGGGTCATCTATGTTCCTCCACGGATGACCCTATTCCAGCGCAGCGTCATCCTTGGTGACAGGCATATTGTCCGCCTTTGGCTGCCTTCGTCATCCCCAACTGAGGATGTGTTTGCACGTCCTCTGTTGTTTGGTCATTCCAATGGGGAGTGTCCGCTTGCGTCTGTCCCGCCCGCTGTGACGGTGAGCGGCTCCTCCCCATGCCCCGGTGCATTCTGGTTTCCGCAGTCCTCGGCGTGTGTTGTGTCCTACGGGCTGACGTCATGCGCTCTTAGCCCGCATTGCGGTCGGTGATGTCAGACGCTGACCGCAATGGCGGACAGTATATAACCTGCTCACACGCTGGTTGCAGCAGTGTGGGCTGGTGGAGCCTAAGCTGGTGTCTTGGACATCGATAGGTAAGGTTCAGCTAAATTCTGGTCTTTCTGGTTTTTCTTTTTTGGTTTCCTCTATATACCCCTTTTTTTTGCTTATAACCTACTTCTTAGTCTGCACTACTAATAAGGGATCATACCAAATGTATATGATGTTTTCTATTTGGTTAGAGTGGGATCTTGTCCCACTTTATTTTGGACTGTCGGACCTGTAATTAATTAATTATTTATTGTTTCCATCTTCATTACTGACTTTGCTATATATATATGGAGACTATTGTCCATGATGTTTCAGTTGGAACAACTTTAAATATTTAAATATCTATCTATAATAATATTGCTTAAATGCAATACATGTCCTGTAATACATCCAGTCCGTCAATTTCTCTTGATGAATTTTTTTTTTATTTTTTTATTTTGTGTGCTTATTTTTGGAGGATATAGGCACGTCATGCTATTCATATCTATAAACTAAACCTATTGTGGTTTCTTTTAGTGGCTTCCACAACCAAAATCGGTCTTTCCTCAAGCAGACAGCCTCACAATATCTGCAAGTGAACATATCTTTGTTCACTTGACTATATGTAAGTTAACCTTATTTATTGCATTCTGAACTTATAGTAGACGGATTTTTCCGTCCTCTGTGGTTTGCTCATTGGTTTACTAATCTTACTGCAATTTTATTTCTATTTCTTTTCTCTTTTTTTCTTTTTACTCTTGTCTTTGTCTTTGACATATAGCTGGTCCCCTATCTACTGTTCGCTGTGGTCACACAACCGCGCATGTCTTTATAAGGGTTGATCGTAGTTCTTGATCCTGTGTTTCTTGGTGGTGCTCTGCAGACAGTACGGGTGGCTTGGTAAGTGACAGAGGGAGGGATTTGACCCTGCAGTCTAACCCTGTCTGCATTCAATTTGTCTAAATATGGTTGTTTAGTTATTCAAAGGTATAATTTTGTATTTCTTTTTTCTTTTTTGTATAGTCATACTTGACAAACGTTGATGGTCTTCGCATACCCCTGAGGAAGCTTTTTTAAGCGAAACATGTTGGGTTTCTATGCGAGTTCTTATATTCCATCAAAAACGTTATGTATTATGACCACCATCTCTGTATGACATACTATGTATTGAATATACTTAGGATCTGTGTTTTTATATTTCTTGTAATAATTTGTACCAAATAAAAAATTATATATTTTTAGAAACTCTCTCTCATTGATTAATCTATGCACCACAAAAATCCCTTTTGTCCTATCTTCCCTTTACTATAAATTGCTTGGGATGAGGTGCCTATTTTGATGAGTGTTTCACCAATGAATGGACAATCCAAATATGATATGATATCCCTATCCGGTGTTTAAATACACCATTTCCTTCTGTCCATCATTGGGGAACACAATAAATATGATAAATTTCTAAATATAGACTATACATCAATGAGAAAGTGTTATTTCCATTCATTTATTATGTAATATATGTATTGCCATATTGTGGTTAATCAGTACGTTGGATTCATTGGTTCCTTTGTTCCCTTTTCCCCCTTTTTTTTTTTTACTATGGCCGCCTTCAGTGGCGAAGCATGGGAGGGACTCATGAATAAGGTACAACAAAACAGTAAATCTGGCAATATCTCTGATAGAGATCTAGATCAAGCGTTTCTCAGACTTCAGAGGATACTGGAGAAAAAAGTTAGAATTTTTTGGCACAAACGATATTTTGAAAAATATAATGAAAATGATATAGTACCCTGGGGCTTGAGGGTTCAGATCTTTCCAAACCTCAGGGAGGTAGGGGATCTTCTTAAAACACAATGGGAAGCAAACCTACAAACCTGTTCGAAAGGCATGATGACCATTTTATGCACCCAATACGAGCAGGAGTTAACTGCATTGGATGCCTCTGTTTCCAAATGGTATGATGATTATAGTCTGGTCATGACCAGTACAAGATTTAAGAAAAAAGAACAAGCCCTTAAAGAACATATAGAATCCTACACGATAGACATCATTAGGACAAAAGAGGATACATTTATACGTGACAAAAATGCTTATACAAACAATTTTGCCTATAAATGGAATGTCAATTCCAATCAGAAACCATTCAGATCTAATAGTTATAGAAATGCAAAAAAAGATGAAAATGCATCAAATCTTTCTACTAACTCTTCTTTATCTTCTAGCCAATCCACGATTTATCGTGATCTGTCTGGGGACAGATTGCCCAAAAAGCGTAAAGGCAATTCGGATGCAGCATCAACCGAATCACTACGACACCAACTCGGCACCCCTTTATCACGTCGACCATCCGACACCCAACCTAAATTGATTTCTTCTCACCTTTCCACTTTGTTGCACCCCTCCTCTGGCGCACCTCGTGGCCCTCAACTCACAGCATCGCACGCAATTGTTTCTACCGCACGCGACACATCTATTACAGCGTCACCCATGCATCTTGGTGCAACTCCTAAGGTGAGTAACACTGACATAATGGTATCACCATCGGGGACACTTTTACCATCCGACACTAGGATTGCACCCATTTTTTTAGGGAAAGAATAGATTCCCCTTCCTGTTTAAGCAATTCATCTAATCTTGCCAAACAGGTGGATAGTGGTCTTGAATTATCCATAGTCAACCTGTCCAGCTATAACCTATCTGAAAGTGAGATTCAAATTTTGAAACTAGGATTGACCTTTTGTCCAGATTCTAATGTTGATAAATTTCATTTTATTAAAGATGTGCATTTGTTCGCGCGTCACCTTATATATAGAGTGATCTATGATAAACCTCCAGTTGAACCATCTATATGTGACATAGATATCAATACTAAATTAAAGATCACTGAACATAATGCGATGCTAGACCTGATTGATCTTTGGGAGGAGGGCCATGTCCCCGATGAGGATTCCTGGTGGAGTGATGTACCGGGTTTATCTATCGCTGGAATGTCCTTCCCCCCTCCTCAATCTTTCAGATCTAAATCTCGAAATTTTCCCCTGTTGAACACCAATCCCAATATTTGGGCCTTTGTTCAACAGGTTTCAAATAGTATTCAAGAAATGAACTTTGTTTCTCCAGCAGCTTCAAATTTAACTACATCACAAAAAGCGGCTATTAAATCTCTACAAAGCAATTCCGAGATAATAATAAAACCCGCAGATAAAGGCGGCAATCTTGTTATCATGGATGTGGAAAACTATGAGATCATGTGTATGAAGATTTTGTCTAACTCTGAATGGTATAGACCAATTTCTAAAACTGTTTTGGAAAATTATCATGCCAAGTATCGCTCCATTATCCTTAAAGCCTTTCAGCGGGGCATTATAGATCAGGATACATGGAAATTCCTTGATATTAAGAATCCAAGGACTCCGACGTTTTATGCTTTGCCAAAGACACATAAATCATTAACTAATCCGCCAGGATGGCCTATTATTTCTGGCTGTTCCAGTCTCACTGAAAACGCTAGCTCTTTAATTGACAGTTATCTATCTCCTCATGTTACCTCGCTTTCATCGTATGTCAAAGATACCATCGACTTATTAAGAACAATAGAAGGTATACAACTTCCGGCCAACACTTGGCTCGTTTCTCTCGATGTTGAGAGCCTCTATAACACCATACCACATGCTAGGGGTTTGGAGGTTATAGAGGGTCACCTCTCTGAGAGAGGCCCTTCTTCATGGGTATACAACGATTTTGTTTTGGAGCTATTAAGCTATATTTTGAAACATAACGTTTTTCTCTTTGGATCTTCCCACTACCTCCAGGTACAGGGGGTTGTGATGGGGACCAAGTGTGCCCCATCGTATGCCAACCTGTACCTGGGGGGTGGGAACGACAGGTCTTTTCTAGAGATGACCTTGCTCCCTTCCTGGACCATGTCATCTCCTGGTATAGGTACATAGATGACCTATTGATTTTTTGGTCAGGTGATGAAATTCAACTGCAGCAGTTTTTTGATCTTTTGTCTATCAATGACTTTAATTTAAAATTTACAATTAATTACAGTCAAACCACTATTAGTTTTTTGGACCTCAATATCTCTATCGATGACACAGGGCTAATTAACTCATGTCTATACAGGAAACCCACCGCTGGAAACACCATCCTTCATGCCAGCAGTGCACATCCAGCACCCCTTCTGCGGAGCATTCCCTATAGTCAATATCTTCGACTTAGGCGTAACTGCAGTAAGGATGCGGATTTTAGAGACACTTCAAAAGATCTCTATCAAAGACTAAAAGCTAGAGGCTATAGCCATAAATGCCTAAAACGAGCCTTTAACCGGGTAAAGACCCAAAAAAGAAACGCTCTCATCTTTTCTTCTAAAAACTCTGCAACCACTGACACGGTCAGACTAATTACTAGGTACGCTTCCCAACATAAAGAAATGAGAAACATCTTACAAAAATTCTGGCCCTTATTACTAGCAGATTCAACTGTAAATAAATATGTTAAAAAACACCCAGAGATTACTTTTAGACGGGTTCCCTCTTTGAGAGACCGCCTTGTTCATAGTCATTTTCAGACCTCTTCAGTCTCCAAAAATATATCTACTGGAGGCACATCGCCTTGTGGTCATTGCAACGTTTGTCGCTTTGTAGACACCAAAACTAAGTTCAAATTACCCAATGGCAATTGGCACTCTACCCGAGGTGTAGTCACCTGCCAAACAGTGGGGGTGATCTATCTGGCTCAGTGTCAATGCGGTGGGTACTATGTTGGGAAAACTAAAAGACCTTTCTTTAAGAGAATAAGGGACCATATGAGACCCATTTTGAAGAGAAAAGTAATGACTGCAATCAGTGGGCATGTCGGTCACTATCATAACTTTGATCCTGATGTTATCAAGTTTTTGGCCCTGGACTATGTCCCGCTCGACTCGAGGGGGGCAGTGTAGACAGGACCCTGCTCATTTTCCTGGATTTAATGAAAGTCTCAGTTTTAGACCATTCCTTTGACGTTATCTCCTGGATGGATTTTCTGTTTTATATTCATTGTTTTTTTCCCCCTTCTTTTCTAATATTATTATTATTATTATTATTTATTTTTTTCCCAATTAGCTGCCTACTGTTGCCACTGTAAAATGGTGTATGTCTCTGCATCAAGGGTCACGAGTATATTCTCGTGGCCCTTCATGTTATGGACATTTAAGCTTCAACTTTCATCTAAAGGTTATTGCATTATAATCAGTGTTGTTTTATTTGTTTGATATTATGTAACATTTTATATATTTGTTTCATGTAGTTCTGATATAACTGTTTGGGGATTGACATGGGTCTCTTCTCTTTTCCCTCCCTTGGAGCATCGGGCCATGTGAGCTGGATATCCAGCTGGGCCCGTTTATCTGTATCTGTGCTTATCCCTCCATTTTTTTACATCAGCCACCTGCCCTGTGTGTTGTGTGCCACCATCTCGCTCAGGCCATGATTTCCCCTTGATTTGTGCGGTGTGACCATATGGGCGCCCAGGGTCATCTATGTTCCTCCACGGATGACCCTATTCCAGCACAGCGTCATCCTTGGTGACAGGCACTAGGGATGAGCTTCGTGTTCGAGTCGAACATACGTTCGACTCGAACATCGGCTGTTCGATCGTTCGACGAAGATCGAACGATTTGGGCCGTTCGCGCCAAATTCGAGTGACGCGAACGGCCCACAATGCACTACGCCATCGCAGTGTCATCCAGGCGCTGTGATTGGCCAAGCATGCACTGTGACCCCGCATGCTTGGCCAATCACAGCGCCGGCAGCGAGGAGAGCAATGATTGGCCACAGGCAGGATGCCTGTGGCCAATTATTGCTGAGGGTGTTTAGTACACGCCCCACACTATAAAAGGCCGCCAGCACGGCGGCCTAGTGTAGTGTGTTCCGGAGCAGGGAAAGACAAGCATAGGCAGGGACAGTGACATTTATTTCTTTCTTGCTTAACCTGGATTCCTTTAGTTTAGGGAAAGAGAAGGATAGGTAGGGAGAGTGTCAGTGTGTTTTACTGTGCGAGTCCTTGTTTCTAGGGACAAAGAAGGAAAGTGAGGGGAATTCTCCTTGTGCTATAGTGTGCTTTAAAAAAACATTTTTTCTAGGGACAGAAAACTCTAGGTAGGGAGAGTGTCAGTTTCTTTCACTGTGCGAGTCCTTGTTTCTAGGGACAAAGAAGGAAAGTGAGGGGAATTCTCCTTGTGCTATAGTGTGCTTTAAAAAAAAAAAATTTCTAGGGACAGAAAACTCTAGGTAGGGAGAGTGTCAGTTTCTTTCACTGTGCGAGTCCTTGTTTCTAGGGACAAAGAAGGAAAGTGAGGGGAATTCTCCTTGTGCTATAGTGTGCTTTAAAAAAACATTTTTTCTAGGGACAGAAAACTCTAGGTAGGGAGAGTGTCAGTTTCTTTCACTGTGCGAGTCCTTGTTTCTAGGGACAAAGAAGGAAAGTGAGGGGAATTCTCCTTGTGCTATAGTGTGCTTTAAAAAAACATTTTTTCTAGGGACAGAAAACTCTAGGTAGGGAGAGTGTCAGTTTCTTTCACTGTGCGAGTCCTTGTTTCTAGGGACAAAGAAAGAAAGTGAGGGGAATTCTCCTTGTGCTATAGTGTGCTTTAAAAAAACATTTTTTCTAGGGACAGAAAACTCTAGGTAGGGAGAGTGTCAGTTTCTTTCACTGTGCGAGTCCTTGTTTCTAGGGACAAAGAAGGAAAGTGAGGGGAATTCTCCTTGTGCTATAGTGTGCTTTAAAAAAAAAAAATTTTCTAGGGACAGAAAACTCTAGGTAGGGAGAGTGTCAGTTTCTTTCACTGTGCGAGTCCTTGTTTCTAGGGACAAAGAAGGAAAGTGAGGGGAATTCTCCTTGTGCTATAGTGTGCTTTAAAAAAACATTTTTTCTAGGGACAGAAAACTCTAGGTAGGGAGAGTGTCAGTTTCTTTCACTGTGCGAGTCCTTGTTTCTAGGGACAAAGAAGGAAAGTGAGGGGAATTCTCCTTGTGCTATAGTGTGCTTTAAAAAAAAAATTTTTCTAGGGACAGAAAACTCTAGGTAGGGAGAGTGTCAGTTTCTTTCACTGTGCGAGTCCTTGTTTCTAGGGACAAAGAAGGAAAGTGAGGGGAATTCTCCTTGTGCTATAGTGTGCTTTAAAAAAACATTTTTTCTAGGGACAGAAAACTCTAGGTAGGGAGAGTGTCAGTTTCTTTCACTGTGCGAGTCCTTGTTTCTAGGGACAAAGAAGGAAAGTGAGGGGAATTCTCCTTGTGCTATAGTGTGCTTTAAAAAAACATTTTTTCTAGGGACAGAAAACTCTAGGTAGGGAGAGTGTCAGTTTCTTTCACTGTGCGAGTCCTTGTTTCTAGGGACAAAGAAGGAAAGTGAGGGGAATTCTCCTTGTGCTATAGTGTGCTTTAAAAAAACATTTTTTCTAGGGACAGAAAACTCTAGGTAGGGAGAGTGTCAGTTTCTTTCACTGTGCGAGTCCTTGTTTCTAGGGACAAAGAAGGAAAGTGAGGGGAATTCTCCTTGTGCTATAGTGTGCTTTAAAAAAAACATTTTTTCTAGGGACAGAAAACTCTAGGTAGGGAGAGTGTCAGTTTCTTTCACTGTGCGAGTCCTTGTTTCTAGGGACAAAGAAGGAAAGTGAGGGGAATTCTCCTTGTGCTATAGTGTGCTTTAAAAAACATTTTTTCTAGGGACAGAAAACTCTAGGTAGGGAGAGTGTCAGTTTCTTTCACTGTGCGAGTCCTTGTTTCTAGGGACAAAGAAGGAAAGTGAGGGGAATTCTCCTTGTGCTATAGTGTGCTTTAAAAAAACATTTTTTCTAGGGACAGAAAACTCTAGGTAGGGAGAGTGTCAGTTTCTTTCACTGTGCGAGTCCTTGTTTCTAGGGACAAAGAAGGAAAGTGAGGGGAATTCTCCTTGTGCTATAGTGTGCTTTAAAAAAAACATTTTTTCTAGGGACAGAAAACTCTAGGTAGGGAGAGTGTCAGTTTCTTTCACTGTGCGAGTCCTTGTTTCTAGGGACAAAGAAGGAAAGTGAGGGGAATTCTCCTTGTGCTATAGTGTGCTTTAAAAAACATTTTTTCTAGGGACAGAAAACTCTAGGTAGGGAGAGTGTCAGTTTCTTTCACTGTGCGAGTCCTTGTTTCTAGGGACAAAGAAGGAAAGTGAGGGGAATTCTCCTTGTGCTATAGTGTGCTTTAAAAAAACATTTTTTCTAGGGACAGAAAACTCTAGGTAGGGAGAGTGTCAGTTTCTTTCACTGTGCGAGTCCTTGTTTCTAGGGACAAAGAAGGAAAGTGAGGGGAATTCTCCTTGTGCTATAGTGTGCTTTAAAAAAACATTTTTTCTAGGGACAGAAAACTCTAGGTAGGGAGAGTGTCAGTTTCTTTCACTGTGCGAGTCCTTGTTTCTAGGGACAAAGAAGGAAAGTGAGGGGAATTCTCCTTGTGCTATAGTGTGCTTTAAAAAAACATTTTTTCTAGGGACAGAAAACTCTAGGTAGGGAGAGTGTCAGTTTCTTTCACTGTGCGAGTCCTTGTTTCTAGGGACAAAGAAGGAAAGTGAGGGGAATTCTCCTTGTGCTATACTGTGCTAAAGCATTCCTCATCAACCATCTTTGAAATCCTTGTTTTTTGGACAGTCAGGGAAATTGTCGTTGTGCTATTCTGTGCAAAAGCAATCATCCTCAACCATATTTAGAAATCCTTAAGTAAAGGGACAGAGAAGGACACCTGAAGGTAGCCCTTATTGCTTTTTTCCCATCTCCCTGCAGGCCATCTATTAGAATGTCTGGAAGGCAAACAAGGAGAGGCAGACAGTCAGGAGGCAATAAAAGAGGGCAAGCAGGCTCTGTGTCTGGGGGCAACAGTGCTGGTCGTGGACGCGGTGCATTGTCATCAGCACATGGCCATGGGACACGCTTGTCCTTCTTTTCGGCAGCTGGACATGTTGAGCCACATCATGCCGAAGACTTGGTAGAGTGGATGACCAAGCCCTCCTCCTCCTCCTCATCCTCTCTCACCCAGGCTCAGGGTACTGGCAAAGCAGCTGCCAAAGCGTCCTCTTCCCTGGTATCAATGTCAGACT
Source organism: Rana muscosa (assembly GCA_029206835.1). Lineage (NCBI taxonomy): Eukaryota > Metazoa > Chordata > Amphibia > Anura > Ranidae > Rana > Rana muscosa. Next base: position 707,027,967 of record CM055116.1, on the reverse strand, counting down.
CATCATCAGTCACTCCTTCCCTAGACCCACCATGTCCTCCTCCTGAGGAGTCCCCCGAACTGTTTGAGCACAGTGTTGGGTACATGCTCCAGGAGGATGCCCAGCGTTTCGAAGGGTCTGATGATGAAACCCAGCTACAGGAAGGCAGTAGCGTGAGAGCAGACAGAGGGGATGCTCAAGAAGGACACCAATCTGGCAGTCATGTTCCAGCAGCTGCAGCATACTGCCAGATTGGCTCCAGTGATGAGGAGGGAGGGGATGATGAGGTCACTGACTCCACGTGGGTGCCTAATAGGAGAGAGGAGGAGGAGGAGGATGAGGAGGAGGCACATCTCCAACGAGGCAGGATGCCCTTTGGTGGCCAGCGTAAGGGCAGTACACCGACGGAATCACACCGCAGAGCTCCGCCTGTGCAGGGCGCTGCCTCTGCCCGTCATTCAAAAAGTTCCTTGGTGTGGGCCTTTTTTGAGGCTAGTGCATCAGATCGCACAGCTGCTGTTTGCAACATATGTCTCAAGCGTATATCGCGTGGCCAAAACATCAGCCGCTTGGGTACCACATGCCTGACCAGACATATGTTGACCTGCCATGCAGCTCGTTGGCAAGCCTACCTCAAAGACCCACACCAAAGAACAAAGCGGACCTCTCCTTGCACCGCATCAGCTGGGATCTCCAACCCCACTATAACTTCAGTCCTCTCTGAAACATGCACTGAGAGGAATGAAGGTGTAGAATTAGGTGTGTCACAGCCAAGTACTTGCGGCCACTCTGCTAGCAGTACACCGACGTCCGATTCTAGCAGGCAAATTTCCCTGCCCCAGCTGCTGGACCGTCGAAAGAAGTTCACTCCCAGCCATCCACATGCCCAGCGGTTGAATGCTAGCTTGGCTAAATTGCTAGCGCTTCAACTGCTGCCTTTTCAGTTGGTAGACTCGGCCCCCTTCCGTGAGTTTGTGCAATGTGCGGTTCCTCAGTGGCAGGTTCCCAAACGCCACTTTTTCTCACGGAAGGCTATTCCGGCTCTCTACCGGCATGTGGAAGGCAATGTCTTGGCCTCGCTGGACAGGGCGGTCAGCGGTAAGGTGCATATTACCGCTGACTCATGGTCCAGCAGGCATGGACAGGGACGTTACCTTTCTTTCACGGCCCATTGGGTCACTCTTTTGGCAGCTGGGAAGGATGCAGGACAAGGTGCAGTAGTGTTGGAGGTTGTTCCACCGCCACGCCTCCAAAATGCTACTACTGGTTGTGACACACCTCTCTCCTCCACCCCCTCCTCTTCTTCTTCCTCCATGGCCTCTTCCTGTGGTTTGTCCTATGAACCAGCGGTGCTCCGTAGCCGTTCACGGGGCTACGCAAGTACGCAGGCAAAAAGATGCCATGCCATGCTTGCGCTGGTGTGTTTGGGGGACAGAAGCCACACTGGGGCAGAGGTCCTGTCTGCTCTGCAGGGCCAGGCCGAGAGGTGGTTGACGCCACGCCAGCTTAAGCCAGGAATGGTGGTTTGCGACAATGGCACCAACCTCCTCTCCGCCCTCCGACAGGGACAACTGACCCATGTGCCCTGTGTGGCTCACGTCCTTAACCTGGTGGTGCAGCGGTTCTTGGGCAGGTACCCAGGCTTACAGGATGTCCTGAGGCAGGCCAGGAAAGTCTGTGTGCATTTCCGCAGATCTTATAATGCCAGTGCTCGCCTGTCTGAGCTGCAAAAGGAGTTGAACCTGCCCAAGAACCGCCTTATATGTGACATGCCCACCAGGTGGAACTCAACATTGGCCATGCTGCAGCGGCTGCACACGCAGCAGAGGGCCATCAATGAGTACCTGTGCGACTACGGCACCAGGACAGGGTCAGGGGAGCTTTGTTTTTTTTCTCCACGCCAGTGGGGCATGATCAGGGATGCATGCACTGTCCTGGCACCATTTGAGGAGGCCACGAGGATGGTGAGCAGTGACAGTGCATGCATCAGTGACACTGTACCTCTTGTCCACCTGTTGGAGCACACGCTGCGTGGAATAATGGACAGGGCACTTGAGGCAGAATAGAGGCAGGAAGAGGAGGACTTCCTTGCCTCTCAAGGCCCCCTTTACCCAGACAGTGTTACTTCTGTCCCACCCATCGCACAGGAAGAGGAGGAGGAGGAGGAGGAGGATTGTGTCAGCATGGAGGTGGAGGCTGGCACTCAGCATCATCAGCAGCAGTCTTTTAGGGATGATTTACAGTCCCAAGAAACCAGTGGACTTGTACGTGGCTGGGAGGAGGTGGCTGCGGATCATGTCGTCCTTATTGACCCAGAGGACTCCGGAGCGAATGCCTCAGCAAACCTACGCTGCATGGCCTCCCTGATCCTGCAAAGTCTGCGGAAGGATCCTCGTATTCTTCGGATCAAGGAGAGGGACCATTACTGGCTGGCCACTCTCCTTGATCCACGGTACAAGGGTAAGGTTGCGGACCTTATGTTACCTTCGCAGAGGGAGCAGAGGATGAGACAACTCCGGGAGGCCTTGCAGAAAGGTCTGTGCAACGCGTTCCCAGAGACTGGGAGGTTACAAACTCCTGGTCCTGGACAACGAGTTGCTGAGGCTTCGGCCAGTCAAAGAAGGAGCGGTAGGGAAGGTGGCCGTCTGACCGATGCGTTCAGACAATTCTTTAGTCCGCAGCCCCAAAGTATGATCGGTTCCAGCAACCATCGCCAGCGTCTGATAAACATGGTGCAGGAATATCTAGGGGCAAGGTCAGACTTGGACACCTTCCCCACCGAAAATCCTCTGGCTTACTGGGTCTTGAGGATGGATCACTGGCCAGAGCTTGCACAGTATGCAATTGAGCTACTGGCCTGTCCTGCATCCAGCGTTCTTTCGGAACGCACATTCAGTGCTGCTGGAGGATTTGTCACGGATCACAGGGTGCGCCTGTCCACCGACTCGGTTGATCGACTGACTTTCATCAAGATGAACCAGTCTTGGATCACCACCAGCTACCACACACCTGATGCTGATATAACAGACTAATTGATTTTAACATGTCACATCCCTTCAAGACTGATGCTGATGCTGAGTGCCTGTGCTGTTATGTTGACTGGCTATCCTCCTCCTCCGAGTCCTCAATGATACGATTGATGATGATAGCTTGGAAGATCATTTTTGTTTATGGGTGCCGCCACCAGTGGCTAAGGCCCAATTTTTCAGCCCCTGTTTTACAGGGGCGTGTAATTACAATTTTTTTAGCAATAATTTGCCATAGGGCTCATTGCTGTGCTCCAAGTACAGTATCTGTGAGGGGTTGGAGTGTTGTGGCACCAGTGCCTAAGGCCCAATTTTTCAGCCCCTGTTTAAAAGGGGCGTGTCATTACAATTTTTGAAGCAATACTTTGCAACAGGGCTCATTGATGTGCTCCAAGTACAGTATCTGTGAGGGGTTGTAGTGTTGTGCCACCAGTGCCTAAGGCCCAATTTTTCAGCCCCTGTTTAACAGGGGCGTGTCATTACAATTTTTGAAGCAATACTTTGCAACAGGGCTCATTGCTGTGCTCCAAGTACAGTATCTGTGAGGGGTTGTAGTGTTGTGCCACCAGTGCCTAAGGCCCAATTTTTCAGCCCCTGTTCAACAGGGGCATGCAATTACAATTCTTGATCTAATAATTCACAGCAGGGCCCATTGCTGCACCCACCAAGAGTAACTGTCAGGGCTTACAGTGTTGTGGCACCAGCACCACCATCAAAGGCCCAATTTTTACTACCACTGTTCAACAATTATATGTAATTAAAATTCCTGATATAATAGTTGACAGCAGGGCGTTCCAGCACCAACCAAGAGTAACTGTGAGTGCTTACAGTGTTGTGCCAACACCAACAACTAAGGGGCCTATTTCTGCAGAGTATATACGGCAGGTCCCTACTTTCAAACATCCAACTTACAAACGACTCCTACTTGCAAACGCAAGTAGACAACAGGAAGTGAGAGGAAATCTACCACTAGGAAGGAAAATTCTCTCCTGTAAGAATAAATATGGGAGAAAGGTGTCTCCTCTGTACTGATGCTTTATCAGCAATCCTTGTTTCAAGAAAAACACCACATTTCAAAAACAGTTGTCATTGGGACGGAAAGTGAGGTGAAATGTTCTGAACAGGGGCACAGACAGCAAAACAAATGTTACAGGGGTGATAACCCTTACCTATGTTTTCCAAAAAGTTTAAAAATAGATTTTTGGGCTGGAGCTACACTTCAACAATGTACCTGTTCAAAATTACAAACACATTCTACATAAGAACAAACCTACAGTCCCTGTCTTGTATGCACCGCCTGTATACGGCTGTTCAGAGTATATAGGGCCTTTTTTATTTTATGTGCGGGGTTCCCCTTAATATCCATACAAGACCCAAAGGGGCTGGTAATGGGCTGGGGTAGGGGGGGGGTCATGGGGTAGCTATGCCATTTTTCTTAAAGATTTTCATCCATATTACCGGGACCAGACATTACATTAAAGCCGCAAGCAGTTTTAAATGGCTTTTTTTTCCTTTAGAAGTGTCATTTTGTGCAGGGACAGTTCTAAACACGGGAAACACGTGGCACTTTACAGGCATACTTTAGACACCCCCCAGGTACGATATTTAAAGGAATATTTGACTTTTTTTTTTCACTTTATGCATCATTAAAATGACTGCTCCCGAAAAACGACCGTTTTTAAAACTTCTTTTTGCATTGATACATGTCCCCTGGTGCAGAACCCGGGTTCCCAAACCCTTTTTAGGACAATAACATGCATAATAGTTGTTATAATTAGCACTTTAGAATTCGAACGTTCGCATCCATTGTATTTAATAGGGTTCTAATGTTCGTACGAACTTTCGGTCCGTTCGCAGGTTCTGGTGCGAACCGAACCCGGGGGTGTTCGGCTCATCACTAACAGGCCCATTGTCCGCCTTAGGCTGCCTTCGTCATCCCCAACGGAGGATGTGTTTGCACGTCCTCTGTTGTTTGGTCATTCCAATGGGGAGTGTCCGCTTGCGTCTGTCCCGCCCGCTGTGACGGTGAGCGGCTCCTCCCCATGCCCCGGTGCATTCTGGTTTCCGCAGTCCTCGGCGTGTGTTGTGTCCTACGGGCTGACGTCATGCGCTCTTAGCCCGCATTGCGGTCGGTGATGTCAGACGCTGACCGCAATGGCGGACAGTATATAACCTGCTCACACGCTGGTTGCAGCAGTGTGGGCTGGTGGAGCCTAAGCTGGTGTCTTGGACATCGATAGGTAAGGTTCAGCTAAATTCTGGTCTTTCTGGTTTTTCTTTTTTGGTTTCCTCTATATACCCCTTTTTTTTGCTTATAACCTACTTCTTAGTCTGCACTACTAATAAGGGATCATACCAAATGTATATGATGTTTTCTATTTGGTTAGAGTGGGCTCTTGTCCCACTTTATTTTGGACTGTCGAACCTGTAATTAATTAATTATTTATTGTTTCCATCTTCATTACTGACTTTGCTATATATATATATGGAGCCTATTGTCCATGATGTTTCAGTTGGAACAACTTTAAATATTTAAATATCTATCTATAATAATATTGCTTAAATGCAATACATGTCCTGTAATACATCCAGTCCGTCAATTTCTCTTGATGAATTTTTTTTTTATTTTTTTATTTTGTGTGCTTATTTTTGGAGGATATAGGCACGCCATGCTATTCATATCTATAAACTAAACCTATTGTGGTTTCTTTTAGTGGCTTCCACAACCAATATCGGTCTTTCCTCAAGCAGACAGCCTCACAATATCTGCAAGTTCACTTGACTATATGTAAGTTAACCTTATTTATTGCATTCTGAACTTATAGTAGACAGATTTTTCCGTCCTCTGTGGTTTGCTCATTGGTTTACTAATCTTACTGCAATTTTATTTCTATTTCTTTTCTCTTTTTTTCTTTTTACTCTTGTCTTTGTCTTTGACATATAGCTGGTCCCCTATCTACTGTTCGCTGTGGTCACACAACCGCACATGTCTTTATAAGGGTTGATCGTAGTTCTTGATCCTGTGTTTCTTGGTGGTGCTCTGCAGACAGTACGGGTGGCTTGGTAAGTGACAGAGGGAGGGATTTGACCCTGCAGTCTAACCCTGTCTGCATTCAATTTGTCTAAATATGGTTGTTTAGTTATTCAAAGGTATAATTTTGTATTTCTTTTTTCTTTTTTGTATAGTCATACTTGACAAACGTTGATGGTCTTCGCATACCCCTGAGGAAGCTTTTTTAAGCGAAACATGTTGGGTTTCTATGCGAGTTCTTATATTCCATCCAAAACGTTATGTATTATGACCACCATCTCTGTATGACATACTATGTATTGAATATACTTAGGATCTGTGTTTTTATATTTCTTGTAATAATTTGTACCAAATAAAAAATGATATATTTTTAGAAACTCTCTCTCATTGATTTATCTATGCACCACAAAAATCCCTTTTGTCCTATCTTCCCTTTACAGGAGAATGCAACATCTGGTGCAGCTGTGCATGGTAGCCAGCTTCTAACTTCAGCTTGTTCAATTAAGCTTTGACAAACATAAAACCTGGAAGCTGATTGGTTTCAATGCAGAGCTGCACCAGATTTTGCACTCTCTAGTTTTAGTAAATAAACCCAATTGAGAGGAGGAGGAGGTTAATATGTCTGCCTTTGCCCTTGTTTTGGCAATATGCACTTTGTTGAAGAAGATCACTCACAAAAAATGGTCAGTTCCAACTTCAAAAATAATTTTAAATAATTACCCGGTGTGCATTTATTTGGCCTGGAGTAGAATAAAAAAGGCAGAATAATGTTTTTTTTATCCTCCCAGCACATAGCTGAGAGAGGGTGCTCTTATTGTGATAAATAAATAATAGTGCTCAGTCCTGCAGCTGCAAAGTGACAGCAGGGCCGGCATGGGCCAGAAGTAGGGTACTCCCCCCCCCCCCCCCAGCCTGCCACAGTGTTACTTGATAGTGTCACCCATTTTTTCACGTTTCTCTTCTTCCTTTCAGGGATTGCCTTTACTGACATCCCTTTTCACATATCTGCAGTATTGCACACATTTTTCCTTGGCCTTGTCCGTCTTGCCATCACAACAGGTTAGTTTATACATGTGTTCTATCATATACTCTGTTACTAGTTTGCTAATTTTGCAATGTTTGATTATATACATATCACATTACATTTTAGCTGACACCTGAATGGATTATTTAGGATCTCTAAGGTCACTCATTTCTACCCATGCCATGTCCGCCTTCCCATTGTTCCTTGGTCGAGGTTTATTGGTTGGCACCGCTTCCTCATCTCCCTTCCCAAGCATATATTGCTGCCATCCTCAGTAAACATAGCCACAGGCACCTAGACTTTGCCAATTGGTGAGTATGGGGTCTTTCTTTTTTCTGTGAGGCCTCTCTAACTATTTGTTCATCATTTATTCATGTGTTACATTACTTTTTTATTAATTTCCAGATATATCCCACATGCATCCACCCCTGAAGAGCGAGCCACATCTCACAAAATGCTTCGGGTGTTATAGATGTCATGTATACTCATGTACTTTAAATGCAATGCAATCATTTACTATGTGCAATATTGTATCGGCTTTGCCTTTGTATGTTACTTTTTTATATTTCTGTAATAAATACTTTACTGTATTTACATTTGTCAATTTTATTGGCCAATTGTGCACACCTCATTCAAAGTCCCAGGGGGTGAGATCCATGTTTCTACAGTAACTCAACAACGCCCCACACCTTTCCCCGGAGAAGGGGGGCAGGGGGTTGAGTGTCATTACATACCAGATCCTTCCCCACAGCAGCCTGCAGGAAAAGAACCAGCTCCGGCCAGGTGTACGGCGGCCATCTTAGGCCATCTTACTACACCCGGAGCGGTACCAGCACTGACTCCTGGTCTCCCAGACCCTGCTGGACATTACCCTCCTTCTGCATAGCTTCCGGAGCTCATCCGCCTGTTAACTGCTGCCTGTGTCACTCACTGGCATTTCCTCACAGCAACCTGTAGGAAGAATACCAGCCCCGGCCCGGAAAATGGCGGCCATCTTGGTACACCCGGTGCTCTCCTTCTGCCTCCTCTGCGACTGGTAAACCACCCCTGGAGACCAGAGCACTCTGGCCTGCCGGGCCATGACCCCCCCCCCAGTAATGGTTAGATATTTTTGTTAATTTGGGCGTGTGTGCGGCTTCTGAAGATGGTGGACGAGTGAGCCCAGAGCTCCGTCCCCCGCCGCCTTCCCGGAACTCCTACTGACTGATCTGAAGCTCTGCTAACCACAGGAGTTACTTCCTCAGTCTCCTGAAGCAGGCGCACGCCCCATGGGCAAGATTGGAGATCAAAGACAGACCTACGCCGCATCCCTTCAGCCTCGGGCCCCCTCCACCATGGACCGCTACGTACATAGGCCCTCATCCGCGACCTCGAGTAACCAGAATGAAGCGCCAGACCCTCCAGACCGTTCTGAGCCTGTGACAGGTACTCTCTTTGACACTTTTCCCACACCTGTACAGGGGTCACCTCCCCCATTAACGGCAGACATACTTGATGCCAAACTACAATCGTTTCTCCAGGCCATTACACATAACATTGCCCAGGAGGTAGGTAAACTTGCCAAAGAACTAAGAGGAGAAATAGGCCAATTGGGAGAATGTACTGACACCCTGGAATCTAAATTTGACGAACTAGTACAGTATGTTCAAGTCCTTGAGGAGGACAATGCCACCATTAAACACTCAATCACACAGCTCCAAGCACAACAGGAGGACCTCGAAATTAGGGAACGCAGACAGAACCTATGAATCAGAGGTATTCCTGAAGCAGTGGAAGACAGAGACCTCCGCTCTTATCTTTTAAGCCTGTTTAATGTGGTAGCCCCTAACATCCCTGACATTGACTGGCGCCTGGACAGGGCCCACAGACCCCTTGCCCCTAAACCCCCTTCTGGTGCCAACCCGAGGGATGTGATTGTCAGATTTCACTACTACGACAGTAAAGAGGCACTCACTATCGCCACTCGCAACCAATCTAGGCTAGATTTTAAAGGATCCAAGATCCAGATCTTTAGTGATCTCTCACCTATCACCCTAGCCAGACGAAGAAATTTACGCCCCCTGACACTTCATCTTCAGACCCACAAGGTTATGTATCGTTGGGGGTTCCCATTTCGCCTCTCTGCATCTCGTGATGGCATACAGTACTCTCTACGTGAACTCCATGAAAGTGACAACTTTCTACATAACTTAGGCCTACAGCCTCTCTCTGATGAAGATCCTGTGCCGCTTCCTGCTACTCCTAAGCCGCTAACAGCTCCAGGCCGCATCTGGACCTTGTTGCGGCAGAAGCAACCTAAATCCAACTTCACACCTGGGGGCGCCCTTCTTCCAGATTCCTGACCTGAAGATGCACACACTTAGTTGCAACCTTGATTACCAATTTTATATGACTCTTTGATGTTCCTGTCTAGCCCACCTCTTTCCGAGTGGGCCTGTTCGCCCCCTTGCCCGTGGGGGGTGTTGCCTGTTGTTTTTTATGGCACCCTGGACCTAGAAATTGTTTGTTCCCACAGTTTTTAGTTTGCGGTCCAGGCCTTGATGCTTCGGAAGGGGGACCGTCCCCTCCATTTTTTCCGGTTCTCATGCTCCCCTTCCCAGTCCCAGGCTTAGACCTGGGTTTCCTGGAGGAGCTTGGCCTTCCAGGCTTCTTTTTGAATGCAGCACAGTTTTTCTTTTTTCTCTTAAGTTTTTTTGTTCTTTTTTTTCAATTTTCATTTTTGTTTTTTGTTTTCCTCAGGTCTTTTTTTTTTTCTGACCTGCGGCTACAACACTTTATAGACCGGTTATTTTTCTGTTACAATGCTACTGTTATACTGACTGTTGGTATGTTTTCTTTTACCTATTATATGACCTTTGCACCATGGAATCTCTTATTTAATGTATGTTTTGCAGCTTATCTTCTGCTTATCTACCAGGTTGAACTGTTATGGCGTTAAAGTTCTTAACTTCTAACGTGAAAGGTTTAAACTCTATTCAAAAGAGATGGTTGGCTTTGAAAGAGTTTAAAGATTCCAAGGCTGATGTAATTTTGGTCCAGGAGACTCACTTTCGCAAAGGGGGATCCCTTAAATTTGCTAGTAAACACTTCCCGATATCCTTCATGGCTTCCGACCCATCTGGGAAAGCAGGTGTAGCGATTTTAATTAGTCGCTCCTGCCCTTTAAGAGATAATCCTCTCACCTGGACCCCCAGGGCAGATTTATTATCCTGGACTGCTCGTTTCTCACCCAATCCCTTACTATAGTTAATGTCTATGCTCCTAATTCTGGTCGGGTCCAGTTCCTCACTAACATGTTTGATACTCTAGACAAATTTTCACAACCCTTTCTGGTAATGGGCGGAGATTTCAATATGACCATGTCACCCAGGCAAAATAGGCACATATTATTCCCATCCACAACTTCATCTACGTCTGACCGCCTCTCCAAATCCTTCCGTAAACTCATTAGAGCCAAAAATCTACTGGACATTTGGAGGATTAAACACCCCACACACAGACAATACACCTTCTATTCACACCCCCACAAACTTTACTCTAGATTAGACCATTTCTTTATCTCTTCATCCGTTTAGATGTCCATGGTCTCCTCTGAAATTAACCCCATAACCTGGTCAGATCACTCCTCTGTACAACTAGATATCTCCCTCTCTTCCGCCTCTCCCAGAAATTGTCATTGGCACCTTAATGAGACCTTTCTCCGTATTCCTGAAACTAGAGACCTTTTGTCCAACAGCCTAGTTGAATACTTCCAACTTAATGAGAATACGGTCTCGGGGCCCTCCACCCTGTGGGAAGCTCATAAAGCCGTCTTCAGGGGACATTGCATTGCTACTGGTTCTCGCCTGAAAAAAGAAGCAGCATTTCAATGCTCCTCTATCCTGTCCAAACTCTGTAAAGCTGAGAACCTTTTGCTGTCTTCCCCCACGGTGGCTGGGTTCCGGGCTATTATTTTCCTGCGTAATCAACTCAGGTCATTAGATATGAAAAAGATTGACAATTAACTTTTATGGTCCAAACAGAAATTCTCTGAATATTCAAATAAACCCCACAGAATGCTAGTAAATAAGCTGAAACCTCACCCCTTTCTCTCATCCCCAGATTTTCTCAGACAAACTGACGGTACTCCCACCTATTTCCCTCTCACTATGTCCAAAGTTTTTGGAGAATTCTATCGCAAATTATATAACTGTTTACAAACGGACCCTAACTACAATTTTACAGAGAAATTTGACTCCTTCTTTAGCTCACTACAATTGCCCACACTCTCCCCTGACCACCTTTCTTCTCTGAACTCTGAAATCACCCCTGAGGAATTAGCTGAAGTGGTCAAAAACCTCCCTGCTCAAAAATCCCCTGGCCCGGATCCCCTGCCTTACTCATATTATAAAACCTTTTTGCCAATTTTAAGCCCACACTTGCTTTCTCTTTTTACTTCATTACTTCAAGGCACTGTACCCCACCCTCAATTCCTTCATGCACATATTTCCGTTATCCCGAAACCTGGTAAAGACCCCTCCCTCCCTGACATTTATAGGCCCATTGCTTTACTTAACTCTGATTACAAGATATTTACAAAAAAATTTGCGAATCGACTCTTACAATTCATACCTAGACTCATACATAAAGACCAAGTAGGCTTTGTAACTGCCAGACATGCTGGCGATAACACGAGACACACCATAGACCTTATATATTTATTGAACAAAACAACTCGCCCAGCTCTGATATTGAGCCTTGATGCGCAGAAAGCATTTGATAGGCTCAGTTGGCCCTTTATGTTTGCCACACTTTCCAAATATGGTATCAGCGGCCCCTTTATGGCAGCGCTGCATGCTCTATACTCCCGACCCTCTTCCCAAGTCCAACTGTCTTCCTATTTATCACCATCCTTTTCTTTGAGTAACGTAACCAGACAGGGATGTCCGTTATCCCCTTTACTTTTTATCCTTTGTCTCGAAACCCCTAGCTGCAGCCATCAGCATTCACCCTGACATCCGTGGGGTCTCCCTGCGTCATAACGAGTATAAACTATCATTGTTTGCAGACGATATTCTACTGACTCTGACCAGACCCCACACCTCTCTCCCAAACTTACATGGCTTGCTCAAAGAATTTAACTTCCTTTCAGGGTATAAAATCAACACAAGCAAAACAGAGGCCCTACCAATACTCATCCCACCTTCAGATCTTGCCACCCTACAGCAAAACTATTCCTATCACTGGTGCTCAAACTCTCTAAAATACCTAGGGATACATCTCACCCCTTCATACTCAACACTCTACCAGGCCAACTTCCCCCCACTCTTCCGTGACATTGACCGACTCTTGCGACAATGGGACACTTATCCCATCTCTCTCTTGGGTCGTATCTATGTCCTGAAGATGTCTATTCTACCGAGACTCATCTATGTATTTGAGACTTTGCCGATTCTTGTCCCTATGTCACAGCTCAAAGCCACTCAGAGATTGTTCCTTAACTTTATTTGGCACTATAAGGCCCAACGCATAGCCAGCTCAGTGGTTTTGGCCCCTAGGTCCAGAGGTGGATTGGGGGCCCCAGACCTTATTAAATATTTCTTTGCCTCCCACCTAAAAAACGATTATCACTTGGTCTTCTAGAATGGCATCCAGCATCTGGTCGGAGATTGAAATGAGTATCACTAGACCAGTCCACCCCTGCTCTATGATTTGGACAAACCTAGAGACATCCATAACTCAACTTAGAGGCCTTTGCTTGCACCCGATGTTATTCACTCTTTCCATATGGAAGAATTGCTCGCGCCAATTCTCCCTCTCTTCTACATGTCTGCCTTTATTAAATGTATTATTCAGCCTCGATGTCCCGGAAAGTCTTTCTTATACTCAAATGCTCCCGTGGACACAAGTAGGGATGAGCCGAACACCCCCCTGTTCAGTTCGCAACAGAACCTGCGAACAGACCTAAAGTTTGCGTGAACTTTAGAACCCTATTAAATACAATGGACTCGAACGTTCGAAATCAAAAGTGCTAATTATAAAGGCTAATATGCAAGTTATTGTCCTAAAAAGGGTTTGGGGACCCGGGTCCTGCCTTAGGGGACATGTATCAATGCAAAAAAAAAGTTTTAAAAACTGCAGTTTTTTCGGGAGCAGTGATTTTAATAATGCTTAAAGTGAAACAATAAAAGTGAAATATTCCTTTATATTTCATACCTGGGGGGGGGGGGGGTGTATAGTATGCCTGTTTCCCTTGCTTAGAACTGTCCCTGCACAAAATGTAATTTCTGAAGGAAAAAAAGTCATTTAAAAGCACTCGTGGCTATAATGAATTGTCGGCTCCCGGCAATACAGAGAAAAGTCATTGATAAAGAAAAAGAAAATGCGTGGGGGTCCCCCCAAATTCAATTACCAGGCCCTTCAGGTCTGGTATGGATATTAAGGGGAACCCTGCATCAAATAAAAAAAAATGATGTGGGGTTCCCCCAAATATCCATACTAGACCCTTCAGGTCTGGTATGGATTTTAAGGGGAACTCCACCCCAAATAAAAAAAAATGGCGTGGAGTTCCCCCAAAAATCCATACCAGACCCTTTATCCGAGCACGCAACCTGGCAGGCCGCAGGAAAAGAGGGGGGGACGAGAGAGCGCCCCCCCCTCCTGAACCGTACCAGGTCACATGCCCTCAACATGGGGAGGATGTCCCCATGTTGATGGGGACAAGGGCCTCATCCCTGCAACCCTTGCCCGGTGGTTGTGGGGGTCTGCGGGCAGGGGACTTATCGAAATCTGGAAGACCCCTTTAACAAAGGGGACCCCCAGATCCCGCCCCCCCTTATGTGAATTGGTAAGGGGTACATTGTACCCCTACCATTTCACGAAGAAAGTGTAAAAAAAATGAAAAAAAATTACACAGACACCTTGGAAAAGTCTTTTATTAAAAATAAAAAAATAAAAAATAAAAAACCCATTCCAGCGATGTAACCCAGTGTCCCACGGCGATCCGATGTCCAGCGCTGCAGACTCCCCTCCACACGAAACGTCATTGGTTGAGTGGACCTACACTGCGGAGGAAGTTCCCCATCAGGTCCGCTCAGCCAATGACGTAGGCGGGGTCTGAGGTACGAGGGGGCGGGGGCGCCCTCGTTTCTCAGACCCCGCCTACGTCATTGGCTGAGCGGACCTGATGGGGAACTTTCTCCGCAGTGTTAAAAATGAATAGACCCGCCCCAGGTACGCCCTCAGTGTAAGGCTGAGCGGACCTGATGGGGAACGTGAGAAGAGGCGGGTCTATTCATTTTTTTACACTGCGGAGGAAGTTCCCCATCAGGTCAGCTCAGCCAATGACGTAGGCGGGGTCTAAGATATGAGGGCGCCCCCTTGTACCTCAGACCCTGCCTACATCATTGGCTGAGCAGACCTGATGGGGAACTTCCTCCACAGTGTAGGTCCGCTCAGCCAATGACGTTTTGTGTGGAGTGGAGACTGCAGCGCTGGACATCGGATCGCAGCGGGACACTGGATTACATCGCTGGAATGGGTTTTTTATTTTTTTATTTTTAATAAAGGACTTTTCCAAGGTGTCTGTGTGTTTTTTTTACATTTTTTTACACTTTCTTTGTGAAATGGTAGGGGTACAATGTACCCCTTACCAATTCACATAGGGGGGGCCGGGATCTGGGGGTCCCCTTTGTTAAAGGGGTCTTCCAGATTCCGAAAAGCACCCTGCCCGCAGACCCCCACAACCACCGGGCAAGGGTTGTGGGGATGAGGCCCTTGTCCCCATCAACATGGGGACATCCTCCCCTTGTTGAGGGCATGTGGCCTGGTACGGTTCAGGAGGGGGGGCGCTCTCTCGTCCCCCCCCTTTTCCTGCGGCCTGCCAGGTTGCATGCTCGCATAAAGGGTCTGGTATGGATTTTTGGGGGAACTCCACGCCATTTTTTTTTTAAATTTGGGAGGAGTTCCCCTTAAAATCCATACCAGACCTGAAGGGTCTAGTATGGATATTTGGGGGGAACCCCACGTCATTTTTTTTAAAAATTTGACGCAAGGTTCCCCTTAATATCCATACCAGACGTGAAGGCAGGGACGTACCAAGCAGGGGGTGGGGGGCGGTCCGCACCAGGTGCCACAAATTGGGGGGTGTCAGTGGCTGGGTGGCATTGCTATGGGGGTGCACTTTGCACCCAGGTCGGGTGACACTGTCTGATAGAATCCCGAGGGCATCCCTGGCTCTGGCTGCTCTGTTTAGTAATTTTTTGTCAACTGGAACACCCCCAGCGCTGCGGCCGAAATGGTATGGTCTGGTTTCTGTTTTCCCCTGCTAGCTCCACCCACCACTGCTGAGAAGCCGAGCATGTCATCATTCAGCGCAGGGGTGGCTGCTGCTGCTGTTACACACTGTGTCCACACACCATCTTCCCGAGTCTGCACCTCCCCAGCTGAAGCTGAGAGCCCGAGGTGAGCTGGTGATAGGGGGGGGTGTGTGGGTTGTGAGAAGAGGCTGGAGGAGTGTCTGCCCTAGATATCCTGACTGTGCTGGTCTGGCAGAGAAGGGGAGGAGGTTGCTGTGTCCACCACCACCACCCAGGTATAGTGAAGCTGACCTGATAAGGGGGGAAGGGGGGGTTGCAGAATGCAGGCGTGTGCTTAGTGCTATGCACAGGAGACAGAATGCAGGCGTGTGCTATGTACAGGAGACAGAATGCAGGCCTGTGCTATGTACAGGGGACAGAATGCAGTCATGTGCTATGTACAGGAGACAGAATGCAGGCGTGTGCTATGTTCATGGGACAGAATGCAGTCGTGTGCTATGTACAGGAGACAGAATGCAGGTGTGTGCTATGTACAGGGGACAGAATGCAGGCCTGTGCTATGTACAGGAGACAGAATGCAGGCGTGTGCTATGTACAGGGGACAGAATGCAGGCGTGTGCTATGTACAGGGGACAGAATGCAGGCGTGTGCTATGTACAGGGGACAGAATGCAGGCCTGTGCTATGTACAGGGGACAGAATGCAGGCCTGTGCTATGTACAGGAGACAGAATGCAGGCGTGTGCTATGTACAGGGGACAGAATGCAGGCGTGTGCTATGTACAGGGGACAGAATGCAGTCGTGTGCTATGTACAGGGGACAGAATGCAGGCGTGTGCTATGTACAGGGGACAGAATGCAGGCGTGTGCTATGCACAGGGGACAGAATGCAGGCGTGTGCTATAGACAGGGGACAGAATGCAGGCGTGTGCTATGTACAGGGGACAGAATGCAGGCGTGTGCTATGTACAGGGGACAGAATGCAGGCGTGTGCTATGTACAGGGGACAGAATGCAGGCGTGTGCTGTATATTGCTGTGTGACCACCACCCACCTATAGTAGCTGAGCTGTGAGCTTGCCTGATAAGGGGAAGAGGGGGTGGTGTTTAGGGTTTCCACCTGTTTGGGAGTCACCCGGACAGTTAGTCTGAAACCCAGACGCATGATTCCAAACCCTGTCTGAGACCCGGACACATTATTCAGATCAGACTAAGTCTCCCCTCTCCCCCCTTTTCTCTCCTGCCTCTAAGTGAGTACAATAAGGTCAGGGTTCTCAGAGCACTCATTACATCTGAGCTCCCCTTTACACCAGAGGTCACAGTGCCCCCCTTTACATCAGAGTCCTCTCTGTACACCACAGCATCCCTTATGTTAGAGTCCCCAGAGTTATTTTACATCAAAGTCTGCAGAGTCCCCCCCTTACAGTGAAAGGGGAACTCTGTGGGTTCAGATGTAAAGGGGGAACTCTGTGGACTCTGGTGTAAAGGGTGATTAATTTCATATGATTAGAAATATTATTTAATAGCAACATCTATGCATAGTTTATCTATGCATACTATGGAAAACAAATTGGTGTGCGGCGCTGAAGTGTTCAGGTTTGACTTGAAGAAAAGGTGGCAACTCTAGTGGTGTTGCTTTGTTCACCACCCAGGTATAGAGTAGATGAACTGGTCTGATAAAAGGGGGCGTCTGCAGCCCAGGTGACATACATTGACCTACACCCACATCTTGCAGCCATCAGATCCGTCCAGCTGGCAGCAGGTCACAGTAGCATCTTGCCATCTTCCATGTGGCCATCGGATCCCATCCATGGTCCAGCAAGCAACACGCCTTGTCAGCAGGTCAGTTCCAAAATCCGAATTAAATCATCAATGCCAATGATGCCATTGTCTGCTTTCCCCAGGGACAGATCTGATCCAGAGATCGCCATACAGTGGGATCTCTGGATCAGATCTGTCCCTGAGGACAGCAGATAATGCAAAGTATGGGCCATACTTTGTATTGTCAGCTGTCTTCCCATCTCACTCTGATGTCTACCTCATAGCAGCTCCATTCAAGCTCTCCACTTCCCTGACCATGGCACGATCTGTTCAAAAATGTGGGATCTGCTCACACCTGAGTGACTGACACCTCTGTCCTGTCCCATCTATTGTCACTGGCTGCCATGGATGAACAGCATCGACTGTTATTACAAGGAGCGGGAGGGTACGTCCCCATCCCCCCACAGCTCCGCCCAGGTCTCCCATCCCATCCAGAGACCGAGTCACCAGTCGGCTGGCCAGAGACCCGAATAAAGCCGGATTTGCCTTTGATCAGGTCTCCGATGTAGAAACCCGGAAGCGACAGTACAGTGTCACTTCCGGTTTACTCGGCAGCCAACAGCGCCATTTAAAAAGATAAATAAATCAGAATTCAAAAACGCTGATCTTGGCGGTGGAGGTTTTTTTTTGTGGGTGTTTTTACAGTGGGGGGGGGGTGCCAGATGTTGGATGGGCCCCGGGTGCCAAATGCTCTAGGTACGCCCCTGCCTGAAGGGCCTGGTAATTGAATTTGGGGGGACTTTTAAATTACTTTTTTTCCTTCAGAAATTACATTTTGTGCTGGGACAGTTCTAAGCAAGGGAAAAAAAGCGCTGCTTTACAGGCATACTATACACCCCCCAGGTACGAAATTTAAAGGGATATTTCACTTTTATTGTTTCACTTTAAGCATTATTAAAATCACTGCTCCTGAAAAATTGTCAATTTTTAAAACTTTTTTTGCATTTATACATGTCCCCTGGGGCAGGACCCGGGTCCCCAAACACTTTTTATGACAATAACTTGCATATAAGCCTTTAAAATGAGGACTTTAGATTTCTCCCCTGGACTTTTACAGGGTGTTCCGCGGCTTTTCGAATTGGCCGCAAACACCCCAAATTGTTCGCTGTTCGGCGAACGTGGGAACAGGCAATGTTCGAGTCGAACATGAGTTCGACTCGAACTCGAAGCTCATCCCTAGACACAAGCGGGAATTTTCCAGCTCAGAAACCTTGTGCATCAACTCACCCGCACGCTTTTACCTTTTAATGAACTGCAGCGTAAATATCAGATCCCTAAACATAAATTTTACTCTTACCTCCAATTCAAACACTATTTTTCCTTTGAAATCCCCTACTTTAACCTTAGATAAACCTACCTCATTTGAACTAATATGTGCTCAAGGCCCATACCAAGCCCATCTAATTTCAGATATCTATAGATTCCTGCATGAAGCTTCCTCACTCACCGACACATTTCATTCTTACATGCAGAAATGGTCCCAGATTATTAAGCGACCTAACCAACTCCCTCAGTGGCAGAAGATTTGGGAGACCACTTCCATGTCTTCAAGGTGTGTGGAGCAGAGGGAGACAACCTATAAGATACTACTTTTTTTATATAGGACCCCGGAGATCTTACATAGATACGACCCCAAAGCTTCTCGGGTGTGTTGGAGGTGCCGGGATGACGGTTCCCACTTCCACATTTTCTGGGAATGTCCCATGATTCAACCTTTCTGGTCCTCCATCCAAACCCATCTGCAAGAGCTCTTTGAAACTACTCTCCCAGTGGTCCCAATCCAGTATCTTTTGGGTTTGCCATTTCCTGGTATCCCCAGACACGCCCAAAAGTTAGCAGCCTTTTTCCTCCTAGCAGCAAAAAGAGCTATACCTCTGAGATGGTTGTCCCCATCCCCACCCACCCTTGCGTAGGTTCTGCAAATATTGGAGCACATTTGCAGGATGGAACACCTGACTGCGACAGTCCATGATACACTTCCTCAATTTTCCAAGACTTGGGACCTGTGGGTTCAGTCGAAGCTTAATCCAGGTGCTGTTTCACTATCCCCCCAGTAGTGCAGTACACTCTTAAGCATATGTGCTAAATTATATGTTTCTTTAGTCCTGTTAGCCTGTTCTTTTTGTGATTGCATGGTGCTCCCTCCCTTTCCTCCCACTCTCCCTTCCTCCTAGGTGGGTTTTCCTCGGGCGTCCTGGTTCCTCAGTTTGGGCGCCCTGGGACCCCGCTGACACTGGATCCAAAGAGCACAAATTCCTTTAATGTGAAATATTGGTTTTGTTAGTGCTGCCCGCTTCCTAGATCCCCCCCCCCCCACACACACACACTTCACCCTTTCCATCCTTCTTGGTCTATACAGTTGAATTATTTGGCTTTTGTGAATTTTGTAGCATTGTAGCGATATATCTATGGTTTTAACATCTGTTATATGCCTTTTCATTTAGCATTCTTATACGCCATACTACATGTTTGGCATTTATTTCTGTTTTCTGTTTGTATTTTCTTTTGAAAAATTGAATAAAAATACAATTTATAAAAAAGATGGCGCTGAGCAAGAGCACTGCTCACAAACACCACTGGCATCCCAACTCCCTTAGTGATTTGGACTGCTTGTCTGACATGGAGAACTCTACTCCATGGGATGCTCCTGCCTCCCAGCCCTCTCCAGATCGAGGTAAGTGGGAAGCATTGTCTCCAGCATGCTCCCCTGGCAAGTCCCCTGCTTCTAAGAAATAGCAATGGGCAGATATCCCTGCCTCAGACAATCCTGCCTCAGAAATCATCCTGAAAGCTATGCTCCTTTTATCGCAGGCAGACATGCAGAAGGAGCTGAGAGTCTCTCTTCAGTGCATGCAGGGTGAGGTGGAGCCCTAAGGGGAACCCACGGACTTCCTTGAATGACAGATGAGTAACATGGCAAAAGCGCACAACTCTGTAGTAGACAACCAGAACTAACATGACCATGTTCTACACCAAATCCATCTTAAAATTGCCGACCTGCAGGATCACTCTTGGCAAAATAACATTAACTCCAGGGCATTCCGGAGACGGTTAAACCTGGGGAGCTGATATCCTATCTACAAAGGCTATTCTGTACCATAGTCCCCAACTTCTTGCCTTTCGATGTGATGATTGATCAAGCGCACTAGCTCGCCTACACTAGAACCATGCACAAGCTTCCTGACCCTTATCGGAATATTTTACTTTTTAGTGACATCTCTGCGCCCACTGCGCAGGCACATAAATCATTATATCCTGTTACTGCAATCCTGATAGAACGCAATATAATCTACAGATGGGGATTCTAGACAAAGCTCCTGGTCACCTACCAAAACCAGCTCATTCCCTTCCTGACACCAAAGGACAGTCTAAAGCAGGGGTCTCTAAAATATGGGTCTCGGGTTGTTCATGAACTACAATTCCCATCATGCCTGCTCATGTCTGTGAATGTCAGAGTTTTACAATGCCTCATGGGACATGGAGTTCCGCAACAGCTGGAGGGCCACAGTTTGGAGATTCCTGGTCTAAAGCAACTACACAACTGGGGCCTTGTCTCTACAGCTCCACTGAGCACCCCACGATCCAAACCACCACCAAGGATCTCCAAGCCATGGATACCAACTAACAACACCTGACTGGATCCCTGAGGGCCCAGTTCTTTCATTGCCTTAACATGTCCTAGGCTATCCTTTCATTCAGTTCAAGTGTCCTTGGGAGGAGTGGACAGTTTTTAGATTGAGTATTCCACCCCCTCCTCACACTGTTATAGTGTGCTAAGCACATTTTTGCCTACTACTTTTTACAGTTTGTGTGGTTAATTGTTTTACCTACAATATATGCTTTTATATACTCTGTTCTGATTCGTTACAATGCATCTAACACATATTTTCATGCCTCTCTTATTGTACCAAGTTGTGTTCAAAAGATTTGTACATACTTCTTACCTGCTTTCTATCAATTGTGAGGGCTGCAGTGCCGCTCTCAACTTGTGCAGGCATCTCCTACCTCATTTCCATATGATGCTGTCCATCATGTACATACTGTACACGCCAAGGGACTTAATACCCCATTCAAGTGCTCTCTGTTGTGGAAGGGGGCGATCTTGCAAAAATCAGACATTTTATGCCTCCAGTAGATGCATTTTGCGAAAGACAAGGTTCCCCATTGTACACACAAATGGTTCTCTCACTGCTTCTTCACAAATGCAGACAACAAGGCACACCATGATCATGCCTCAGTTTACGGGCCTCAGATGCCTTCCGACTAGATCATGTCGATGTAGACCCCTTTGGCTGGTACTTGATCCTTTCAGCATTCTTTAGCCCCTTCGCTGCCAGGCCCTGTGCTCCATTTTTACTGTCAGGTAATTTTTGCAATTTTTCGTTGCTTTTTTTATTTTCCCCTTACAGCTTTCAGATTTTGTTAAAAAAAAAAAAAACATATATTTTCTGAAAGCACATGACCAGTAGAATACAAATAAGGTGCTACTGATTTTTAGGGCACAGTAATATATGAGGAATAGTTTATCAAACAATATTTTTGTTAAAAATACACTAAAATCATTAATAGCAGACAAAAACACAGTACATTTTACAAAATTCCTACTAAATATAAATACTAAATATAAAAGCTTAACCTGTATTGAGTTAATAAATAACAAATATTTAATTTTTTTATGGCGCCTTTTTGAAAAATAGTGAAAATCGGACAACATTTTTTTTTTCAATCTGGAGGTTTTCCTTTTTCACTTACAGCTTTCATAATTTGTAAAATACCCCCCAAACCATACATTTTCTGAAAGAACATGGCCAATAGAATAAATAAAAGGTGCTACTGATTTTTAAGGCACTGCAATATCTGCGCAAATGTTTATCGAAACAATATTTTCTCTAAAAATACACTAAAATCATTAATAGTGGATTCATATATGGCAAAATTTACAAAGTTCCTGCTAAATTCCTAGAGAATATAAAAGTTAAAACTGTATTGTGTTAATAAATAACAGATATTTGTACATTTTAAATTGCACCTTTTTGTGAAATGGTGAAAACTGAAGGTACACAAAACTGTAAATAAAAACAATTTACTCTAAAAATCCAGAGGTTACCATTTTTCACTTACAGATTTCAGAATTGAAAAAGACCCCTCAAACTAGACATTTTCTGAAAGCACATGACCTGTGGAATAAAAAAAGTGCTACTGAGTGCGTATGCGCGGGGTTCTGAAGATGGCTGCTTGAGCCGGGAGCTCCTCACCACCCCAGCACAGCGGCGCCCACAGCACCTCATAAAGCCCTCTGGGAACAGCGGATCCAGCAGCCACAGCACCCCCAGGCACCCAGAAACCCCCTCCTATGCCCGGATCCTCGGTCAGGAGAGACCTAAGGCCGCAATTAAGCAGTGCTGATCCACAAAGAGAATCCAAGATGGCGTCCGCGGCCCAGCCTCATGCTGCCAGTGCAGAAGGACTCCAGGAACACAGGCAAATGATCGCTCTGGCGACACTGCACTACTCCCCGATGGCTCATGCGAGTACCCAGCAGGCCTCGACACCCTCTTCAGCATCCACAGAGTCCCTGATAAGCCACACCATAGAGGACTATGTATTTTCCCCATGGGGCCTAATACAGCCTGTCATGCAGGCACCTCACCCACTGACTACCAGGCCAAAGACTCTGACTTTGGGACATGTCCATTTTGCTCCTATAGGTATATTTACAAATTGTAATTTCACATTTGATACTCGGCACCCATTTCACCAATACTGAAACTCTATTCACCTGTCTCAGCGTCTCCAGTATTTGACAAATTTTATTACCATCTCTATTATACATCACCGTCATTGGTATGGCCTATAAACTGGGGGAGGATATTGATTTGGAAATTCAATCTGCCTTCACTAGGGAATTATAAACAGAGAGAGTGGACAATCAACCTATCAAGGATTTATTTAAACAACATAAGAAATTAACGATTAAATATTAAAATCGCAAATGGGACATTTCCTCTCTTGAGTCTCCTATCAAATTTGGTGTGATCCCAAGAGGCCTACGCAAACGAGTTATACCTGCTGAACATTTGCACACATCGAGATTTGTTGAAATATGGAAGGCCAAGTGCCAGGAGCACAGTCTGTCTGTTATCCAGTTGATAGTTGATGAAGAGAAACTTCAACTGGAGGAACTTTGAACAGAATTATATAAGAGCAGTGACCTCTTTGAACCATTTAAAGGTGAAGCAGATTTTGATAAACATAATGACATCCTTAAGAAGGAAATAGACAGGACCCAAAAACATCTGATGAATACCAAACAACACAAATTCCGACAAAATTTGGAAGATTTCGAGAAAGGTGAAGTGTTTGATCTAACCCTTACCAGAGGACGTAATCTTAGCAGACACAACATAAAACGATCGACTACACGATCCCGCAATAGATAATATTCATCAGACAGTGATGCTGGTGATGCGCAGAAATCAGTAAATTTTGCACACTCTGATGAGGCTGGTACATCATCATCATCATTAAAAAATCTAGCATCATCGGGGGGATTTTCCCAGGGAAGATCACAGATTGGATTTAAGAAGCAGAGGAAGAGGAAGAGATGGAGGAGGGGGAATGACAGATGCCAAGCCGGAGCTCCAAGTAACAGGGGATACAGGTTCTGTACCCCCTAATACGGACATGCGGGTGATTAACCTGTCAAAATTTAAACTTGAAGAAAGACATTATCGCCTACTTGGTAAGGGGTTGTCCTTCTCCCCAGTGTCCACAATGGATGAGTTCACTGTTTAAGGACATCAATCTATTTCTACGGAAAGTTGTTTTTCAACTCTTCTATGCTGGACAAAAAACTGATACTGTACATCTCAGATTAATCAAGGAACTACGACACCAGAGGATAAGGAAGAACAATTGGCTTTAGAGAATTTAATGGCACTTCTCGATGAACAAGCTGATTCTCTGGAATCAGTGGATTCTGACAGAATTAGAAGAACAAGTGATTTGCATATCAAATCCCTTAAAATGCCCCCTATACATAAATATCATTGGATACGTCTCTTTTTGGATTTAGTTAAAAACGATCTTAATAAGGTCGACTGGAAAAAGCGAGGTCCAGATAATTTATCTAGTGACGAGCGCCTTGCTCTCTCTGAATTAGAAGCGGCGGGCGATCTGACAATTAAGGGAAGTGATAAGGGTGGCAACGTAGTACTACTGTCGGATGACCTCTATGAGCGGGAGGTCTTTCGGCAGTAAAGTGATGAATCCACATACCGTAAGTTACCTTCCAACCCTTTTCCTGCCCTGGTGGTCAGAGTTAACCATACCATCTGCCTCGCTTACGAAGCTAACCTACTTAATTCAAGAGAATGGGACTATTTGAAGATTGGGGAATACAACAATCCCACTCTTTACATGATCCCTAAGCTTCACAAATCCCTTGTTGACCCACCAGGAAGGCCAGTTGTATCGGCAATCAATGGCCCATTCGAACAAGTGTGTAGATATGTGGACAGCTTCATTAAAATGTTGGTTGCCCAATTGCCTTCCTATGTACGGGATACCAGGGATGTTCTTGTGAAGCTACAGGACCTGGAGGTCCCCCCTGGGGCCCTACTCATCGGGATCGATGTGGAATCTCTTTACACATCGATACCCCAGGAATGGGGCCTCAGGGCGGTTTCCTTCTTTCTGGATCAAAACTATCCAGAATTTGGAGCTCAGAACAAATTTATTCTTGAGCTCCTGGAGCTTGCCCTGTCCAATAACCACTTCCAGTTCCTAGAGCGCTATTACAAACAGGTTAGCGGCACGGCAATGTGTGCACCATGGGCCCCCTCTTATGACTGCCTTCACCTTGGCCTCTGGGAACTGGAGGTGGTTTATGGGATGCCGATGTACCTCGGTCAGGTAATTACCTGGCTGAGGTACATCGACGATGTCCTTATGATCTGGCGGGGTGACCGGGAACACCTAGTGAGTTTCTGTGTGAACTTAATGTTAATGAAAGGAACATCAAACTTACTCATGTAAGCGATGCTGATTTTCAACGTGATTTTCAACGTGAAGCAGGTGATATGCACGGTAGATTCAAGGAACGTGGGTATTCCCAGAAGGTGCTGGACAGAGCACGAAAAGGGCCTGGAAAACAAATAGGAAGGATCTCCTTAAAAAACAGCCCAAAATAGTTGCTAAAAACAATTCCCCATGTCTGATTACCACCTATGGGGCACAGTGGAACGAGGTCAAATATGTCCTGCAAACCTTGGGGGGTACTCACTAGGTGTTCCCTGCTCAACCCATGATTAAGTCACGTGCCAGTGACGTAACGCGTAGGGGGGAGGAGCCTAGTGACGCTCGCAGCAGCAGCAGTCTGAGTGAGGAGCACACTAGAAACTGAGCTGAACAAGCGCTGTTTGTTTCGAAGGATATGTGAGTGCAGGCCACAGCTGTTACAGGTTGTGTCTTGTGTATACTATATTGCGCAATGATCTGTTTCTTTATTTCTTCTTTTCACATCTACATGGTAATGTTCCGGGATCGGGGATATATGTAAGAAGAAGGAGTCCGTCCTAGGAGTCATTCACTGCCAATTCTAATATTGGTGTATAATAGAATTTTTGTCAATTGTATTGTTCAGTGGTCTATATGAATGTGGATTGGGGACAAGCTTCATAAAGGATTTGATACAGTCCACATTGGAATTTATGCTATCCTTGGACACATTACACATGAATTCTGTGGATTAGGGGCAATTTAATATCTTTATTGTTTCCACTGCAGATCGTTTGTTTTTAGCACGGAGAATTTGTTTGAACATTGTCACTTGTGCACTATAATTAGGTTGGTGTTTAGCGCATCATTAATTTGTTTAATTATTTGCTATCCTGATTGCTTTGCTTTATTTGCCCTTCAACCTTGGCCTCAAGTGTTTTTTGATCCAATTCATTGACTAGTTTGCAGTCCACAGCCCTTTATTACAGGATTTCCTTTCCAACTGTGCTGTTTTCAACACAGCCTGATGCCATGTATTATATGAGCCCCTGCGCACAGCCACTTCATTATACTCTACATGCCCTCTAGGGTTTTGGTTAGCCCAACAGACTGATCCTATTTACTGCAGTGTAACCAACTGGATTCCATTCCAGCTGGTCACCCTGCCAGAGTATTTCTGCATGCATGCATTTGTGATGTATTTTTAATATTGACAACGTTGTCTTATTAATTTTAATACTGGGTGTTGGTGAAGGGTTTTTGAGTGTCAGTAATTTGTGTTTTTTGCATATTTTCTACTAATAAAATTCAATTTTTCATATGCGGCGTGGTCCGCCCGTGGCTTCTTTATCTAGGGGGGTCTCTCCACAATCTCTCCCTGGGTTTTTTTTTCTCTTTTTTGTATTACTTATTTGCCACGGAGACCGCACCTTCATTGGTGAGTCCGCAACCTATGGGATACTGTGTGAGGATCCCTACCCTGCACAGTATTTTTAAATTTAGTGAGCATAGGACCCAATCCTCTCTTTCTCCAAAGACTCTGACTTCCCTGCAGGCGGAGCTTTACCAGAAACTGTCAGATCTCCTGGAAAGAGGCCTGGCTCACATTGCATCTAAAATCACAGGGGACTTAAAATCTGACTTCCAGAACCTGGGAGCCAGAATGGAAACAATTGAGAACAAGCTAGACAAGACTGTCACGGCAACAAACCAAAACTCAGATCATATCCAGACATTACAGGACCAACTGGATGTCGCCTTATCCAGAATTGATGATTTAGAGAACAGGTCCAGAAGATACAATATTAGAATTAGGGGCCTCCCTGAGTCTATTACTAATGTTCCAGCAGCAGTACAGGATGAAATAAAAAACATGATCCCAAATAGCCCACAGAGCCCTGGGACCCCCTAGAAAAGATGGCACACCGAGAGACATCATTGCCAAACCTCATTACTACGCAGTGAAGGAGAAAGTCATGAAACAGTCTCGGTCCACGCCCCGGGTGCAATGCCAGGGTCACCCCATTCAGATCTTTGCAGACCTATCACCCTCCACAATGCAGTGCAGAAGATCCCTGAAACCATTGCTATCAGTTCTGACACAAAAGGACATTAAATACAAATGGGCCTTCCCTTTTGCAGTGAAGTTCTCCGATAAACGGAAAGAACTACCCCTTTTCCAATTTCTCGGAAGGTAAAAAACTCTTTCTCCACCTGAAGTTTATCTCCCAGGAAGCTGACATGGACATGTCCAACAACATACCTGGATTGGCCAAAAGACCGACACCTACTAGCCCTGGAACAAGGTGATGATTTAGAAGGCTAAAGATAACGGTCCCTCTTGACCATTCACCATCTAATCTGGCTCCTTCCTCTCTCATAACCCAAAAGTTCTTGGTTCCACTCAACCCACTAATTAGAGATTCATCTTGTTTCACTTTTCGATGTTCTCTGACCTGGTTCCACATTTATACAAATGTTCTCTTGTTAAATGTATGCCTGTTTAGCCTCAACAGTGATAAGACTAGAGGGCATACTTAAAAATCTCCTACAGTGCCCCCTTTTTGTGCACAATCCTGTATGTCCCTTCTTCCTCCAGCACTGTAGGAGATTTTAAGTATGCCCTGTAGTCTTACATGAAGTTCTACATGGAATGTTTAGTAAACACACACAATTTTGGGACAAAAGTTTATAGACTGTATTTACAAAGAGACCATTGTCTTTACACCATTCAACCAAAATGTAACAGTAGACTTTTAGTTTCCACAATAGTATAAGTAACCTCTTAAAATGTATTAACCTTTATGTATTATTAATAATTTTTGCCCTGTTAGCTTAATTCCATTTTAAATAGATATTTTTGCTAAAAAAATGAATAACAATAAAAAGTTGGAAATGAAAATTATTTATTTCTGACAGCTTATGTAAGTTTGTGAAGCTAACACATTATCTTCACAAAGGAGATGATGTAAAGTAAAATTGTGAAAAGTATGAAAATATAATTAAAGCTTTTTGCATTAGTTGTATTTTAAATTGGTTTCTTTTACAGGAAAAAAAGCAAGAGAAAAAATGTTGACTATTGTGTGACTTTCTGAGCCGTTGGAAGTCAATTAGGTAGTAAATTACCCTTTTAGCATGAAATAATGGAATATGACCACAAACGTGCTTTCATTACTATATACTGTTAGTTTGACAGTAATTGACACAGGTTGCAAGAACATGTGATTTAGGCAGGTATATTCACTATGCACTCTATTTTATTGCAAAAAGTTTCTGTTATTTAGGAGGGATTTTCATTTATTAAAGAACAACTTTATTTTTTTTTGTAAATTTTGATTTGACAGAAGCAAACATGTACTGTTAATTCTACCAGGATACCGTTAACAACAATATCAACATAATAATGAATTTTTTAAATGAAAACCTTTCTGATTTCATTAAATACCTTATTTTAGACCCAGTGACATTATCACTGTGTATCTGTGCTTCTCTATGCAATGCAGGTAGATCACAACTGGTGGGTAGGGATGGCAAGGTGCTGAACATAGCTTCATGAAAACACTCCAGCTCAGTCCTGATTAGGGATGAGCTTTATGTACGAGTCGAACATGCGTTAGACTCGAACATTGGCTGTTCGCCCGTTCGGCGAACAAAAATGTTAAAAACCACACAGTTGTGGCAGGTCCTTTAATAAAAAGGAAAAAAAAGAAAAAAAAAAAAACATTCCAGCGTTGTAATACATTCTCAATGTCCAGCGTTGATCCATTCTGACTCCAGCGATGCTCTCCAGCGATGAACGAAGCACATTCTTGCCAGCACCAGCTCTCCACTCCAGCGAGAAATGACGGTCCTCCCTGCACCGAACCCCCCCGGCTAATGACGCGCAAGCTGTTTGACAGTTCTTTTATAACCGATGGCGGGGCCACCCGTGACATGGACGAGTGACCCCGCCCCCTCTAACGCATCACGGGGGTTTCCCTAGGGTGACCCGCCCCCTCTAACGCATCACGGGGGTTTCCCATGACGCATTAGAGGGGGCGGGGTCACCTCTCAACGCTCAAACCTCCCCTGTACTGCACCCCCATCCAATCTCTTGGCACCCTCTCCTTGCAGCTCTGCTGACTGACTTCCTTCCTCCCCTCCTGCTGTTTCAACTACTGCTGTGGAGGCTCAGGGAATATCACATTTTTGGAATATTTTCCCCCATGGAATGACCCCCCACAGCAGAACCAATAGCTTTCCTTCTTGCAGTGCTGCTGTCCAGCTTTCCATCCTCCCGCTCCTCCCCCTCCCACCATCTGATGCTGCTGGGGATGGGAGATCAGTATCAGGATGGAGAGTGGGGGAGCTGATCAACATGTCATGTTTACCAGCCCCTTCCTGAATGAACACACTGAGTGATCTGTGCTCCAATCTTTGCCCATACTGGCCCCCCTCACTGATCCCCCAAGACACCCCCTCTTTGCAGTGCTGCTGGCTAGCTTCCCTACTCCCCATCCTACCAGCTTCAGCTACTGCAGGGGAACCTCAGAGGATATTTTCTGGATATATCCCCCATGGCACTCCAACCTTCTCACAGTCCTGCTGGCCAGCTTTCCCCCCTCACCCTCCTACTGGCTGCTGCTGGGGACATTGGTAATAGGTAGGGATAAGCCCGATGTTCGAGTCAAATGTAAGTTCGAACTCGAACATCGGGTGAACAGCGAACATTATGCGGTGATCGCTGCAAATTCGAAAGCCGCAAAACAGTTTATAAGTCTATGGGACATTAACATGAAAAAACAAAAGTGCTCATTTTAAGGGCTTATATGCAAGTTTTTGCCATAAAAAGTGTTTGGGGACCTGGGTCCTGCCCCAGGGGACATGTATCAATGCAATTTTTTTTTTTTAAATGGCGTTTTTTTTCGGGAGCAGTGATTTTAATAATGCTTAAAGTGAAACAATAAAAAGGGATTTTTTTAACAGCTTACCTGTAAAATCCTTTTCTTGGAGTACATCACGGGACACAGAGCGACTTAGTCATTACTAATGGGTTATATAGATTACCTTCAGGTGTTGGCACTGGCCAATTCCAAACCGGAAGTACCCTCCCCTATATAAGCCCCTCCCACCCGGGAGCACCTCAGTTTTGTAGCCAAGCAATAAGTGTCCCAAAAAGAGGGGTGGGAGCTCTGTGTCCCGTGATGTACTCCAAGAAAAGGATTTTACAGGTAAGCTGTTATAAAAATCCCTTTTTCTTTTTCGTACATCACGGGACACAGACCGACTTAGTCATTACTAATGGGACGTCCCAAAGCAATGCCAAATGAGGGGAGGGATACATAAGCTGGGCGCCATCAGGCATGAGGATCTTTTGCGGCCTGCAACACACTGCGCCCAAAGGCGACATCCTCCTGACTTCTAACGTCTACCTGGTAGAATCTAGTAAACGTGTGTACCGAAGACCATGTTGCGGCCTTACATACTTAAGCCAGGGAGGCCTGGTGATGCACTGCCCATGAAGTTCCAACTGCTCTTGTGGAGTGCGCCCTAACTTTGAACGGAGGCGGTCTCTTTCTCAAGCCATAGGCTTGTATTATGACCTGTCGAATCCACTTGGCTAAAGTGGATTTTGATGCTGCCTGACCCTTTTTAGGGCCTTCCGGCAGAATAAACAAAGTATCCGTTCTGCGAATCTGAGCAGTGGCTTTTAGATAAGCTTTAACTGCTCTTACTACATCCAAGGAATGTAATAACTTTTCCTCTACCGAGCTAGGTTTGGGGAAAAAAGAAGGAAGAACCACATCTTGGTTCAAATGAAACCTCGATACCACCTTAGGAAGAAAGGCTGGATGAGGACGTAATACTACTCTGTCCTTATGGACAACCAGATATGGCTCCTTACAGGACAAGGCGGCTAATTCCGATACTCATTTAGCCGAACAAACGGCTACTAAGAAAATCAATTTCCTGGTGAGAAGAACCAAGGAAATGTGTTGCAATGGTTCAATCGGTTGTTTCTGTAGAACTGACAGAACCAGGTTTAAGTCCCAAGGACATATGAGAATACTAACCGGAGGGCTAATACGCATCACTCCTTGTATGAAAGCTTTGACTAGTGAATGCGAAGCCAAGGGCCTTTGAAAAAATATTGACAAGGCCGAAATCTGACCCTTGATAGTACTCAAGGCCAGCTTCCTATCTACAGCCCACTGTAGGAAGTCCAAAATCCTCCCTATCACGTACTTACGTGGATGACATTTCTTGGCCTCACACCACTTAATGTACGCTTTCCAGATCCTATAATAGATCTGCCTGGATACCGGCTTCCTGGCATTGATCATGGTAGATACCACAGAATTAGAGAGCCCTCTCTTTTTCAGAATGTGGGCTTCAATAGCCAGGCCGTCAAACCTAGGGCTGGTAAGGAAGGGTGGTATATCGGTCCCTGCGACAGCAGGTCCGGACGATGTGGGAGGGTCCAAGGACTCCTCACTGACATTTTTACAATCTCCGCGTACCATGCCCTTCGGGGCCACGCTGGAGCCACCAGAATCACTGGTTTCTTTTCTACCCTGATTCTGCGGAGTAATCGCGGTAACAATTGTGGCGGTGGGAATGCATATATCAGCTTGAACTGATTCCAAGGGAACACTAGGGCATCCGAGCCGCAAGCTAGAGGATCCCTTGTGCGAGACACAAATCTGTCCACCTTTGCGTTGAATCTGGATGCTAGCAGATCTACATCCGGTGTTCCCCACCGCTGGCATATTGCCTGGAAAACCTCGGGGTGAAGAGACCATTCCCCCGGGCATAATTGTTGGCGACTTAAAAAGTCCGCTCTCCAATTTTCCACTCCTGGGATAAAAACCGCGGATATGGCTGGGACATATTTTTCTGCCCACTCCAGGATGCAATTTGCTTCCCTCTGGGCTGCACGACTCCTGGTGCCACCCTGGTGATTGATATATGCCACTGCTGTGGCATTGTCTGATTGAATTCTGACAGGGGACCCTTGGATTTGGATGTCCATGCTACTAGGGCATACCGGGCTGCTCGTATCTCTAAGAGATTGATGGGCAGGGCCTTTTCTGCTTCTGACCACTTGCCCTGGAGAGACCATTGCTCCAGTACTGCCCCCCAGCCTATGAGGCTGGCATCTGTAGTGACTACCTTCCAAGAAACCGGACTGAAGGGTTTCCCTTTTTCCAGATTCTGGGGCACCAACCACCAATGGAGGCTCTTGCGAACGGAAGGGGACAGGGACATTGGTAAGTCTAAAGCCTGAACTTTTTTGTCCCAGGCTGACAGTATGGCCCTTTGCAAATTCCTTGAATGGAATTGATCGTAGGGTACCGCTTCGAATGAAGCCACCATTTTTCCCAGCAGCCTCATGCAGAGGCGTACGGATGGTTTTCTTTTTGTACCCACTAAGTGGGTCAAATCTTTTAAAGACGACACCTTCTCTGGAGGTAAGAAAATCTTTCTCTGATTTGAATCCAGCCTTAGCCCTAAGTATTCCAGACTTTTGACTGGTCTTAGAGCTGACTTGTCCCGGTTGATAATCCAACCGTGATATTCCAGATACTTGATTGTCTTGTGAATAGCTACTTCCAGCTTTTCCACTGAGTGGTCTATTAGTAGCAGGTCGTCTAGATATGCCATTATCGTTACACCCTGTGTTCTTAGATTGGACAATAATGGGGCCAGAATTTTTGTGAACACTTGTGGTGCTGTGGCCAGACCGAAAGGTAAGGCTCTGAACTGAAAATGGCGCCCTTCTACTGCAAAGCGTAGAAATTTCTGGTGGGCCGGAAAGATGGGAATATGCAGATAAGCATCCTTTATGTCGATCGAGGCTAACCATTCCTGCCCTTGTAGGGCGGTGGCCACCGATCGGATCGACTCCATCCGAAAAGTCCTGATATTTAGGAACTTGTTTAGCCCTTTTAGATTTAATATGGGCCTCACGTCCCCATTTGGTTTGGGGACTGTGAAAAGGTTCGAGTAAAACCCGAATCCGCTTTCTTCCAGGGGAACCTTCATGATTACACCTTGGAGCAATAGTTGTTCTAGTGCCAGAAGGAGGGATCCTCTCTTTTGGGGATCTCTTGGCACGTTTGACCTCATAAATTGGGCAGGAGGAGTGCCTTTTAACTCCAGCTTGTATCCCAGACTTACTGCGGAGAGCACCCATCTGTCTCTGATGGTGTCCCGCCAGGTCTCTGTGAACAACTGAAGTCTTCCCCCCACCCGATTGAGTGGGGGCAACGCTTCATGCCTTGGGGGGAGGTTTTGTACCTCTCTTGATCCAGGGCTTCTTGTTACCCTGTGATTGTCCCTGATTTCTGCCCCCTGAATTTGACCGCGGAGGCCGTCGGAACTGCTTCACAGCCGATGTGCCCGGGACTGGAGAAGTAGGCCTCTTAAAAGAAGGACTTCTACCCTTGTTCTTAACCGGTAAGAGTGAACTTTTACCGGCAGAAATTTTCTGGATATATTTGTCCAGATCTTCTCCAAATAAGCGTTCTCCATGAAATGGGAAGCTAACCAGCAGTTTTTTACAGGGAGCTTCAGCAGACCAGTTTTTGAGCCACAGCAGCCTACGCATATGTACTATAGACAGCGTAAAGCGGGAGGCCTGTTGGATTGTATCCTTTATGGCGTCCACCGCAAAACACAAGGCTCTAGGCAGGTCAGCTAGGGCAAGAGCCTGCTGATCTGGTAAGTCCCTTAAGACTTGTTTCAACTGATCTTTCACTGCTTGGCAGACTCCAATCGCTGCTACCGCAGGTTGTGTCACCATGCTTGCTGTAGAGAAAGCAGATTTTAGTAAAGACTCCAATTTTTTATCTATTGGGTCTTTGAACATTGGAACATTATCTACTGGACATGTCAGTGATTTGTTAACAGAAGAGATGGCTGCGTCCACTGTAGGGACCCTCCATTTTCTTATGAACTTATCCTCCATGGGATAGATCACCGGAAATCTCTTGGGGGGAGCAAATATTTTATCAGGATGCTCCCAATCCTGGTAAATAAGCCCTTCTAATAAAGGGTGGATTGGGAAGGAACAGACAGCCTGGGGAGCTTTTAGCGACCCCAGTGAGGAAACCGTAGTGGATGGTGGTTCCGCCAGAGGCATTTTAAATGCTGATCGGACCATATTAGTCAGAGACTGAACCCATAATCTTTCAGCCTGAGATGCTGAGAAAGGTTCTTCCACTGTTGATTCCTCCATAACTGAATCAACCTCATCCTGATCCCCTTCAGGTAGGTCGATCTCTGTGTGGGGCTGTTCCTCCACTAACAGGCACTCTGAAGGAGGAGACGGAGATCGGACGCGCTTTTCCTGTGACAGGGAAGCAGCGATCAATGCTGTTAATCTCTCTTCCAATCCTCCCAGAGTTGAGGATAAAACCTCCTCTGTTATATATACAGGAGCAGGTGGACTGGGGACAGCCGCAGCACCAGGCATTCCTGCGGGGTTTCTACGGCTACTGACCTCTGAATTCTCAGGGGAGATTGGTGCAGTACAAGCATGCCCAATATCCTCAGAGCCCGATGGAGACCCCTTTGGCTTCCTGGAAGATCTATTTCCGGAGCGTCTGGACGACATATCCTTTAAGCACAAAGCTGAGGTATTCCCGTCGTCATACACCAATTTTGCTGGTAATAGTCTAACAAAGTTGCTGCTATATACCAGCTGGTGTCCACTAAAGTGCCTTTCTATGGGGATGCCTGCATCAACCGCCTCTGTGTGCCACTGTTTGTTGCTAGCTCTGTTTGCATCCAGCTGACACTTGTACTGTGACTTTTAACCATGCTGGGACGCCCGCACATGCGCAGAAGCGCTGCGGCGCGCATCGAGCGTCATCCACCCGCCCCGCCCCTTTTTTTTTCATAGGAGGCGTGTGCACGCGCCCGCGCGCGTGCCCGTGCGCCATTGGCGCCCTTTTCGAAATCAACAGGGGACTAGGAGCCAGGGCCCTTTTTGCCGGAGGGCCTGTGCGGTGGATGAGCGCAGCAACAGGGCAGAGGAAGTGGATTCCCACAGAGAAACTTACCAGCTGCCTGGATCTTTTGACTTGAGAAAACCAAAGATCCACATGACAAGAAAAATGGACTACAGCGGCCTCTAGTGGTTTAACACAGGTACCGCGGTCCCTTTTTTTTTTTTTTTTCTTGACTACTATTAAAAATTTACATTTTCAGTAGTTACAGGCAAACACAGATATTTAGCGGGAATACCGTTAGGTAACAGACAGAAAGACAAATTAGGCTTGGGGGTCCCCCAATAGAACCAAGTTCCTGGGGGCCCCCACTTACCTGATCCCCGCCGCAGGACTTTGTTTGGTCCACAGAAGTCCAAACTTCACCTATCACGGCAGGCATTGTAATTAAACCTTCAGGGACCGGGTTCCCAAGGATTCCACTCCCCTGGACCTGTATAGCACCCTGCACAGACAACATCTTGGTTGTGGGTATGACCAGAGCTCTGGATCCCAGGGTCCAGCCCTCCTAAGAGAAGCATTACAGGCAAAACCTCGCTCTTCTGCTGCAAGGCCCGGGTACCGACCGTTTAGCTATGAAGCTTTTTTGGTGGGATCCGGAACAGCTTACTAAGGCCCAAAAGAACCTGTACGCAAGCCCAGTGAAAACACATGTTACTCTTTGGCCAACACCTTAGACACTGGCAAAAAACTGAGGTGCTCCCGGGTGGGAGGGGCTTATATAGGGGAGGGTACTTCCGGTTTGGAATTGGCCAGTGCCAACACCTGAAGGTAATCTATATAACCCATTAGTAATGACTAAGTCGCTCTGTGTCCCGTGATGTACGAAAAAGAAAATGAAATATTCCTTTAAATAACGTGCCTGGGGAGTGTCTATAGTATGCCTGGAAAGTGGCACAGTTTTCCCATGTTTAGAACAGTCCCACAGCAAAATTAAATTTCTAAAGGAAGAAAAGTCATTTAAAACTGATCGCGGCTGTAAAGAATTGTCAGGTCTCGGAAATACAGATAAAAAGGCATGGTCCCCCCAGTCCATTACCAGGCCCTTTGGGTCTGGTATGAATATTAGGGGGAACCCCAAACCAAAATTAAAAAAAAATTGCGTGGAGGTCCCCCAAAAATCCATACCAGACCCTTATCTGATTACACAACCTGGCAGGACGCAGGAAAAGAGGGGGGGACGAGAGAGCGCCCCCCCTCCTGAACCGTACCAGGCCACATGCCCTCAACATGGGGGGATAGGTGCTTTGGGGCAGGGGGGGCTCTGCCCCCCCACACCAAAGCACCTTGCCCCCATGTTGATGAAGACAAGGGCCTCATCCCCACCACCCTTGCCCGGTGGTTCTTGAAATCTGCGGGCAGGGGGCTTATCGGAATCTGGAAGCCCCCTTTAACAAGGGTACCCCCAGATCACGCCCCTCCTATGTGAATTGGTAAGGGGTACATTGTGTCCCTACTAATTCACAAAAAAAGTGTCAAAAATAGTAAAAAAGACAGGAGACAATTCGGGACATGTCCTTTTAAGAAATAAAAATAAAATAAAAATGTCTTGCAATGTCTATTTATCTTCTATCACGCCGTCCAAAGAGCCAAAAAAAGCCGCAAGAGATCCGCCTCCATGGGAGGCTCCCACGAGTGACACTTCTTCTCTGTGACAGCTATTATATAGCTGAGGATGGGGCCACCCGGTGATGGGGGCAACATGGGGGCAAGGTGCTTTGGGTGGGGGCTCTCTCGTACCCCCTCATTTCCTGAAGGGCCTGGTATGTATTTTGGGGGGACCCCCCACGCAATTTTTTTTAATTTTGGCTCGGGGTTCCCCTTAACATTTATACCAGACCCAAAAGGCCTAGTAATAGACTGGAGGGGGGAACCTATGCCATTTTTTTCAATGAGTTTTATCTATATTGCCGAGACCCGACAGCCGCAATCAGTTTTAAATGACTTTTCTTCCTTTAGAAATTTCATTTTTGCTGCGGGACTGTTATAAACACGGGAAAACTGTGCCACTTTCCAGGCATACTATAGACACCCCCCAGGCACGATATTTAAATAAATATTTCATTTTTATTGTTTCACTTTAAGCATTTTTAAAATCACTGCTCCTGAAAAAACGTCAGTTTTTTAAAAAAAAATTTGCATTGATACATGGACCCAGGTCCCCAAACACTTTTTATGACAATACCATGCATATAAGCCTTTAAAATTAGCACTTTTGATGTTTCATGTTCGTGTCCCATAGACTTTAATGATGTTCGAACAAATTTTTTGCCTGTTCGTAAGTTCTAGTGCAAACCGAACTGGGGGGTGTTCGGCTCATCCTTAGTAA
The DNA here is from genome assembly GCA_029206835.1 of Rana muscosa. Lineage (NCBI taxonomy): Eukaryota > Metazoa > Chordata > Amphibia > Anura > Ranidae > Rana > Rana muscosa. The sequence goes on along the minus strand of CM055116.1, from coordinate 706,990,474 downwards.
TAGTGTGGAGAGGTCATGTTTAGCAGACCCTTCCTGAATGAGCACAGTAAGCAATCTGTACCAATTAGTCCTGTGTTCATTTATCACTGAAGCATAGTAAACTGTGTTTTAGTGTAAAATGATTTTAGTGTATTTTTAGTGAAAAAAATATTTGATAAACATTATTGCAGAGCCTAAAAAAATCTGTATCACATTTTTTTTTATTCTACAGGTCATGCGCTTTCAGAATATGTATGGTTTGGGGGGTCTTTTACAAACTGTGAAAGCTGTAAGTGAAAAATGATAACCTCCGCATTTTTAAAATAAATTGCTTATGTACGGTTTTGTGTATTTTCGATTTTTACCGTTTTGCAAAAAAGCGCAATTTAATATTTTGAAATATATTGTTATTTATGAACTCAATATAGTTTTAGTTTTTATATTTAGTAGTAGGATTATTTAGTAGGAATTTAGGCAGAATTTTGTAAGTTTTACTAGGTTTGTGTTCACTAAAATGATTTTAGTGTATTTTTAGAGAAAACATTTTTATAAACTTTTGCGCAAATATCACCACATGGCCTAAAAAATCAATAGCACCTTCTTTTTATCCTACTGGTCCTATGCTTTCAGAAAATGTGGGGTTTGGGGGCTATTTAACAAACTCTGAAAGCCGTAAGTGATGAATAAAAAAACAACAACTATGGAACAATTTCAAAATTGGTCTGGCCACCTGAGTTTAGAAGTGGAGCGCAAGGCCTGGCAGTGAATTAATACTGCTTTATTATAACTATGTGTTACTGAAGAAAATATGGCATTGAAATTTTAAAAATGTGTTTAAAGTGAATGTTTGGGGAAAGCAATGTTACCCTGAGATAAGCCAAAAGTAAAAAAAAAAAAAAATCCTTAAAAATTCTTTCTGTTAACAATTTAAAAGAATAGTAAACTATTTTGCCTTTTAGCCTTTTGCCCTTGAATTTAAACAGAGTTTAGGGTTAAATGGAACTGGTGTGGTCAGACAGCATTGATTCATACAATAAGACTAATGTTTTTCGTCAAAGTTTTTAACTTGTTCACCCCCAAAATCTACACTAAAAATTTCATTCTCAGTTTTTTTTTACAGTATCTAAAAACTCTAAAATGTTATGCTCTGAAATATTTCACCCCAAGATTAAGGATTTTGAGATAGAATAGCATTTAGTCTGGCTAGTATGGAGGGTGAAAAACTGACCAAACTTAATTTGCTGCTACAGTTTAACAGCATTTCAACCCGTAAGTGGTTTTTGCATTTAATTTTTTCTCTATCATGTGGAATATCTAAGATCTAAAGGTTAACAACTTATAATGATGGCTATGTGTATAAATGAAATAAATCAGTGGGAATCAATGAATCTATCGTCTACTAGTTATGCACTGAGTTAAGTATATGCTAGATTAATGGTTCTATTGTAACCCCCACACTAACCTCATTTGTGGTCAAAAGATCTTAGAAGATACTAGGCTATTGCGTTATTGAAGATATTCTAGGCTTTTTTCGTAAAAAACCCAATAACCAAAAAAAAATGGCAGTGAAAACGCATTTGTTGAAACCTGGAAAAAGAGAAGTATGGAGACTCTGGATGAAGCTGAAAGAAGGTATTTCTACTTGCTTACTCTATGACTTCTTGAACCTGATAATTAAAGTGTTTAATTAAATAAAATTAAATTAAAGAGTAACTCTACTTTTGTTGAGAACAAGCAATCTCCTCTCGGTAAATTATATACAGTATATTGCAAGGATTTTAACATACGTTGTTGCAGATACCTTTTTCTGTTTAACTATGTCCCTGGAAGACTGATTCCTAAATGGGAGTGTCTGTGTTCAATCTTGTCAGCTGATACATTCGCACTGATCGAATGAGTAGAGTCACAGTGTCTGCATCCCTTTAGAAGTAATTAACCCGTAGGGGTCAGATCACCAAAAACTATCATTTCTGTTGCAGAGAATGCCTATGTTTTACTTGTATCTTAGTGCAGACTTCTGGGAAAGTCAGTGAGCTAATCACAAAAATAGGAAATTACATTTCTGGGTAAATTCTGTATACCAATTGTGTACAGAAGGCCTGCAGGTTGCCATATTGCATTGCATTTTGCAGAAAAGTACACTGGCTACAGATTAAAAAGGAAAGGTAATTTTTTATGTATTTATTTTGAATTTAACAATATAGCTTGTGTAGCAATTATATATGAGATATATATATATATATATATATATATATATATATATTATATATATACAGTGGGTACGGAAAGTATTCAGACCCCCTTACATTTTTCACTCTTTGTTATATTGCAGCCATTTGCTAAAATCATTTAAGTTATTTTTTTCCTCATTAATGTACACACAGCACCCCATATTGACAGAAAAACACAGAATTGTTGACATTTTTGCAGATTTATTAAAAAGAAAAACTGAAATATCACATGGTCCTAAGTATTCAGACCCTTTGCTCAGTATTTAGTAGAAGCACCCTTTTAATCTAATACAGCCATGAGTCTTTTTGGGAAAGATGCAACAAGTTTTTCACACCTGGATTTGGGGATCCTCTGCCATTCCTCCTTGCAGATCCTCTCCAGTTCTGTCAGGTTGGATGGTAAACGTTGGTGGACAGCCATTTTTAAATCTCTCCAGAGATGCTCAATTGGGTTTAAGTCAGGGCTCTGGCTGGGCCATTCAAGAACAGTCACGGAGTTGTTGTGAAGCCACTCCTTCGTTATTTTAGCCGTGTGCTTAGGGTCATTGTCTTGTTGGAAGGTAAACCTTCGGCCCAGTCTGAGGTCCTGAGCACTCTGGAGAAGGTTTTCGTCCAGGATATACCTGTACTTGGCCGCATTCATCTTTCCCTCGATTGCAACCAGTCGTCCTGTCCCTGCAGCTGAAAAACACCCCCACAGCATGATGCTGCCACTACCATGCTTCATTGTTGGGACTGTATTGGACAGGTGATGAGCAGTGCCTGGTTTTCTCCACACATACCACTTAGAATTAAGGCCAAAAAGTTCTATCTTGGTCTCATCAGCTCACGGAATCTTATTTCTCACCATCTTGGAGTCCTTCAGGTGTTTTTTTAGCAAACTCCATGCAGGCTTTCATGTGTCTTGCACTGAAGAGAGGCTTCTGTCGGGCCACTCTGCCATAAAGCCCCGACTGGTGGAGGGCTGCAGTGATGGTTGACTTTCTACAACTTTCTCCCATCTACCGACTGCATCTCTGGAGCTCAGCCACAGTGATCTTTGGGTTCTTTTTTACCTCTCTCACCAAGGCTCTTCTCCCCCATAGCTCAGTTTGGCTGGACAGCCAGCTCTAGGAAGGGTTCTGGTCGTCCCAAACGTCTTTCATTTAAGGATTATGGAGGCCACTGTGCTCTTAGGAACCTTAAGTGCAGCAGAATTTTTTTGTAACCTTGGCCAGATCTGTGCCTTGCCACAATTCTGTCTCTGAGCTCTTCAAGCAGTTCCTTTGACCTCATGATTCTCATTTGCTCTGACATGCACTGTGAGCTGTAAGGTCTTATATAGACAGGTGTGTGGCTTTCCTAATCAAGTCCAATCACTATATTTAAACACAGCTGGACTCAAATAAAGGTGTAGAACCATCTCAAGGATGATCAGAAGAAATGGACAGCACTTGAGTTAAATATATGAGTGTCACAGCAAAGGGTCTGAATACTTAGGACCATGTGATATTTCAGTTTTTTTTTTTTAATAAATCTGCAAAAAGGTCAACAATTCTGTGTTTTTCTGTCAATATGGGGTGCTGTGTGTACATTAATGAGGAAAAAAATTAACTTAAATGATTTTAGCAAATGGCTGCAATATTACAAAGAGTGAAAAATTTAAGGGGGTCTGAATACTTTCCGTACCCACTGTATCTCTATTTTTATTTTGCTGATTTTTTTGTCACAGAAGTGGAGTTACCCTTTAAGTATTCTGAACATTTACACCCCATCCACATGCAACTTTTCATGTGACTTTGGACATCAAAGTCACATGACAAGTTGTGCCCCATGTTTTCCAATGATAAATGTTCATGTAGCGGGCATTTAAATTTGGGGGGGAGCATCTGGGTTATTCAACCCGGATGCACTAATTGTTAGGGAGTCTGAGAACCCCTTTTGTGGTTCTTGGAGGACTCTGGTGGTGCAAGGTTCCTTGCGGCCTGCAGATGGCGTTGTCGCCCTGGGCCGGAGTTGAACCCGCACCGCAAGACTGCTCCCTTTTTGTCCTTTCCTGGTGCTGGTACAGCGGGGTGGGGAACCCGCTGTGACGCAAAGGGAGAGGGGATAAAAGGGGCGGACACCCTTACCACGGGGGTTGTTGTGGTCCGAGGGTTCAGAGTTCGGAGTTGGAGGACGCGGCCGCACCCAGGCAACTTCAGCCTGGGTGCTGGCGTTCTGGAGTTACGGCCCAGGTGCCCTTGACCTGGCCGGAGCGAGAGATGGAGTCCATCCCAGGCACCTTAAGCCTGGGGTAAGGTACTATGGCCAAGGCCTGGGGCCCAGTAACTTCGACTGGGTTCCGCGAGGGTGGAGGAGTCCGAGGGGCCCTAAGGTGTTGGGACCCGTATCTGAGGTGAGGAGGCCAGGGAGTGTAACCCTTCCGAATAGCCCGGTACAGCATTAATCCGGTGACGGCGGGGCCTCTGGTAACTCATTTGGAGGGATGTCTTCCCCCTGACAGGGGCTGCAGCGCAGCGAAGGTAACTCCAGTTTCTGTTCATTAGAGTCACTGGAAGAGACTCTGAAGCCAAAAAAAGTACGTTTTACAGCCACTGTGCTTAGCAACCGTTGGTGAAACCTCAACGGTTTAATTTCTTTGAGGATTGTGCCTTGATCTACTCCCCACCAATACTGAACTGTTCTATGGGTCTCAAACTGTCTGCTCGCAAAGGACTATTTGTTTGCCGTTATGGAATAAATAAGTGTTGGGCCTTTTTCAGTGTGTGGTACTCCAATTACTGGGAGCAAAGGGGGTTATCAGCAGAACAGACTTGGCTCTGAGCGTATACACAGCCCGAAGGCAATCTGGTGCTGGCCTTCACCTCTACATGCTGTAATCTAGAGGACATGGGCCGTGGCGCACCTCGCTCTTCCCTTCAAGGTACCCCTAGACCAGAGCCAGAGTAACCGCTAAAAAGAAGAGAGAGGGTGGGGCCGCTACATTCATATATGTGCGACCTAAATTTGCAGGGACTTCAAAGCAGTTCATACACTACTTTGGTCCGACTTTCATGCAAATTGAGGGCCATAGACTTCAGTGTTAACCCTCAAAAGTTGCATCAAAATCATACCTTTGTAGGAGGATTTGTTTCATCTCTGTGTATCACCTGAGGCTGTTTACTTTACTGGGTATACAACCACTTTAGTAGTACTGCAATAAAAATATATACTGAATAGTATATCCTTGAGCCCCACAAAAGTCTAATATGTCCCAAATTATTCTATTGTTCAAAGACTTCACCAGATGAGCTGTTTAAAAAATATCCACGAACTATTTTTTCCAATTAGTTTCCCAGGAATGGTAAAATTCTTCCACCTTTAGCAACATGCTACATGATACACCTGTATTTAGGGTGTAACATGTAACATGCTGCTAAGCACTCCCCTCAACTCATGAGCCCCTTTCCTCATGACAGCATACAGGGGTTCTACTCCCCCACAGCCACTGCCACTTTCAAAATCACAGCAGCTGTGCAGGACTCTACCTGCACAGTCACATCATTTATCTCATGATTGCGCTTCCTGCATGCCCCCTGCTGAGGGCGGACAGCGTGCTCTGTGATCGCCGAGTCCGAAGGACTCAGATGATCACAGATCGGGGGAAAGGGCCAATCACAGCAGCCCTTTACCATGTGATCAGCTGTGTCCAATGACAGCTAATCACAGATGTGAACACCAGCTGGCTATCGCCTTTTTTTTCCTCTGCTGTTAGCGCGAGGAGAGAAGAAGAAAGCTGACAACTGGCTTGTGTTAATAGGACATTGACACTGGTAATCATGGCACTTATTGTTAGTGTCCTGCTTATCAGTGCAGTCCCAACAGTGCCCACCAGTGCTGCCATCAGTGCCCATCTGTGCTGCCATCAGTGCCTCTTCATCAGTGTCACCTATCAGTGCCAATCAGTGCCACCTATCAGTGCTGCCTAATCAGTGAAGGAGAAAAATTACCTGTTTGCAAAATTTTGTAACAAACTGTTTTCATTCCATTTGTTTAGCAAAAAATAGGAAATAAAACAGAGGTGATCAAATACCACCAAAGCTTTATTAGTGTGAAAAAAATTATAACAATTTAGTTTGAGTACAGTGTTGCATGACCACGCAATTCATTCAAAGTGTGACAGCTCTGAAAGCTGAAAATTGGCCTGGGCAGGGAGGGGGTAAAAGTGCCCAGTAGGCAAATGGTTAAGAATGCAGTTGTATTTGCAAGAAGTTGATTTGGAGATGTAGAAAATTTCCAGGTAGAGTATGCTTCTGGGCAATGCATTTTGTCATAACAATATTTCTGAGGACATTGCAAAAAAAGAAGAAAAAGGTGTGAAACTGTCAATGTATTTTCTTTCTTTACAGGAAGGCATACATATCCTTGTTCTCATGTATATGCCATTAAAGTTCATGTGTGTGTAAAGGCAGGCTCCCCAATATTTTTGGTAATATATTGTATGAATGTAATAGGCAAGTGAAAGAATTAGGAAGAAAAAAAAATGATTGTGTCTTTCAACTGCAGAAATATATAAAAAAAAAAACTTTGGATGTTAATTTATTGTATAAAAATTGTTATAAAACATACTAGACATATGCAAATCAATCACAATAATTTTCAGTTTCTTTTTCAATCTCTCAGCCTCTGCCATGACACATACATAAGAGCAGTCCTCAGTTCATTGTAACTGATGATGGTGCTGAAGCTTTGAGAGTAAAGCCTTGTACACACGACCGAGTTTCTCATCCAAAAACGACAAGAAAACTGCCGAGAGAGCTTTCTTGTCGAGAAAACCGTTCGTGTGTATGGATTTTCGTCGAGAAAACTGCCGTGAATCTCAACGAGAAAAATAGAGAACCTGCTCTCTTTTTTCTCGTCTGGATTCTCGATTTTCTAGTCGTGTTTCTCGTCGGCCTGTTTTGCGACGAGAAAACCGTTCGTGTGTATGCTTTTCCGAGTCTTCAAAAAGCGCGCATGCTCAGAATCAGGTATGAGACAGGAGCGCTTCTTCTGGTAAAACAAGCCTTCATAGTGGAGATAGCACATTCGTCCCGCTGTAAATTATTGCATCGTTTAAATGTTGCGCATTTAAATCTTCTTTCTGACTAACTATTTTAAACCTTTTTCATGCTGATCTCATGAATATTTAGCTGTATTATATCGAGCAAGATCTCCTTAATAATTATATTATTTTAATTTTGAATACAGATCTTCATTTTAAATGCTTCTTTATTTTATAGTGATCTCCATGATTTTATTTATTATTTTTGTTGTGTCTACCCCTTATTTTTTTTTTATTTTTTTTTAGACCTTCAAGGAGATTTTTTTGTGTTATCTGTCCCTTATATTTTATTTGTTAAAATGTATCTGCCTACTCCAAAGCTAAATTTATAATTATTATAAAAACACATAGTCAAGTATTAACTGTGAAAAAAAAAAAAAACATTTATTCATGTATCTAACAAAATAAATAGAAGGCAGCGCTGGAGAACCTGCTGCCATTTGTGCATCCATGGGACCCCAGAGCACACATCAACCCTGTGTGGCCAATAAAATTGGGAGCTTGAGAAGCACAAGAGTTGTGAACACAATCTGATGCTGGACTCCCAGAGGTCAGGAACAGCAACAGGTGATATACATGTCCCAAGTCTGTGGTACTACAACAGGCTGCCTTCTGTCAGACCACAATGAAGCAAGGCCATCACTTCCTGGTCTTCTTGGCAGCCTTCCCTGCATCCTTCCCTGAAGCCTTTCCTGCAGCCTTCCTTCTGCATGTGGCTGGAGGTTGTGCCACTGGAGATGTACTCGTGTCAGGAGGAGGAGAAGGAGGTGGAGGAGAAGAAGAAGGTGGAGGAGGAAGAGGAGGAGGAGGAGGAGGTTGGGGTTGGGAAAGCTGGGCGACCTCACATATGGCCGTATTGGGGGTTATTCTCTCCATCACCCCCTTGTTCAGCAAGGTGATGAGCAGGGGCTCACATAGGAGGCGTTGCTCCATGCTCATCACCTTGAACTTGGCCCCAACTAGGCCGGCAATGGCCTCTTCAGGGGATGTGGGCTCCTGGAGGGTGGCATGTGCCTCTCTAATCAGGGCCATTGCTGCCTCGCTTGTGCTACTGTTTCTGCTGGATCTTTTAGGAAGGCGGATGGGAAGCACCTGAGATCTGGTCCTGCTACTTGGCCCAGCCACCTCCTGTGTGCCACTGGGCCCTGCCACCTCCTGGCTTACAGTGGGCCCTGCCACCTCCTGGCTCACAATGGGCCCTGCCTCCTCCTGGCTCACAGTGGGCCCTGCCTCCTCCTGCCTGACACTTTCCAGACCCTCCTCCTGTCTGATGTCATCCTGTGTATGAAAAAGGGACATAGTTTTAGTTTTTGGTTCATCATTTACACACAAATTATAGCTCATGACTGTTGCAAATTGAATGTAAATCAATAGAAAAGACTATTATTATGACCCCATCAGATTTCATTCTTCTCCCCCAATTTTGGGCCCACTACTGTCTATTGATATTGAGATCACTTTTTGCTCCCAATTTTTGAGGGGATTTACATATTATCTTATTTTTCATGCATTAATTTTCTCACAATACATTTTGAGAAAATACTATACCTGGCTCCAGATGTCAAAATCTGGTTCTTCCAGGATGGCTGCCTCCTCTTGCTCCAGAGAAGGCTCAGGTTGGCTGCAGGGAAGACTGGGGGGAAGACTGGACAGTGATGGCCTTGCCTCAAGGTGGTCGTTCAGAAAGGACATCCTGCTATAGTACCACAAATTCGGGACATATACATCAGCTGCTGCTGCTCCTGACCTCTGAGAAGCCAGGACCCTAAAGCGCTCAGTCCTGTATGTGCCTCTCAAGCTCCCAATTTTACTGTCCACCTGTTTTGTGGTTGCTGTGGGTACCTTGGTCTGCACAAATGGGAGCAAGGTCTCCAGCGCTGCTTTCCTTACACCTTTCTTCCTGTGAATGGGGTTTTTGGTCTCCCACAGAGCGGGCAGCTCCCTTACCCGGTCTATAAATTCAGCCAGGAATTCCCTATCGCTGATGAAAGCATTCATTTTGGTTCTGCAAGCCAAAAAACAAGACAAAAAAAGTAATGTCAGTCACACAGTCTAACCTCCTGTAAATCTGATTCCCCATATATATCCTGCAACAATCTCTAGGCAGTATAGGCCACCGATTTCACAAAGTATAAAAATCACATACCTTCGTTCTCACGTCCGTCACTTTTCCTCCTCTCTCCGCACACAGAACGTAGTATCGTCACATGTGTGTTTTCTTTATATACACCACGCATGCGTGAAACTCCGCACACGTCACTCTGCACACGTCGCCCTCCCATGACGTTCACAGTATCAACTTTTCCCCGCCACTTCTCTTTCGGCGCGCAGACAGATATAGCGGAGTCACAGCAGGTGTCTGCTAATTCATCAAATAACGAGGAGGAGACCAGCCCAGACAGTGAAACGTCACGATCAAGGAGGAGATTCAAGGCATCTAATATGTCTTACGTGGAGATGGCGGAGATGGTGGACATATTGCTAAAGTCGGATTATGACGCAAGGCATGGGCCGTATACCCACCCTAATCTAAGGAAGTCCAAAATAATGAAGAAAGTAGTGAAAAGTCTGAAGAAGGATTTCAGGGTAAAACGATCAAAGGAGCAGCTCAGAAAGAGGTGGTCTGACCTCAAACTGAGGTAGCCGGAGCAGTTAGGAGCATTAAGAGAATGCTAGAAAAAAGTAAGTACTTTTCCTGTGTTACTATTATTGTATTTCAGAACTTGCATGTTGCTCCATGTTGTTGCATTTTACAATTGTACCTTACAAAATGTCATCGTTAAAACTTGGTTTGGCCCAGTAATCGTTCGTTACAGACACATCGTTCGCCCACTATATACGATGTTTTGCGATTTTACAGGGTTCCAATAATTTAGAGAGATGCCTGTTTTTATTCCATAAATGTTAGTACATTGTTGGCTAGATGATGTGTTTGGAAAGAGAATGAAATGCAAACTTTAATCAGTGTAACAGAGAGGACACTCAGCAGCTGTTTCCACATCTGGACTCTTGAGCACTATAGTGTGGGCCACCAGAACCACCAGAACCACCTTTTTAGGGTGCCCCACACCAAGGTTGCCAACTTTCAGTAAATTTACAAACAGTTTGTAAAATTCATAATTGTTGCATTTGTCCATGAATGTCAGTTACATGTCAGCCTACATGTCTGTAATGGACATTCAAGGACAGATGCAAAAAGTATGGATTTTACAAACTGTTCATAGAATTACTGAAAGTTGTCAACCCTGCCCCACACAGGTGCATTAGTGCATTTTTGGGGTGCCTCCATGTGTAAAAATTGTCAGCCAAAGGTGAATAGTCAAGAATCTTTTTTTTCTAATAATGTCTTCAGCTTGAAATTCCTCCCAAACAGACACTTGTACCCCACTTCCAAGCAATGTATCATGTTCATTTATTTTTACAAAAATATCTGTGTGCTAAGTATATCTTTTGTTTGATTCTCATAGGGGAGAGAAGACTGGGAGGACACCACTCCAGGGAGCACAGGAACCCCACACCTTCTAAACAACCCCAACCTCACCAAGAACCCCAACCTGAGGATGTTGAGGAAGTTGAAGAGGTGGAGGAAGGAGAAGTGGATGACGTGGTGGAACTGGTCACCACAACAGGTCAGTATCTGTCACCACAGCTTCAGGTAAGAGATGTAGGCCTGCAGAGTTATAATACCTTTTGTATTTTTTTATAGGGGATGAAAATGTTGGGGTGAAAGAAAGTACGCATTTCTCTGCTGAGAGTGCCCTACGAATCATCCAGCAAGTGATGGAATGTAGTACAGAACTGGACAGAATTAAGCAAAGAATTAATGTGATGGATCAAATCTTTAAGGACATCCTCGATGTTTTGGGGCGAATTGAATAAGGCACCAAACACCCCATTTTTGTTTTCTGATTGTTCTTCCCCCTTTTTTTTGCTTTTTGACAATCAATCAAGCCAAAATTTGAAGATGCACACAGTGTGTCAACATGTGCCATCTGCCATCAGGGGATATCCATGTACAGGTTTTGGGGGTGCAACCCCTTCCTCGCATCTCAAGTAGGCGAAATGAAGAAGGGGTTGCACCCCCAAAACACGTCCATTGATCACCCCTGATGGCAGATAGCACATGTTGACAATAGGGATCAGGAGTCAAAAATCCCATTTTAAAATGACTCTAAATTGTGTGCATCTTCAAATTTTGGCTTGGTCAGGGGTGCCAATACCCCATATTATGACGGGCAGATAGAGAATTTTTTTGTGAAATTGAATGTCTCATATTGCCGAGAGGTATACAATGTTGTAGTTTGTTGGATGCTACTGATGGTTTTGTATTTTCTTACAACAAAAAAAAAGGCCTGTTTCTGGGCAGTAAAAAAAAACAAAAACATAGTGTTATATTTACCATGTGTGTGAATGTGCACAGAGTAAAATGTTTGAACAACCACAAAGTGTAGCTTCTTTATCAAATACGCTCTAACCTTATTTGTGTATATTTTTGGTGTTACTAGTGAAATTGTTGGTATTTACTAAAGGAAAATACACTTGGCACTACAAATGCACTAAGACAAACTAGGAGACAGCAAAAATAACAACAAAATACAGATTAAACCAGATTTTTATTTTGTTCTTTCTCAAAAAATGTTCAGACATGGCCTGGCATAGGAATTGCCCCCCTAACCGTGAATTATTCAAGATATTTCTGGCGAACCTCACGGGCATTTTGGGGGGGCAAGCCAGGACGGCCAGATTCTAGGCCCGGCAGGGTATTGCCAGTTGGAAGTCCTGCCTCAGGCACAATTGAGGCAATATAATTTGTGGATTTCCTTATAAGAAAATTATGTAGCACACAGCAACAGAAAACAACATAGTTAATTTTGTACTCCGCCAAGTGAATTGGTGTCATGAAAAGGCAGAACCGGCTGGCCATTATCCCGAAGGCATTCTCCACGACTTTTCTGGCCCTCGCCAGCCGGTAGTTGAACACCCTCTTCTCCGGGGTCAGGGTCCTTAGGGGAAATGGCCTCATGAGATGCGGTCCCAGTCCGAAGGCTTCATCAGCCAAAAACACAAAGGGGAGTCCTTCAACATTCCCTGCATCCGGTGGCAATGCAAGGTCGTCACTCTGGAGACGGAGGGCAAACTCCGTCTGGCTGAAGGATCCCCCATCGGACATCCGGCCATTCTTCCCCATATCCACATAGGAATTCATACCGTGCTGACACCACCGCCATCAGCACAATGCTATGAAACCCCTTGTAATTGTAGAAGAAGGACCCAGAACGGGGTGGCGGCACGATGCGGACATGCTTCCCGTCAATGGCTCCACCGCAGTTGGGGAAGTCCCACCGCTTGGCAAACTCCGATGCCGCAGTCTGCCATTTCTGTGGCATGGAAGGAAGCTGTGGAGTCAAACAAGATAAAAAAATATTAGAACTTTTGCACATAACATTGCAAGCAGATTATACTAAAATACATTCTAGCCCAACATCATTCTAAGTTTCCGTTTAATGTGTTTTAAAAAACTCAAATCGAAGGCTCAAGTATCATATTCATCACTCCCTCTGATGGTCCATTCTAAAAATATTTGGGGGGGCTAGATGAGTTTGGGAATGCTCAAAAATAAGGAGAAATAACATTTAGAGAAATTTTAGGGGGTGATTAGGGGGGGGAGGGTAAAGCACTACAATGGAGCTGCAGAAATACATTGGGAAGTGACTCGGCTAGGTATGTTTGGGCCCAGGATAGCATTGCAGTGGCGGTGCGTCCAGAGTGGGCGCAGGAGCGCTGCCCCCTCTCTCCTGCGCTCGTCACTCAGAACAATACATAGGTTCATGCCTTGCATGAACCTATGTATTGTCGATGCCGCCCACTATTCAGGTGGATGGCCCCCTGTTGAGCGGCGGCCATCTGAATAACAGCGGCTGTTTTTTTTTTGGAAGTGCCTATCAGAGCCAGTGGCTGTAATTGGCTTCCAAAAAGTTAACCAGGGGACGCGGGGGGGGGGGGGTGTTCCTTGGTTAAACACTGACAGGCTCCTCTGCCAATCATGTTCACTGAGTCTGTTTACCGGTAACCTGATTGGCTGATGCAACATCGAGGGCGGGAGAAGACATCGAGGAGAGAAGAAGGACGGCGCTGACTACAGGAAGGTAAGTGCAGGGCTGGGGGGGGACTGGCTGCATTTGAGGTGACAAACTGGCGCATTTGAGGGGACAAACTGGCTGCATTTGAGGGGACAACTGGTGGCGTTTAATAGGCACAGTCGCGGAAATGGATGTTTTTTCCTTTTAAATTTTTTGGGTGGCCCCCCAAACATTTTGAGCACCAGCCGCCACTGCTGGAGAGGTTAGTGAAGGGAAATATGCATGGAGGAGAAAAAAGGGGCATTACAAGCTTACAGCATGCATGAGGACAAAGGGGACATTCTCAGCATATTACAATCATGGTAATTAGGGAAGGATGAAAGAAATACAATACATTAGCATACATGAAATACATGAAATACATAGAATGTGATGTTAAAGGAGAAAACTTACCCTAATATAGTCCTCCTGCAGGACTTGGATATTGGCAGAACAGGTGTCTGGGATTATGAGGCCCAGAGCCTGGGGGGAGATGCCTGTCATGAACTTCAAGTCCTGCAGACTTCTCCCTGTCGCCAGGTAGCGTAACATGGCAATGAGCCTTTGCTCAGCACTGATGGCTTCCCGCATAACGGTGTCCTGCCTGGTAATATAGGGGGACACCAAAGCCAACAGATGCTGAAAAACGGGGTCAGACATCCATAGAAAATTCCTGTAGTCCTCAGGATTATTCTCCACGATCTCCCGCAGCAGAGGCATGTGACAGAATTGGTCCCGCTGGAGCAACCAATTCTTGGTCCATAAACTCCTCCTCACCCCGTTCATGGACTCGTCTTGGTCCAAGACAAGAAGACCAACACCAAGCGCCCGCACAGCACGAACTCGACGACGAGAACGTACCCGCGACATGGCTAGGAGATGGTCGTCTGATCAGAACGTACTAAACAGAACGCACTTAAGAACAGCAAGGCCTATGAAGAACGAACTGAAATTCAGAAAGGAGCGGGCAAGAACGCACTGTAAAACAGATACGACCTGCCTACATGCCCTGAAAGACAAGACACGAACACAGAAGCACAAACTGAACTGCAGAAAACGAACAGAAAGCACGAAGACTGAAAAGCGCAAATCGTCTCTTCCCAAACTTTTACTTCATACATGGTAACACGAGATCAGCAAAAGCAGCCCAAGGGGTGGCACCATTGAAATTGAGCTTCCCCTTTATACTGCCGTCGTACGTGCTGGACGTGACCGCGCAGAACAACGACGAGATTTGGAATTGACAGTGTGTATGCAAGGAAAGCTTGACAAGAATCTCGTCGAGAAAAACGACGGGTTTTTAAAACGACGAAAAACTTGGTCGTGTGTACGAGGCTTAAGTGTCAAGTGCTAGAAACAAGTGAATCTTGTCATCTCTTGTTCAGAAAGTGCTCATAAAAAAATATGTCAAGCTTTCACCTTCACTTAACTCCTGACTAGGGATACATTAACAACAGAACTCACTTTGTTTGAGACAGATGGTCATTGAGAAACAGCGATCAGTATCAAATAATCACTATTGGTGCTATTTGACTGCCATGTTATCATTGTTGTGACATTGGTAAGCCTCCTCATTATGCCTAGTAGGGATCTGAGCAAAGTTCACTTCACAAAACACTCGCCAAAACCCAGCGAGAAATCTTTGAACCCCAAATATAGTGCTGAATCCCACAAAAGTCTATGTTAGCCAAATACTGTAATTTTGTAAAAAAAAAAAAAGGACATGATTATTCCCAAGTCTTTGGAGACCGCCTTCCCCAACACCTTCTCACATAAGCTTTGAAAAACTTTGCATTTCCACCACCTCAAATAGACATGGCCCATGGCCTATCTATGATTTATAAGATGTTTGCCCTGCCTGCCCTCCCTGCCACTGACCAGGCCCCACCATATATCTCTAGATGGGAAGCAGACCTGGGTGTCAGTCTGTCAGATAAACAAAACAAATGTATTATCAATTTTACTCCCATGGCATCCATTTCCAATGCCATGTAAGAAACTGGTTTTAAAATTTTGACCCCATGGTACAAGGCCCTTTCTTCTCTTCACAGGATATTTCCTCTAATCTCCTCCAAGTGTTGGAGATGTTTAACCACTTGACCACTAGGCACTTAACCACTTTGCGCCCGGCAATGCTGAAAAGACGTCTGCATTGCGGTCGCTCAATTGCTGAGAGGGCATTCATGGACGTCCTCCTGTTAACTTCCTCCCTGCGCGTCCCCGCGAGTGCGCATCGGGGAAAATTTGTGTTGGCTGTGTCCCTTGGACACAGCCAATCACAGATCGTGCTAAATGGCCAATCACAGAGGCCATTTAGCACTTGATCTTACTGTCCAATGAGAGATGATCTCAAATGTAAACATATGAGATCATCTCTCATTGCCGGCTTTCTCTCCTCACACAGAGACCGCGTGTGAGGAGGGAGAGCGTCTGTGTGGAAGATTTTTGAGTTCCATCTGCCACCACAGTGCATGACAGGTGGAGGACGTGTGTACCTCAGCTCCTGACTCCCAGGGCTGCATTGCATCTCTCCCCAGTCCTCTCCCCTATTTTCCCCTATTTTATCCCTGGCTCTCTCCCTGGCTCTCACCCTTGTCCCCTGGTTCTCCTCCCCCCCTCCATCCAGCGGGACCCAAATCCATCACGAGCCCCCACCGCCGGACACCTCTTCCTGCAGCCGCTGCGAGGCAAGTCCGAAGCTGCGGCCGAGCATCACCCATCCAACGGTCCAACGGTCCAACCCTCTGGCACATCCTCCACAGACCGGCTGCACCCCTAGCCCAGCTCACCGAGCTACCCCCAAGCCCTCCACCCGCCACCGAGGCCGTTCATCCACCACCGGCGGAACCCCCCTCCCCCCTCCACCAGCATCCAGATCACCAAGGAGCCACTCTACGGCACTGTAATACCCCACTCGCGGAGCTTCCCCGAGGAGTCAGTGGGCCCCGAAGCAGCACTAGCTGCTACCTGCCCAGCAGGATAGACCGCGGCTTCGGCCTAGACCCGGCCGCGGTGGCCATCTTGGGACACCCAGCCTCGGCCCTCAAACCCCTCTCCCGGCCCCCTGGAATATTCTGACCCGGGATAACTACCGGATTGCATCCACTCACGGGTCACTTGCCTGTGGCTCCCACTGGGTCGCTCTCAAAAGGCAGCCGGGAGGAAGAATTGGAGATTCGGCCCAGTAAGTAGCGGCCATCTTGGTACACACAGAGCTGCTCCCCCAACACTGACAAAAAAAAACAAACAAACCTTTTTCTCTCTATTCCCACTGATTCCCCACCCCACCCCCATTACTATCTTTCACAATACTCTTCAATAACTCTACTACTTATTACTGATCTCCCCCCCCTACGTACTCAGGCTACCCCAACCTACAGCACCGACCGCCGACACTACGCGAACTCCCCAGACCCACACACACGGCCAAGCATAACGGACATGTGCGATAGGCCCCCTAGCCTCATCACTTCACAGAGCAATCCGCACACATGGTCCAGGGAAGCGGACGTGTGTGACAGGAGCCCTGACCTCATCGCTTCACAGAGCAATCCACACATATGGTCAAGCGTAACGGATGTGTGTGGCAGGAGCTCCGGCCATACAGGAGCCCCCTTGGACTCTGGCGTTTCGCTCCTCCAGCAAACGTTAACCTGACGACCTGCAGCTTCCCCGGGACCCCACTCTCCCCAAGCTCAGATCCCCCAGCTAACCATCGTTTAACCCCCACCTGCTGCCATCCGGGCGCCCACTTCTAGACTGCTAGACCTGCAGGACAGACCGCGGCTGCGGCCTTGCTCCGGCCATCACTCTACACCCTCCCCAAGTCTCTCTCCAGCGGGCCCACAGGCGCCGACCGGGTAAGTACATCGGGGCACCGCCAACCAGTAGCAAGTTGATCCAGGGTTTACCCGATCGCCCCTCGGGGGGTCAGGAAGGAATTTTTCCCCTGCTGTAGCAATTGGCATGACTCGGCTGGTGGTTTTCGCCTTCCTCTGGACCAACAGGGGGGAGGATAGGTCATTAGGCCCTTTTCACCATAACCATCACCTTTTCCTCCCATCATATGCATCTTTAAATACTCAGCGGACACCCTCCACAGGCTAAGGAATACCGCCCCAACACTTCCAACCTCCACCAAAAAAATACTACAAAAAGAACAACTACTTAGGATCAACCGACAATCGACTATCAAAAACACGAAGACACCACTTCATCTACAACATTTATCATGCGCCTTGATTAACACCAGATTGGCAGTCAAGCACAGACAGGAAATTCACGATTTCATCACGCAAAACGACATAGATTGCCTCTTTATCACGGAAAGCTGGCTAACACCGGATTGTAACACCATCCTAACAGAACTAGTACCTGGGAACTACCGCATCCTAACTGAGCACAGAATAGGACAAAGAGGAGGAGGCCTAGCAGTTATCTTCAAATCGCACCTCTCTCTTACCAAACCAACCCTACAGAACACATTGCCATTCATGGAGACACTCACCCTGCAACTCCAAACAACACCCCAGGACACCATTCACATACTGCTATGCTACAGACCACCAGGACCAAAGACAAATCTCCTCACACCCTTCGCCGAATTCTTCTCGACATATACTTTAAAAACCAAAAACTTTTTACTACTCAGGGACTTCAACCTCTGGGCTAACGCCACTCAGGACCCCATCGCCACCGCCTGCATCAACCAATTGGAAGAACTAGGTCTGCAGCAACTGATAAATGCCCCCACGCATGGATCGGGTCACATTCTTGACCTCATCTTCAAAAAAAATATGGACCTCAACATACTGGACAACATGCCGTTACCATGGACGGACCACCACGCTATCAAATTAAAATTTACCACCAACACCATCTCCCAAAAACCGGAAGACTCAACAGCAACTTACTGGACAAGATCTCAGAAGAAACTACACTCAAAACTTTTCAAAACCACACTATCAAAAAAAATAGGAACGCTAAAGCATAACCACTTAACGGAACAAACACTCAACTCCTTAAACAAAATATTACTACAAACAGCGGACACAGTCGCTCCGAGACGCAGAGCACACATCCGTAAAAACAACTCGGGCTGGTTTAATGACACTCTTACTCTACTGAAGCAAGAACGCAGAAGAGCTGAAGGAGCCTGGAGAAGAAACCCAACGGAGGAAAACCACACAAACTACAAAGCAGTCACTAAGAAATATCACAAAGCAATTTTTAAAGCAAAAAAGGATAATTTCTCATACACCATAAAAAAATCCCTAAACCGGCCTCGTGAACTCTTCAAACTGGTCACTCGGACTAAGAACCCTACCTGTTTAGAGCCTCCAGCAAAACGAAACCCAAGAGTTCTGTAATGAGCTATCGGATTTTTTTATCGACAAAATCGAAAACATTCGGGAAATAATTCAACAGAAAAAAACAACCAACTTCACACAGCCAAAGCAAACAGAGGAAATCGATACGAACGTTATACAACTAGCAAAATTTTCGCTGTTCCCGATCATCATTGACACCACCAAAAACATCATCAGAAGCCTCAGAGACAACACATCTCCAAATGACATAATTCCCACAAAACTCCTGAAAGAATGTACCGACATCTTAGCACCTACCATAACACACATTGTAAATCAATCATTCAAAGAAGGTATGGTTCCGAACTCCCTCAAGCAAGGCATAATCAAACCCCTACTAAAGAAACCCAATCTTGACCCCAAGGACCCAAATTACCGCAGACCGGTAACAAGCCTCAACACCATTTCCAAGATCATGGAAAAAGCAGTAGTATAACAGCTACAACGCCATTTGGACACTTACAAACTCTTGGATCCACTACAATTAGGCTTCCGCCCAGGCCATGGCACAGAAACAGCACTTCTCAAAATATGGGATGACGTCCTCGAAGTCGCAGATGACGGAGAATCATGTCTCCTGGTGCTGCTGGACCTCAGTGCAGCGTTCGACACAGTAGACCACAAAACTCTACTCATTCGCCTTAAAGAAGTAGCAGGAGTCGCAGACCCTGACCTACCTTGGTTCTCTTCCTTCCTTGAGAATCATTCTCAGACAGTGAAATTAAGAGCCTTCACCTCTGAAACTCGTGCAATTTCCTGCAGAGTCCCTCAAGGATCACCCCTGTCACCCCTGCTCTTTAACATCTACCTCCGCCCACTCCTCAAAATCATTAGCAAACAGGACTTGTGCTATCACTCATACGCTGACGACACCCAACTCTACTTTCGTATCACTGGAAAAAAAGACCAATATCACGGATTGGAAAAGTGCCTCACATTGATCGATGATTGGATGACTGAGAGTTCACTTAAACTCAACGGATCCAAAACAGAACTGCTTCTCCTTCACGCTAACCGAAAGACAAAAACTAAAACTTCTTGGACACCACCCACCATTCTCGGACAGACCATTACCCCGAGCACCAAAGTCAAAAGTCTCGGAGTAATCTTTGACTCTGAGATGTCGATGGACGCTCAAATAGGATCAGTAATCAGGGGATCTCACCATCTCCTCCGCCTGCTGCATAGACTCATTCCCTTCATCCCAGAAGAGGACACAGCAGTAGTAGTTGGATCAATTATCAACTCCCGACTCGACTACGCAAATGCCCTCTACCTCGGACTACCCAAATACCAGATTTCACGCCTACAAGTTGTCCAGAACTCGGCAGCCAGACTGATAACAGGAAAAAAAACATGGGAACCCGTCACCCCTGCACTGAGGACCCTTCATTGGTTAACCGTAAAGGATCGGGTCACATTCAAGACCCTCTGTTTCACCCACAAGTGCACACAAGGAATCGCTCCGCAATATTTATGCGAGAAGATAAAGCACTACACCCCCAAACGCAGTCTCCGATCAACAAACCAAAATCTCCTTCACATCCCCAAGTTTCGCTACAAATCAAAGGGAGAACGAAGATTTGCAGTCCAAGGACTACGGCTATGGAACGCGCTACCCACGGACATCCGTATGGAAGAAAACCATCAGGCCTTTAGGAAAAAACTTAAGACCCACCTCTTCTGATGGATCATGAAGCTACTGGATGCAAAGCGCCTTGAGGCGATTTAGTTCGCATTTGTTAGCGCTATACAAGTTTTTCACTCACTCACTCACTCACTCACTCACTGTGCTGCAGCATCAGTGAGTGAAAAGTGAAAAGTAGTGTAAAAGTAAAAAACATAGTGCCCACAGTACCTGCCAGTCCCATCTGCCAGTGTCCATCTGCCAGTGTCCATCTGCCAGTGCCCATCTGCCAGTGTCCATCTGCCAGTGCCCATCTGCCAGTGCCCATCTGCCAGTGCCATCTGCCAGTGCCCATCTGCCAGTGCCATCTGCCAGTGACCATCTGCCAGTGACCATCTGCCAGTGCCACCTACCAGTGCCCATCTGCTAGTGCCATCTGCCAGTGCCATCTGCCAGTGACCATCTGCCAGTGACCATCTGCCAGTGCCATCTGCCAGTGCCCATCTGCCAGTGACCATCTGCCAGTGCCATCTGCCAGTGCCCATCTGCCAGTGCCCATCTGCCAGTGCCACCTGTCATTAGTGCCACCTGTCATCAGTGCCACCTGTCATCTGTTATCAGCATCACTAGTGCCACGTATCAGTGTCATCAGTGCCACGTATCAGTGCCACATATCAGTGCCATGTATCAGTGTCATCAGTGCCACGTATAAGTGCCATCTGTCAGTGCCAGTGCCTTCTGTCATCACCAACAATGGCTAAATGATTATTTTCAGCCGAGGAGGCGTACGATATTCTTGCGGCCGACGGGAGCAACGGGGAGCTCTCCGATTCGGATTCCTCCGCAAATTCAGATTATGAGTCTGACGTTGACTATGAGCCTATACTAAGCAGTGGAACAATGACACCCGAGGAGGGCCCGCCCGCCAGACGAAGGAGGAGGCAGTGCCATCCACCAGCACTACAGTGCCATCCACCACCACTGCAGTGCCATCCACCAGCACCGCAGTACCTCGGCAGGCAAGGCCATGTACCAGTGGGGTGTCACCTCAGTCCCAAAGAGTTTGGTCCCATGCCAGCCTTCCCTATTCCCTTCAGTACCCCTTGTGGCTTCCTCCTAATTCAGGAGATGCTAACATTCCCTCTTTCACTGCCCAGCCAGGAGTCCAGGTGGATACAGAAAACTTTTCCCCGATTGACTTTTTCAATTTAATTTTTACTGAGGACATGCTTGCAACAATTGTGGCCCAGTGCAACCTTTATGCCCAAAAATTCATAGCAAACAACCCAACGTCCTCTTATGCCGTCCCTACGTGTGGAGAGCCCTTACAGTGGAGGAGTTTAGAATTTTGAAATGAAAAAAAGGACAAAAAATTCATTTGGGTACAGTATTACATGACTGAGTAATTGTCATTCAAAGTGTGAGAGTGCTGAAAGCTGAAAATTAGTCCGGGCACGAAGGGGGTTTAGTGCCCATTAAGCAAGTGGTTAAACCCCCTTCCTAACCAGACCAATTTTCAGCTTTCAGTGCTATCAAATTTTGAATGACAATTATGCAACACTGTACCCATATGAAATTTTTTGTCCTTTTTTTCACACAAATAGAGCTTTCTTTTGGTGGTATTTGATCACCTTTGGGTGTTTTATTTTTGTGCCATAAATGAAAAAAGACTGAAAATTTTGTAAAAAAAATAAATTTTCTTCATACTATAAAATTTTGCAAATAAGTAATTTTTCTTCATAAATTTGGGCAAAAATGTATACTGCTACATATCTTTGGTAAAAATAACCCAAATTTGTGGATATTATTTAGTCTGTGTGAAAGTTATAGGGTCTACAAGCCATGGTGCCAATCACTGAAAATTGATCAATTTGATCACACCTGATGTACTGACCGCCTATCTCATTTCTTGAGACCCTAACGAGCCAGTAAAGTACAAATACCCCCCAAATGACCCCTTTTTGGGAAGTCGACATTCCAAAGTAGTTAATAAGAGGCATAGTTAGTTTTTTGAAGTTGTCATTTTTTCCCACAATTCTTTGCAAAATGAAGATTTTTTATTTATTTTTTCACACCAAATTGTCATTATAACAGGTTATTTCTCTCACATGGCATGTACATTCCACAAATGACACCCCAAAATATATTTTTATACTCCTCCTGAGTATGGCGATACCACATGTGTGAGACTTTTACACAGCCTGGCCACATACAGAGGCCCAACATTGAAGTAGCAACTTCAGGAGTTCAAGGAGCATAAATTAATCTAATCTCTCAACCACCTATTACACTTTTGAAGGCCCTGGAGCACCAGGACAATGGAAACGCCCACAAAATGACCCCATTTTAGAAAGCAAACACCCCAACGTATATTCTAAGAGGCATAATGAGTCTTTTGAACGGTTCATTTTTTTCCAGAAGTTTTTGGAATATGTGTAAAAAAATGAAAACGCATTTTTTTTACACAAAGTTGTCCATTTATAAGATATTTCCAACACATAGCATGTACATAGCAAAAATTACACCCCAAAATATATTCTGCTACTCCTCCTGAGTATGGCGATACCACATGTATGAGACTTTTACACAGCCTGGCCACATACAGAGGCCCAACATTGAAGTAGCAACTTCAGGCGTTCTAAGAGCCTAAATTACACATCTAATCTCCCAACCACCTATTACATTTTTGAAGGCCCTGGAGCAACAGGACAATGGAAATGCCCACAAAGTGACCCCATTTTGGAAAGCAAACACCCCAACGTATAATCTATGAGGCATAATGAGTCTCTTGAATGGTTCATTTTTTTTCAGAATTTTTGGAAAAATGTGGAAAAAAAATTAAAAGCATTTTTTTTTTACACAAAGTTGTCCATTTATAAGATATTTCCAACACATAGCATGTACATAGCAAAAATGACACCCCAAAAAATATTTTGCTATTCCTCCTGAGTTTGGCGATACCACATGTGTGAGACTTTTACACAGCCTGGCCACATAGAGTCCCAACATCCAAGAAGCACCATCAGGTGTTCTAGGGGCATAAATTATGCATCTAAGTTCCTTACAATCTATCACATTTTTGAAGGCCCTTCATATTTTTAGCACATAGCATGCACATACCAAAAATAACACCCTAAAATACATTCTGCTGAGTAAAGGGTAAACAAAAGATTACCTATGGTTTTAGTAGTGCAATTTTCCACAGGAGGAGAGCCCTGATCCAGGCAGCAGGCAGGGACATGGTCAGCGACAGTGAATGGAATTGTCCAGGCAGCAGGCAGGAATATTGTCCATAGTCATTACAGGCAGGGATATTGTCCATATACAGTCCAGGGTCAGTGCAAGTAGAGACATTGCCAGCAGTGCCAAAATGTTGGTCCTAGTAGTAAGCAGGAACATGGTCCAAGTAGCAGGCCAGGAAAGAATGGGGACAGGGGTAGAGGCTTTTCCCACCCAAATCTCTTTGAAGCCTCTGAGTCTCAAGACCCTAATCCGGGAATGAGAAAACTAAAAAATGTGTTTTCTTTATCCAGAAAAACGAATTCTGGAGCCCCTCACATATGTGAGACCCCTGTGTTCCCACTAGCATAGCAGGGTAAAAGATCAATCCAAGAGGCAGGCAAAAAACATGGTCAAACAGTCCAGGGTCAGTTTCAGAGTAGGCAGAGGTAGGTACAGTTTAGCGTTAGGCAGAAGCGTGGTCGAATAACAGGCCAGGGTCAGTTCCAGAGCAGGCAGAGGTAGGTACAGTTTAGCGTTAGGCAGAAGCGTGGTAGTTTAGCAGGTCAGGGTCAGTTCAGCACAGTAGTGGCACTGGGCACTGTAGTGGCACTGGTGTGGCACTGATGGAGCACTGACGGACACTGGCGGCACCGATGGCAACTGAAGTGGCAGAGGTGGCACTGATGGGCACTGGTGGCACCAATGTGGCACTGATGACCCTTGGAGTGGCACTGATGAGCATTGTAGTGACACTGATGAGCCTTGTGGTGGCACTGATGGACACTAGTGGCACTGATGGGTACTATAGTGGCACTGGTGGCACTGATGGGTACTGTAGTGGCACTGATGTGTATTGTTGTGGCACTGGTGGCACAGATGTGTACTGTAGGGGCACTGATGGGTAGTGTAGTGGCACAGATTAGCACTTGTGTGGCACTGTGTGGCACTGTAGGGCACTTCTGGGCACTGCTGGGCACTGTAGTTCACTGCACAATAAAAAAAAACCACTCACTGTTGTACTGATCGCTCTTCTCTCCTCACACGCTGTATTGGTGTGAGGAGAGAAGAGAACTGGACCTCTCCGTGACCCCAGTTTGTTTACATTATGATCGCTCCTTCATTGGAGGGCGCGATCACATGGTAAAGGGCCGCTATCATTGGCCCTTTACCGCAATCCGTGTTGTGCCGGGTCCCGTGGGGGTGCGCGGGAAGCGTGAGCACGGGAGGATGTCCATGGACACCCTCCCAGAATAACTCGACCGCGCTGTAGCCGTCTTTCGGCTATGGCGCGGTCGGCATGTGGTTAACTCAAGATGGCACCTAATTTTTTTTTTTTTGGGTTTGCCCAGATTTACAACCATTTTGGACACAGGTCCACAAGCTGATCTACAAACTAACTGGTGTTCAATTTGGGGGGTGAACCTGCGGCATACCTGCTTTACCTGGCCCCCATTTCATCTAAACAATGTAAGCGTTTTCTCACTATTCACCTGCTTATTGCAGCAATGACCTGTATTTCTTTATTTTGGGGGCAGATGATATCACCCCCTGTGGAGGTTTGGCTTTGCAAGATTCAGGAAATTTGTATGATAGAAAAAAAACCTGGCTTCTTTTAATCACAAAGAAGAACAATTTTGAAAAAACTTGTTCTATTGGTTTTACTATACTTTCTCTGCAATCTATCCTACTGATTTGGCTTGCTGATTGCCTCACTGGCTATGAATACCCTCTGGGCCTGTGGATCTGGAGAGTGACCAGCTACCTTTTGCTTTCTGATTAGTCAAAGCTGATGAAGATCCATCTGGTGGGCCACCACACCAGGATTATTGACCCTCCACTCCCCCCCACTTTCAGTTCCTTGAACCCTTCTCCTCCCCTCCCCATTTTTTCTTTCTCTTTGGAGAACAGAATGATTACACCACCATATAGAGGTGAAGGGCTGTCTATTCTTAAGATTATTACTAGAGCACACTCCTCTACATATTTTGTCTGTTAACATGTTGTACATATTGTGTGGATGCCATTATTTACCATGGGGCTGTCGCCCTTATCCTAGTTTTTCCTGTTTGCATTTGTGTGAACATACCTTAAGTACAGGGGCCAATGTCGCTCACTGCCTGTTTTTGCTTTGTTTTGTTTTTACTCCTGTTTGTCAAATCCCATTCGTTCTTTGAAAACTTTCAATAAAGAATTTAAAAAAGGTCCTGGGTAGCTAAAAATTGCCATCAGGAGCATGTACCAATGCAAAAAAACTTTTAAAAATACTGCTTATTGAAGAGAGAGCTTGTAATGTGGCTTATAGGGCAACATAAAAAAAAAACAACATCCTTTAAATAACATGCTTGGGGGGATGCCTTAAACCTTCAAGTGAAGTTATGCATCAGTATAATGTACGTCAAGAAAAGTGGCATTTTCCAGCTGGCATCATTCTGTTTGTGAAAAACGGTGTGGGACCCCCTCAGAATTCATACTAGCCCATTATCCAGTGATTAAGAGTCTGATTTGGATTTTGAGGGGGACCCGATGATGCTTTTTTTTTTTCTTAAAGGCCAGTACACATTGATTACAAAAATAAATTGTTTCTTTATGAAAAAAAATTAGGTTTGCCATTAAAATCCATATCCAACCCTTATCCTTACGTCAAATTAAACCTCTCCTGACAATATTCCCCTCACAAATTACAGTTTCCCAGTTTACTGCAGTCAACAAACTGGCTGAGGATCCTAGTAGATGGCAGCGAGCAGCTGTCATTTGTAAAGAGACTAACAGATAAAGAAGTGTTGGGAATAGTGGCGTGAGAAGCAGCAAGAGTAGCATTCATTGTGACTGGCATTGGATATTTTTTTTGTAATAAAATACTTTTTTTTGGTGTCTGTGTGTTTATTTACTATTTCACTTTTTTTGTGACTGAGTAACAAGGAGTTTTGTATTCCTTATGTGTTCACATAGGAAAAAAGGCTAGATATCTGAAGCCCCTTATTTTAAAGGGGGATCCTAGATTTCAGATTCTGTTAAATCCCCCTCCCCCACAGACACCTACTGTACATTCATAAGGACAGAGATGAGACTCTTGTATGCAGCAACATGGGGAAACAGTGCCTTGGGGGGAAGGCTTGAAATCCCCCTTGCAAGATGCCCTCCCAATTTGTAGGCATGTGGCTTAATATTATTAAGGAGAATGACACATGTTCACTGTCCCCTTTCTTGATCAGCCAGGTCACATGCCTGGATAATCATCTGGTATGGATGTGGGGGGGTAACAATTCCATTTCTTATTTTCTGCCTGAGGTTCCCATTAAAATCCACATAGAAACCACTTCCTTGATGGTGTGAAGTCCCCTTTAACATCCATACCAGACTTTTATCATTGACAAGCGTTGGGTATGGATTTGAAGGGGACCCCAGGCAAAGAGCAAAAAGAAGCATGGGAACCCTTACAAAATCCAAACCAGACCCTTATCCAGGTAAAGGGGGGGGGGCAGTAAGCACGTGCTCATCCCTCCTAAACCACATGCCTGAGTGCCTCCTAAACCACATGCCTTGCAGGAGGGCACAAAATATCCCGGTGTGCAAGGCACATTGTCTCCATGTTGATGGGGACCAGGGTCTCATCCCCACATCCCTGGCCCAGTTTATGTTGGGTTTCCAGATATCTGACCCTCCCCCTACAAGAATTAGTAAGGGGTACATAATACCTCTTGCTACTTATTCACAAAAAGTAAGTAGAAAATAATCACACAGACACAATGGAAAAATCCTAAATCAATCATCTTGTCCAACCATATCAATCACAAGAAAAGAAGCCTGCTGAAGACCTGCTGCCACTCTGGTCACAAATAACAGTTTCCCAGCACTTGGTGATGTAATTCCAACCATATTTACCAACCAGGACCCTATGATAAAGCAACTTGTCTCCCATGTTGATGAGGATAGGGGCCTCTTCCCCACAACCCTGGCCAGGTGGTTGTGGGGGTCTATGATAAATAAACACACACACACACTCTTTTCAACAAGTCCTTTCATTAAAAAGGTTGCATGATGTAAATTCATCTCCCATCATTTTTATCTATCTAAATATGCCCGATTCCCACTGATCCACAAAATGAAAAAAATAAAATAAAAATGCATCCCGCCAATGCATCTGATTCCCACTAAATGTCATCTCCCGGACCCCACTGTCACAATAAAAAGGGGCAGGGTCTATGGGTGACATCATTGACCAAAATATGGATATGGAAAAAAAGTGATAGGGGGCGATGAAAAACTAAATTATGTACCTGATAGTAAATTAACATATTACATGGAATAAAGTGACGTGCAAAAAAAAGTTCTGCATGAGGTATCCAGTACCTACCAAAAACAATACTCAGCAGTGAAATATTGTATGAATAATATAAATTGCAACAAATCATATGGCAAATGTGACCACAAACTTATTTAAACAATTTTAGCAAAAGACATGATAAAAGTCCATGTAGCAAAAATGGTGACTCAAATCTTGATAGCAGAAATTAAAAGAAATCCTTCACCATGAACTTAACCACTTAAGCCCCGGACCATTTGGTAGCTAAAGGACCAGAGGTGAATTCAGAATTTTGTACTGCGCTGCTTTAACTGTAAATTGTGCGGACATGCAATGTTGTACCCAAACAAAATTTGCGTCCTTTTCTTCCCACAAATAGAGCTTTATTTTAATGGTATTTGATTGCCTCTGCGATTTTTATTTTTTGCGATATAAACGGAAAAAGACCGAATATTTTGAAAAAAAATTATATTTTCTACTTTTTGTTATAAGAAAAATCGAATAAACTCAATTTTAGTCATACATTTAGGCCAAAATGTATTCAGCCACATGTCTTTAGTAAAAAAAAATGTCAATAAGCGTATATTTATTGGTTTGCGCAAAAGTTATAGCGTTTACAAACTAGGGTACATTTTCTGGAATTTACACAGCTTTAAATTTATGACTGCCTATCTCATTTCTTGAGGTGCTAAAATGGCAGGGCAGTACAAACCCCCCCCCCCAAATGACCCCATTTTAGAAAGTAGACACCCCAAGGAAATTGCTGAGAGGCATGTTGAGCCCATTGAATATTTTTTTTTTGTCCCAAGTGATTGAATTATGACAAAAAAAAATAAAAATTACAAAAAGTTGTCACTAAATGATATATTGCTCACACATGCCATGGTTATATGTGAAATTGCACCCCAAAATACATTCTGCTGCTTCTCCTGAGTACGGGGATACCACATGTGTGGGACTTTTTAGGAGCCTAGCCACGTACGGGACCCCGGAAACCAAGCACCGCCTTCAGGATTTCTAAGGGCGCAAATTTTTGATTTCACTCCTCACTACCTATCACAGTTTTGAAGGCCATAAAATGCCAAAATAGCACAAAACCCCCCAAATGACCCCATTTTAGAAAGTAGACACCCCAAGGAAATTGCTGAGAGGCCTGTTGAGCCCATTGAATATTTTTTTTTTGTTCCAAGTGATTGAATAATGACAAAAAAAAAATTACAAAAAGTTGTCACTAAATTATATATTGCTCACACATGCCATGGTTATATGTGGAATTGCACCCCAAAATAAATTTTGCTGCTTCTCTTGAGTACGGGGATACCACATGTGTGGGACTTTTTAGGAGCCTAGCCGCGTACGGGACCCCGAAAACCAATCACCGCCTTCAGGATTTCTAGGCACAAATTTTTGATTTGACTCCTCACTACCTATCACAGTTTTGAAGGCCATAAAATGGCAAAATAGCACAAAACCCCCCCAAATGACCCCATTTTGGAAAGTAGACACCCCAAGCTGTTTGCTGAGAGGCATGGTGAGTATTTTACAGCTCTCATTTGTTTTTGAAAATGAAGAAAGAACATTTTTTTTTTCTTTTTCTTTTTCAATTTTCAAAACTTTGTGTCAAAAAGCGAGATCTGCAAAATACTCACAATACCTCTCAGCAAATAGCTTGGGGTGTCTACTTTCCAAAATGGGGTCATTTGGGGGGTTTTGTGCCATCTGGGCATTCCATGGCCTCCGAAACTGTGATAGGCAGTGAGAAGTGAAATCAAAAATTTACACCCTTAGAAAGCCTGAAGGCGGTGATTGGTTTTTGGGGTCCCGTACGCGGCTAGGCTCCCAAAAAGTCTCACACATGTGGTATCCCCGTACTCAAGAGAAGCAAGAGAATGTATTTTGGGGTGTAATTCCACATATGTCCATGGCATGTTTGAGCAATATATCATTTAGTGACAACTTTGTGCAAAAAAAAAAAAAAAATGTATTTTTTCCGCAACTTGTGTCAACATATAAAATATTCCATGGACTCGACATGCCTCTCAGTATATAGCTTGGGGTGTCTACTTTCCAAAATGGGGTCATTTGGGGGTGTTTTGAACTGTTCTGGCATTTTATACACAACATTAGGAAGCTTACATCCACTCTTCTAACCACTTGAAGACAAAGCCCTTTTTGACACTTTTTGTTTACATGAAATCATATTTTTTTTTGCAAGAAAATTATGTTGAACCCCCAAACATTATATATATTTTTAAAGCAAAGGCCCTACAGAATAAAATGGTGGGTGTTGCATTTTTTTTTTCGACACAGTATTTGCGCAGCGATTTTTTAAACGCATTTTTTGGGGAAAAAATACACTTTTTTTAATTTTAATGCACTAAAACACACTATATTGCCCAAATGTTTGATGAAATAAAAAAGATGATCTTAGGCCGAGTACATAGATACCAAACACGACATGCTTTAAAATTTCGCACAAACGCGCATTGGCGACAAACTACATACATTTTTAAAAGCCTTTACAGATTACCCCGTTAGATTTACAGAGGAGATCTACTGCTAAAATTACTGCCCTCGATCTGACCTTCGCGGTGATACCTCACATGCATGGTGCAATTGCTGTTTACATATGACGCCAGACCGACGCTTGCGTTCACCATTGGGCAAGAGCAGTGCAGGACAGGGGTGCTTTTTTTTTATTTATTTTTTATTATTAATTTTGCTTTTTTATTTTATTTTTAAATTGTTCCTTCCATATTTTTTTTTTTTTTATAATTTTTATTGTTATCTCAGGGAATGTAAATATCCCCTATGATAGCAATAGGTAGTGACAGGTACTCTTTTTTTGAAAAAAACTGGGGTCTAGACCCTAGATCTTTCCTCTGCCCTCAAAGCATCTGACCACACCAAGATCGGTGTGATAAAATGCTTTCCCAATTTCCCAATGGCGCTTTTTATATCCGGGGGGGACATTCCCTCCCACTGATTGTAAAAGCAGTCCAGAGGCTAATTAGCCACTAGGATTGCTTTTACATGAAAGCCGGCCGCTGGCTGAAAAGAATGATACCAAGATGATACCTAAACCCGCAGGCATCAATCTGGTATAACCAATCAAAATCCAGCAACATACCAGTACGTTGCTGGTCCTTGTTGGACATGTATTGTAATCTTTTTTTTTTCATGCAGCCAGGTGGCTGAACGAAAAGAGAGATTGATCGGTGGGTATGCCCACCATTAGAATACCGCCCTTCATCCACCCACTTCTAATGATGGGCATTAGTGATGAGTCGAACACCCCCGGGTTCGGTTCGCACCAGAACCCGCGAACGGACCGAAAGTTCGCACGAACATTAGAACCCTATTAAATACAATGGATGCGAACGTTCGGATTCTAAAGTGCTAATTATAACGACTATTATCCATGTTATTGTCCGAAACAGAGTTTGGGAACCCGGGTTCTGCACCAGGGGACATGTATCAATGCAAAAAGAAGTTTTAAAAACGGACGTTTTCCGGGAGCAGTCATTTTAATGATGCATAAAGTGAAAAAAAAAAAGTCAAATATTCCTTTAAATATTGTACCTGGGGGGTGTCTAAAGTATGCCTGTGAAGTGCCACGTGTTTCCCGTGTTTAGAACTGTCCCTGCACAAAATAACATTTCTAAAGGAAAAAAAGCCATTTAAAACTGCTTTAATGCAATGTCTGGTCCCGGTAATATGTATGTAAATCTTTAGGAAAAATGGCATAGCTACCCCATCAACCCCCCCCCCTACCCCAGCCCATTACCAGCCCCTTTGGGTCTTGTATGGATATTAAGGGGAACCCCGCACACAAAATAAAAAAGGCCCTATATACTCTGAACAGCCGTATACAGGCGGTGCATACAAGACAGGGACTGTAGGTTTGTTCTTATGTAGAATCTGTTTGTAATTTTGAACAGCTGCATTGTTTAAGTGTAGCTCCATGCCAAATTCCTTTTTTTTTAGCTTTTTGGAAAACATAGGGAACGGTTATCACCCCTGTCACATTTTTTTTGCTGTCTGTGCCCCTGTTCAGAACATTTCACCTCACTTTGCGTCCCAATGACAACTGTTTTTGAAATGTGGTGTTTTTATTGAAACAAGGATTGGTGATAAAGCATCAGTAGAGAGGAGACACCTTTCTCCCATATTAATTCTTACAGGAGAGAATTTTCCTTCCAAGGGGTAGATTTCCTCTCACTTCCTGTTGTCTTCTTCCGTTTGCAAGTAGTAGTAGTTTGTAAGTTGGATGTTTGAAAGTAGGGACCTGCCGTATATACTCTGCAGAAATTGCCCCCTTAGGTGTTGGTGTTGGCACAACACTGAAAGCACTCACAGTTATTCTTGGTGGGTGCTGGAACGCCCTGCTGTCAACTATTATATCAGGAATTGTAATAACATATAATTGTTGATCAGTGGTAGTAAAAATTGGGCCTTTGATGGTGGTGCTGGTGCCACAACACTGTAAGGCCTGACAGTTACTCTTGGTGGGCGCAGCAATGGGCCCTGCTGTGAATTATTAGATCAATAATTATAATTGCATGCCCCTGTTGAATAGGGGCTGAAAAATTGGGCCTTTGGTGGTGGTGGTGGTGGTGGTGCTGGTGCCACAACACTGTAAGGCCTGACAGTTACTCTTGGTGGGCGCAGCAATGGGTCCTGCTGTGAATTATTCGATCAATAATTATAATTGCATGCCCCTGTTGAAGAGGGGCTGAAAAATTGGGCCTTTGGTGGTGGTGGTGATGGTGGTGCTGGTGCCACAACACTGTAAGGCCTGACAGTTACTCTTGGTGGGCGCAGCAATGGGCCCTGCTGTGAATTATTAGATCAATAATTATAATTGCATGCCCCTGTTGAACAGGGGCTGAAAAATTGGGCCTTAGGCACTGGTGGCACAACACTGCAACCCCTCACAGATACTGTACTTGGAGCACAGCAATGAGGCCTGTTGCAAAGTATTGCATCAAAAATTTTAATTACACGCCCCTGTTAAACAGGGGCTGAAAAATTGGGCCTTAGCCACTGGTGGCGTCACCCATAAACCAAAATGATCTTCCAAGCTATCATCATTAATCGTATCATTGAGGAGGAGGAGGAGGGTAGCCAGTCAACATAACAGCACAGGCACTCAGCATCAGCATCAGTCTTGAAGGGATGTGACATTTTAAAATCAATTAGTCTGTTATATCAGCATCTGGTGTGTGGTAGCTGGTGGTGATCCAAGACTGGTTCATCTTGATGAAAGTCAGTCGATCAACCGAGTCGGTGGACAGGCGCACCCTGTGATCCGTGACGAATCCTCCAGCAGCACTGAATGTGCGTTCTGAAAGAACGCTGGATGCAGGACAGGCCAGTAGCTCAATTGCATACTGTGCAAGCTCTGGCCAGTGATCCATCCTCAAGACCCAGTAAGCCAGAGGATTTTCAGTGGGGAAGGTGTCCAAGTCTGACCTTGCCCCTAGGTATTCCTGGACCATGTATATCAGACGCTGGCGATGGTTGCTGGAACCGATCATACTTTGGGGCTGCGGACTAAAGAATTGTCTGAAAGCATCGGTCAGACGGCCACCTTCCCCACCGCTCCTTCTTTGACTGCCCGAAGCCTCAGCAACTCGTTGTCCAGGACCAGGAGTTTGTAACCTCCCAGTCTCTGGGAACGCGTTGCACAGACCTTTCTGCAAGGCCTCCCGGAAGTGTCTCATCCTCTGCTCCCTCTGCGACGGTACGATAAGGTCCGCAACCTTACCCTTGTACCGTGGATCAAGGAGAGTGGCCAGCCAGTAATGGTCCCTCTCCTTGATCCGAAGAATACGAGGATCCTTCCGCAGACTTTGCAGGATCAGGGAGGCCATGCAGCGTAGGTTAGCTGAGGCATTCAGTCCGGAGTCCTCTGGGTCACTAAGGACGACATGATCCGCAGCCACCTCCTCCCAGCCACGTACAAGTCCACTGGTTTCTTGGGACTGTAAATCATCCCTAAAAGACTGCTGCTGATGATGCTGAGTGCCAGCCTCCACCTCCATGCTGACACAATCCTCCTCCTCCTCCTCCTCTTCCTGTGCGATGGGTGGGACAGAAGGAACACTGTCTGGGTAAAGGGGGCCTTGAGAGGCAAGGAAGTCCTCCTCTTCCTGCCTCTGTTCTGCCTCAAGTGCCCTGTCCATTATTCCACGCAGCGTGTGCTCCAACAGGTGGACAAGAGGTACAGTGTCACTGATGCATGCACTGTCACTGCTCACCATCCTCGTGGCCTCCTCAAATGGTGCCAGGACAGTGCATGCATCCCTGATCATGCCCCACTGGCGTGGTGAAAAAAACCCAAGCTCCCCTGACCCTGTCCTGGTGCCGTAGTTGCACAGGTACTCATTGATGGCCCTCTGCTGTGTGTGCAGCCGCTGCAGCATGGCCAACGTTGAGTTCCACCTGGTGGGCATGTCACATATAAGGCGGTTCTTGGGCAGGTTCAACTCCTTTTGCAGCTCAGCCAGGCGAGCACTGGCATTATAAGATCTGCGGAAATGCACACAGACTTTCCTGGCCTGCCTCAGGACATCCTGTAAGCCCGGGTACCTGCCCAAGAACCGCTGCACCACCAGGTTAAGGACGTGAGCCATACAGGGCACATGGGTCAGTTGTCCCTGTCAGAGGGCGGAGAGGAGGTTGGTGCCATTGTCGCAAACCACCATTCCTGGCTTAAGCTGGCGTGGCGTCAACCACCTCTCGGCCTGCCCCTGCAGAGCAGACAGGACCTCTGCCCCAGTGTGGCTCCTGTCCCCCATACACACCAGCGCAAGCACGGCATGGCATCTTTTTGCCTGCGTACTTGCGTAGCCCCTTGAACGCCTACGGAGCACCGCTGGTTCCGAGAACAAACCACAGGAAGAGGCCATGGAGGAAGAAGAAGAGGAGGGGGTGGAGGAGAGAGGTGTGCCACAACCAGTAGTAGCATTTTGGAGTCGTGGCGGTGGAACAACCTCCAACACTACTGCACCTTGTCCTGCATCCTTCCCAGCTGCCAAAAGAGTGACCCAATGGGCCGTGAAAGAAAGGTAATGTCCCTGTCCATGCCTGCTGGACCATGAGTCAGCGGTAATATGCACCTTACCGCTGACCGCCCTGTCCAGCGAGGCCAAGACATTGCCTTCCACATGCCTGTAGAGAGCCGGAATCGCCTTCCGTGCGAAAAAGTGGCGTTTGGGAACCTGCCACTGAGGAACCGCACATTGCACAAACTCACGGAAGGGGGCCGAGTCTACCAACTGAAAAGGCAGCAGTTGAAGCGCTAGCAATTTAGCCAAGCTAGCATTCAACCGCTGGGCATGTGGATGGCTGGGAGTGAACTTCTTTCGACGGTCCAGCAGCTGGGGCAGGGAAATTTGCCTGCTAGAATCGGACGTTGGTGTACTGCTAGCAGAGTGCCCGCAAGTACTTGCCTGTGACACACCTAATTCTACACCTTCATTCCTCTCAGAGCAGGTTTCAGAGAGGAGTGAAGGTATAGTGGGGTTGGAGATCCCAGCTGATGCGGTGCAAGAAGAGGTCAGCTTTGTTCTTTGGTGTGGGTCTTTAAGGTAGGCTTGCCAACGAGCTGCATGGCAGGTCAACATATGTCTGATCAAGCATGTGGTGCCCAAGCGGCTGATGTTTTGGCCACGCGATATACGCTTGAGACATATGTTGCAAACAGCAGCTGTGCGATCTGATGCACTCGCCTCAAAAAAGGCCCACACCAAAGAACTTTTTGAATGACGGGCAGAGGCAGCGCCCTGCACAGGTGGAGCTCTGCGGTGTGATTCCGTCGGTGTGCTGCCCATACGCTGGCCACTCAAGGGCATCCTGCCTCGTTGGAGGTGTGCCTCCTCCTCATCCTCCTCCTCCTCCTCCTCTCTCCTATTAGGCACCCACGTGGAGTCAGTGACCTCATCATCCCCTCCCTCCTCATCACTGGAGCCAATCTGGCAGTATGCTGCAGCTGCTGGAGCATGACTGCCAGATTGGTGTCCTTCTTGAGCATCCCCTCTCTCTGCTCTCACGCTGCTGCCTTCCTCTAGCTGGGTATCATCATCAGATCCTTCCAAACGCTGGGCATCCTCCTGGAGCATGTACCCAACACTGTGCTCAAACAGTTCGGGGGACTCCTCAGGAGGAGGACATGGTGGGTCTAGGGAAGGATTGACTAATGAAGATAATGATACCAGAGAAGAGGACGCTTTGGCAGCTGCTTTGCCAGTACCCTGAGCCTGGGTGAGAGAGGATGAGGAGGATGAGGTGGGCTTGGTCATCCACTCTGCCAAGTCTTCGGCATGATGTGGCTCGACATGTCCAGCTGCTGAAAAGAAGGACAAGCGTGTCCCATGGCCATGTGCTGATGACAATGCACCGCGTCCACGACCAGCACTGTTGCCCCCAGACACAGAGCCTGCTTGCCCTCTTTTTTTGCCTCCTGACTGTCTGCCTCTCCTTGTTTGCCTTCCAGACATTTTAATGGACGGCCTGTAGGGAGATGGGAAAAAGAGCAATAAGGGCTAGCTTCAGGTGTATACTGTGCAGGAGGCTTAGCAACAATGACACTGACACTGTCCCCTGCCTATCCTTCTCTGTCCCTAAACACAAGGATTGAAAATATGGAACAGCAAAATTGGTTTAGAACAGAATAGCACACTGACACTTTCCCTCACTGTCCTACTCTGTCCCTCCCTACAAACAAGATTTAGCACAGAATAGCACACTGATAATTTCCACGAGTGTCCTTCTCTGTCCCTAAACTCAAGGATTGAAAATATGGAACTGCAAAATTGGTTTAGAACAGAATAGCACACTGACACTTTCCCTCACTGTCCTACTCTGTCCCTCCCTACAAACAAGATTTAGCACAGAATAGCACACTGATAATTTCCACGAGTGTCCTTCTCTGTCCCTAAACTCAAGGATTGAAAATATGGAACAGCAAAATTTGTTTAGAACAGAATAGCACACTGACACTTTCCCTCACTGTCCTACCCTGTCCCTCCCTACAAACAAGATTTAGCACAGAATAGCACACTGATAATTTCCACGAGTGTCCTTCTCTGTCCCTAAACTCAAGGATTTGAAATATGGAACAGCAAAATTGGTTTAGAACAGAATAGCACACTGTCAGTTTCACTCACTGTACCTCTCTGTCCCTAAACTCAAGGATTGAAAATATGGTTCAGCAAAATTGGTTTAGAACAGAATAGCACACTGACACTTTCCCTCACTGTCCTACTCTGTCCCTCCCTACAAACAAGATTTAGCACAGAATAGCACACTGATAATTTCCACGAGTGTCCTTCTCTGTCCCTAAACTCAAGGATTTGAAATATGGAACAGCAAAATTGGTTTAGAACAGAATAGCACACTGTCAGTTTCACTCACTGTACCTCTCTGTCCCTAAACTCAAGGATTGAAAATATGGTTCAGCAAAATTGGTTTAGAACAGAATAGCACACTGACACTTTCCCTCACTGCCCTACTCTCTCCCTCCCTACAAACAAGATTTAGCACAGAATAGCACACTGATAATTTCCACGAGTGTCCTTCTCTGTCCCTAAACTCAAGGATTTGAAATATGGAACAGCAAAATTGGTTTAGAACAGAATAGCACACTGACACTTTCCCTCACTGTCCTACTCTGTCCCTCCCTACAAACAAGATTTAGCACAGAATAGCACACTGATAATTTCCACGAGTGTCCTTCTCTGTCCCTAAACTCAAGGATTTGAAATATGGAACAGCAAAATTGGTTTAGAACAGAATAGCACACTGTCAGTTTCACTCACTGTACCTCTCTGTCCCTAAACTCAAGGATTGAAAATATGGTTCAGCAAAATTGGTTTAGAACAGAATAGCACACTGACACTTTCCCTCACTGTCCTACTCTGTCCCTCCCTACAAACAAGATTTAGCACAGAATAGCACACTGATAATTTCCACGAGTGTCCTTCTCTGTCCCTAAACTCAAGGATTGAAAATATGGAACTGCAAAATTGGTTTAGAACAGAATAGCACACTGACACTTTCCCTCACTGTCCTACTCTGTCCCTCCCTACAAACAAGATTTAGCACAGAATAGCACACTGATAATTTCCACGAGTGTCCTTCTCTGTCCCTAAACTCAAGGATTGAAAATATGGAACAGCAATATTGGTTTAGAACAGAAAAGCACACTGACACTTTCCCTCACTGTCCCACTCTGTCCCTCCCTACAAACAAGATTTAGCACAGAATAGCACACTGATAATTTCCACGAGTGTCCTTCTCTGTCCCTAAACTCAAGGATTGAAAATATGGAACAGCAAAATTGGTTTAGAACAGAATAGCACACTGACACTTTCCCTCACTGTCCTACTCTGGCCCTCCCTACAAACAAGATTTAGCACAGAATAGCACACTGATAATTTCCACGAGTGTCCTTCTCTGTCCCTAAACTCAAGGATTTGAAATATGGAACAGCAAAATTGGTTTAGAACAGAATAGCACACTGTCAGTTTCACTCACTGTACCTCTCTGTCCCTAAACTCAAGGATTGAAAATATGGTTCAGCAAAATTGGTTTAGAACAGAATAGCACACTGACACTTTCCCTCACTGTCCTACTCTGTCCCTCCCTACAAACAAGATTTAGCACAGAATAGCACACTGATAATTTCCACGAGTGTCCTTCTCTGTCCCTAAACTCAAGGATTTTAAATATGGAACAGCAAAATTGGTTTAGAACAGAATAGCACACTGTCAGTTTCACTCACTGTACCTCTCTGTCCCTAAACTCAAGGATTGAAAATATGGTTCATCAAAATTGGTTTAGAACAGAATAGCACACTGACACTTTCCCTCACTGTCCTACTCTGTCCCTCCCTACAAACAAGATTTAGCACAGAATAGCACACTGATAATTTCCACGAGTGTCCTTCTCTGTCCCTAAACTCAAGGATTTGAAATATGGAACAGCAAAATTGGTTTAGAACAGAATAGCACACTGACACTTTCCCTCACTGTCCTACTCTGTCCCTCCCTACAAACAAGATTTAGCACAGAATAGCACACTGACACTTTCCCTCACTGTACCTCTCTGTCCCTAAACTAAAGGATTGAAAATATGGTTCAGCAAGATTAGTTTAGAACAGAATAGCACACTGACACTTTCCCTCACTGTACCTCTCTGTCCCTACAAACAAGGATTAGCACAGAATAGCACACTGACACTTTCCCTCACTGTACCTCTCTGTCCCTACAAACAAGGTTTAGCACAGAATAACACACTGTCACTGACACTCTCCCTACCTATCCTTTTTTGTCCCTAAACACAAGGAATCCAGGATTAGTAAAGGAAAAAAATGACACTGTCCCTGCCTATGCTTCTCTTTCCTTGCTCCGGAACACACTACACAAGGCCGCCGCGCTGGCGGCCTTTTATAGTGTGGGGCGTGTACTAAACCCCCTCAGCAATAATTGGCCACAGGCATCCTGCCTGTGGCCAATCATTGCTCTCCTCGCTGCCGGCGCTGTGATTGGCCAAGCATGCGGGGTCACAGTGCATGCTTGGCCAATCACAGCGCCTGGATGACACTGTGATGGCGTAGTGCATTGTGGGCCGTTCGCGACACTCGAATTTGGCGCGAACGGCCCAAATCGTTCGATCTTCGTCGAACGATCGAGCAGCCGATGTTCGAGTCGAACGTATTTTCGACTCGAACACGAAGCTCATCCCTAATGGGCATACATGCACCATTTATATATGCCGAAGCATGGGGGCATCCTCCCGCAAAAAAGTTATGCCGCACACACATGGTCGGACTTTTCCACGGGCAAGCCTCCGTCGGAATTTCGATCGTATGTACGCGGCATTAGGAGCAAAATCACTCCTCCGCCCCTGCTGCCCCAATGCTTCGGCATATTTGCTTTTTTTTTTTAACTGTGGTGGTGAAATCAGCTCCTACAGCACTGGAGTCGCAGGGATCAGGCCTGTCTCTGCGAACGCTGCAGTTATGTTTGTTGTGTTTTGTAAGTGACAGTGATCGATCGATACTGCACTTGGGTGGCCTGGGCTGGACGGAGGGGCAAAACGCAGGTGCTAGCAGGTATCTGGGCTGATCCCGCTAACACTGCGTTTTTGGGAAGCCTAAACTGCTGGGGACGCTAGTATAGATCTGATCAGATCAGATATTGATCTGTTCAGATACTATACCACTAAGGCAGGCGTATGCTTCACGCGTGGGTGTTAGCGTTACTGGCACTAACCTGACGCTGCCTGGGGTGTGACGCAGACCCTCTCTGACGCTAAAACCTAATTGATATCACCCGCCGGGCGATCAGGGGGTTAAACCTTTATTGGGTTATATACGGCGGGTGCCCTGACACTATAAAAACGCAAACTAACTAACCAGCGTCACCCGTAACACTTATATGATGATCACTGGTGAAAGGGTTAACTAGTGGCAATTAGGGGGTTAAAACCTTTATTAGATAATATATGGGGGTACCTGACGCTATAAAAACCTGCGGCGAACCTAAAAAAAATTACTGGCTACCGATCTGCACCACCGACGCTAAGACAGCGATCAGAAAAATGATTGCTTAGCGACAGTGGTGATAGGGGGTGAAAGGGTTACCTGGGGGGCGATCAAGGGGGTTAAACCTTTATTAGATAATTTATGGGGGTACCTGACGCTATAAAAACCTGCGGCGAACCTAAAAAAAATTACTGGCTACCGATCTGCATCACCGACGCTAAGACAGCGATCAGAAAAATGATCGCTTAGTGACAGTGGTGATAGGGGGTGAAAGGGTTACCTGGGGGGCGGTCAAGGGGGTTAAACCTTTATTAGATAATTTATGGGGGTACCTGACGCTATAAAAACCTGCGGCGAACCTAAAAAAAAATACTGGCTACTGATCTGCATCACCGACGCTAAGACAGCGATCAGAAAAATTATCGCTTAGCGACAGTGGTGATAGGGGGTGAAAGGGTTACCTGGGGGGCGATCAAGGGGGTTAAACCTTTATTAGATAATTTATGGGGGTACCTGATGCTATAAAAACCTGCGGCGAACCTAAAAAAAATTACTGGCTACCGATCTGCATCACCGACGCTAAGACAGCGATCAGAAAAATTATCGCTTAGCGACAGTGGTGATAGGGGGTGAAAGGGTTACCTGGGGGGCGATCAAGGGGGTTAAACCTTTATTAGATAATTTATGGGGGTACTTGACGCTATAAAAACCTGCGGCGAACCTAAAAAAAAATTACTGGCTACCGATCTGCATCACCGACGCTAAGACATCGATCAGAAAAATGAACGCTTAGTGACGGCGGTGCTAGGGGGTGAAAGGGTTATCTGGGGGGTGATCAAGGGGTTAAACCTTTATTAGGGGGGGTTAGGGGGCTACACTGGACCTAAAACTAAATGTAGTGACACTTTTACAGTCACAAATGTCACTGATTGCAGTGATCAGTAAATAAATGGTCACTGCAATCAGTGACACTGTGACTGGGGGCTGGGGGGTGATCTGGGGGGGCCTGGGGGGGCGATTTATGTGCCTATGTGTGCTGGTGTTAGTGTAGTGTTTGTGCACTAACCTGTGTGTCTTCTCTTGTACGGCGCTCGGTATATGTGAGCGCCGCACAGGAGATGACATCACTTCCTCCTGCTTTCTCTGTCTGTGTGTACATTCGACAGACAGAGGGGGCATTTCTATTCGCCGGGAGCGATCGCGGGGGGTGGCCGGAATCGAACGGCTGTCCCCTCATGTCGGATCGCTCCCCAATGAATTCCGACCGCTCACTGTACAGAAGGGGGGTCCGATCGGACCCCCCAACTGTACAAAGGCAATCACGTACACTGTACGTGATTGTGCCTGTCGGTGCCATTGTGCCGACGTATATATACAGTGAGCGGTCGTTAAGTGGTTAAAACACCCTCAAAAGTGCTCTGATATGAAAACTGCTCACCAGATGAATATGACCTCTTTAATAATCCACTTAAGCCCCAGACCAATACGCAGCTTAAAGACCAGAGGTGTTTTTACAATTTGCCACTGCGCTGCTTTAACTGGAAATTTTGCGGACATGCAATGTTGTACCCAAACAAAATTTGCGTCCTTTTCTTCCCACAAATAGAGCTTTATTTTAATGGTATTTGATTGCTTCTGCGATTTTTATTTTTTGCGATATAAATGGAAAAAGACCGAAAATTTGGAAAAAAAATTATATTTTCTACTTTTTGTTATAAGAAAAATCTAATAAACTCAATTTTAGTCATACATTTAGGCCAAAATGTGTTCAGCCACATGTCTTTAGTAAAAAAAATGTCAATAAGCGTATATTTATTGGTTTGCGCAAAGTAAAGTGGAAAGTAGACACCCCAAGGAAATTTTTTTTTGTCCCAAGTGATTGAATAATGCCAAAAAAAAAAAAAGTACAAAAAGTTGTCACTAAATGATATATTGCTCAAACATGCCATGGTTATATGTAGGGATGAGCCGAACACCCCCCTGTTCGGTTCGCACCAGAACCTGCGAACAGACAGAATGTTAGCGTGAACTTTAGAACCATATTAAATACAATGGACTCGAACGTTGGAAATCAAAAGTGCTAATTATAAAGGCTAATATGCAAGTTATTGTCATAAAAAGTGTATGGGGACCCGGGTCCTGCCCCAGGGGACATGTATCAATGCAAATAAAAGTTTTAAAAATGGCAGTTTTTTCGGGAGCAGTGATTTTAATGATGCTTAAAGTGAAACAATAAAAGTGAAATATTCCTTTAAATTTCATACCTAGGGTGTGTGTATAGTATGCCTGTATACAGTATACAATGTACCCCATTACCAATTCACATAGGGGGGGGATCTGGGGGTCCCCTTTGTTAAAGGGGTCTTCCAGATTCCGATAAGGCCCCTTCCCGCAGACCCCCACAACCACCGGGCAAGGGTTGTGGGGATGAGGCCCTTGTCCCCATCCTCCCCATGTTGA
Source organism: Rana muscosa (assembly GCA_029206835.1). Classification (NCBI taxonomy): domain Eukaryota; kingdom Metazoa; phylum Chordata; class Amphibia; order Anura; family Ranidae; genus Rana; species Rana muscosa. The sequence goes on along the minus strand of CM055116.1, from coordinate 706,947,546 downwards.
GGGCATGTGGCCTGGTACGGTTCAGGAGGGGGGCGCTCTCTTGTCCCACCCCCTCTTTTTCTTTCATTTTTTTTTAATTTGTGGCAGGGTTCCCCCTAATATCCATACCAGACCTGAAGGGCCTGGTAATTGAATTTGGGGGAACCCCCACGCATTTTTTTTTTTTTATCAGTGACTTTTCTATGTACAGTGGGGATCAAAAGTTTGGGCACCCCAGGTAAAAATGTGTATTAATGTGCATAACGAAGCCAAGGAAAGATGGAAAAATCTCCAAATGGCATCAAATTACAGATTAGACATTCTTATAATATGTCAAAAAAAGTTAGATTTTATTTCCATCATTAACACTTTCAAAATGACAGAAAACAAAAAAATGGCGTCTGCAAAAGTTTGGGCATCCTGCAGAATTTATAGCATGCACTGCCCCCTTTGCAAAGCTGAGACCTGCCAGTGTCATGGATTGTTCTCAATCATCATCTGGGAAGACCAGGTGATGTCAATCTCAAAGGTTTTAAATTGCCAGACTCATCTAACCTTGCCCCAACAATCAGCACCATGGGTTCTTCTAAGCAGTTGTCTAGAAAACTAAAACTGAAAATAGTTGACGCTCACAAAGCTGGAGAAGGCTATAAGAAGATAGCATAGCGTTTTCAGATGTCAATATCCTCTGTTCGGAATGGAATTAAGAAATGGCAGTCATCAGGAACAGTGGAAGTTAAAGCAAGATCTGGAAGACCAAGAAAAATATCACACAGAACAGCTCGCAGGATTGTGAGAAAAGCAATTCAAAACCCAGGTTTGACTGCACGATCCCTCCAGAAAGATCTGGCAGACACTGGAGTTGTGGTACACTATTCCACTATAAAGAGATACTTGTACAAATATGGTCTTCATGGAAGAGTCATTAGAAGAAAACCTCTTCTACGTCCTCACCACAAAAATCAGCGTTTTAACTTTGCAAATGAACATATAAACAAGCCTGGGGCATTTTGGAAACAAGTTCTGTGGACCGATGAGGTTAAAATAGAACTTTTTGGCCGGAATGAGCAAAGGTACGTTTTGGAGAAGAAAGGGCACAGAATTTAATGAAAAGAACCTCTGTCAAACTGTTAAGCAGGGGGGTGGGTCAATCATGCTTTGGGGTTGTATTGCAGCCAGTGGCACAGGGAACATTTCACGAGTAGAAGGAAAAATAGATTCAATAAAATTTCAGCAAATTTTGGATGGTAACTTGATGCCATCTGTGAAAAAGCTTAAGTTAAAGAGAGGATGGCTTCTACAAATGGAAAATGATCCAAAACACACCTCAAAATCCACGGGGGATTACATCAAGAGGCGTAAACTGAAGGTTTTGCCATGGCCTTCACAATCTCATGACCTCAACATTATTGAAAACCTATGGATAGACCTTAAAAGAGCAGTGTGTGACAGACAGCCCAGAAATCTCAAAGAACTGGAAGACTTTTGTAAGGAAGAATGGGCAAAGATACCTCAAACAAGAATTGAAAGACTCTTGGCTGGCTACAAAAAGCGTTTACAAGCTGTGATACTTGCCAAAGTACAAGATATAAATTCTGCAGGGTGCCCAAACTTTTGCAGACGCCATTTTTTGGTTTTCTGTAATTTTGAAAGTGTAACTGATGGAAATAAAATCTAACTTTTTTTGACATATTATAAGAATGTCTAATCTGTAATTTGATGCCATTTGGAGATTTTTCCATCTTTCCTTGGCTTCGTTATGCACATTAATACACATTTTTACCTGGGGTGCCCAAACTTTCGATCCGACAATTCATTATAGCCGCGAGTGAGTTTTATATGACTTTTTTTCCTTCAGAAATGACATTTTGTGCAGGGACAGTTCTAAGCACGGGAAACAAGCGCCACTTCACAGGCATACTATACACACACCATAGATACAAAATTTAAAGGAATATTTCACTTTTATTGTTTAACTTTAAGCATTATTAAAATCACTGCTCCCGAAAAAAACGTCAGTTTTTAAAACTTTTTTTTGCATTGATACATGTCCCCTGGGGCAGGACCTGGGTCCCCAAACACTTTTTATGATAATAACTTGCATATAAGCCTTTAAAATTAGCACTTTAGATTTCTCCCATAGACTTTTCGAATTTGCAGCGAACACCTCAAATTGTTCGCTGTTCGGCGAACGGGCGAACAGGCAATGTTCGAGTCGAACATGAGTTCGAGTCGAACTCGAAGCTCATCCCTAGTTATATGTAGAATTGCACCCCAAAATACATTTTGCTGCTTCTCCTGAGTACGGGGATACCACATGTGTGGGACTTTTTGAGAGCCTAGCCGCGTACTGGGGGCCCAAAAACCAAGCACCGCCTTCAGGCTTTCTAAGGGTGTAAATTTTTGATTTCACTCCTCACTACCTATCACAGTTTCGAAGGCCATAAAATGCCAAAATAGCACAACCCCCCCCCAAATGACCCCATTTTGGAAAGTAGACACCCCAAGCTATTTTCTTAGAGGCATGTTGAGTCCATGGAATATTTTATATTTTGCCACAAGTTTCGGGAAAATTACAAACTTTAAATTTTTTGCACAAAGTTGTCACTAAATGATATATTGTATTTGTGGTGATATTCCGCGCAATTTAGACTTTGTATAGGCTGCTGCCCCCCCCCCCTTTTGTGTGTAATCTGTCACAGGACAAATTACTAAATGATTGTGATAAATGGTATGGGGTAATTGGCGCTACCTTGTATTCTGGGGACTTGTTTTAATGTTGGATTTGTTGGATTTTATATTTCCTCTGCAGGTCCAACTGATAAGCCCCTATGGGATAATGTTCAGGACTGTGTATATTTGTGCTAATAAACCCAATTTCTATATATTGGCTGTGTATGTGATCCTCAACTTATATATATGTGAAAATCCTGACCCTCTTAGTGCCCTGTGAAGGTTGTGACAGTTATGCTATCAAATAAATGAATTAGAATAATACCCTTAGTGATTATCCTCTACTTCAATTAAAGTGATGTGTATGATACCTATATGAGTGTGTATCACTTCATAATAGATGCAAAATCCATAAACCAAATAGTGAAATAAATATTACAAATAAACCACAAAAAATCAATATTACAAAAATGACATCCGTGCCGTATGAGTTCCTGTATCTTAATTCATACAGTTCACACCTAAAAGTGTTGTGTGTATTCAATATATCCTGTGCCAAAAACTGGTACCACTCAATTTCAGTTATAGTCCCTGGTCACTGCCCCAGGTGGGAGCTGCTAGACGTCCAGTTAATTCCCTTGTAGGTTACCCCATTAACTAAACCAATGAAATTGTATTACCAATGGTCATGTAATGGTTAGCCACTTTGATGGTGGGGGTTGGCTCCCTTGTAGTTCCTCAATTCAAATGGTTAGTCAACAAAAGAAACACTGACAAATAAGTGAATATGTGGCATAGCCAGGATGAGTTCATGCGGCTACAACAAATTCATGCGTTGACATAAAAAAGTTCAAGTATCCTTCATGTGTTTTTTTCAGTGACTTTGGTGATTATATATTGCCAATAGGAATCATCCAGCTTGCAGGTAAAGAGGTGACTTTTGGTGCTCCCCCTCATATGGGTCCCCACTCACCAGATTGACGTACCCCTGCAGGGGTCACAGGCTCATCGGGTATCCCCAGCAATTTATCCTCCGCTCCTTATGTTGTTCCACTTCTGCTCACTCCTCCACCACCAATCAGATCCTCAGAAATGAACCACAGAACAGGGCTTCCATAGCGTAAAATCGCTAATTTATTTATTAAAAATAGTAAAAAAAATCCAAACTTAAATAAAAATAAATTTAAAATTTAAAATAAGGCCTGCAGACCTTCCTAGATTCACTCCCTTCTGGTTGTAATAACCGCCAGGTGCCAAGTGAAATCTAACCACAAACCGTATACCAATGTCAGACAAGTCCCATGGAAGTCACGCCAGCCTGTAGTGTCAGCCTCAGCTTCGGCGTGCGTTCCACCGCTCGAGCCTCGCTAACTGGACGTGACGTGGACGTGTCTGGATGTTCCACTGACGCGTTTCGACGTATGGTCGTTGTCAAAGGTGGTATCATCCCTTCGTGTCCAACGTCTATAAGCAAGCACTGGCACTTTAGCTCCGCCCCTTCAGGGTGTACCTTCCTTTTCCAATTTACTATATGTGGAGTGTGTGATCGCTCACATCTATCCTATTTGGCTCCATCTAGTGGTGGTTACGTAGTTGGTTGTTATTATGCCAGTGATTGCTTATATTAATTGTTTCCTAAAGACTTTTTATTACATCTGTTTATCCTTTAAGGGGAATATAATTAAATTCAATAAATTATAACCTTAAAACATTCATATAGTTCTGCATTTTGATGATTGTATGCCTTATTAACTTCTTATATACTTGAGCAAACATTGGGGAATTGATTCCCTGATACATTGTCCCCACTTTCCCTCTATAGGTATTTGTACCATTAATGACCTAGTGGGATTTTACATTATGTTTTTCAATTTTCTAAATTCAGGTGTATGACCCCCCTACTGTTATCATATATTAGTGTTGTTGTATATATATTTGTTATGATTATCCTATATATATGCTTATCCCCATAGATACTTATGCTAAATGGTCATACCTATTGTGTATAAGCCTATATTCTGTCCATCTGTTTGAAATACATTAATACATTTTGTGTTTCGCTGTAATACTTTATACACACATTTTACATCAATTTGTGCCTCCTATCATTTGGGGGTCGCCAGGGATGGGTTATTTAAATCTCATCTCTTTGTGATTTAATTTTCAATGTATATTGTTTAATGTTTATTTCCCCCACGTCTATTGTATTCCAAAATATATGTTTCCAGAGAGATTCATCTAGTGTGTTGGTATCTTCCCTATTTTCCTATAATCTATATAAGTTATAGGAACAACTTGTATTTCTATGTGTCCCATACCCCATTACTGGAGTATGACTTTAAAAAATGATTAGAAATTAGAGAGAAAACAATTGAGGTCGATATCTAGATTGAGGCCCCTAGATAGTGAACAGATTCAAAGAAAAGGGGTACCAGGACCACCATCTGCAGAAATTTAAAGAAAAGGCTAAAAAGGTGGATAGAAAAACATTTTACAGCTTTCATTTGTTTTTGAAAATGACGAAAGAAAATACATTTTTATTTATTTTTTATTTTTTCAATTTTCAAAACTTTGTGACAAAAAGCTCACCATACCTCTTAGCAAATAGCTTGGAGTGTCTACTTTCCAAAATTGGGTCATTTGGGGGGGTTTTGTGCCATCTGGGCATTCCATGGCCTCCAAAACTGTGATAGGCAGTGAGGAGTGAAATCAAGGAGAAGCAACAGAATATATTTTGGGGTGTAATTCCACATATGCGCATGGCATGTTTGAGCAATATATCATTTGTGCAAAAAATAAATAAAAAATTGTCTTTTTCCCGCAGCTTGTGTCAAAATATAAAATATTCCATGGGCTCGACATGCCCCTCAGCAAATAGCTTGGGGTGTCTACTTTCCAAAATGGGGTCGTTTGTGGGGTTTTGAACTGTCCTGGCATTTTATGCACAACATTAGGAAGCTTATGTCACACATCATCCACTCTTCTAACCACAAAGCCCTTTCTGACATTTTTTGTTTACATGAAAATTTTTTGTTTTTTGCAAGAAAATTACGTTGAACCCCCAAACATTATATATTTTTTTAAAGCAAAGGCCCTACAGATTAAAATGATGGGTGTTGCATTTTTTTTCCCACACAGTATTTGCGCATCGATTTTTCAAACAAATTTTTTTGGGAAAAAATACACTTTTTTAAATTTTATTGCAGTAAAACACACTATATTGCCCAAATGTTTGATGAAATAAAAAAGATGATCTTAGGCTGAGTACATGGATACCAAACACGACATGCTTTAAAATTGCGCACAAACGCACAGTGGCGACAAACTACATACATTTTTAAAAGCCTTTACAGGTTACCACATTAGATTTACATTAGGTCTACTGCTAATATTTCTGCCCTCGATCTGACCTTCGCGGTGATACCTCACATGCATGGTGCAATTGCTGTTTACATATGACGCCAGACCAATGCTTGTGTTTGCCTTTGCGCAAGAGCAGGGGGGGGGGGCATTTTTTTTTATATTTATTTTTCTTTTTTTTTTTTTTTTTTTCTTTAACTGTTTCTTCCATTTTTTTTTTTTTTTTCAATTTTTATTGTTATCTCAGGGAATGTAAATATCCCCTATGATGGCAATAGGTAGTGACAGGTACTCTTTTAAAAAAAAAAACTGGGGTCTATTAGACCCTAGATCTTTCCTCTGCCCTCAAAGCATCTGACCACACCAAGATCGGTGTGATAAAATGCTTTCCCAATTTCCCAATGGCGCTGTTTATATCCGGGGGGGGGGACATTCCCTCCCACTGCTTGTAAAAGCAGTCTAGCTAGAGGCTAATTAGCCGCTAGGATTGCTTTTACATGAAAGCTGACCGCTGGCTGAAAAGAATGATACCAAGATGATACCTAAACCCACAGGCATCATTCTGGTATAACCATTTAAAGTCCAGCAACATACCAGTACGTTACTGGTCCTTGTTGGACATGTATTGTAATCTTTTTTTTCATGCAGCCTGTTGGCTGAACGAAAAAAAGAGATTGATCGGTGGGTATGCCCACCATTAGAATACCTCCCTTCATCCACCCACTTCTAATGATGGGCATACATGCACTATTTATATATGCCAAAGCATGAGGGCATCCTCCTGCAAAAAAGTTATGCCGCGTACACACGGTTGAACTTTTCCACGGGCAAGCCTCCGTCAGAATTTTGACCATATGTATGTGGCATAAAAGGTTATGCCGCGTACACACATTCTGACTTTTCCACGGGCAACCCTCCGTCGGAATTTCGATCCGATGTAGCATTAGGAGCAAAATCGCTCATCCGCCACAGCTGCCCCCATGCTTCAGCATATATGCTATTTATTTTAACTGTGGTGGTGAAATCACCTTCTACAGCACTGGAGTCACGGCTTTATGTATCGTGGGAGAAAACACTGTTGCTGTCAAGATAAATAAGTCCGCGCTGCAGCTGAATGACGCACCTGAAAACAAAAAATTACATACCTGAAAAGCAAGCATGATAAAACATAACAATAAAACATTGCAGAATAGAATACAGTAAAAAAAAAGAGCAGAACAATAGAGAGAAAATAGAGAGAGAGAGAGAGAACAATAAAACGACAACCATTTTTGTTTTTTTTATTTTATATTTTTTTGTGTTTTTTTTTCTTTCACTTTTTTTTTGTAACAACTGTAATGGTTCGGGTCTCTCAAAATGCGATGGCATCTTGGGAGACCCTGTGTAAGTGTGTCCTAGTCTGTGAAATGCTGTTCCCTACGCTAAAACTTCACTAGTGTGTGGAAGCGTTCAAAACATTTACCAATGCAGACCAGGATTGTCAGGACAGAGTGGACAAAAATAACGGGTGTCACGCCTAAATCCACGCTTGCTACAAACACGACATCTTTTTTGTTGGGCTCGTTGGGTAGGGGTACTCTCGAGGACATACGGAAAATGCCTCTCATGCAGCCGGCTTACTGCATTTGGTTTGGGATGGTGAGGTGCAGAACCGCCTGGATACAGGAGGTCTGTGACTATCTCATCATGGAATTTGAGGAAGGATAAAGTCCCGCCTGAAGCTCTGTATAGCACATGAGGGTTCAGCAAAGCCAATTGAAATAAGGATAGAGACACTTTTTTGTACCAGCGTCTCGCCTTACGGGCAATGTGATACGGCGCCAACAACTGGTCGTTGAGGTCCACCCCTCCCATATTTTGGTTATATTCGTGGACACAGAGGGGTTTCTCCACAACACCAGTCGCCGTACGAATTTGGACTGTCATGTCTGCGTGAAGGGAGGTAAGAAGGAAAACATTCAACGCAGACAACTTGATCGGGAGTAAACAAAGCTGCAAAACATTTGTTGAAGTGGTTAATGGGGGTCTGAATTTTGTAGAGCCAATCAAATTCAGGGTCTCCACATGAACGACAAAGTTCATTGTCGTTGAAGTGCATGAACCGCAAGATCTGCTCGTATCGTTTCCTGGACATGGAGGCAGAGAACATGGGCATATGGTAAATTGGACGCGTAGACCAATAGGCGCGCAATAACGAGAATTTATGTGTGACCATGTTGAGGGAAAGGCCCAGAAAGGTTTTAATTTCAGAAACCGTAATTGGTTTCCAATCTCTGGCAATGGAAGGCAACTGGGGATTAGCGGCAATGAAATGACCAGCATATAAATTACTCTGGTCCACAATAGATCTATAGAGATCTTCCGTGAAAAACAGCGAATAAAAATCAAGTGACGTAAAATCAGCTGTTTCCACCTGAATACCGGGTTGGCCAGTGAATGGGGGAAGTGCGGGTTCTGTAGAAGTGATGGGCACCCAATCAGGATAGGCAAATTCTGCAGGAGGGGAACTATGGGCACGATGGGCCTGCCTTCGTCTTCTTCTTGGTGGCAGCGGGACACTACTTGTGATTGCCACCTCGCCAGCTTGAACTGCACTTATGGGACTCACCACATCACCAAGTGATACTGCAGTGCTGGATGTACGTCCAGGGTGTACTAGGCCACTGGTGCTTGCCAGTTCACCAGAAGGAATAGCGGCACTAGTACTACTCTGCTCCATAATACGAGAGCCCTGTGATTCTTGCTCCTCAACAACATCAGAAGATCGGGGTCGGGTATGCCTGACCTTAGCAGGGACCTCATCTTCGTCGTCAGTGCTATCTGACATAAAGCCGCTGTCTTCTATGGGGTTGTATTCTGAGCCGGAATCTGACAGATAAGTGACCTCCTCTTCACTATCTGTCATGCTCAGAATCTCATAGGCCTCTTTACTAGTGTACCTTCGATTTGCCATTTTGGGCTCTAAATTTAGTGGTACACTAGTAAGATTCACAGGTAAAAAAGCACCTGACTGTCAGCAACTGTATCAAACGCTACCAAAAAAACTGTTAGCGATCGCAGGGATCAGACCTGTCTCTGCGAATGCTGCAGTTATGTGTGTTGTGTTTTGTAAGTGACAGTGATCGATCGATACTGCACTTGGGTGGGCTGGGCGGAGGGGCTAAACGCAGGTGCTAGCAAGTATCTGGGCTGATCCCCCTAACACTGCATTTTGGGAACCCTAAACCGCTGGGGACGCTAGTATAAATCTGATCAGATATTATACCACTAAGGGAGGTGTATGCTTTGCGCATGGGTGTTAGCGTTACTGGCACTAACCTGACGCTACCTGGGGCGACGCAGACCCTAACTGACGCTAAAACCTAATTGATATCACCCGCCGGGCGATCAGGGGGTTATATATGGCGGGTGCCCTGATGCTATAAAAAGTAAACTAACCAACCAGCGTCACCCGTAACACTTATACGGTGATCACTGGTGAAAGGGTTAACTAGTTAACTAGGGGCAATCGGGGGGTTAAAACCTTTATTAGGTAATATATGGCGCTATATAAAAAACTGACGGGTAACCTAAATAACTAAATAACCAACTGGCTAACCAGTGTCACCAGTGACACTTATACAGTGATCACTGGTGAAAGGGTTAACTCTAGGGGCAATCAGGGGGTTAAAACCTTTATTAGGTTGTATATGGGGGTACCTGACGCTATAAAAACCTGGCGGCGAACCTAAAAAAATAACTGGCTACCTAGGGGCACCAGCGACACTAATACAGCGATCAGAAAAACGATTGCTTAGTGACACTGGCAATAGGGGGTGAAAGGGTTACCTGGGGGCGATCAAGGGGTTAAACCTTTATTAGGGGGGGTTAGGGGGCTACCCTGGACCTAAAGGGGCCTAAACCTAACTGCCCTGCAACTTTTTACTGTCACAGATGACACTAAATGCAGTGATCAGTAAATAAATGATCACTGCAATCAGTGACACTGTGACTGGGGGCTGGGGGTGACCTGGGGGGTGATCTGGGGGTGTCTGGGGGGTTAAATGTGTGCCTATGTGTACCTACGTGTCAGTGGGCTGTTGGTGCACTAACCTGATGTCTTCTCTACTCGGCGCTCCGGACGAAAAGAGCGCCGCATGGAGAGATGACATCACTTCCTCTGCCTGTGTTTACATTACACAGGCAGAGGAAGCATTTCATTCGCTGGGAGCGATCGCGAGGGGGTGGCCAGAAACCAATGGCTGCCCCCTCATCCCGGATCGCTCCTGAAGTGATACCGACCGCCTCATGTACCGGGGGGGTCAGATTGGACCCCCCATCCGCACGAAGGCAGGCACGTACAGGTACGTGATTGTGCCTGTCCGTGCCATTCTGCCGACGTATATGTACATGGGGCGGTCGTTAAGTGGTTAATAACAAGGTTTATTGCGCTGTTGGGAAATCCTGATAGGAACCCTTGGTTAATTTGATGAAATCTCTGTATTGTGTCCTCCTTTCCTCCAAATTATCTCATAAGGGACAATCCATAGCACAATACTGTTTAATAAATACAATTTGTACAAACAAACAACAGAATGCCTGCTTACATTTGTAAGTGCCTTGGCCTGGCACTGAAGATAGCTAGCATGAATTGCAATATAGAGGCTGCTCACCACTGGGCTCACGTTCAATCTGGCGTGCATTCCACTTGTGCTGGAACGTCATCTTATATCTGTTAAAAATTAAATGCTAAAATTATAAAATATAAAAAAAAAGTATAATAAAGGAAAGTGTAGCTTTCCTATATTAAGGTAAAAAATGGTAACCAAACCTGATATTAGGTATATTTTTCAACCCCAAGCCCTGGTTCACATTAATGCGACTGAAATTGCACCACCTCACTCAAAGTGGCACCACCCCAAAGTAGCAAAAAATGTATAACGAAGGAAAGTGTAACTTCCCCTATATTAGGGTAAAAAATTGTATCAAAACCTGATATTAGGTATATTTTTCAACCCCAAGCCCTGGTTCACATTAATGCAACTCTGAAATCGCACCACCTTACTCAAAGCGGCGCGACTCCAAAGTAGAAAAAAATAGCACAACTTCAGGTGCTATCCGATCGACACCCGTGTGGCCTCATGCACAGATGTCCATTAAAATCGCAACCGGAAATCGTAGAGAAGTGATACAAAAAAAAAACCTGAGAATCTGCGCGGCGTCGCAAAAACTGCGTTGCACCGATTAGAACAGTGCCATTTTGGTTTCTTAACCAATATTATAAACAGTTTAAAGGGGTAGCAATGGGGACCCGTTATGTCCCCAGCGTGGCCAATATAGTACTCAATAAATGGGAAGAAGAAACCATTTATGCAAAAAAGTGGGAGGGCCTTCTCTTCTACAAGCGATATATAGATGATATTGTATTATTGTGGTCCAATCGAAAGCCTGGAATCATTTATCCAGATGCTAAGTACAAATATGTATGGTTTAAAATACTTCGCAGAATATCACATAGAAACAGTAAACTATCTAGATTTGGTACTCACTAAAAAACTAAATAAAATAGCCACCAAAATGTTTTTCAAAGAAAATGATGGGAACGAAGCTGTCACCACCCACAATGGCTTAGAGGGATTCCCAAAAGCCAATTCTGTCAGATAACGCACCACTTCACCCAGAAAATTGTTGCAATTACAAATGTTTAGGCATTCTTTTTATTTCTTTTGTTTGTATTGGTATGATACAAAAAGTGAAGAAACAAAAAGCTAAATCTGAAAAATTCTATGCAAAACTCAAGAAATGGACTGGAAAAAATTATTGACACCCTCAATTTAATATTTGGTGGCACACCCCTTGCAAAAAATAACTGAAATCAATTGCTTCCTGTAACCATCAATGAGATTCTTACACCTCTCTACTGAAATTTTGGACCACTCTTCTTTCGTCAACTGCTCCAGGTCTCTCATATTGGAAGGTGCTTTATCGGATTTACATCTGGACTCATTGCTGGCCATTTCAGTGCTTTGTCTTAAACCATTTCTGGGTGATTTTAATGTGTAAAAAATAAAATATAAATGCGCAACCCTTCAAAGAAAGCAATCACAGTGCTAATAAATTCATATGTATATGCACACATGAAACAAACTGAAACAAAGTCCTGTACTGAAAAAATGCAAACTAAAAACCACAATCCTGTGCTAGAAAAATATCCTATATATAAGTGCTACTAGTGTAAAAAAAAACACTTGAGTGAAACAAAAAAGTTCCAATAAAATTAGTTCATAAATGAGACGAGCGACCACATCTGCTGGTGTATGTGTGATGAGCTCTCCCAAGCAGCTATAAGCAGAAATCCATATCCAATTTGTTCAAGTAGAGAATGGAAGAAATAGCAGCTTACCGGATCAGATGGATCTCTATGACGGAGATCTATAGGGGCTCAGACTCGTATAGTAATCCCACGGGCAATCAGCAAAAGAACACCGGAATCGGATGATATCTCCCTCTTCATAGATTTTTCCAAGAGAAAGCTCCCTCCAGGTGTCAGCTGGTGCAAATGGCTCAAGCAGCACGATAAATGTTTTAAAAAAGGAAGAGAAATAAAAACCTCATGGTGCAATACCTCTTAAAAAGTAGGATACCCTTTATTTATCCTGGGTAAAAAAATTACATCATGTAGTTTTCAAATCGGAGCGGCAAGCTCAAACAAAACGATACAGGTACTTCAGCTGCGGTCTATGCCAATCAGCTGTAGCGTAGTGACGTCACGTTCAATAGCTCCACCCGACGCTGCGTTTCGTCGTAGAAGGCGTCCACTGGGAAAGGAGGCCCTTCAGGTCTGGTATGCATTTTAAGGGGAACTCCATGCCAAATAAAAAAAAAATGGTGTGGAGTTCCCCCCAAAAATCCATACAAGACCCTTTAAGACGCAACCTGGCAGGCCGCAGGAAAAGAGGGGGGGACGAGAGAGCGCCCCCCCTCCTGAACCGTACCAGGCCACATGCCCTCAACATGGGGAAGATGCTTTGGGGGTCTGTGACAAGGGCCCCATCCCCACAACCCTTGCCCGGTGGTTGTGGGGACCCTGCCTACGTCATTGGCTGAGCAGACCTGATGGGGAACTTCCTCTGCAGTGTAATAAATGAATAGACCCGCCCCTTCTCACGTTCCCTATCAGGTCCGCTCAGCCTTACACCCATTGAAGGTGACCCTGCCCCCTACGTCATTGGCTGAGCGGACCTAATGGGGAACGTGAGAAGGGGCGGGGTCTATTCATTTATTACACTGCGAAGGAAGTTCCCCATCAGGTCCGCTCAGCCAATGACGTTTCGTGTGGAGTGGAGACTGCAGCGCTGGACATCGGATCACCGCGGGACACTGGATTACATCGCTGGAATGGGTTTTTATTTTATTTTTTTGTTTTTTTAAATTAAGGACTTTCCCAACTGTGTCTGTGTGTTTTTTTTTACAATTTTTTACACTTTCTTTGTGAAATGGTAGGGGTACAATTTACCACTTACCAATTCACATAGGCTGGGGCCAGGATCTGGGGGTCTCCTTTGTTAAAGGGGTCTTCCAGATTCCGATAAGCCCACCACCCACAGACCCCCACAACCACCGGGCAAGGGTTGTGGGGATGAGGCCCTTGTCCCCATCAACATGGGGACATGGTGCTTTGAGGGGTCACAGACCCCCAAAGCATCCTCCCCATGTTGAGGGCATGTGGCCTGGTATGGTTCAGGAGGGGGGGCGCTCTCTCGTCCCCCCTCTTTTCCTGCAGCCTGTCAGGTTGCGGGCTCGGATAAAGGGTCCAGTATGGATTTTTGGGTGGTAACTCCACGCCATTTTTTTTTACATTTGGCGTGGAGTTCCCCTTAAAATCCATACCAGACTGGTATGGATTTTTGGGTGGTAACTCCACGCCATTTTTTTTTACATTTGGCGTGGAGTTCCCCTAAAAATCCATACCAGACCTGAAGGGTCTGGTATGGATATTTGGGGGGAACCCCACGTCATTTTTTTTTATTTGACGCAGGGTTCCACTTAATATTCATACCAGACCTGAAGGGCCTGGTAATTGAATTTGGGGGGACCCCCACGCATTTTTTTTATCAATTACTTTTCTCTGTATTGCCGGGAGCTGACAATTCATTACAGCCGCGAGTGCTTTTAAATTACTTTTTTTCCTTCAGAAATTACACTTTGTGCAGGGACAGTTCTAAGCATGGGAAACAAGCACTGCTTTACAGGCATATTATACACCCCCCCAGGTACGAAATTTAAAGGAATATTTCACTTTTATTGTTTCACTTTAAGCATTATTAAAATCACTGCTCCTGAAAAAACGGCAGTTTTTAAAACTTTTTTTTGCATTGATATATGTCCCCTGGGGCAGGACCCGTGTCCCCAAACCCTTTTTAGGACAATAACTTGCATATTAGCCTTGATAATTAGTAGACTTGTGCACAACGGAAAAATTTGTTTAGTTTCGGTTCTTTTCGGCCCTGTTGATTCGCAATCGTTCGTAATTTTGCTAGACGGGATTTTTCGTGTTCGGACTAATTCGTATTTTCGCAAGCGACATTTTTCGTTAAATCGGAATGATTCGTATTAATTTAAGCCTTATTTTTAGTTGATTTATAATTTGTACTTTTGGTAGAGTACATTGTTTTTCGTTGATTCTGGACACAACTCCTACTTTCGTAACTTTTTTTGGGTTCGTTGATTCGTAATTTTCCGTGTCTCTCTCACAACGACGCTGCCTATTATGCCTAATGTGCTTCAAATGGATTTGTACTTTTCTAAATACATAGCGGTTATTTGTAACGATTCGAAATCTCGTATTTTACTTTCGTTTTTTACATGCGGCTATAGCCTCCACCTCTGTACACCATTTTGAGAGGGAGTTCAGCACGGTGAGGGAGAAGCAGAGAGCAGAGCAGAGTGTTATTGTGCTTCGAATGGATTCGTACATTCGTAACTTTTGTCATAACGAATTATGCGAAGACATTCGGGCATTCGCTATTTGCGATATAATTTATTTCGGATTCGGTTTTATTCGTAATTGCTTTGTTCGGAAATTCAAATGCTTCCGAATGTCCGAAAGTTGCTAAAATTCGGACAAATTTCGATTCGTTACGAAACAAATTGCACAAGCCTAATAATTAGCACTTTTGATTTCGAACGTTCGAGTCCATTGTATTTAATAGGGTTCTAAAGTTTGCGCAAACTTTAGGTCTGTTCCCAGGTTCTGGTGCGAACCGAACGGGGGGGGTGTTCGGCTCATCCCTACTAGACATACTCTGATTTGCATACAGTACAACTCTTCTTTAAAAATACTAAGAAGTTTTCTTATAAATAAATAATATTTTTTTAATAAATTTCTTCTTTTTTTGTTTGCCCTTAAAGCGGTTGTATACCCAAATCTGTAACTTTGCATGTAATTATGTCTCCTAATCTCCCCAATCTATTGGCCTTTTTTTTCTGCCTACCTGCTTCCTTTTCATGTTATCGCTATATTCCCGAGTGATGACGTTGATACGCGCATGCGCCGTATCATCGATACATCCGGCAGGCCGAGAGCCTGCCGGAAACATTCTTTGTGTATGTCGGGGCTGCGTCATTTCCTGTTGTTGACGTCAGCCCCGACATCCCGCGATGGTTAGGCAGATATTTCCTCCCCAAGAGGATCATGGTTACCTTGTGACTCCTACGTCTCTGGAGCAAGCTGTGAGTCACTATGTCTCGCCTATGCCTATGCCTCGTTTCCATAGTAACCGGAAACGAAGAAGAGGCTTGGCTATGTTATTACTGCACATGCGTGGGATTACCGCGACGATTAGGTACTAAGGGCGGAAGTAGATATCACATCAGACCAGGAAGACCACAGTGGAGATGGCACAGGCGAGGATACAAGAGAAACGGGAACAAATAAGACATAAATACAGTAAGATAAAGATTTTATGTATATACATAGCGATCAATCGTTTTTAATTTAAGAGGTCTTTCATAATATTAGGAAATTGTAATTAATGTTGGAGAGTTTACTACCGCTTTAAAATCCCTTTGTACCAGGGGGTACTCATGCCCTGTTAGGGCTTATTCCTGCTGTAAGACCCATTACCTATGATGGAAACCCAACAAACTGACACTGGGCCCTACGTTGCACCTCAGGATTTGTTGGTAGTCTTCAGATTTCATAATGCCATGCTCACTGTCAAGACATCCAGTGCTTGCAGCAGCAAAGCAACCCCAAAACATCAGCAAACCTCCACCATGTTTGACTGTAGGAACTGTATTCTTTTCTTTTCTATTTCTGAAAACAGTAGTAATAATGGGCTTTACCAAAAAGCTGCAATTTTGTTTCGTCTCTCCACAGCACAATCTCCCAAAAGGATTTTTCCTTCCTCAGGCAAGTTTTGGCAAACGCCAATCTGGCTTTTTTATGTTTCTGTGTGAGCAGTGGGGTCTCCTGGGTCTCCTACCATTTCCTTTTTCATTCAGATGGCGACCTATAGTGCAAGCTGACACAGTTGTACCCTGTACCTAAAGGTCAGCTTGAATTTGTCCGGAAGTTGATTGAGGTTCTTTATCCACCATTCAAACAATCCTTCAGTGCAACCTTTGATCAATTTTTCTCTTTCGTCCACGTCCAGGGAGATTAATTACAGTGCCAAGGACTGTACACTTCTTGACAATGTTGTGCACAGTGGGCACAGGAGCATTAACCGCTTGCCGCCCGCCCATTGTCAAATGAGAGATGCCGGTAATCACCTCTCATCTCCTCACACTGACAGAGTGTGTGGCGACGAGAGTCGATCAGTGGCATCTCCTCCCAGGGGACATCAAAACATGTAATCAGGGCACTGATCATCAGTGACAGCAATCAGTGCCCACAAGTGCCTCCAATCAGTGCCCATTAGTGATGCCAGTCAGTGCTGGCCATCAGTGTCGCCTATAAGTGCTGCCCATCAATGCCCATCAGTAATGCCTATCAGTGCCCATAAATGCCACCTATCAGTGCTGCCTATCAGTGCTGCCTATCCATGCCGCCTATCAGTGCCCACCAGTGCCACCCATCAGTGCTGCCTATCAGTGCTCATGAGTGCTACATATCAGTGCCACCTATTAGTGCCTATAAGTGCGGCATATCAGTGCCCATCAGTGCCCCCTAATCAGCGTACATAAGTGAAGGAGAGAGAATTACTTATTTAGAAAATGTATTTGTCACTTACCTGAAAACGAAGCCTGCGATATAACTGCTGTCCCCGCTGGCTAAAAGTGTCCATCTGCAGCCCTCTTCCTTCCGGGTAGTGATGAGCCGAACACCCCCGGGTTCGGTTCGCACCAGAACCCGCGAACTGACCGAAAGTTCGCACGAACATTAGAACCCTATTAAATACAATGGATGCGAACGTTCGGATTCTAAAGTGCTAATTATAATGACTATTATCCATGTTATTGTCCTAAACAGAGTTTGGGAACCCGGGTTCTGCACCAGGGGACATGTATCAATGCAAAAAGAAGTTTTAAAAACGGACGTTTTCCGGGAGCAGTCATTTTAATGATGCATAAAGTGAAAAAAAAAGTCAAATATTCCTTTAAATATTGTACCTGGGGGGTGTCTAAAGTATGCCTGTGAAGTGCCACGTGTTTCCCGTGTTTAGAACTGTCCCTGCACAAAATAAAATTTCTAAAGGAAAAAAAAGCCATTTAAAACTGCTTGCGGCTTTAATGTAATGTCTGGTCCCGGTAATATGGATGAAAATCTTTAAGAAAAATGGCATAGCTACCCCATAAACCCCCCCCACCCCAGCCCATTACCAGCCCCTTTGGGTCTTGTATGGATATTAAGGGGAACCCCGCACACAAAATAAAAAAGGCCCTATATACTCTGAACAGCCGTATACAGGCGGTGCATACAAGACAGGGACTGTAGGTTTGTTCTTATGTAGAATCTGTTTGTAATTTTGAACAGCTACATTGTTTAAGTCTGGCTCCATGCCAAATTCCTTTTTTTAAG
The DNA here is from genome assembly GCA_029206835.1 of Rana muscosa. Classification (NCBI taxonomy): domain Eukaryota; kingdom Metazoa; phylum Chordata; class Amphibia; order Anura; family Ranidae; genus Rana; species Rana muscosa. The sequence continues at coordinate 706,929,530 of CM055116.1, read as the reverse complement.
CTTTTTGGAAAACATAGGGAAGGGTTATCACCCCTGTAACATTTTTTTTGCTGTCTGTGCCCCTGTTCAGAACATTTCACCTCACTTTGCGTCCCAATGACAACTGTTTTTGAAATGTGGTGTTTTTATTGAAACAAGGATTGGTGATAAAGCATCAGTAGAGAGGAGACACCTTTCTCCCATATTAATTCTTACAGGAGAGAATTTTCCTTCCAAGGGGTAGATTTCCTCTCACTTCCTGTTGTCTTCTTCCGTTTGCAAGTAGTAGTCGTTTGTAAGTTGGATGTTTGAAAGTAGGGACCTGCCGTATATACTCTGCAGAAATTGGCCCCTTAGGTGTTGGTGTTGGCACAACACTGTAAGCACTCACAGTTACTCTTGGTGGGTGCTGGAACGCCCTGCTGTCAACTATTATATCAGGAATTGTAATAACATATAATTGTTGATCAGTGGTAGTAAAAATTGGGCCTTTGATGGTGGTGCTGGTGCCACAACACTGTAAGGCCTGACAGTTACTCTTGGTGGGCGCAGCAATGGGCCCTGCTGTGAATTATTAGATCAATAATTACAATTGCATGCCCCTGTTGAACAGAGGCTGAAAAATTGGGCCTTTGGTGGTGGTGGTGGTGGTGGTGTTGACACAACACTGTAAGGCCTGACAGTTACTCTTGGTGGGCGCAGCAATGGGCCCTGCTGTGAATTATTAGATCAATAATTATAATTGCATGCCCCTGTTGAACAGGGGCTGAAAAATTGGGCCTTTGGTGGTGGTGGTGGTGATGGTGGTGCTGGTGCCACAACACTGTAAGGCCTGACAGTTACTCTTGGTGGGCGCAGCAATGGGCCCTGCTGTGAATTATTAGATCAATAATTATAATTGCATGCCCCTGTTGAACAGGGGCTGAAAAATTGGGCCTTTGGTGGTGGTGGTGGTGGTGATGGTGGTGCTGGTGCCACAACACTGTAAGGCCTGACAGTTACTCTTGGTGGGCGCAGCAATGGGCCCTGCTGTGAATTATTAGATCAATAATTATAATTGCATGCCCCTGTTGAACAGGGGCTGAAAAATTGGGCCTTTGGTGGTGGTGGTGGTGGTGATGGTGGTGCTGGTGCCACAACACTGTAAGGCCTGACAGTTACTCTTGGTGGGCGCAGCAATGGGCCCTGCTGTGAATTATTAGATCAATAATTATAATTGCATGCCCCTGTTTAACAGGGGCTGAAAAATTGGGCCTTTGGTGGTGGTGGTGGTGGTGATGGTGGTGCTGGTGCCACAACACTGTAAGGCCTGACAGTTACTCTTGGTGGGCGCAGCAATGGGCCCTGCTGTGAATTATTAGATCAATAATTATAATTGCATGCCCCTGTTGAACAGGGGCTGAAAAATTGGGCCTTATGCACTGGTGGCACAACACTGCAACCCCTCACAGATACTGTACTTGGAGCACAGCAATGAGGCCTGTTGCAAAGTATTGCATCAAAAATTGTAATTACACGCCCCTGTTAAACAGGGGCTGAAAAATTGGGCCTTAGCCACTGGTGGCGTCACCCATAAACCAAAATGATCTTCCAAGCTATCATCATTAATCGTATCATTGAGGAGGAGGAGGAGGATAGCCAGTCAACATAACAGCACAGGCACTCAGCATCAGCATCAGTCTTGAAGGGATGTGACATTTTAAAATCAATTAGTCTGTTATATCAGCATCAGGTGTGTGGTAGCTGGTGGTGATCCAAGACTGGTTCATCTTGATGAAAGTCAGTCGATCAACCGAGTCGGTGGACAGGCGCACCCTGTGATCCGTGACGAATCCTCCAGCAGCACTGAATGTGCGTTCTGAAAGAACGCTGGATGCAGGACAGGCCAGTAGCTCAATTGCATACTGTGCAAGCTCTGGCCAGTGATCCATCCTCAAGACCCAGTAAGCCAGAGGATTTTCGGTGGGGAAGGTGTCCAAGTCTGACCTTGCCCCTAGGTATTCCTGCACCATGTATATCAGACGCTGGCGATGGTTGCTGGAACCGATTATACTTTGGGGCTGCGGACTAAAGAATTGTCTGAACGCATCGGTCAGACGGCCACCTTCCCCACCGCTCCTTCTTTGACTGCCCGAAGCCTCAGCAACTCGTTGTCCAGGACCAGGAGTTTGTAACCTCCCAGTCTCTGGGAACGCGTTGCACAGACCTTTCTGCAAGGCCTCCCGGAGTTGTCTCATCCTCTGCTCCCTCTGCGACGCTAACATAAGGTCCGCAACCTTACCCTTGTACCGTGGATCAAGGAGAGTGGCCAGCCAGTAATGGTCCCTCTCCTTGATCCGAAGAATACGAGGATCCTTCCGCAGACTTTGCAGGATCAGGGAGGCCATGCAGCGTAGGTTAGCTGAGGCATTCAGTCCGGAGTCCTCTGGGTCACTAAGGACGACATGATCCGCAGCCACCCCCTCCCAGCCACGTACAAGTCCACTGGTTTCTTGGGACTGTAAATCATCCCTAAAAGACTGCTGCTGATGATGCTGAGTGCCAGCCTCCACCTCCATGCTGACACAATCCTCCTCCTCCTCCTCCTCTTCTTCCTGTGCGATGGGTGGGACAGAAGGAACACTGTCTGGGTAAAGGGGGCCTTGAGAGGCAAGGAAGTCCTCCTCTTCCTGCCTCTGTTCTGCCTCAAGTGCCCTGTCCATTATTCCACGCAGCGTGGGCTCCAACAGGTGGACAAGAGGTACAGTGTCACTGATGCATGCACTGTCACTGCTCACCATCCTCGTGGCCTCCTCAAATGGTGCCAGGACAGTGCATGCATCCCTGATCATGCCCCACTGGCGTGGTGAAAAAAACCCGAGCTCCCCTGACCCTGTCCTGGTGCCGTAGTCGCACAGGTACTCATTGATGGCCCTCTGCTGCGTGTGCAGCCGCTGCAGCATGGCCAACGTTGAGTTCCACCTGGTGGGCATGTCACATATAAGGCGGTTCTTGGGCAGGTTCAACTCCTTTTGCAGCTCAGCCAGGCGAGCACTGGCATTATAAGATCTGCGAAAATGCACACAGACTTTCCTGGCCTGCCTCAGGACATCCTGTAAGCCTGGGTACCTGCCCAAGAACCGCTGCACCACCAGGTTAAGGACGTGAGCCACACAGGGCACATGGGTCAGTTGTCCCTGTCGGAGGGCGGAGAGGAGGTTGGTGCCATTGTGGCAAACCACCATTCCTGGCTTAAGCTGGCGTGGCGTCAACCACCTCTCGGCCTGCCCCTGCAGAGCAGACAGGACCTCTGCCCCAGTGTGGCTCCTGTCCCCCAAACACACCAGCGCAAGCACGGCATGGCATCTTTTTGCCTGCATACTTGCGTAGCCCCTTGAACGCCTACGGAGCACCGCTGGTTCCGAGGACAAACCACAGGAAGAGGCCATGGAGGAAGAAGAAGAGGAGGGGGTGGAGGAGAGAGGTGTGTCACAACCAGTAGTAGAATTTTGGAGGCGTGGCGGCGGAACAACCTCCAACACTACTGCACCTTGTCCTGCATCCTTCCCAGCTGCCAAAAGAGTGACCCAATGGGCCTGCTGGACCATGAGTCAGCGGTAATATGCACCTTACCGCTGACCGCCCTGTCCAGCGAGGCCAAGACATTGCCTTCCACATGCCTGTAGAGAGCCGGAATCGCCTTCCATGAGAAAAAGTGGCGTTTGGGAACCTGCCACTGAGGAACCGCACATTGCACAAACTCACGGAAGGGGGCCGAGTCTACCAACTGAAAAGGCAGCAGTTGAAGCGCTAGCAATTTAGCCAAGCTAGCATTCAACTGCTGGGCATGTGGATGGCTGGGAGTGAACTTCTTTTGACGGTCCAGCAGCTGGGGCAGGGAAATTTGCCTGCTAGAATCGGACGTCGGTGTACTGCTAGCAGAGTGGCCGCAAGTACTTGGCTGTGACACACCTAATTCTACACCTTCATTCCTCTCAGTGCAGGTTTCAGAGAGGACTGAAGGTATACTGGGGTTGGAGATCCCAGCTGATGCGGTGCAAGGAGAGGTCCGCTTTGTTCTTTGGTGTGGGTCTTTAAGGTAGGCTTGCCAACGAGCTGCATGGCAGGTCAACATATGTCTGATCAAGCATGTGGTGCCCAAGCGGCTGATGTTTGGCCACGCGATATACGCTTGAGACATATGTTGCAAACAGCAGCTGTGCGATCTGATGCACTCGCCTCAAAAAAGGCCCACACCAAAGAACTTTTTGAATGACGGGCAGAGGCAGCGCCCTGCACAGGCGGAGCTCTGCGGTGTGATTCCGTCGGTGTGCTGCCCATACGCTGGCCACCCAAGGGAATCCTGCCTCGTTGGAGATGTGCCTCCTCCTCATCCTCCTCCTCCTCCTCTCTCCTATTAGGCACCCACGTGGAGTCAGTGACCCCATCATCCCCTCCCTCCTCATCACTGGAGCCAATCTGGCAGTATGCTGCAGCTGCTGGAGCATGACTGCCAGATTGGTGTCCTTCTTGAGCATCCCCTCTCTCTGCTCTCACGCTACTGCCTTCCTCTATCTGGGTATCATCATCAGATCCTTCGAAGCGCTGGGCATCCTCCTGGAGCATGTACCCAACACTGTGCTCAAACAGTTCGGGGGACTTCTCAGGAGGAGGACATGGTGGGTCTAGGGAAGGATTGACTAATGAAGATAATGATACCAGAGAAGAGGACGCTTTGGCAGCTGCTTTGCCAGTACCCTGAGCCTGGGTGAGAGAGGATGAGGAGGATGAGGTGGGCTTGGTCATCCACTCTACCAAGTCTTCGGCATGATGTGGCTCAACATGTCCAGCTGCCGAAAAGAAGGACAAGCGTGTCCCATGGCCATGTGCTGATGACAATGCACCGCGTCCACGACCAGCACTGTTGCCCCCAGACACAGAGCCTGCTTGCCCTCTTTTTTTGCCTCCTGACTGTCTGCCTCTCCTTGTTTGCCTTCCAGACATTTTAATGGATGGCCTGCAGGGAGATGGGAAAAACAGCAATAAGGGCTACCTTCAGGTGTATACTGTGCAGGAGGCTTAGCAACAATGACACTGACACTGTCCCCTGCCTATCCTTCTCTGTCCCTAAACACAAGGATTTGCAATATGCTTCAGCAAGATTGGTTTAGCACAGAATAGTACACTGACAGTTTCCCTCACTGTCCTTCTCTGTCCCTACAAACAAGATTTAGCACAGAATAGCACACTGATAGTTTCCACGAGTGTCCTTCTCTGTCCCTAAACTCAAGGATTTCAAATATGGTTCAGCAAGATTGGTTTAGAACAGAATAGCACACTGACACTTTCCCTCACTGTACCTCTCTGTCCCTAAACTCAAGGATTTCAAATATGGTTCAGCAAGATTGGTTTAGAACAGAATAGCACACTGACACTTTCACTCACTGTCCTTCTCTGTCCCTACAAACAAGATTTAGCACAGAATAGCACACTGATAGTTTCCACGAGTGTCCTTCTCTGTCCCTAAACTCAAGGATTTCAAATATGGTTCAGCAAGATTGGTTTAGAACAGAATAGCACACTGACACTTTCCCTCACTGTACCTCTCTGTCCCTAAACTCAAGGATTTCAAATATGGTTCAGCAAGATTGGTTTAGAACAGAATAGCACACTGTCAGTTTCACTCACTGTCCTTCTCTGTCCCTACAAACAAGATTTAGCACAGAATAGCACACTGATAGTTTCCACGAGTGTCCTTCTCTGTCCCTAAACTCAAGGATTTCAAATATGGTTCAGCAAGATTGGTTTAGAACAGAATAGCACACTGACACTTTCCCTCACTGTACCTCTCTGTCCCTAAACTCAAGAATTTCAAATATGGTTCAGCAAGATTGGTTTAGAACAGAATAGCACACTGTCAGTTTCACTCACTGTCCTTCTCTGTCCCTACAAACAAGATTTAGCACAGAATAGCACACTGATAGTTTCCACGAGTGTCCTTCTCTGTCCCTAAACTCAAGGATTTCAAATATGGTTCAGCAAGATTGGTTTAGAACAGAATAGCACACTGACACTTTCCCTCACTGTCCTTCTCTGTCCCTACAAACAAGGTTTAGCACAGAATAACACACTGACACTCTCCCTACCTATCCTTATTTGTCCCTAAACACAAGGATTCCAGGATTAGTAAAGGAAAAAAATGACACTGTCCCTGCCTATGCTTCTCTTTCCCTGCTCCGGAACACACTACACAAGGCCGCCGCGCTGGCGGCCTTTTATAGTGTGGGGCGTGTACTAAACCCCCTCAGCAATAATTGGCCACAGGCATCCTGCCTGTGGCCAATCATTGCTCTCCTCGCTGCCGGCGCTGTGATTGGCCAAGCATGCGGGGTCACAGTGCATGCTTGGCCAATCACAGCGCCTGGATGACACTGCGATGGCGTAGTGCATTGTGGGCCGTTCGCGTCACTCGAATTTGGCGCGAACGGCCCAAATCGTTCGATCTTCGTCGAACGATCGAACAGCCGATGTTCGAGTCGAACGTATGTTCGACTCGAACACGAAGCTCATCCCTACTTCCGGGGCCGTGGACTCCGGCTCTGTGACTGGCTCTATTTATAAAATACAAATGTTTAGGCATTCTCGTGTTTATCTCTTTTGTTTGTAATGGTATGACACAAAAAAGGTGGAGAAACAAAAAGACAAATCTGACACATTCCACACAAAACTCCAAAAATAGACTGAACAAAACTATTGGCACCTTCTCAAAAATGTAAGAAATAATTGCATTCCAAGTTTGTGATGCTCCTGTAATTTGTAATTAAACTCACCTGTATCATTTAACAGGTGCTAATAATATAGAAATCCCACCAACCAGTTAAAGGGGTAAAAAATATACTCAACCTTTCTATTGTGTGTCTTGTGTGCCACACGGAGCATGGAAAATAGGGATAAGCTTTGAGTTTGAGTCGAACATGAGTTTGACTCAAACATCAGCTGTTCGATCGTTCGACGAAGATCAAACATTATGGGCTGTTCGAGCCAAATTCGAGCGGCGCGTCACGACCCATTATACACTGCGTCATTGCAGTGCATTGCTGGCTGATGATTGACCAAGCATGCACTATGACCCGCATGCTTTGGCTCAGGGGACTAAGTACACGCCCCACACTATAAAAGGCCACCTGCACGTCGGCCTTGTGTAGTGTGTTGCGGCGTTGAGAGAGAGAGAGAGACAGTGTCATTTAATTTTATTTAGATAGATTTAGCAGGCAGTTGATTCAGTTAGCTCCAGTATGTTTAGTATATATATACTTTCCAGGCTTTGTATATATATATATATATATATATATATATATATATATATATATGCTGTATACAGTTTAGCTAGATCTCACTGCAGAGCGTTCCTGTTGTTCTCTTCCTAATATACCAAAGGCAGGCAGTTGATTCAGTTAGCTGCAGTATATTCAGTCAGTATACTGTATCCTGTGCAGGTAGATCTCACTGCGGACCGTTCCTGTTGTGCTCTTCCTAATATACTACAGGCAGGCAGTTGATTCAGTTAGCTGCAGTATATTCAGTATACTGTATCCTGTGCACAGTGTGCAGCTAGATCTCACTGCAGACCGTTCGTGTTGTTCTGTTCCTAATATACTACAGGCAGGCAGTTGATACAGTACACTGTATCCTGTGCACAGTAGACATGTGCATTCGTTTTCGTCCGAATGCATTTTCGTCCGAATTTCGGGGATTTTCGCTTTCGTTTTAACAAACGATAACAAACGTGCAGAGTCCGAAACCTGAAAGATCCTACATAAAAAATGCTTTATTTTCATTTTGTTGCGACAACAGTTTGATATAGATAGAATATTCGACATGACGGTGACAATAGCAATCTGTGTCTATCGAATCTGCGGATGAATGTACCTAACCTAACTCTATTAGTCCGAGATCATTCAACATAGAGAGAAAAGATTTGACAATATAGAGAAATTAAGATTCGACATAGAGAGAAAAGAGTCGACATAGAGAAAAGATTCGACATAGAGAGAAAAGATTCAACAAAGCAGCTAAAAACATGCAATAGCCACGAGCGGACATTTATGGTCAAATGCTCAGCCCATAGGCTATAGAAGAATTCTAATGTTGGTTGACTAGTAATAATAATTAATAAATATAATTATTACTAGTCATACAACATTAGAATTAGGAATGAGCTTCGAGTTTGAGTCAAACCCATGTTCGACTCGAACATCGCCTGTTCGGTTGTTCGTCGAATTGCGAACATTATGGGCCGTTCGTGCCAAATTCGAGTGGCGCGTCATGGCCCATAATTCACTGCGGCATCGCAGTGCATTGCTGGCTGATGATTGGCCAAGCATGCACTATGACCCGCATGCTTCGCCAATCACAGCGCCGTCTGAGCAGAGAGCCGTAATTGGCCAAAGCCAGGGTGGCTTTGGCCAATTATGGCTCAGGGGGTTTAGTACACGCCCCACACTATATAAGGCCGCCTCCGTGGCGGCCTTGTGTAGTGTGTTGTGGTGTTGGTTAAAGAGAGAGCTTACAGAGAGAGAGACAGTGTCATTTATATTGAGTTAGACAGAGCAGGCAGGTGAGTCAGTTAGCTGCAGTTACAGTGTGTAGAGGATATATATGCATCCAAGTGTTGTATATATATTTATACACTGTATTCAGTTTAGCTAGATCCGTTCCTGTTCTTCTCTATACTGTGACAGGCAGGCAGGTGATTGTGCTAGCTGCAGTCAGTGTTTCACTTAGTGTACTGTGTGTTTTTCATAGCGTTCACCTAAAGCTTACCTGAATACAGTTAGTGACTAATAGTGGTGTTCTCATAATAAAACCACAGGCAGAGAGCTGCAAGTATTTTCAGTTAGTGTACTGTGGCCTCTGCACAGTTTTCACCTAAAACTAACTGAAGACAATTGCTGCTTTTCCCATACTAATACCACAGCCGGCAGTTGATTCTGATAGCTGCATTATCAGTACAGATATATATATATATATATATATATATACAAATCCCATCTTTGTGCAGCTACATCTCACTGCAGGCCATTAGTATGTCTGGAAGGCAAACAAGGAGAGGCAAACAGTCACGAGGCAATGAAAGAGAGCAAGCAGGCTCTGTGTCTAGAGGCAACAGTGCTGGTCGTGGACACGGTGTATCCTCATCAGCACGTGGCTGTGGGACACGCTTGTCCTTCTTTTCCGCAGCTGGCCATGTTGAGCCGCAATATGCCCAAAACTTGGTAGAGTGGATGACCAAGCCGTCCTCCTCCTCCTCATCCTCTATCACCCAGACTCAGGGTACTTTGTCTGGAAAGGAAGAGGCCAAAGCGGCCTCTTCCCTTGGATCAATGGCATCAGTCACTTTTTCCCATGCCACACTATGTCCTCCTGAGGAGTCCCCAGAACTGTTTGACCACAGTGTTGGGTACATGCTCCAGGAGGATGCCCAGCATTTTGAAGGCTCCGATGATGGAACCCAGTTAGAGGAAGGCAGTAAAGTGAGCCCAGAGAGAGGGGGTAGTAACGTGAGCCCAGAGAGAGGGGGTGCCCAACAAGGACAGCTATCTGGCAGTCATGTTCCCCCAGCTGCAGCATACTGCCAGATTTGCTCCAGTGATGAGGAAGGAGGGGATGATGAGGTCACTGACTCCATGTGGGTGCCTGATAGGAGAGAGGAGGAGGAGGAGGAGGAGGCACATCTCCAACGAGGCAAGATGCCCTCCAGGGGCCAGCTTAAGGGCAGCACACTGACTGCATCACACCGCAGAGCTCCGCATGTGCAGGACGCTGCTGTCTCTACGCATTATTCCAAAAGTTCTTTGGCCTGGGCCTTTTTTCAGATGAGTGCAGCAGATCGCACCGTTGCCATTTGCAAGATATGTCTCAGGCGTATCTCGCGTGGCCAAAACATCAGCCGCTTGGGCACCACGTGCTTGACCAGACATATGTCGACCTGCCATGCAGTTCGTTGGCAAGCCTACCTAAAAGACCCACACCAAAGAACAAAGCCCACTATACCTTCAGTCCTCTCTGAAACCTGCACTGAGAGGAATGAAGGTGTAGAATTAGGTGTGTCACAGCCAAGTACTTGCAGGCAATCTGCTATTGGTACACCAACGTCAGATTGTACCAGGCAAATTTCCCTGCCCCAGCTGCTGCACCACCAAAATATGTTTGCTCCCAGCCATCCACATGCCCAGCGGTTGAATGCTAGCTTGGCTAAATTGCTAGCACTTCAACTGCTGCCTTTTCAGTTGCAAAAGGGGGAGTAGGTGCTGAGGACGGTCTACAGAGTAAAGTTTCCCGCATCTCAATGGCTGAATGTACGGAAAAGGGTTTCTCTTAGGGGACTTTAAAAGGAAAGATTACTCTGATAGTAAATGCGTAGAACAAAAAGGTGAAATAAGGGTAGTTTATTTCAACAAAATAAGGGTAGTAGGTAAATGTGATCTACAAGGACAAGTGGTATGAACATGGGGGGATTCTAACACAATGACATGCAATACATAGAATGATACAATCAAAGACACCATATAGTTACAGAAAAACATAAACGGGGAAACCGACGCGTTTCGAAAAAATTATTTTCTTCTTCGGGAAATGATTGTGTCGGCAAGGGATTAGCATGTCATATGTATAGGCTTCAGGGTCATAAGTTTGCATCCATAGGGGGTAAACATAAAATCAAAAGACAACAGGAAAAACCTCTGCTTCCAAAGAGCCGCGTCCCAACGGCGTCCGGTGACCAGGGTGCACCCAGAAGATGCAACCCCCCCCAGAGTAGAAAACTCCCCAACAAGGGGCACATTGCGCTTGTGGTTGGAGGTGTAGATGGAGGTCAAAACGTATGCAGGTATTCACTGTGGACGAGTCCAGGATGCAACAGGCTTGCTGGCGTGCGCTTGGGATCCCTAGCACCTGTTGGGGTGCTTAGGTTCAAAAAGGCTTGCTTGGTCAGCCCCCTCCATTTCAGAAGACAGGAATGAGCCGTGGGGGGGGGAGGTATGTGGAGCCCCCTACCGACAGTGGTCCTCTGAGATGTCGACCAGGGTTCTTGTTAGACACCCTATGGTTCCTTGCCTTAGGCAGGATCAGGGAGGCAGAGTGTGCACAGCAGCGTCTGTGGAGTCAGGATCAGCCTTTTCAGTTGGTAGACTCTGCCCCTTCCGTGAGTTTGTGGAATGTGCGGTTCCTCAGTGGCAGGTTCCCAAACGCCACTATTTCTCACGGAAGGCGATTCCGGCTCTCTACCGGCATGTGGAAGGCAATTGTCTTGGCCTCGCTGGACAGGGTGGTCAGCGGTAAGGTGCATATTACCGCTGACTCATGGTCCAGCAGGTATGGACAGGGACGTTACCTATCTTTCACGGCACATTGGGTGACTCTGCTGGCAGCTGGGAAGGATGCAGGACAAGGTGCAGTAGTGTTGGAGGTTGTTCCGCCACCACGCCTCCAAAATGTTACAACTGGTGATTCTGACACACCTCTCTCCTCCACCCCCTCCTCTTCTTCTTCCTCCATGGCCTCTACCTGTGCTTTGTCCTCGGAACCAGCGCTGCTCTAGAGGCGTTCAATGGGCTACGCAAGTACGCAGGCAAAAAGATCCCATGCGGTGCTTGAGCCGGTGTGCTTGGGGGACAGGAGCCACACTGGGGCAGAGATTCTGTCAGCTCTGCAGGGGCAGGCTCAGAGGTGGTTTATGCCATGCCAGCTTAAGCCAGGAAAGGTGGTTTGCGACAATGGCACCAACCTCCTCTCCACCCTCCGACAGGGACAATTGACCCATGTGCCCTGTTTGGCTCAGGTCCTTAACTTGGTGGTGCAGCGGTTCTTGGGCAGGTACCCGGGCTTACAGGAGGTCCTAAAGCAGGCCAGGAAACTCTGTGGACATTTCCGCCGGTCATATAATTCCAGTGCTCTGCTGGCTGACCTGCAAAAGGAATCCAACCTGCCCAAGAACCGCCTAATCTGTGACTTGCCCACCAGGTGGAACTCTACATTGGCCATGCTGCAGTGGCTGCACACGCAGAAGAGGGCCATCAATGAGTATCTGTTGCAATATGGCACCAGGACAGGGTCAGGGGAGCTTGGATTTTTTCCCCACGCCAGTGGGCCATGATCAGGGATGCATGCACTGTCCTGGCACCATTTGAAGAGGCCACGAGGATGGTGAGCAGTGACAGTGCATGCATCAGTGACACTGTCCCTCTTGTCCACCTGTTGGAGCACACGCTGTGTGGAATAATGGACAGGGCACTTGAGGCAGAACAGAGGCAAGAAGAGGAGAACTTCCTTACCTCTCAAGGCCCCCTTTATCCAGACAGTGTTCCTGCTGGCCCGGATATCACACAGGAAGAGGACGAGGAGGAGGAGGATTGTGTCAGCATGGAGGTGGAGCCTAGCACTCAGCATTAGCAGCAGTCTTCAAGGGATCAATTACAGTCCCAAGACACCCATGGACTTGTACGTGGCTGGGAGGAGGTGGCTGCGGATCATGTCGTCCTGAGTGACCCAGAGGATTCCGGACCAAATGCCTCAGCAAACCTACGCTGCATGGCCTCCCTGATCCTGCAAAGCCTGCGGAGGGATCCTCGTATTCGTGCAATCAAGGAGAGGGATCATTACTGGCTGGCAACCCTCCTTGATCCACGTTACATGGGTAAGGTTGCGGACCTTATTTTGCCGTCACAGAGGGAGCAGAGGATGAAGCATCTTTGGGAGGCCTTGCAGAAAGGTCTGTGCAATGTGTTCCCAGAGACTGGGAGGTTACAATTTCCTGGTCCTGGACAACGTGTTGCTGAGGCTTCGGTCAGTCAAAGAAGGAGCGGTGGAGAAGGTGGCCGTCTGACCGATGCGTTCAGACAATTTTTTAGTACGCAGCCCCAAGGTATGATCGGTTCCAGCAACCATCGCCAGCGTCTGGTTTACATGGTGCAGGAATACCTAGGGGCAAGATCAGACTTGGACACCTTTCCCACCGAAAATCCTCTGGGTTACTGGGTCTTGAGGATGGATCACTGGCCATTACTTGCACAGTATGCAATTGAGGTACTGGCCTGTCCTGCATCCAGCGTTCTTTCGGAACGCACATTCAGTGCTGCTGGAGGCTTTGTAACCGATCACAGGGTGCGCCTGTCCACCAGACTCGGTCGATCGACTGACCTTCATAAAAATGAATCAGTCTTGGATCACCACCAGCTACCAAGCACCTGATGCTGATGTAACCGAATATTTTTTGGGGAAATGTCAGATCCCTTCAAGACTGCATATGCTGATGCTGAGTGACTATCCTCTTCCTCCTCAATAATCATGCTGATAGCTTGAAAGAACATTTTTGGTTCTGGTCACTGCCACCAGTGGCTAAGGCCCAATTTTTCAGCCCCTGTTTAACAGGGGCGTGTATTTAAAATTTTCGATGCAATGCTTTGCAGCAGGGCTCATTGCTGTGCTCCAAGTACAGTAGCTGTGAGGGGTTGCAGTGTTGTGGCACCAGCACCAGTGCCTAAGGCCCAATTTTTCTGCCCCTGTTTAACAAGGGCGTTTAATTACAATTTTTGATGCAATACTTTGCAACAGGGCTCATTGCTGTGCTCCAAGTACAGTAGCTGTGAGGGGTTGCAGTGTTGTGGAACCAGTGCCTAAGGCCCAATTTTTCTACCCCTGTTCAACAGGGGCATGTAAGTACCCCCAGGTACGATATTTAAAGGAATATTTCACTTTTTTTTGTTCACTTTATACATCATTAAAATCACTGCTCCCGAAAAAATGGCCGTTTTTAAAACTTCTTTTTGCATTGATACATGTCCCCTGGGGTAGGACCTGGGTCTCTAAACCCTTTTTAGGACAATAACTTGCATATTTGCCATTATGTTTAGCACTTTTGATTTTGAACGTTTGAATTGTATTTAATAAGGTTCTAAAGTTCGCACAAACTTTCGGTCCGTTCGCAGGTATTGGTACGAACCGAACCGGGTGGTGTTCGGCTCATCCCTAGTCTTGAGGATGGATCACTGCCCAGAGCTTGCACAGTATGTAATTGAGCTACTGGCCTGTCCTGCATCCAGCGTTCTTTCGGAACGCACATTCAGTGCTGATGGAGGCTTTGTAACCGATCACAGGGTGCGCCTGTCCACCGTCTCGGTCGATCGACTGACCTTCATAAAAATTTATCAGTCTTGGATCACCGCCAGATACCAAGCACCTGATGCTGATGTAACTGAATATTTTTTTTTAAATGTCAGATCCCTTCAAGACTGCCTATGCTGATGCTGAGTGACTATCCTGTTATTCTGAGTGACTATCCTCTTCGTCCTCAATGATCATGTTGATAGCTTGTAAGAATATTTTTGGTTCTGGGCACCGCCACCAGTTGCTAAGGCCCAATTTTTCAGCCCCTGTTTAGGGGCGTGTATTTACAATTTTTGATGCAATACTTTGCAGCAGGACTCATTGCTGCGCTCCATCTACAGTATCTGTGAGGGGTTGCAGTGTTGTGGCACCAGCACCAGTGCCTAAGGCCCAATTTTGCAGCCCCTGTTTAACAGGGGCATGTAATTAAAACATTTTATGCAATACTTTGCAACAGGGCTCATTGCTGCGCTCCAAGTAAAGTATCTGTGAGGAGTTGCAGTGTTGTGGCACCAGTGCCTAAGGCCAAATTTTTATGCCCCTGTTTAACAGGGGCATGTAATTACAATTCTTGATCTAATAATTCACAGCAGGGACCATTACTGCACCCACCAAGAGTAACTGTGAGGGCTTACAGTGTTGTGGCAACACCACCACCACCACCACCGGCCCAATTTTTCTGCCCAACAGGGGCATGTAATTACAATTCTTGATCTAGTATTTCACAGCTGGGCCCATTCCTGCACCCACCAAGAGTAACTGTGAGGACTTACAGTGTTGTGGCACCAGCACCACCACCAAAGGCCCAATTTTTCCTACCACTGTTCAACAATGGCATGTAATTACAATTCTTGATCTAATAGTTCTCAGCAGGGCATTCCAGTGCCCACCAAGAGTAACTGTGAGGGCTTACAGTGTTGTGGCAACACCAACACCTAATGGCCAAATTTCTGCAGAGTATATACGGCAGGCCCCTACTTTCAAACATCCAACTTACAAACGACTCCTACTTGCAAACGGAAGGAGACAACAGGAAGTGAGAGGAAATCTACCCGTAGGAAGGGAAATTCTCTCCTGTAATATGGGAAAAAGTTAATATGGGAAAAAAGTGTCTCCTCTCCACTGATGCTTCATCACCAATCCTTGTTTCAATAAAAAACCCAAATTTTCAAAAAACATTTGTCATCGGGACGGAAAGTGAGGTGAAATGTTCTGAACAGGTGCACACTGCACAGACAGCAAAACAAATGTTACAGGGGTGATAACCCTTCCCTATGTTTTTCAAAAGCTTAAAAATAGATTTTTGGGCTGGAGTTACACTTAAAAAATTTACCTGTTCCAAATTACAAACAGATTCTACTTAAGAACAAACCTACAGCCCCTGTCTTGTTTGCATCGCCTGTATACTGCTGTTCAGAGG
This sequence comes from Rana muscosa, assembly GCA_029206835.1. NCBI lineage: Eukaryota > Metazoa > Chordata > Amphibia > Anura > Ranidae > Rana > Rana muscosa. Next base: position 706,913,989 of record CM055116.1, on the reverse strand, counting down.
ATATAGGGCCTTTTTTAAATTTGGGTGCAGGGTTCCCCTTAATATCCATACAACACCATGCCATTTTTCCCAATGATTTTAATCCATATTGCCGGGACCAGACATTACATTAAAGCCGCAAGCAGTTTTAAATGACTTTTTTCCTGTAGAAATGTCATTTTGTGCAGGGACAGTTCTAAACACGTGCCAGTTCACAGTCATACTTTAGACACCCCACAGGTACGATAGTTAAAGGAATATTTTCTTTTTCCACTTTAAGCATCATTAAAATCACTGCTCCCGAAAAAACGTCCGTTTTTAAAACTTTTTTTTGCATTGATACATGTCCCCTGGGGCAGGACCCGGGTCCCCAAACACTTTTTAGGACAATAACTTGCATATTAGCCTTGATAATTAGCACTTTTGATTTTATACGTTCGCGTCCATTGTATTAAATAGGGTTCTAAAGTTTGCGCAAACTTTCGGTCCGTTCGCAGGTTCTGGTGCGGACCAAACCGGGGGGTGTTCGGCTCATCCCTAATAAGAATTCTACCATAGCTTGTGGGCGGAGCATTCGCCCGGAAATGTATGATTGCAGCGCCGTACAGTTTAGCTGCTTCGTCTAATCTTCTTAGAACATTCGACAGACACCATAAGCCATTAATGACAGATTCAACCTTAATTAATTTGGATTTTCGGACGAATGCATTTTTTAACGAAGCAAAATAAATAAAAACGAATTTCGGAAGTAACTAAATAATGTTATTTTTCGGACGAAAGCAAAATTCCGAAACAAAATATTTCAGTGTGCACATGTCTAGTGCACAGTGTGCAGCTAGATCTCACTGCAGACCACTCCTGTTGTTCTCTTCCTAATATACTACAGGCAGGCAGTTGATTCAGTTAGCTGCAGTATATTCAGTCAGTATACTGTATCCTGTGAAGCTAGATCTCACTGCAGAGAGTTCCTGTTGTTCTCTTCCTAATATACTACAGGCAGGCAGAAAAATCAATTAGCTGCAGTATATTCAGTCAGTATACTGTATACTGCACAGCTAGATCTCACTGCAGACTGTTCTTGTTGTTCTCTGCCTAATATACTACAGGCAGGTAGTTGATTCAGTTAGCTGAAGTATATTCAGTTAGTATACGGTATTCTGTGCAGCTAGATCTCACTACAGAGCTTTCCTGTTGATCGCTTCCTAATATACTACAGGCAGGCAGTTGATTCAGTTAGCTGCAGTATATATATATATATATATATATATATATATATATATACACATCCCAGCTTTGTATATATATATATATATATATATATATATATATATATATATATATATATATATATATACACACTGTATCCTGTGCAGCTAGATCTCACTGCAGGCCATTCCTGGTGTACCAATTCTGTCTGGAATGGAAGGCCAACAAGGAGAGGCAGACACTCACAGGCCACTAAAAGAGGGCAAGCAGGCTCTGTGTCTAGAGCCAACAGTGCTGGTCTTGGACACGGTGGATCCTTAGCACGTGGCCGTGGGGCACGCTTGTCCTTTTTTTCGGCAGCTGGACGTGTTGAGCCACAACATGCAGAAGAGTTGGTAGAGTGGATGACCAAGCCATCCTCATCCTCTGTCACCCAGGCTCAGAGTACCTTGGCTGCCAATGCAGGTGCCAAAGCGGCCTATTCCATCGGCTCGAGGTCATCAGTTACTCCTTCCCTAGCCCCACCATCATGCAAGGAGGAGTCCCCCAAACTGTTCGACCAGAGTGTTGGGTACATGCTGCAGGAGGATGCGCAGCGTTTTGAAGGCTCCGATGATGGTGCCCAGCTTGAGGAAGGCAGTAACGTGAGCCCAGAGAGAGGGGGTGCCCAAGAAGGACAACAAACTGGCAGTCATGTTCCCCCAGCTGCAGCATACTGCCAGGTTTGCTCCAGTGATGAGGAGGGAGGGGATGATGAGGTCACTGACTCTACGTGGGTTCCTGATAGGAGAGAGGAGGAAGAGGAGGAGGAGGAGGCACATCTCCAATGAGGCAGGATGCCCTCCAGGGGCCAGCTTAAGGGCAGCACACCGACTGCATCACACCGCAGAGATCCGCATGTGCAGGGCACTGCTGACCCTGCGTTTTTTTCCAAAAGTTCTTTGGTGTGGGCCTTTTTTGACACGTGTGCAGCAGATCGTACCATTGCTGTTTGCAACATATGTCTGAAGCGTATCAAGCGTCGCCAAAACAGCAGCCTTTTTGGCACCACATGCTTGACCAGACATACAGTATGTCAAACTCAGATGCAGTAAGTTGGCAAGCGTACTTAAAAGACCAACACCAAAGAACAAAGCGGACCCCTCCTTGCTCCTCATCAGCTGGGATCTCCAACCCTATACCTTCAGTCCTCTCAGAAACCTGCACTGAGAGGGATGAAGGTGTAGAATTAGGTGTGCCACTGCCAAGTACTTGTGGGCAATCTGCTATCGCTACACCAACGTCCGATTGTAGCAGGCAAATTTCTCCACCCCAGTTGCTAAACCGGCAAAATAAATTTGCTCCCTGCATCCACATGCCCAACGGTTGAATGCTAGCTTGGCTAAATTGCTAGCACTCCAACTTCTGCCTTTTCAGCTGGTAGACTCTGTCCCCTTTCGTGAATTTGTGGAATGTGCGGTACCTCAGTGGCAGGTTCCCAAACGCCACTTTTTTTCACGGAAGACGATTCCGGCTGTCTACCGGCATATGGAAGGCATTGTCTTGGCCTCGCTGGACAGGGCGGTCAGTGGTAAGGTGCATATTACCGCTGACTCATGGTCCAGCAGACATGGACAGGGATGTTGCCTATCTTTCACGGTGCACTGGGTGACTCTACTGGCAGCTGGGAAGGATGCAGGACAGGGTGCAGTACTGTTGGAGCTTGTTCCGCCACCACGCCTCCAAAATGCTACTAGTGGTGATTCTGAAACACCTCTCTCCTCCACCCCTTCCTCTTCCTCCATGGCCTCTTCCTCTATAGATTTGTCCTCGGAACCAGCAGTGCTCCGTAGGCATTCAAGGGGCTACGCAAGAACGTAGGCAAAAAGATGCCATCAGGGCTTGAGCTGGTGTGCTTAGGGGACAGGAGCCACACTGGGGGAGAGATTCTGTCAGCTCTGCAGGGGCAGGCTCAGAGGTGGTTGACGCCACGCCAGCGTCAGCCAGGAATGTTGGTTTGCGACAATGACACCAACCTCCTCTCCGCCCTCCGACAGGGACACCTGACCCTTGTGCCCTGTTTGGCTCACGTCCTTAATTTGGTGGTGCAGCGGTTCTTGTGCAGGGTACCCAGGCTTACAGAATCTCCTGAGGCAGGCCAGGAAAGTCTGTGTGCATTTCCGCCGGTCATATAATGCCAGTGCTCGGCTGGCTGACCTCCAAAAGGAATACAACCTGCCCAAGAACCGCCTAATCTGTGACATGCCCACCAGATGTAACTCCACGTTGGCCATGCTGCAGCTGCTGCACACGCAGCATAGGGCCATCAATGAGTACCTGTGCGACTATGGCAGCAGGACAGGGTCAGGGGAGCTTGGCTTATTTTCACCAAGCCAGTGGCTCCTGATCAAGAATGTATGCATTGTCCTCTCACCATTTGAGGAGGCCACGAGGATGGGGAGCAGTGACAGTGCAAGCATCAGTGATTCTGTCACTCTTGTCTATCTGGAGCACATGCTGCATGGAATAATGGACAGGGCACTTGAGGCAGAACAGAGGGAGGAAGAGGAGGACTTCCTTACCTCTCGAGGCCCCTTTTATCCAGACAGTGTTCCTGCGGGCCCGCCGATCACACAGGAAGAGGAGGATTGTGTCAGCATGGAGGTGGAGCCTAGCACTCAGAATCAGCAGCAGTCTTCAAGGGATCGTTTATAGTCCCCAGAAACCCATGGACTTGTACGTGGTTGGGAGGAGGTGGCTGCAGATCATGTCGTCCTTAGTGACCCAGAGGACTCCCGACCCGAATGCCTCAGCAAAACTATGCTGCATGGCCTCCCTGATCCTGCAAAGCCGGCGAAAGGACCCTCGGATTTGTGGTATCAAGGAGAGGGATCATTACTGGCTGGCAATCCTCCTTGATCCACGTTACAAGGGTAAGGTTCCGGAACATATCCAGCCATCGCAGAGGAAGCAGAGGATGAAACATCTTCAGGAGGCCTTGCAGAAAGGTTTGTGCAATGCGTTTCCAGAGCCTGGGAGGTTACAAATTCCTGGTCCTGGACAACATGTTGCTGAGGCTTCGGTCAGTCACAGAAGGAGCGGTGGAGAAGGTGGCCATCTGACCGATGCGTTCAGACAATTTTTTAGTCCGCAGCATCAAGTTCTGATCGGTTCCAGCAACCATCACCAGCGTCTGATTTACATGGTGCAGGAATACCTAGGGGCAAGATCAGACTTGGAGACCTTTCCAACCAAAAATCCTCTGGGTTACTGGGTCTTGAGGATGGATCACTGGCCAGAGCTTGCACAGTATGCAATTGAGCTACTGGCCCTTCCTGCATCCAGCGTTCTTTCGGAACGCACATTCAGTGCTGCTGGAGGCTTTGTAACCGATCACAGGCTGCGCCTGTCCACCGACTCGGTCGATCGGCTCACCTTCATAAAAATTAATCAGTCTTGGATCACCAGCTACCAAGCACCTGATGCTGCTGTAACCGAATATTTTTTTTTTATGAATGTGAGATCCCTTCAAGACTGCCTATGCAGATGCTGAGTAGGGATGAGCTTCGAGTTCGAGTCGAATTGCCTGTTCGCCCGTTCGCCGAACAGCGAACAATTTGGGGTGTTAGTGGCAAATTCAAAAAGTCTATGGGAGAAATCTAAAGTGCTAATTTTAAAGGCTTATGCCCCATACACACGATCGTTTTTCATGCCGTTAAAAATGCCATTTTAAAAAATGGCCATTAAAAATGATCGTGTGTATGCTCCAAAGCATTTTTAACGACGTGAAAAACGGCCATTAAAAATTTCGAACATGCTCTCTTTTTTCACGTCGTTTTTCATGTCGTTTTTTTTAAACGACGTGAAAACTGATAGTGTGTATGCTTTAGCGACGTGAAAAAAAACACGCATGCTCAGAATCAAGTATGAGATGGGAGCGCTCGTTTTGGTTAAGCTAGCGTTGGAAATAGATATGGCACATTCGTCACAGTTGAATTAATAGCATTGTTTTAATGCTGCGCATTCCGTTCTTCTTTTGAGAATGCTTCAACAATTACCTTCTTTTGATAATGACATTGAGAGTTATGCCAAACTTGTTTCTAAAGTAATTTCTAATTGTTTTAATGATAGTAAAATATTCTTTTCAAGCCACATCTCCCTCATAAGTTCTTCAATAAATGTAAAGATCATTTATTTTTGGTTTTTGTTCTTTTTGCAGTTTATTTTAGTAATTAAGTTAGCTTCTTAATTTTTTTGGGCCTTTTTTTTTTGTACTTAAAATTTTTTTGTGTAAAGTTCCCACACCAACCTTCAAAATTTGTCTCATTTTGCCTCAAGGAGGTTTGTGTCCCTTGTTAATAACAATAATATTATTTGAAATGTCCCTGCCTACTCCCTAGCAAACTCTCTTTTGAACTACAAATCACATAGTCAAGTATTTTAAGCCAAAAAAAAAAGTATCCTTTATTTAGGAACATAACAAATTAAAGGGTATGGCAGCACTGGAGAGCCTGCTTGCATTTGTGCATCCCTTGGACCCCACAACAACCATCCAAGATGTGAAAACCAAACTAGTGATGGAAAGAAATCAAAAAGGAGCCCAATCTTGGCTTGAACTCCCAGAGGTCAGGAACCGCAGCAGATAAGTCATATATGTCCCCAGTCTGTGGTACTACAGCAGGCATTATTTTTTCCTCTTCCTTGTAGCCTTCTCTCCAGCCTTCTCTGCAACCTTGGTTGGTTTCTTCCTCGGAGCCTGGGGATCAGGAGGAGAGGTTGTGGCAGGAGGAGTAGTAGGAGGAGGAGGAGGAGGTGGAGGAGTAGGGACAACCTCCGTGATGTCGGTGAACTTGGTGAGTTCACCGAGCAATCCCTTGTTAATAACCTTCAGGAGAAGGGTCTCACTATACAGCTTTTGCCGCAGGTCCATTTGGCCTAGCTTTTGGGCCAGGACTGCGGCAAAGCCCTCCTCAGCAGAGGGCGCCTCTCGGAGGGCCGCAGTAGCCTCTTTTAGGAAGGCTCTTGTTTCCTCCTCCACCTACCTACCTCTCCTTGGCCCTCATGGTTAAATTATCAGGGGAGGCATCTGGGCTCTTGTGCTGGGCCCAGCCTCCTCCTGGGTGCCACTTGGCCCTGCCTCCTCCTGGTCCCCAACATCACCCTCTTCCTGGCTCTGCTCTGGCTGTAAAAAAAGAAAGGGACTTTATTATTTCTTTGCCACCATCAATCACACACATTGTTCACCTCCAGACATTTAGGAATTTAATCTGAAAATTTCGAAAAGTCTCACAGATTCTGCCTCCTGATATTGTTGCCTTGTCCACATCAAAATTGACCCCTACAGTATCTTGGTCTTTAAATCCTTTATTTTTCTAACATTAAATACCTAACAATACTAACATCAATTTAAATTCATCACTTTTGTAACATATAAATGGAGATATCAATACTTTACCTGGCTCCATATATCCAAATCTGCCTCCTCAAGGGCCTGATCTTGATCCTCAGAGGAAGCCAGAGCAGGGTTGCCAGGAAGGCTGGAGGGCTGGCTGCAAGGAAGGCTGGAGGTTTGGCTACAGGGAAGGCTGGATTGACCTCTGGGGGGAAGGGTGGAGAGAGATTCCCGCACTTCCAGCTGGTCATCCGGAAAAGATAGCTTGCTGTAGTACCACAGACTGGGTTTATAAACCTTATCTGCTGCAGCACCTGACCTCTGGGACTTCAGGACCATATTCCTCTGGGTCCTGTATGTCCCCCTGATGGTAGCAATTTTGGTTTTCACATCTTGGAGAGTTGTTGTGGGTATCTGGGTTTGGACAAATGCAAGCAGGCTCTCCAGTGCTGCTGCCCTGGCCGTTTTGTTTTTATTGGACCCACTTTTGGTCTGCCACAGGATAGGGAGTTCTTTCCATTTGTCAATGAACTCCCCCATGAATTCCGGGTTTTTGAAACTATTCATTCTCTCTGTAAAATCAAGAACCCAGAAAAGACATATGTTTCAGGCAACATTCATCAAATCAGCATTTTGGACAGATCTAAAAGCCCCAAATCTCCTCCTCTGCGGAAACCCAAATCCTTAAAATGTTATGTACCTTGGTCAACACGTTCGTTGTGAACTCCCTCTCCCGCCAAATGAACGTATTTTCGACACATGGATCTGCACTTGATAAACACTGCGCATGCGTGAAACTCTGCACACTTTCCCCGCCCCTGACGTTCGATATTGTACTTTCCCCACCCCTTCTCGCTCGTCGTAGTGCTTAGCAACATGGCAGAGACACAGGTGGCTGAGATTACCTCTACAGAGGATGAAATTCCTGAGGAGCCCAAATCCCGATCCAGGAGATATAAGGCATCCAACATGTCATTCGAGGAAATGGTGGAGATGGTCGCCATTTTGAAGAGGGAGGATTATGATGCCAAGCATGGGTCGTATAAAAGGCCTAATCTGGTCAAGTCAAAAATTATGGCCAAAGTGGTCAAAAGTCTTCACCAAAAATTTGGGGTGTGCAGAACGAAGGAACAGCTCAGAAAACAATGGTCTGATCTGAAGTTGCGGGAGCCCGACCAATACAAACGAATAAAGAAAGTTATACGAAAAAGTCAGTATTTTTTTGCTATTTTCCCTGCTCGAGATTATTACTTGTATTATGTCGTGTATTTTTGTCTTTGATATAGTACAGTGAAAGATACCATCTTTCTTGTTCGTCCGCAAAGTAAACGGACGTATTATACCTCTTTCTCCGTACAGTTCATCAAACGATGTTTTAGGATCATCCAGTGTGAACACCCATTTATTTATTTTTATTTGGGGTAGCAAATTTGGTAAACAATTATTTTTGAGGATCAAATCCAAAGGCCAATTTTTATTAAAATAAAGGATATGCATGGTAATGTTAAGGGAGAGAATGCTCAGCAGCTGATGAAACATCTGAACGCAGTAGTACAAGTGTGGGCCAAAAGCCCCAAAGTTTGAGGGTGTCACCACAGGTGATCCTGTGTATATACTTTGGGGTGTTACAATGTGTCAAACTTTGGGTTAAAAAGTATATGCTCTGTTTTTGGCTATGTATCCAATCATGTGTTCCGGTTGTCACTGGGGGTACATTGAAAAATGGACCACGCTTCAAAATAATGTTTCCAAATTATTTGTTCATGGTTTAGTTTTCTCCCAAAAATCTTCGTTACTAATGAAACTATACCTTTTCTTGCAATCTCCATAGGGCTTCAAAAAGCCAGGTCAGATGAGCCTCTAAATCCAACACCTTCAACAATACCCCCAGACCCACATGATGAAGAGGAACGTGAGGTTGTGGAAGTGGAAAGTGGCACCTCAACAGGTCAGTGTCAAACCAGACAGATGCAGGTTAATAGATGTAGGCCTACATATTCTATAATACATGTTTTTTTTTTTAATGTAGGTGCAGTTCTGGCCGAAGACCCCAAAAATTTTACACATCACAGTGCCCAGATCCTGATACAATACCTGATGGTCTGCTGTCGTGACCTTAAAAAAATAAAGGGAGACTTGATAGAGATCAGGGAAAATACCAAGCGGGTGGAGGAAAGGCTACAAAAGACCATGGCTGTGCTTGGGCGTGTCCAATGTTTTTTAATAAAATAATGTTGAACTTGCTGTGTTTTGGCAGGTATGTTTTTCATTGAACCTTTTAGGACTAGTACATGTTTATTTTTTCACTATATTTTTAAAGATCTTTTTTGTATGCATGGCTGTTCATGCGTTTTAACAAGCAAAAAATGTTTGGGACATCTACATTTAAAAGGAATAGTCCAAAACAAAAATAAAAAATGGTATTTTGTTATCAAGAAGTTGTGGCTTCATTATGTAAATGTTGTGCAAAGTGAACTTATCAATGTTTTGTGTTTACACTGACAATGAAGGCTAATTAAGAATGCACAATACACATGGCAATACAAGTGCACTAGGTAAACCTACGAGAAACATAAACCATTATTAAATTAAAACACCAAACCAATCTTTGTGAAAAATAAAGTTTAATTTTTCTAAATTAAAAGGTTAAAAGTCATCAGGCATTTCAATGGCCCCTCTACCCACAAAATAATCCACATATTTGTCACGGACCTCACGTCCGGTTTGGGGGGCCAAGCCTGGACGGCCAGCTTCCAGGGCCACAAGATGTTCTGCTTCCATTAATGAGGCCTCAGGCCCAGTCAAAGTCAGATAATTTGTGGAATGCACCCGGAGATAATTATGTAGCACACAGCAAGCCATTACAACATGGTTCCATTTGTAAGGGGCAAGGTGGATGGAGGTGAGGAACAGGCGGAAGCGGCTGGCCATGATGCCAAAGGCATTTTCCACCACCCTTCTTGCTCTGGCCAGCCGATAGTTGTACACCCTCCTCTCAGGGGTGAGGGTGGGTTACGGGAATGGCCTCATCAAATGGGGACCCAGGCCAAACGCCTCATCCGCCACAAACACAAATGGGAGTCCCTCCACATTCTGCTCCGCTGGTGGCAAGGACAGCTGATCCAAAAGGAGCCGTTCCCCAAACTCCGTCTGTGCAAAAACTCCTCCATCAGACATTCTGCCATTCTTGCCAACGTCCACATAGAGGAATTCGTAGGTGGCCGACACCACTGCCATCATCATGATGCTGTGGAACCCCTTATAATTGTAATAAAAGGATCCCGAATGGGGTGGTGGGACGACCCGAACATGTTTGCCGTCAATGGCCCCTCCACAGTTTGGAAAGTTCCATCGTTGGGCAAACTCTGATGCCACATTCTGCCATTCATGTGGCGTAGAAGGGAACTGTGGAATGAAATCCAAAATAAAATAATACTTTGAGACAGAAACATTGAAAGCAGATTTAAGAAAAGCATTCATGGCCAACATTGGGAGAAACCAAACAATTAAAACATTATTAGTAAGCAACAACAAACCCCCAAAAAAAACACAAAATAAAATGGGGGGGGGTTGAAGATGAGTTGGGGAGATCCCAAATGAAGGCTGTAGCACTCTGTATGAATTAGTGAAAAATGTAACATTCCTAGGCAATCTTTAGGGGGCGTTTAGGGTAAAGCACTACGATGGAGCATAGATTAAAATACATGGAAATAACTAGGCAAGGTGGGTATGGCCCCAGGATAGCATGCTGGAGAGGTTAGGTAAGGCAAATTTTAATGTAGGCCTAATGAAAAATTTCAAAAAAATAAATTTGCATGTGGAGAAAGGGGACATTCCCTGCAGCTAAGAATCATGGGAATTAGGGACTACTAATAAACCCCCCCAAAAAATTCATACAAATAAATACATACAATGTGATGTTTGAAATAAGAACACTTGGAGGATGGCAGAACATGTCTCTGTTATAATGATACCCAGAGCCTGGGGGGATATGCCTGTGGAGAACTTTAAGTCCTGCAGGCTTCTCCCAGTCGCCAGGTATCGCAACGTGGCAATGAGCCTCTGCTCAGCACTGATGGCTTCACGCATAACGGTGTCCTGCCTGGTAATGTAGGGGGACACCAAAGCCAACAGATGCTGAAATACGGGGTCAGACATCCGGAGAAAATTCCTGTAGTCATCAGGATTATTCTCCCTGATCTCCCGCAACAAAGGCATATGACAGAACTGGTGCTGCTGGAGCAACCAATTCTTGGTCCATGAACTCCTCCTGACCCTGCTCATGGCATGGAGTCGGGATACAGCATGAACCCCTGCACCAACTACAGCACGAACTCTACGACGAGTACGTAGCCGCAACATGGCTAGATAACGGTCGGCAGCTCAGAACGAACTAGAAGAACGAACGGAAGAACAGCAAGGCCTATGAAGAACAAGCTAAAAAACAGTAACGAGCAGACAAGAACGCACTGAATAAACAGATACGAACTGACTACAAGCACTGCAAAACAGATACGAACCCACAAGCACAAACTGAACTCCACAAAACGATCTTCAAAGCACGAAGACTGAAAAGCGCGAATCGTCTCTCACCAAACTTTTACTGACACGTGGTAACACGGAATTAGCAAAAGCGTCCCAAAGGGTGGCGTCATTAGAATGGAACTTCCTCTTTATAGTGCCGTCGTACGTGGTGTACGTCACTGTGCTTTGAACGTTTTTTAAAATGATCGTGTGTACGCAAGACAGGCTTGAGAGGAAACATGAAAAAAAACGACGTGAAAACCGTCGGGAAAAATAATGGCATGAAAAACGATCGTGTGTACGCCGCATTATATGCAAGTTATTGTCATAAAAAGTGTTTGGGGACCCGGGTCCTGCTCCATGGGACATGCATCAATGCAAAAAAAAGTTTTAAAACGGACGTTTTTTCGGGAGCAGTGATTTTAATAATGCTTAAAGTGAAACAATAAAATTGAATGACTTTTTTTCCTTCAGAAATTACACGTGCAGGGGCAGTTCTAAGCACGGAAAACAAGCGCGACTTTACAGGCATACTATACACACACCCTAGGTACAAAATTTAAAGTAATTTTTCACTTTTATTAGTTCACTTTAAGCATTATTAAAATCACTGCTCACGAAAAAACGGCCGTTTTTAAAACTTTTTTGTGCATTGATACATGTTCCCTGGGGCAGGACCCGGGTCACCAAACACTTTTTAGGACAATAACTTGCATATTAGCCTTTATAATTAGCACTTTTGATTTTGAACGTTCGAGTCCATTGTATTTAATAGGGTTCTAAAGTTTGCTCAAACTTTCTGTCTGTTCGCAGGTTCTGGTGCGAACCAAACAGGGGGGTGTTCGGCTCTTCCCTAATGCTGAGTGACTATCCTGTTATGCTGAGTGACTATCCTATTAATTCTCAATGTTCATGTTGATAGCGTGTAAGAACATTTTTGGTTCTGGGCACCACCACCAGTGGCTAAGGCCCAATTTTTCTGCCCCTGTTTAACAGGGGCGTGTATTTTCAATTTTTGCTGTAATATTTTGCAGCAGGGCTCGTTCCTGCACCCACCAAGAGTAAATGTGAGGGCTTACAGTGTTGTAGCAACACCACCACACCACCACCAAAGGCCCAATTTTTCTGACCCTGTTCAACAGGGGCATGTAATTACAATTCTTGATATAATATTTCACAGCAGGGCCCGTTCTTGCGCCCACCAACTGTAACTGTGAGGGCATACAGTGTTCTGGTACCACCAACACCTAAGGCCCAAATTTCTGCAGAGTATAGAGGGCAGGCCCATACTTTCAAACATCTGACTTACAAGCGACTCCTACTTACAAACGGAGGGAGACAACAGGTAGTGAGAGGAAATCTACAGTACCCCTAGGAAGGGAAATTCTCTCCTGTAAGACTTAATATGGGGAAAACCTGTCTCCTCTCCACTGATGCTTTATCTCCAATCCTTGTTTCCCTAAAAAACCCAAATTTTCAAAATCCAATTGTCATTGGGACGGAAAGTGAGGTGAAATCTTCTGAACAGGTGCACAGACAGCAAAACAAATGTTACAGGGGTGATAACCCTTCCCTAAGTTTTCCAAAAAGCTTAAAAGTAGATTTCTTGGCTGGAGCTACACTTAAAAAACGTACCCGTTCCAAATTACAAACAGATTTTACTTAAGAACAAACCTACAGTCCCTGTCTTGCTTGCACTGCCTGTATACTGTTGTTCAGAGTATATAGGGCCTAGGGTCCCCACGCCTTTTCTTTTTTTAATTTGGGTGCGGGGTTCCCCTTAATATCCATACAAGACCCAAAGGGCTTGGTAATGGGCTGGGGGTGGTACCCATAACATTTTCCTCAATGATTTTCATCCATATTGCCGGGACCATACATTACATTAAAGCCGCAAGCAGTTTTAAATGACTTTTATTCCTTTAGAAATGTAATTTTGTGCGGGGACTGTTCTAAACACGGGAAACACGTGTCACTTTACAGGCATACTTTAGACACCCCCCAGGTATGATATTTAAAGGAATATTTCACTTAAATTTTTTCACTTTAAGCATCATTAAAATCACTGCTCCCGAAAAAACTTCAGTTTTTAAAACTTTTTTTTTGCATTGATACATGTCCCCTGGGGCAGGACCCGGGTCCCCAAACGCTTTTTAAGGACAATAACTTGCATATTAGCCTTTAAAATTTGCACTTTTAATTTCTCACGTTCGAGTCCCATAGATTTTAACGGTGTTCGAAAGTTTGCGCAAACTTTCGGTCCGTTCGAATGTTCTGGATGCGAACCAAACCGGGGGTGTTCGGCTCATCCCTAATGGAAAAGAGAAAGAGCGACAAAAAAATTGTTTGAGGATTACAAAGAGAGGGGAAGAAGACTAGCAACAAATTCAAGAGCATATGAGTATACAATTGAACTACCCTTCCTTCATTGCTGTTTAACCAACTAGTTTAATCATAACCTAGTGTGGTGGTGGTACTCGTATGATCTTACAGCATAAACAAATCAATTTGCTTGTATTGAAAAAAAAATATCTATATATATATATATATATATATATATATATATATATATATATATATATATATATATATATATATATATTGTATGTACAGTATATTCAACTGGGTGCTCTAACAAAGAGTAGGTATTGTTAAGGTGCCATTCACTTGAGTGCAACATCAGATAAAATAGTAGGATTTTTAAAACAGCTTACCTGTAAAATCCTTTTCTTGGAGTACATCACGGGACACAGAGCAGCATAGTCATTACTATGTGGGTTATATAGAATTACCTTCAGGTGCTGGCACTGGCAACTTCCAAAACAGGAAGTACCCTCCCCTATATAAGCCCCTCCCATCCGGGAGTACCTCAGTTTTGTAGCAAAGCAATACGTGTCCCCAAAAGAGGGGTGGGAGCTCTGTGTCCCGTGATGTACTCCAAGAAAAGGATTTTACAGGTAAGCTGTTTTAAAAATCCTACTTTCTTGTTCATACATCACGGGACACAGAGCAGCATAGTCATTACTATGTGGGACGTCCCAAAGCAATGCCACATGAGGGGGGGGGGATACACCATACATAAGCTGGGCGCCATCAGGCATGAGGATCTTTTGCGGCCTGCAACACACTGCGCCCAAAGGCGACATCCTCCTGACTTCTCACGTCCACCTGGTAGAACCTAGTAAACGTGTGTACTGAAGACCATGTTGCGGCCTTACAAATTTGCGCCAGGGAGGCCTGGTGATGCACTGCCCATGAAGTTCCAACTGCTCTCGTGGAGTGCGCCCTAACTTTGAACGGAGGCGGTCTACTTTTCAAGCCATAGGCTTGTATTATGACCTGTCGAATCCACTTGGCTAAAGTAGATTTTGATGCTGCCTGACCCTTTCTGGGGCCTTCCGGCAGAACAAACAGAGAATCCGTTCTACGAATCTGAGCAGTGGCTTTTAGATAAGCTTTAACTGATCTTACTACATCCAAAGAATGCAATAACTTTTCCTCTACCGAGCTTGGTTTGGGGAAAAAAGAAGGAAGAACCACATCCTGGTTCAAGTGAAACCTCGATACCACCTTAGGAAGAAAGGCTGGGTGAGGACGTAATACTACTCTGTCCTTATGGATAACCAGATATGGCTCTTTACAGGACATGGCGGCTAATTCCGACACTCTTCTAGCCGAGCATATGGCTACTAAAAAAAGGGATTTTTAGAACAGCTTACCTGTAAAATCCTTTTCTTGGAGTACATCACAGGACACAGAGCGACTTAGTCATTACTAATGGGTTATATAGATTACCTTCAGGTGTTGGCACTGGCCAATTCCAAACCGGAAGTACCCTCCCCTATATAAGCCCCTCCCACCCGGGAGCACCTCAGTTTTGTAGCCAAGCAATAAGTGTCCCAAAAAGAGGGGTGGGAGCTCTGTGTCCCGTGATGTACTCCAAGAAAAGGATTTTACAGGTAAGCTGTTATAAAAATCCCTTTTTCTTTTTCGTACATCACGGGACACAGAGCGACTTAGTCATTACTAATGGGACGTCCCAAAGCAATGCCAAATGAGGGGAGGGATACATAAGCTGGGCGCCATCAGGCATGAGGATCTTTTGCGGCCTGCAACACACTGCGCCCAAAGGCGACATCCTCCTGACTTCTAACGTCTACCTGGTAGAACCTAGTAAACGTGTGTACCGAAGACCATGTTGCAGCCTTACATACTTGAGCCAGGGAGGCCTGGTGATGCACTGCCCATGAAGTTCCAACTGCTCTTGTGGAGTGCGCCCTAACTTTGAACGGAGGCGGTCTCTTTCTCAAGCCATAGGCTTGTATTATGACCTGTCGAATCCACTTGGCTAAAGTAGATTTTGATGCTGCCTGACCCTTTCTGGGGCCTTCCGGCAGAACAAATAAAGAATCCGTTCTGCGAATCTGAGCAGTGGCTTTTAGATAAGCTTTAACTGCTCTTACTACATCCAAAGAATGTAATAACTTTTCCTCTACCGAGCTAGGTTTGGGGAAAAAAGAAGGAAGAACCACATCTTGGTTCAAATGAAACCTCGATACCACCTTAGGAAGAAAGGCTGGATGAGGACGTAATACTACTCTGTCCTTATGGACAACCAGATATGGCTCCTTACAGGACAAGGCGGCTAATTCCGATACTCTTTTAGCCGAACAAACGGCTACTAAGAAAATCAATTTCCCGGTGAGAAGAACCAAGGAAATGTGTTGTAATGGTTCAAACGGTTGTTTCTGTAGAACCGACAGAACCAGGTTTAAGTCCCAAGGACATATGGGAATACTAACCGGAGGGCTAATACGCATCACTGCTTGTATAAAGGCTTTGACTAGTGAATGCGAAGCCAAGGGCCTTTGAAAAAATATTGACAAGGCCGAAATCTGACCCTTGATAGTACTCAAGGCAAGCTTCCTATCTACAGCCCACTGTAGGAAGTCCAAAATCCTCCCTATCACGTACTTACGTGGATGCCATTTCCTGGCCTCACACCACGTAATGTATGCTTTCCAGATCCTATAATAGATCTGCCTGGATACCGGTTTCCTGGCATTGATCATGGTAGATACCACAGAATTAGAGAGCCCTCTCTTTTTCAGAATGTGGGCTTCAATAGCCAGGCCGTCAAACCTAGGGCTGGTAAGGAAGGGTGGTATATCGGTCCCTGCGACAGCAGGTCCGGACGATGTGGGAGGGTCCAAGGACTCCTCACTGACATTTTTACAATCTCCGCGTACCATGCCCTTCGGGGCCACGCTGGAGCCACCAGAATCACTGGTTTCTTTTCTACCCTGATTCTGCGGAGTAATCGCGGTAACAATTGTGGCGGTGGGAATGCATATATCAGCTCGAACTGATCCCAAGGGAACACTAGGGCATCCGAGCCGCAAGCTAGGGGATCCCTTGTGCGAGACACAAATCTGTCCACCTTTGCGTTGAATCTGGATGCTAGCAGATCTACATCCGGTGTTCCCCACCGCTGGCATATTGCCTGGAAAACCTCGGGGTGAAGAGACCATTCCCCCGGGCATAATTGTTGGCGACTTAGAAAGTCCGCTCTCCAATTTTCCACTCCTGGGATGAAAACCGCGGATATGGCTGGGACATATTTTTCTGCCCACTCCAGGATGCAATTTGCTTCCCTCTGGGCTGCACGACTCTTGGTGCCACCCTGGTGATTGATATATGCCACTGCCGTGGCATTGTCTGATTGAATTCTGACAGGGGACCCTTGGAGTTTGGATGTCCATGCTACTAGGGCATACCGGGCTGCTCGTATCTCTAAGAGATTGATGGGCAGGGCCTTTTCTGCTTCTGACCACTTGCCCTGGAGAGACCATTGCTCCAGTACTGCCCCCAGCCTATGAGGCTGGCATCTGTAGTGACCACCTTCCAAGAAACCGGACTGAAGGGTTTCCCTCTTTCCAGATTCTGGGGCACCAACCAGCAATGGAGGCTCTTGCGAACGGAAGGGGACAGGGACATTGGTAAGTCTAAAGCCTGAACTTTTTTGTTCCAGGCTGACAGTATGGCCCTTTGCAAATTCCTTGAATGGAATTGACCGTAGGGTACCGCTTCGAATGAAGCCACCATCTTTCCCAGCAGCCTCATGCAGAGGCGTATGGATGGTTTTCTTTTTGTACCCACTAAGTGGGTCAAATCTTTTAAAGACGACACCTTCTATGGAGGTAAGAAAATCTTTCTCTGATTTGAATCCAGCCTTAGCCCTAAGTATTCCAGACTTTTGACTGGTCTTAGAGCTGACTTGTCCCGGTTGATAATCCAACCGTGATATTCCAGATACTCGATTGTCTTGTGAATAGCTACTTCCAGCTTTTCCACTGAGTGGTCTATTAGTAGCAGGTCGTCTAGATATGCCATTATCGTTACACCCTGTGTTCTTAGATTGGCCAATAATGGGGCCAGAATTTTTGTGAACACTCGTGGTGCTATGGCCAGACCGAAAGGTAAGGCTCTGAACTGAAAATGGCGCCCTTCTACTGCAAAGCGTAGAAATTTCTGGTGGGCCGGAAAGATGGGAATATGCAGATAAGCATCCTTTATGTCGATCGAGGCTAGCCATTCCTGCCCTTGTAGGGCGGTGGCCACCGATCGGATCGACTCCATCCGAAAAGTCCTGATATTTAGGAACTTGTTTAGCCCTTTTAGATTTAATATGGGCCTCACGTCCCCATTTGGTTTGGGGACTGTGAAAAGGTTCGAGTAAAACCCAAATCCGCTTTCTTCCAGGGGAACCTTCATGATTACACCTTGGAGCAATAGTTGTTCTAGTGCCAGAAGGAGGGATCTTCTCTTTTGGGGATCTCTTGGCACGTTTGACCTCATAAATTGGGCAGGAGGAGTGCCTTTTAACTCCAGCTTGTATCCCAGACTTACTGCGGAGAGCACCCATCTGTCTCTGATGGTGTCCCGCCAGGTCTCTGTGAACAACTGAAGTCTTCCCCCCACCCGATTGAGTGGGGGCAACGCTTCATGCCTTGGGGGGAGGTTTTGTACCTCTCTTGATCCAGGGCTTCTTGTTACCCTGTGATTGTCCATTTCTGCCCCCTGAATTTGACCGCGGAGGCCGTCGGAACTGCTTCACAGCCGATGTGCCCGGGACTGGAGAAGTAGGCCTCTTAAAAGAAGGACTTCTACCCTTGTTCTTAACCGGTAAGAGTGAACTTTTACCGGCAGAAATTTTCTGGATATATTTGTCCAGATCTTCTCCAAATAAGCGTTCTCCATGAAATGGGAAGCTAACCATCAGTTTTTTACAGGGAGCTTCAGCAGACCAGTTTTTGAGCCACAGAAGCCTACGCATATGTACTATAGACAGCGTAAAGCGGGAGGCCTGTTGGATTGTATCCTTTATGGCGTCCACCGCAAAACACAAGGCTCTAGGCAGGTCAGCTAGGGCAAGAGCCTGCTGATCTGGTAAGTCCCTTAAGACTTGTTTCAACTGATCTTTCACTGCTTGGCAGACTCCAATCGCTGCTACCGCAGGTTGTGTCACCATACTTGCTGTAGAGAAAGCAGATTTTAGTAAAGACTCCAATTTTTTATCTATTGGGTCTTTGAACATTGGAACATTATCTACTGGACATGTCAGTGATTTGTTAACAGAAGAGATGGCTGCGTCCACTGTAGGGACCCTCCATTTTCTTATGAACTTATCCTCCATGGGATAGATCACCGGAAATCTCTTGGGGGGAGCAAATATTTTATCAGGATGCTCCCAATCCTGGTAAATAAGCCCTTCTAATAAAGGGTGGATTGGGAAGGAACAGACAGCCTGGGGAGCTTTTAGCGACCCCAGCGAGGAAACCGTAGTGGATGGTGGTTCCGCCAGAGGCATTTTAAATGCTGATCGGACCATATTAGTCAGAGACTGAACCCATAATCTTTCAGCCTGAGAAGCTGAGAAAGGTTCTTCCACTGTTGATTCCTCCATAACTGAATCAACCTCATCCTGATCCCCTTCAGGTAGGTCGATCTCTGTGTGGGGCTGTTCCTCCACTAACAGGCACTCTGAAGGAGGAGACGGAGATCGGACGCGCTTTTCCTGAGACAGGGAAGCAGCGATCAATGCTGTTAATCTCTCTTCCAATCCTCCCAGAGTTGAGGATAAAACCTCCTCTGTTATATATACAGGAGCAGGTGGACTGGGGACAGCCGCAGCACCAGGCATTCCTGCGGGGTTTCTACGGCTACTGACCTCTGAATTCTCAGGGGAGATTGGTGCAGTACAAGCATGCCCAATATCCTCAGAGCCCGATGGAGACCCCTTTGGCTTCCTGGAAGATCTATTTCCGGAGCGTCTGGACGACATATCCTTTAAGCACAAAGCTGAGGTATTCCCGTCGTCATACACCAATTTTGCTGGTAATAGTCTAACACAGGTGCTGCTATATACCAGCTGGTGTCTACTAAAGTGCCTTTCTATGGGGATGCCTGCATCAACCGCCTCTGTGTGCCACTGTTTGTTGCTAGCTCTGTTTGCATGCAGCTGACACTTGTACTGTGTCTTTTAACCATGCTGGGACGCCCGCACATGCGCAGACGCGCCGCGGCGCGCATCGAGCGTCATCCACCCGCCCCGCCCCTTTTTTTCATAGGAGGCGCGTGCACGCGCCCGCGCGCGCGCCCGTGCGCCATTGGCGCCCTTTTCGAAATCAAACAGGGGACTAGGAGCCAGGGCCCTTTTTGCCAGAGGGCCTGTGCGGTGGATGAGCGCAGCAACAGGGCAGAGGAAGTGGATTCCCACAGAGAAACTTACCAGCTGCCTGGATCTTTTGACTTGAGAAAACCAAAGATCCACATGACAAGAAAAATGGACTACAGCGGCCTCTAGTGGTTTAACACAGGTACCGCGGTCCCTGTTTTTTTTTTTTTTTTCTTGACTACTATTAAAATTTTACATTTTCAGTAGTTACAGGCAAACACAGATATTTAGCGGGAATACCGTTAGGTAACAGACAGAAAGACAAATTAGGCTTGGGGGTCCCCCAATAGAACCAAGTTCCTGGGGGCCCCCACTTACCTGATCCCCGCCGCAGGACTTTGTTTGGTCCACAGAAGTCCAAACTTCACCTATCACGGCAGGCATTGTAATTAAACCTTCAGGGACCGGGTTCCCAAGGATTCCACTCCCCTGGACCTGTATAGCACCCTGCACAGACAACATCTTGGTCGTGGGTATGACCAGAGCTCTGGATCCCAGGGTCCAGCCCTCCTAAGAGAAGCATTACAGGCAAAACCTTGCTCTTCTGCTGCAAGGCCCGGGTACCGACCGTTTAGCTATGAAGCTTTTTTGGTGGGATCCGGAACAGCTTACTAAGGCCCAAAAGAACCTGTACGCAAGCCCAGTGAAAACACATGTTACTCTTTGGCCAACACCTTAGACACTGGCAAAAAACTGAGGTGCTCCCGGGTGGGAGGGGCTTATATAGGGGAGGGTACTTCCGGTTTGGAATTGGCCAGTGCCAACACCTGAAGGTAATCTATATAACCCATTAGTAATGACTAAGTCGCTCTGTGTCCCGTGATGTACGAAAAAGAAATATCAATTTCCTGGTGAGTAGAACCAAGGAAATGTGCCGCAAAGGTTCAAATGGCTGCTTCTGCAGAACCGACAGAACCAAATTTAGATCCCATGGGCATATGGGAGCCTTAATCGGTGGAATAATACGAGTCACACCTTGCATAAAGGATTTGACAAGTGAATGCATAGCCAGGGGCCTTTGAAATAGTATTGACAAGGCCGAAACCTGGCCCTTGATAGTACTTAAGGCAAACTTCCTGTCTACAGCCCACTGCAGGAAGTCCAGCATTCTGCCTATAACGTACTTACGTGGATGCCATTTTCTGGCCTCGCACCAAGTGATGTACGCCTTCCAAACTCTATAGTAGATCTGCCTGGATACAGGCTTCCTGGCATTGATTATAGTTGATACCACAGAGTTAGAGAGACCTCTCTTCTTTAGGATGTGGGACTCAATAGCCAGGCCGTTAAACTTAGAGTTAGTAAGGAAGGGTGGTATATCGGTCCTTGCGAAAGCAGGTCCGGACGACGTGGAAGGGTCCAAGGACTCCCCACAGACATTTTGATGATCTCCGCGTACCAGGCCCTTCGGGGCCACGCTGGAGCCACCAGGATCACCGGCTTCTTCTCCAACCTGACTCTGCAAAGGAGTCGAGGCAACAATTGTAGCGGAGGGAATGCATATATCAGTCTGAACTGATCCCAAGGGAACACCAGAGCATCCGAGCCGCAAGCGAGGGGATCCCTTGTCCGGGAGACAAACCTGTCCACCTTTGCGTTGAATCTGGATGCTAGCAGATCTACATCCGGTGTTCCCCACCGCTGACATATTGCTCGGAAGACCTCGGGATGAAGGGACCATTCCCCTGGGCATAACTGTTGGCGACTCAGAAAGTCCGCCTTCCAATTCTCCACCCCTGGAATGAAGACAGCTGATATACATGGGACATGCTTTTCTGCCCATTCCAGGATGTGACTTACTTCCCTCTGGGCTGCACGACTCCTGGTGCCTCCCTGATGATTGATATATGCCACTGCTGTGGCATTGTCTGATTGAATTCTGACAGGGGACCCTTGGAGTCTGGATGTCCAGGCTACTAGGGCGTACCGGGCTGCTCGTATCTCTAAGAGATTGATGGGCAGGGTTTTTACTACATTTGACCATCTGCCCTGGAGAGACCATTGCTCCAGTACTGCCCCCCAGCCTGTAAGGCTGGCATCTGTAGTGACCACCTTCCAAGATATCGGGCTGAAGGGTTTTCCCTTCTGGAGATTCTGGGGGATCAACCACCAGCAGAGACTCTTCCGAACGGAAGGGGACAAAGCCATCGGGAAGTCTAGAGCCTGAACTTTTCCGTTCCAGGCTGACAATATGGCCCTTTGTAAATTCCTTGAGTGGAATTGGGCGTATGGCACAGCTTCGAATGATGCTACCATCTTTCCTAGCAGCCTCATGCACAGGCGTATGGACGGCTGTCTTTTTGCACAAAGCAGACGGACCAAGCCCCTCAAAGAGGATACCTTGTCTAGAGGTAAGAAAATCTTCCTCTGGTCTGAATCCAGCCGTAGCCCTAGATATACCAGGTTTTTCACTGGCTGTAGGGCTGACTTGTCCAGGTTGATGACCCAACCGTGAGATTCTAGATACTTGATTGTATCGATAATTACCACTTCTAGCTTGGCAACTGAGTGGTCCATCAACAACAGGTCGTCTAGGTATGCCATTATCGTTACACCCCGTGTTCTTAGATCGGCCAACAGTGGGGCCAGAATTTTTGTGAACACTCGTGGTGCTGTGGCCAGACCGAATGGTAAGGCTCTGAACTGAAAATGGCGCCCTTCTACTGCAAATCGTAGGAATTTTTGATGACCTGGAAAGATGGGAACATGCAAGTAAGCATCTTTGATGTCGATCGAGGCTAACCATTCCTCCCCTTGTAGGGCAGCGGTGACCGATCGGATCGACTCCATCCGGAAAGACCGGACGTTTAGAAATTTGTTTAGACTCTTTAGGTCCAATATGGGTCTTATGTCCCCGTTTGGCTTCGGGACTGTGAAAAGGTTTGAGTAGAAACCCAACCCCCACTCTTCCATAGGAACCTCCATAATTACTCCTTGGAGCAAGAGTTGTTCTAACGCCAATAGGAGAGACCGTCTTTTCAGAGGGTCTCTTGGCATGCCTGACCACATAAAATGGGACGGAGGAGACTCTTTTAACTCCAACTTGTATCCCAGAGTTACTGCGGAGAGCACCCATCTGTCTTTGATCGTCTCCCGCCAGGTCTCTGCGAACAACTGAAGTCTTCCCCCCACCCGTTTGAGTGGGGGCAGCCCTTCATAGGCTTGACTTGGAGGCTGGTTTAGTACCTCTTCGGATCCAGGGCTTTTTATTACCCTGTGGCTGTCCCTGATTTTTACCTCCTGAGTTTGACCGAGGAGGCCGTCGGAACTGCTTAGTAGCAGACGTCGCAGGGATAGGAGAGGTAGTCCTCTTAAAAGATGGACCCCTAGACCTCTTCTTACTCGGTAAGAGAGTACTTTTACCACTGGAAATCTTCTGGATATACTTATCCAGGTCTTCGCCAAAAAGGCGTTCCCCATGAAATGGGAAGCTAACTAAGAGCTTCTTACAGGGAGCTTCAGCAGACCAGTTTTTAAGCCACAGAAGCCTACGCATATGTACCAAAGACAGCGTGAGGCGGGAGGCCTGATGGATAGAATCCTTGATGGCGTCAACCGCAAAGCATAATGCTCTAGGCAGATCAGCCAGAGCCTGGGCCTGTTGGTCTGGCAAATCCCTCAGGACCATTTTCATTTGATCCTTTAAAGCTTGGCAGACCCCAATAGCTGCCACTGCTGGCTGTGTAACAGCCCCTGCTGTGGAAAAAGCAGATTTTAATAAAGATTCCAATTTTTTATCCACTGGATCTTTGAACATTTGAACATTATCTACTGGACATGTCAGTGATTTGTTCACAGAAGAGATGGCTGCATCCACCGTAGGAACATTCCATCTCTGGGTGAACTTTTCCTCCATGGGATAGATCACCGGAAACCTTTTAGGCGGAACAAATAGTTTATCAGGATGTTCCCAGTCCTGGTATATAAGTCCTTCCAATAATGGATGTATTGGAAAGGAGCAATTAACCTGGGGAGCTTTTAGCGACCCCAATGAGGAGACAGCAGTAGTTGATGGTTCAGCAAGAGGCATTTTAAATGCAGATCGAACCATGTCAGTTAGGGTCTGGACCCACAATCTTTCAGTCTGTGATGCTGAAAATGGTTCATCTACTGTCGATTCCTCAAAAACAGAGCTAACCTCCTCCTGATCCCCTTCAGGTAGGTCGGTCCCTTCCTGGGACTGTTGCTCTGCCAACAGGCACTCTAATGGAGGTGATGGAGATCTGGCGCGCTTTCTTTCCTGTAGAGAAGAAGCGATCAATGCTGCCAATCTCTGCTCCAATCCCTCCAGAGTTGAGGAAAAAACCTCCTCTGTTATATATGCAGGAGCAGGTGGACTGAGGACAGCCGCAGTACCTGGCACTCCCGGGGGTTCCTTATGGGTATTATCCTCTGATTTCTCAGGGGAGGAGGGTGCAGATGACTGCTCCAGATCCTCAGAGCCCGATGGAGACCCCCTACACTTCCTGAGAGGTATATCTCGGAGTTTTTTAGGCGGCATATTCCTTAGTTCAAAGCTGAGGTATTCCAGCCGCAATACACCCCTTACTGAAATAGTCTAATGCAATTTGCTGCTATGTACATCAGTGGGTGTCTACTAATGCGTCTTTCTGGGGATGCCTGTATCAACCGCCCGCTGTAAGCCCCTATACCATGCTACCAGCTCCTTTTCATGCTCTGTGTCCATAGCAAGCAGCGTGGACTGAGTCCTTTTATCTTGCTGGGACGCCCGCGCATGCGCAGAAGCGCTGGGCGCACAGAGCGCGTCATCCGCCAGGCTCCGCCCCCTTTTTTGAAGCTAAACCTTATAAAAAGAAAGCATGTGTGCGCGCGCGCGTGCACGTGTGCGCTCTTGGCACCATGTAGGGAGAGGAGCCAGGGTCCCTGTTTTACCAGGACTCGGGGATGGAAGGAAACTACTTGGCAGCATGACAGAGGAATGCAGCTTCCCTGATAGAGAGCTCACTCATCTGCCTGGACTTTCACCATGGAAGGAATAGTCCCAAGAAAAAAGACGTTCCACAGCGGCCTCTAGTGGACAAACACAGGTACCGCACTTTTGTCTTTTTTTTTTTTTTAAAACCTCCTTTATGAAAAACATTTCCAGGTTTACAGTTTTTTTAAAACTTCCCTTATGAAAAAACATTTCTAGGATTTCTTAGGCATATACAGCTATTAGCGGGAATACCCTTTAGGTAACAGGCAGAAAGACATATTAGGCTTGGGGGTCCCCTCAATAGAACCAAGTTCCTGAGGGGCCCCCACTTACCTTTTCCCCGCCGCAGGACTTTGTTTGGTCCACAGAAGCCCAAACTTCACCTCTCACGGCAGACATTGTACTAGACCTTCAGGGACCGGGTTCCCAAGGATTCCACTCCCCTGGACCTGTATAGCACCCTGCACAGATAGCCTCTTGGTTTTGGGTATGACCAGAGCTCTGGATCCCAGGGTCCAGCCCTCCTAAGAGAGGCATTACAGGCAAAACCCTGCTCTTCTCTGCAAGGCCCGGGTACCGACCGTTTAGCTATGAAGCTTTTTTGGTCGGATCCGGAATAGCTTGCTAAGGCCCAGAGAACCTGTACACAAGCCCAGATGAATACATGTTAACCTTGGCCAACACCTTAGACACTGGCAAAAAACTGAGGTACTCCCGGATGGGAGGGGCTTATATAGGGGAGGGTACTTCCTGTTTTGGAAGTTGCCAGTGCCAGCACCTGAAGGTAATTCTATATAACCCACATAGTAATGACTATGCTGCTCTGTGTCCCGTGATGTATGAACAAGAAATATACATTTTATTTAATCAATTCATATTAAAAAGTGTAATGAAAAACAGAAACAAACAAACATAAGACAATAAATAGGATAATAAAAATTCATTCAAAACATTGGACCATTTAATTTTGGTATTTACAGAGATGAACAGATCAGATTTATGAGTAGACAATGTATGCACATATCAAAAATACATCATTTCATAACGTTCAACGATTATACCAAAAAAAAAAAGGAATGGGTTCACAGACTATATGACCAAAACTAAACAATATGGAAAAAATTGAAGAACTTATCAGCATCTCACAAGAAAAGATCTCTAAATGTTTTCAAACTTGGCACTGCTGGCAACATTTCAAAAGAACAACTAATTACTCAGAATTTGAGTAGTGACCTCATACATCTTCCGTTTTCCCCATGGGATTACGACAATTAGCTACACTAAACCTTATATGCAAAATAAACCAATATTCCAATATGTTCTTCCTCTTCTTCCCCCTCTCCCTACCCTTCTTTTCTTTTTTCCCTGATTTCCATTCCCATTTCTCCCCAACTTCCCTCTCCCACCTCTTCCTTCCTAAGTTCTACTCCCTGCCTCTTTATAGACACTAATAAACATGTTTTTTTTCCTGCCGAAACGCATAAAAACTGTGTTCTGGAACCTTTGGCAATTGGCAGCCCTCTCCTCTCCTCTCCAACCTGTCATTTAATACTGAAGCCAGTAGAGGAAATTTTCTGCAAAGCACACTCTCTCTACTGGCTTCTCTGTTCTAGCACTGTAAACTCAGGGCTGCTGCCCTCAATAACTGGTGAGTGCTTCAGCTCCCAACCTTCAACTGCTGCAGTGATTTGGGAGGAAGCTTCTATCCCTGCCTGCTTGCCGCTGCTACTCAGACTTTGTAGCACGGAGCCTAGGAGCCCTGAAACACCTCCTCAGCTCTGTGCTACAGTAGGGGAAGCTCTCCGGTCCACTGTAGTGTGCTGGAAAAAAAAGCCTGCACATACCATGGAGAGCAGTGAATGCAGAAGAGGTGAGGGACCTGCCACTGTGAAAACAAGGGAGAACATTTGCAGAGACAGAGAGTTCATTCAGAGAGGAGTGCACTGTGAAAGTGGGTGGATGTCACGTACCTTCAGATAGAGCTTGACGAGCAGAGGAAGGCCTCTCGTACACCCCTGGTTTAAGGACCACTGAGGTTGCAACAGCGGCTGCGAGAGTGTGGTGGGGTAGGAGTGCCTGCAGTGTTCTCCGTTAGTAGATATATAGGAGAAGCAGGTAGCAGTGGAAGCAGCAGGTACTGGTTGACTTGATTGCAGAGGTGATGCAGATGCCAGGTGCTGCGGATACAGGTGTACTGCGGATAAAGGGATGAGACCTATGCCAGGTGTTGCTGATGCAGCTGTACTGTGGATACAGGGACAAGGCAGGCGCTGGGTGCTGCAGATGCAGGTGTACTGCGGATGCAGGGATGAGGCAGGTGCCAGGTGCTGCGGATGCAGAGATGATGCAGGCTGGTGGGGTTGAGAAGACTAGTGCAGAGTCAGACAAGCCAGGGTCATACACGGGAACGCAGATACAGCAAGACGTTAGGCAAAGAATAGTCAACGTTCAGGCAGAGGTTGGCATCAGGAGATCAAGCAGGATAGCAGAATCAGAGTCAAGACAAGCCGGGGTCAGGTTTTGAGATAATTAGGATACTTAGGAAAAGCTGGGTCAACAAGATCAAGGATAGGTACAGAATACAGGATACAGGGAAAGACTGCAGATCAGACAGCAAAGGCCCTAATGCAATTGTCATCCTTATATATGCCATTTGGCGCCAATGTCAATAGGCCACGCACACCTGTGCATGCATTGCTCGTGCACGTGCAATTTGTACAGAGAGGGGACTGGGGGGATATGTACAGAAAGGGGAGCTTGGGGGATTTTTACAGAGAGGGGAGCTGGGGGGGTTGTACAGAGAGGGGAGCTGGTGGGATTTGTACAGAGAGGGGATCTGGGGGGATTTGTACAGAGAGGGGAGCTGGGGGATTTGTACAGAGATGGGAGCTGGGGGGATTTGTGGTGAGAGGGGATCTGGGGGGATTTGTGATGAGAGGTGAGCTGGAGGGGATTTGTGATGATAGGGGAGCTGGGGGATTTGTGATATGATAGGGGACCTGGGGGGATTTGTGGTGAGAGGGGAGCTGGGGGCATTTGTACAGAGAGGGGAGCTGGGGGGAATTGTACAGAGAGGGGAGCTGGGGGATTTATACAGAGATGGGAGCTGGGGGATTTGTGATATGAGAGGGGAGCTGAGGGGATTTGTGGTGAGAGGGGAGCTGGGGGGATTTGTGATGAGAGGTGAGCTGGAGGGAATTTGTACAGAGAGGGGAGCTGGAGGATTTATACAGAGATGGGAGCTGAGGGATTTTTGATATGAGAGGGGAGCTGGGGGGATTTGTGGTGAGAGGGGAGCTGGGGGGATTTGTGGTGAGAGGGGAGCTGGGGGGATTTGCGATGAGAAGGGAGTTGGGAGGATTTGTACAGAGAGGGGAGCTCGGAGGATTTGTGCAGAGAGGGGAGCTGGGAGGATTTGTGCAGAGAGGTGAGCTGGGAGGATTTGTACATAGATGGGAGCTGAGGGATTTGTGATGAGAGATGAGCTGGGGGATCTGTGATGAGAGGTGAGCTGGGGATATTTGTGATGAGAGGTGAGCTGGAGGGGATTTGTGATGAGAGGGGAGCTGGGGGGGATTTGTGATGAGAGGGGAGCTGGGGGGGGATTTGTGATGAGGGGGGCTGGGGGGATTTGTGATGAGAGGGGGGCTGGGAGGATTTGTACAGAGAGGGGAGTTGGGAGGATTTGTACAGAGAGGGGAGCTGGGAGGATTTGTACAGAGAGGGGAGCTGGGAGGATTTGTACAGAGAGGTGAGCTGAGAGGATTTGTACATAGAAAGGAGCTGGAGGGATTTGTGATGAGAGGTGAGCTGAAAGGGATTTGTGATGAGAGGGGAGCTGGAGGGATTTGTACAGAGATGGGAGCTGAGGGATTTGTGATGAGAGATGAGCTGGGGGATCTGTGATGAGAGGTGAGCTGGGGATATTTGTGATGAGAGGTGAGCTGGAGGGGATTTGTGATGAGAGGGGAGCTGGGGGGGATTTGTGATGAGAGGGGAGCTGGGGGGGATTTGTGATGAGGGGGGCTGGGGGGATTTGTGATGAGAGGGGGGCTGGGAGGATTTGTACAGAGAGGGGAGTTGGGAGGATTTGTACAGAGAGGGGAGCTGGGAGGATTTGTACAGAGAGGGGAGCTGGGAGGATTTGTACAGAGAGGTGAGCTGAGAGGATTTGTACATAGAAAGGAGCTGGGGGGATTTGTGATGAGAGGTGAGCTGGGGGATTTGTGATGAGAGGTGAGCTGAAAGGGATTTGTGATGAGAGGGGAGCTGGAGGGATTTGTACAGAGAGGGGAGCTGGGGGGATTTGTACAGAGAGGGGAGCTGGGGCATTTGTGATATGAGAGGGGAGCTGGGGGGATTTGTGATGAGAGGGGAGCTGGGGGGATTTGTACAGAGAGGGGAACTTGGAAATTTGTGATATGAGAGGGGAGCTGGGGGGGGGGTTGTGGTGAGAGGGGAGCTGGGGGCATTTGTGATGAGAGGGGATCTGGGGAGATTTGTACAGAGAGATGAGCTGGGGAGATTTGTGATGAGAGGTGAGCTGGGGGGATCTGTGATGAGAGGTGAGCTGGAGGGGATTTGTGATGAGAGGGGAGCTGGGGGGATTTGTGATGAGAGGGGAGCTGGAGGGGATTTGTGATGAGAGGGGAGCTGGCATGATTTGTACAGAGATGGGAGCTGTGGGGATTTGTGAAATGAGAGGGGAGCTGGGAGGATTTGTGGTGAGAGGGGAGCTGGGGGGATTTGTGCTGAGAGGGGAGCTGGGGGGATTTGTGATGAGAAGGGAGCTGGGAGGATTTGTACAGAGAGGGGAGCTGGGAGGATTTGTACAGAGAGGGGAGCTGGGTGGATTTGTACAGAGAGGGGAGCTGGGGGATTTGTGGTGAGAGGGGAGCTGGGGGGATTTGTGTTGAGAGGGGAGCTGGGGGGATTTGTGATGAGAAGGGAGCTGGGAGGATTTGTACAGAGAGGGGAGCTGGGAGGATTTGTACAGAGAGGGGAGCTGGGTGGATTTGTACAGAGAGGGGAGCTGGGGGATTTGTGATGAGAGATGAGCTGGGGGATCTGTGATGAGAGGTGAGCTTGGGATATTTGTGATGAGAGGTGAGCTGGG
Organism: Rana muscosa; assembly: GCA_029206835.1. Taxonomy (NCBI): domain Eukaryota; kingdom Metazoa; phylum Chordata; class Amphibia; order Anura; family Ranidae; genus Rana; species Rana muscosa. The sequence continues at coordinate 706,884,120 of CM055116.1, read as the reverse complement.
GGATTTGTGATGACAGGTGAGCTGGGGGGGATTTGTACAGAGAGGGGAGCTGGGAAATTTGTGATATGAGAGGGGAGCTGGGGGGGGTTTGTGGTGAGAGGGGAGCTGGGGGCATTTGTGATGAGAGGGGATCTGGGGGGATTTGTACAGAGTGATGAGCTGGGGAGATTTGTGATGAGAGGTGAGCTGGGGGGATTTGTGATGAGATGGGAGCTGGGGGGATTTGTGATATGAGAGGGGAGCTGGGGGGATTTGTGATGAGAAGGGAGCTGGGAGGATTTGTACAGAGAGCCAGCCGCTGTTATTCAGATTGCCGGCGCTCAACAGGGGGCTGGCCATCTGAATAGTGGGCGGCAGCGACGATACATAGGTTCATGCAAGACATGAACCTATGTATTGTTCTGAGTGACGGGCGCAGGAGAGAGAGGGAGCAGCGCTTCTGCGCCCACTATGGATGCACCTCCACTGCAATGCTATCCTGGGCCCAAACACACCTAGCCTAGTCACTTCCCAATGTATTTTGTCAGCTCCATTGTAGTGCTTTACCCCCCCCCCCCAATCACCCCCTAAAATTATTACAAATGTTAATTGTCCTTATTTTTGGGCATTCACAAACTCATCTAGCCCCCCCAAATATTTTTACAATGGGCCATAAGAGGGGGCGATGAATATGATACTTGAGCCTTCTATTTTAGTATTTAAAAACACATTAAACTGAAACTTATATTGATGTTGGGCAAGAATTTATTTTTGTATAATCTGCTTGCAATGTTATGTGCAAAAGTACTAATATTTGTTTATCTTGTTTGACTCCACAGCTTCCTTCCACGCCACAGGAATGGCAGACTGTGGCATCTGAGTTTTCCACGTGGTGGGACTTCCTCAACTGCGGTGGAGCCATTGACGGGAAGCACATCCGCATCGTGCCACCACCCCGTTCTGGGTCCTACTTCTTCAATTATAAGGGGTTACATTGTATTGTGCTAATGGCGGTGGTGTCAGCACAGTATGAATTCCTCTATGTGGTTGTGGGGAAGAATGGCCGGATGTCCGATGGTGGAGCCTTCAGCCAGACGGAGTTTGCCCTCCGTCTCCAGAGTGACGACCTTGCATTGCCACCGGATGCAGGGAATGTTGAAGGACTCCCCTTTGTGTTTTTGGCTGATAAAGCCTTTGGACTGGGACCGCATCTCATGAGGCCATTTGCCCAGAGGACCCTGACCCCGGAGAAGAGGGTGTTCAACTACCGGCTGGCCAGGGCCCGACGAGTTGTGGAGAATGCCTTTGGCATAATGGCCAGCCGGTTCTGCCTTTTCATGACACCGATTAACTTGGCGGAGTACAAACTGAACTACATAGTATTCTGTTGCTGTGTGCTACACAATTATCTTCGAAGCAAATCACCAAATTATATGGCCTCAATTGGGCCTGAGACAGGACTTTCAAATGTCAATACTCTGCCGGGCCTAGAATCTGGCCGTCCTGGCTTGCCCCCCCCAAAATGCCCGTGAGGTTCGGCAGAAATATGTTGAATAATTCACGGGCAGGGGGGCAATTCCTAAGCCAGGCCATGTCTAAAAAAAATTTGACAAACAAAAAATAAATATCTTGTTTAATTTGATTTTTGATGTATTGCTTGTGTTTTTTTTAGCTGTCTCCTAGTTTTTCCTAGTGCATTTGTAGTGACAACTGTATTTTGCTTTAGTAAATACCAACCATTTCACTAGTAACACCAAAAATATACACCAAAAAGGTTAGAGCATATTTGATAAAGAAGCTACACTCTGTTGTTGTTCAAATATTTTACTCTGTGCACATTCACACACATGGTAAATATAACACTTTTGGTGTTAGAATTATTTTTTTTGTTTTGGTTTGGCCATAAACAGGCCTTTTTTTGGGGGTAAGAAACTACAAAACTCTCATTACCATACAACAAAATACAACATTGTAAACCTCTCGGCAATATCAGACATTCTATTTTAAGAAAAATGTCTCTAACTGCCCGTCATAATATGGGGTGTTGGCACCCCTGACCAAGCCAAAATTTGAAGATGCACACAATTTAGAGTGTTTTTAAAAAGGGGTATTTCCCTCCTGATCCCTATTGCCAACATTTGCTATCTGCCATCATGGGTGATCAATGGACGTGTTTTGGGGTTGCATCCACAAAACCCGTACATGGATATCCCCTGATGGCAGATGGCACATGTTGACACACTGTGTGCATCTTCAAATTTTGGCTTGATTGATTGTATAAAAGTGAAAAATAGAAAAAGAGAAAAATAGAAAAAGGGGAGTTTTGTGCCTCATTCAATTCGCCCCAAAACATCAATGATGTCCTTAAATGTTTGCTCCATAACATTCATTCTTTACTTCATTCTGTCCAGTTCTGTACTACACTCCATAACTTGCTGGATGATTTGTAGGGCACTATCACTCGAGAAACGCAGACTTTCTTTCTCAACAACATTTTCATCCCCTATAAAAAAATGCAAATGGTATTATAACTCTACAGGCCTACATCTCTTACCTGAAGCTGTGGTGACAGATACTGACCTGTTGTGGTGACAAGTTCCACCATGTTATCCACTTCTCCTTCCTCCACTTCTCCTTCCTCCACTTCTTCTACTTCCTCAACATCCTCAGGTTGGGGTTCTTGGTGAGGTTGGGGTTCTCTCTGAGGTGTGGGGTTCCTGTGTTCCCTGGAGTGGTGTCCTCCCAGTCTTCTCTCCCCTATGAGAATGAAACAAAAGGTATACTTAGCACACAGATATTTTATATAAAAAATAGGAACATGATACATTGCTTGGAAGTGGGGTACAAGTGTCTGTTTGGGCCTAGTTACAAGCTGAAGACATTATTTAAAAATAAACAAACCTTCACTATTCACCTTTTTATGACAAGTTTTACACATGGAGGCACCCCAAAAATACACTGATGCACCCGTGTGGGGCACCCTAAAAAGGTTGTTCTGGTGGCCCACACTATAGTGCTCCAGAGTGCAGATGTGTAAACAGCTGCTGAGTGTCCTCTCCTTTACACTGATTCAAGTTTGCATTTCATTCTAGTTCCAAACACATCATCCAAACAACAATGTACTAACATTTATGGAATAAAAACAGGCATGTCTCGAAATCATTGGAACCCTGTATCTTCGCAAAACATTGTATGTAGTGGGCGAACGATGTGTCTGTAACGACCGATTACTGGGTCCACAAAATTTTGAGAGATGCCATTTTCCAAGGTACAATAGTAAAAAGCAACAACATGGAGCAACATGCAAGTTCTGAAATACAATAATAGGAACACAGGAAAAGTACTTACTTTTTTCTAGCATTCTCTTAATGCTCCTTAACTGCTCCGGCTCCCTCAGTTTGAGGTCAGACCACCTCTTTCTAAGCTGCTCCTTTGATCTTTTCACCCCAAAATTCTTCTTCAGACTTTTCACTACTTGCTTCATAATTTTGGCCTTCCTTAGATTAGGTTGTGTATATGGCCCATGCTTTGCATCATAATCCGACTTTAGCAATATGTCCACCATCTCTGCGTAAGACATATTAGATGCCTTGAATCTCCTCCTTGATCGTGACGTTTCATGGTCCGGGCTTGTCTCATCACCGTTATTTGATGAATTACCAGACACCTGCTGTGGGCGGGGAAAAGTTGATAATGTAAACGTCATGGGTGGGCGACGTGTGCGGAGTTTCACGCATGCGTATTGTATATAAAGAAAACACACATGTGACATTACTACGTTCTGTGTGCGGAGAGAGGAGGAAAAGTGACGGACGTGAGACTGAAGGTATGTGATTTTTATACTTTGTGAAATCGGTGGCCTATACTGCCTAGAGATTGTTTGAGGATATATATGGGGAATCAGATTTACAGGAGTTTAGACTGTGTGACTGACATTACTTTTTTTGTCTTGTGTTTTGTCTTGCAGACCAAAAATGAATGCTTTCTTAGATAAAGAATTTCCGGGGGAATTTATTGACCGGGTAAGGGAGCTGCCCGCTCTGTGGGAGATCAAATACCCCATTCACAGAAAAAAAGGTGTGAGGAAAGCAGCGCTGGAGAGCCTGCTCCCATTTGTGCAGACCAAGATACCCACAGCGACCACACAACAGGTGGACAGTAAAATTGGGAGCTTGAGAGGCACATACAGGACTGAGCGCTTTAGGGTCAAGGCTTCTCAGAGGTCAGGAGCAGCAGCAAAAGATGCATATGTCCCGATTTTGTGGTACTACAGCAGGATGTCCTTTCTGGATGACCACATTGAGCCAAAGCCATCACTGTACAGTCTTCCCCCCAGACTTCCCTGCAGCCAACCTGAGCCTTCTCTGGAGCAAGAGGAGGCAGCCATCCTGGAAGAACCTGATTTGGACATCTGGAGCCAGGTATAGTATTTTATAAACATTTATTGTGTTCAAATTAATGCAGCAAAAAATTTTTTAATATGTAAATCCAAAAAAACATTTGGAGCAAAAAGTAATCTAAATATCAATAGACAGTAGTGGCCCAAAAATTGGGGGAGACGAATGAAAACTGATGGGGTCATAATGATAGTCTTTTCTATTGATTTACATTCAACTTGCAACAGTCATGAGCTAAAAATTGAGTGTAAATGATGAACCAAAAACTAAAACGATGTCCCTTTTTCATACACAGGATGACATCAGCCAGGATGAGGGTCTGGAAAGTGTCAGGCAGGAGGAGACAGGGCCCACTGTGAGCCAGGAGGTGGCAGTGCCCACTGTGAGCCAGGAAGAGGCAGGGCCCACTGTGTGCCAGGAGGTGGCAGGGCCCACTGTGAGCCAGGAGGTGGCAGGGCCCAGTGGCACACAGGAGGTGGCAGGGCCCAGTGGCAGACAGGAGGTGGCCGGGCCAAGTAGCAGGACCAGATCTCAGGTGCCTCCCATCCGCCTTCCAAAAAGAACCAGGAGGGACAGGAGCACAAGTGAGGCAGCAATGGCCCTGATTAGAGAGGCACATGCCACCCTCCAGGAGCCAACATCCACCGAAGAGGCCATTGCCGGCCTAGTTGGGGCCAAATTCAATATTATGAGCATGAAACAACGCCTCCTATGCAAGCCCCTGCTGATCACCTTAATGAACAAGGGGGTGATGGGGAGAATTACCCCCAATAAGGCCATATGTAAGGTCGCCCAGCTTACACAACCTCAACCTCCTCCTCCTCCTCCTCCACCTTCTTCTTCTCCTCAACCTCCTTCTCCTCCTCCTGACACAAGTACACCTCCAGTGGCACAGCCTCCAGCCACACGCAAAAGGAAGGCTGCAGGGAAGGCTGCAGGGAAGGCTACAGGGAAGGCTGCCAAGAAGACCAGGAAGTGATGGCCTTGCTTCAATGTGGTTTGACAGAAGGCAGCCTGTTGTAGTACCACAGACTTTGGACATATATATCACCTGCTGCTGTTCCTGACATCTGGGAATCCAGCATCAGATTGTGCTCACAACTGATGTGCTTGTCAAGCTCCCAATTTTATTGTCCACACAGGGTTGTTGTGTGCTCTGGAGTCCCATGGATGCACAAATGGCAGCAGGTTCTCCAGCGCTGCCTTCTATTTATTTTGTTATATACCAGAATAAATGTTTTTTTTTTTACAGTTAATACTTGACTATGTGTTTTTATAAAAATTAAAAATTTAGCTTTGGAGTAGGCAGATACATTTTAACAAATAAAATAAAAGGACAGATAACACAAAACAATCTCCTTGAAGGTCGAAAAAAACAAGATAAAAAAATTTATTTGGTAAACTTGACACAACAAAAATAAAAATTAAAATCATAGAGATCACTATAAATTAAATAATCGTTTAAAATGAAGATCTGTATTCCAAATTTAAAATATATAAATATTAAGGGGATCTTGCTCTATATAATACAGCAAAATATTCATGAGAACAGCATGACAAATGTTTAAAATAGTTAGTCAGAACTCTGTGTGAATATCAGCAGCAAAACAAGTTCATTATTTTTCATTATTGTACCATTCTAAAGAAGATTTAAATGCGCAACATTTAAACGATGCAATAATTTACAGCGTGACGAATGTGCTATCTCATTTACGAAGGCTTGTTTTACCAGAAGAAGCGCTCCCATCTCATACTTGATTCTGAGCATGCGCGATTTTTTAAGACTCGGAAAAGCATACACACGACCGGGTTTTCACGTCGCAAAACAGGCCGACGAGAAACCCGACGAGAAAATCGAGAATCCTGATGAGAAAATAGAGAGCAGGTTCTCTATTTTTCTCGTTGAGATTCCCAGCAGTTTTCTCTATGAGAAACCATACACACGAACGGTTTTCTCGGCAAGAAAGCTCTCTCGGCAGTTTTCTTGTCGTTTTTTGAAACTCGGTCGTGTGTATGAGGCTTAAGAGTGGCAATTTTTGTATTGAATTTAGTTTTTACACTGAATTTCAATAGATTGTAAGACTAACTTTAACTACGTTTTTGTACACAGCGGTGTGTGTTGTTTTTATTTTTAAATATTTGGGAGTTTCCCAGAGGGCAATTCATTGTATTTGAAGCTTGTATTGTATAGCCTGCAAAGGAGGAGGGGGGCTTTGGTTGACCTCATTGAGCCATCTTTTTGTAGGAGTTTGTATTTAGGTCTCAAAACTTATGGTTTGACTTCCGAGTCAAGGGGGATTCCATCCCATTTGAAAAAGGGGGGGTTTATTCCATTCTTTCCTTGACAAAAGTTTTTATTTTTTTTAAATTGTTGAAATATGTATGATGTTAGCCATGAATATTCCACAGGAAGTTGGTGGGAGGAGATTGGGGTCTTCTGAAAGGTGAGCAATGAGATTTGCGCTTGGAAGGACAATGGAAAGCATTTTGGCGTTTGAAAGAGTGTTTTATATTTTGTTCCAGTTTTGTGAAGTTTTATACTGTAATACAGTTTTGGATAGAGAGTAGTACGTGAGGCATCCAAGTTATTGTTGTAACATCTAGATACAGAGAGAAGCCACATTGTTCTGTAGAGAAAGCGGGCATAAGTGTTCTGTGTGGTTTAGTCTGGCGACATAGTGTATGGGCGTATGGCGGAAAATGCTTGTGTATGCATACACTGTGAGGGGTAGAGGCCTAATTCGGGGGGTGATAACGCCTCGGTTAGGGTTTCTAGTTGGGGACTGGACCAGATATAGTGGTTGTAGTCTGTCAATCCACCGTAGAAGAAGGCACCAGGCGGTGCTCTCCTAAATGGGTGCAATGGTTTCCCTGGACGCAGGGGTAAGACGATAAGCCGCTTCGAATCACCATGGACACAAGGAGGTCCATGCAAGGGAAGGAATGCGAGGCTTCCGACAGTCAGACGGCCACACAGTGCAGGAAGCCTAGTTTTGGGGCAAAGGCCATTAGACCCCTTTAAAGATTGACATAGGTGGTCCAAGGATACTATTTTGGTATCCCTCTGAAGTGGCTGTAGTTCAGCTGCGGCTTCAGATCTGTAATAATGAGTGTGTTGATGGATGTGTAGTACACGCTTTTGTGATTCTCAGAGGAGGAACTATGGTTAAAATTCTCATGCCCGTTTGCTTGAACTTTGTATGGCTGGTCCATGCAAGGTTTTCGAGCTGCTCTCATGTTTTTCCCATTGTATTTTTTTCTATTGCTAAAAGAGTGAAGGTAAAATTCTGGCTGTTTTGTTTTTTTTCATTTTTGTTTTGGAAACTATGAAGTATCTCCCCCACATTTGTATCGGAATGTTTGTATGTAGTAACGTGAATATGTTCGAACTTACCGTGGCGATCCTCCGACACGTCGCGGCTGTTGTGTTTTTGTAGGAACGGGAAAAGTAAGGGTTACAGAGGGTTTTGTTTGAATCGGTTTTAAAAAATGTCATTGACAATTTACCAATGTACAGGAATGTCATTATTGTTTGCCATTCTTTGCAGGTTAAATATGATGGATAGAGTATTAATTTTTGCTTATAAGTATTTTTTTTCAGGTCCAAGGAGTTTCTGAAAGTGTTTGTACATAGAGAGCAGGTGTATGTAGACAGCTGTACACATGGATAAATACGAGTCTAAGGAGGTAAAAGTATCATAAGCTATTTAATTGTTTCTTTTTTCCTGCACCACGCATTTCTTCCTTCAGTCTGTAATAAGGAAGAACATAGGGGGATAAATGACAGTTTTCCAAACTAATAACACTAACCTTTCTAATTCTAGCCAAAGTTTGTGCCAAGACAGTCTTTCTTTGATGGATGCAGCTGTTGCAAGCAGCAGTCTGGTGAAGTAGGTTCCCATCCCAGATGCTAAGAACCTTTTTGTCAATGGTTCCAGGTATTACACCCCAGATGGTAAGCCCTGCACAGGTTATGCAGTGACCACAGTCCCGATGTCTGGGTTATTGTCATATGAGGTTTGTTTGGCGGTCAATCAAAACCAGAGTAGTACTTTCCTCATTAGCTGTCACTTACATTCTCAGCTGATGGGGTAGGTGTGGTCACTGTAACATGAACTTCAAAAGGTCCACCACAGGGTTCACGAGTCCCTCCTGGACCCTGACACAATAACCAGTTTACATTCTTTCTAACCAGGTGACTGGGTCGTTGTAAAGAAGCTTGAGGGACGAGACCAAGCCAGCCACTGCAAAAAGCGGCTCAACCACACCAAAGAATTGAGTAGTATCTTTGTTTATTTATATTTTTTTTGTTTAGTAAATTTTAGCATGGGTAACGATGAAAAGCATCCCAACTACAGCGGTACATGCTATTTATGATGTTATTATTGGTATGAGGAGTTTTGACAAACTAGTGAAGACTCCAAACAGACACTTGTCAATGGAATTTAACAATACATTTTTAGAGGGTAAAATTGGTTATAGTTTTATTAGCTCTGCCTCTTGTCGGTTTGGGTATCGAGACAACTAGGTAGCCCACAAGTGTGTTTGAACTTTAGTTTGGTGCTTATGCGGATCTACAGCTTATAAGGTAATTCCCCCAATGCAAGAGGTTCATGCGTGCTGGTGAAACTCGTCCCAGCATCTTATGTCGTGGCCAGGCCCGGACTGGGACAAAAAATAGGCCCAGGCATTTTAGACTGAGCAGCCCGTGGGGGAACGCGGCGGCGGCGCTTCGCGGCGGCGGCTAATGATGGGATGTGGGGTTCCAGCACCTTGTACCTCTGGACCCCTTTACATTACACAGCACCCTGCACCTCTGGACCCCTTTACATTACACAGCACCTTGCACCTCTGGACCCCTTTACATTACACAGCACCCTGGACTCCTTTACATTACATATCACTGCACCTCTGGACCCTTTTACATTACACAGCACCCTGCACCTCTGGACCCTTTTACATTACACAGCACCCTGCACCTCTGGGCCCCTTTACATTACACAGCACCCTGCACCTCTGGACCCCTTTACATTACACAGCACCCTGCACCTCTGGACCCCTTTACATTACACAGCACACTGCACCTCTGGACCCCTTTACATTACACAGCATCCTGCACCTCTGGACCCTTTTACATTACACAGCACCCTGCACCTCTGGACACCTTTACATTACACAGCATCCTGCACCTCTGGACCCTTTTACATTACACAGCACCCTGCACCTCTGGACCCCTTTACATTACATAGCACTGCACATCTGGACCCCTTTACATTTCACAGCCCCCCACAATTTGTTACACAGACACCCCCTAACAGTTCTGGACCACCTGCATGTTACACAGACCTCCCTACAGTACAGACCCCTTCCCTACAGTACAGACCCCCCCCTCCCTACAGTGCAGACCCCCTCCCTATAGTGCAGACCCCCTCCCTACAGTACAGACCCCCTCCCTACAGTACAGACCCCCTCCCTACAGTACAGACCCCCCTACAATACAGACCCCCTCTACAATACAAACCCCCCCTACATTACAGCCCCCCTCTACAATACAGACCCCCCTACATTACAGACCCCCCTCTACAATACAGAACCCCCCTACAATACAGGCCCCCCTACATTACAGACCCCCCTACAATACAGACTCCTCTACATTTCAGACCCCCCTACAATACAGAACCCCCCTACATTACAGACCCCCCTACAATACAGAACCCCCCTACATTTCAGACCCCCCCACATTTCAGACCCCCCCTACAATACACCAACCCCCCTACAATACAGAACCCCCCTACATTACAGACCCCCTACAATACAGAACCCCCCTACAATACAGACCCCCCAGTTCTGGACCACCTGCATGTTACACAGACCTCCCTACAGTACAGACCCCTTCCCTACAGTACAGACACCCCCCTCCCTACAGTGCAGACCCCCTCCCTATAGTGCAGACCCCCTCCCTACAGTACAGACCCCCTCCCTACAGTACAGACCCCCCTACAATACAGACCCCCTCTACAATACAAACCCCTTCCCTACATTACAGCCCCCCTCTACAATACAGACCCCCCTACATTACAGACCCCCCTCTACAATACAGAACCCCCCTACAATACAGAACCACCCTACAATACAGGCCCCCCTACAATACAGGCCCCCCTACAATACAGGCCCCCCTACATTTCAGACCCCCCTACAATACAGAACCCCCCTACATTACAGACCCCCCTACAATACAGAACCCCCCTACATTTCAGACCCCCCCACATTACACCAACCCCCCTACATTTCAGACCCCCTACAATACAGAACCCCCCTACATTACAGACCCCCTACAATACAGACCCCCCAGTTCTGGACCACCTGCATGTTACACAGACCTCCCTACAGTACAGACCCCTTCCCTACAGTACAGACCCCCCCCCCCTCCCTACAGTGCAGACCCCCTCCCTATAGTGCAGACCCCCTCCCTACAGTACAGACCCCCTCCCTACAGTACAGACCCCCCCTACAATACAGACCCCCTCTACAATACAAACCCCCCTACATTACAGCCCCCTCTACAATACAGACCCCCCTACATTACAGACCCCCCTCTACAATACAGAACCCCCCTACAATACAGAACCCCCCTACAATACAGGCCCCCCTACAATACAGGCCCCCCTACAATACAGGCCCCCCTACAATACAGGCCCCCCTACATTTCAGACCCCCCCACATTTCAGACCCCCCCACATTTCAGACCCCCCCTACAATACACCAACCCCCCTACATTTCAGACCCCCTACAATACAGAACCCCCTACATTACAGACCCCCTACAATACAGAACCCCCTACAATACAGACCCCCCAGTTCTGGACCACCTGCATGTTACACAGACCTCCCTACAGTACAGACCCCTTCCCTACAGTACAGACCCCCCCTCCCTACAGTGCAGACCCCCTCCCTACAGTACAGACCCCCCCTACAATACAGACCCCCTCTACAATACAAACCCCCCCTACATTACAGCCCCCCTCTACAATACAGACCCCCCTACATTACAGACCCCCCTCTACAATACAGAACCCCCCTACAATACAGAACCCCCCTACAATACAGACCCCCCTACAATACAGAACCCCCCTACATTTCAGACCCCCCCTACAATACACCAACCCCCCTACATTTCAGACCCCCTACAATACAGAACCCCCCTACATTACAGACCCCCTACAATACAGAACCCCCCTACAATACAGACCCCCCAGTTCTGGACCACCTGCATGTTACACAGACCTCCCTACAGTACAGACCCCTTCCCTACAGTACAGACCCCCCCCTCCCTACAGTGCAGACCCCCTCCCTACAGTACAGACCCCCTCCCTACAGTACAGACCCCCCCTACAATACAGACCCCCTCTACAATACAGACTCCTCTACATTTCAGACCCCCCTACAATACAGAACCCCCCTACATTACAGACCCCCCTACATTTCAGACCCCCCCACATTTCAGACCCCCCCTACAATACACCAACCCCCTACATTTCAGACCCCCTACAATACAGAACCCCCTACATTACAGACCCCCTACAATACAGAACCCCCCTACAATACAGACCCCCAGTTCTGGACCACCTGCATGTTACACAGACCTCCCTACAGTACAGACCCCTTCCCTACAGTACAGACCCCCCCTCCCTACAGTGCAGACCCCCTCCCTATAGTGCAGACCCCCCCTCCTACAGTACAGACCCCCTCCCTACAGTACAGACCCCCCCTACAATACAGACCCCCTCTACAATACAAACCCCCCCTACATTACAGCCCCCCTCTACAATACAGACCCCCCTACATTACAGACCCCCCTCTACAATACAGAACCCCCCTACAATACAGAACCCCCCTACAATACAGGGCCCCCTACATTACAGACCCCCCTACAATACAGACTCCTCTACATTTCAGACCCCCCTACAATACAGAACCCCCCTACATTACAGACCCCCCTACAATACAGAACCCCCTACATTTCAGACCCCCCCTACAATACACCAACCCCCCTACATTTCAGACCCCCTACAATACAGAACCCCCCTACATTACAGACCCCCTACAATACAGAACCCCCCTACAATACAGACCCCCCCCTACATTACAGACCCCCCTACAATACAGACCCCCCTACAATACAGAACCCCCCCCTTCATTTCAGACCCCCCTACAATACAGACCCACCTACAATACAGAACCCCCCCTACATTTCAGACCCCCCTACAATACAGAACCCCCTACAATATAGAACCCCCTACATTACAGACCCCCCTACAATACAGAATCCCCCTACAATACAGAATCCCCCTACAATACAGAACCCCCCTACAATACAGAACCCCCCTACAATACAGAACCCCCCCTACAATACAGAACCCCCCCTACAATACAGAACCCCCCTACATTACAGACCCCCCTAAAATACAGAACCCCCCTACATTTCAGACCACCCCTACAACACAGAAACCCCTCTACAATACAGACCCCCCCATGTACCTCAGATCAGCACGGGACTGCATGTTGGGTCCCCTCCCCCTGTGTGGACATAAAGGAGGAGGGGAGGCGGCTTCACTCTGCTCGGCTGTGTGAGACAGCTGAGCCGAGATTGATCAGATCATCAGTGCCGCGGCCACCTTGCCAGAGAGAAGGGAAACGCTGTGGGTCCTGGCCCCCTGATGTGCCGACAGGTGTCACTGTCACTCAAGTGCGGCTCCGACTCGCAGCTGAGAGTGCACTGGGGCAGTTGCATCACTAGGGTTGGTGTCACCTGGTGCGGCAAAACATGGTGTCACCCCCCTCCTGTCTATCCTGCCCAGCGCCCTGCAGGCAGCGCACGGTCACGAGGCGCACCCCAACTGACCCCTGTAAATTAAAGTATAGGGTGGTTTTGGGCCGGCTGGGGCAATATAGGGCAGGTTGGGGTAATATAGGGCAGATTGCGGTGATATAGGGCAGGCTGGGGTGGCATAGGGCAGGTTGGGGTTGTATAGGGCAGGCTGGGGTGGTATAGAGCAGGTTTGGGTGGTATAGGGCAGTTTGCGGTGGTATATGGCAGGCTGGGTAGCATAGGGCAAGTTGGGGTGATATAGGGCAGGGTGTGGTGGCATAAAGCAGGTTGCGGTTGCATAGGGCAGGTTGGGGTGGTATAGAGCAGTTTGCGGTGACATAGGGCAGGTTGGGGTGGTATAGAGCAGTTTGCGATGGCATAGGGCAAGTTGTGGTGGCATAGGGCAGGCTGGGGTGGTATAGGGCAGTTTGCGGTGGTATAGGGCAGGTTACGGTGGCATAGGGCAGGTTACGGTGGTATAGAGCAGTTTGCAGTTGGCATAGGGCAGGTTGGGGTGGTATAGAGCAGTTTGCGGTGGCATAGGGCAGGTTGCGATGGCATAGGGCAGGTTGGGTGGCATAGGGCAGGCTGGGGTGGTATAGGGCAGGTTGCGGTGGCATAAGGCAGGTTGCGGTGGCATAGGGCAGGGTGCGGTGGCATAGGGCAGGGTGCGGTGACATAAGGCAGGTTGGGGTGGCATGCATAGGGCAGGGTGCAGTGGCATAGGGCAGGCTGGGGTGGTATGGTGCCAGGTTAGGACTCTATATAGTGACGTGCAGCAGTGCAGTAACTTAGAGCATGCCTGGAGATGAAGACACTCTGGCTGCTGTGTACTTGTTTCTTTCTCCTTCAGCTGTGGGATCAGCCAGAGTGAACGAGTCTGTGGGAGGAATGGAGGGGCAGCCACACCCCCAGCTCCGCCTACCAACTCTGGCTGCCTCTGGAGACATTGGAGAAGATGGGGAAGACGTGACATGCTGTCCGGCGGCATTTGCCCGGTATGCCCTATGGCCAGTCCGGGCCTGGTCGTGGCCGATCGCGAGGATCTAATGGTGCAAGAGAAATTAAGAATGGCAGGGACAGCTAGAAGGGAATTTTTCACCAACCACGACCAGGTCTGGGCTTGGTGTCCTGCAGGTACAAGGTGGGGGGGGGGGGCTTGAGCTTATGATACGATTGAACAATTCTCATCCATTATGGATGGGATGTTCATGTAACTGTTGAAGCCAGAGCTATAGCTAGTGAAGGTTGGAATCCTTTTTAGGGTCTGGGAATCTTTGTGGATTAAATTTTTATTTTTGCAGCGGATCATAGTTGAAGGAAGTAGGGGTATATATACTCATGTCATTTTTTTCTATTCCTTCTATATGCCGTGATGAGGTGCTCCTGTTGCCTAATTGGACGCGTGACCAGAGCCCGAGCAGATGACCACATCTTCCTTGATGAGACGCCCCGAAGCCCGACCCACGTACAAGACACAGAGGATTCCAGACCAACCAGTGATTACTACAGCTCACCATGTCATCTCTCCTAAAGAACAGAGTCTACATGTCAAGCCGTGTTTTCCTTTTTTTTGGACTGTAAGGACTGATTCATTTCCAGGTGTAAGAAGACAATCAAGTTTCATCGAGGGACACATGGGAGCAAATGACAAGAGGAGGAACTGTCGTGGAAATTTTATTAAGATGTATTTAATATGTATTGTCATAGTGTCACCCAGTGTTAGTTCTCCTGCAACCCGCTCTAAAGAGCTGACTGGGGCAGACTGACGCTGGTTGAGATAAACTTCCTGATTTGGAGAAGGGTGTTTGCGGAGTGAGGATGTCTGCTGGCGAAAGGGCCCCTGTGTGATGCACAGATGTTCACCTGGGGGGGATGTGTCCGCTCTGCAAACGCATTATCGGTTTAGCGGATGTATGCTCTTGTCGCCTCTATATGCTTGATCAACATGGATGTGGTGACATGGGCATACACCTGTAGATAAGCTCCCCTCATCAGGAACTGTGTTCATTGGTTGTTGTATTATTCATGCTGTTGTATGTATTTAAATAACCCTGTTGGAAGGGTTATCCTGTATTGTTTTGTATTGTTTTATATTGTACATCCTGTTAAAAGGATGTCTTTATATGGTCATCTTTCTGTGTGAAGATCACATGCTGTGACATCACTTCCTGCTGGTAACTTCTTTAGTGATGATGACATCACTTCTTGTGGGTATTGTAATAAAAGAGCAAGGGTAGTCTGGGGCAGTCATGCTGGCTGTGCTAAGAATGTAGGATGGTGATGTCTCTCTTTACTTGAATGAATGGGAAAGCGAATGATTGGTAAGTGAATTCGTGGCTGATATGCATTATATCATTAAGACGAAATGTGTGCTTATTTGCACAGGAAAAATGTCTGTGTGCTCTGCATACAACCTATTTTCCACCACATGGGGGGATTTGTGATGAGAGGGGAGCTGGGGGGATTTGTGATGAGAGGGGAGCTGGGGGGATTTGTGATGAGAGGGGAGTTGGGGAGATTTGTGATGAGAAGGGAGCTGGGAGGATTTGTACAGAGAGAGGAGCTGGGGGGATTTGTCATGAGAGATGAGCGGGGGGGATTTGTGATGAGAGGTGAGCTTGAGGGGACTTGTGATGAGAGGGGAGCTAGGAGGATTTTTACAGAGAGGGGAGCTGGTGGGATATGAACAGAGAGGGGAGCTGGGGGAATTTGTACAGAGAGGGGAACTGGGGGGATTTGTACAGAGAGGGGAGCTGAGTGGATTTGTACAGAGAGAGGAGCTGGGGGATTAGTACAGAGAGGGGAGCTGGGGGGATTTGTGATGAGAGGAGAGCTGGGGGGATTTCGGCGGATTCACCTTATGTGATACACAGTTTCTAAACCTTAACTCATTACAATTTTTTTTGGTGCCGCTGTAATTCTCTCCTCTGAGGAAGGTGTGACTGGGGGTGGGGTTTGGGTGTGGTTGGGGGTGGTGTTTGGGCATGGTTGGGACAGAGAGTTGGACAGAGTGGGTGAGTTCCTGCACCTATTCTCTGAGAAAAAAATAAAGCCCTGCTAATAGCACCCTATATACAGTATGTAAACAATGTATAGAAAATAATAAACTACATAATATTGCTATTACTGTACCTTTTATAGGGTTGTGTGTTTTTTTTTCTTTCCTTACTTGTGGTCCATTTACTACAGGCTATAAATCAAAGAGAAAAGGAAATCATATAATCCTATATTACCTTACGAGTGTACTTTGTCTTTTGCTACAGCATCTTAATCTATTCGCTTTAATACATAACTGTCTAACATGTGTCACATGTGCGTTACATGTTTTTTCTTTTGTATGCTTCAATAAAAATTTATGACATTTTTTTTTGCATCAGTTCAAACATAAAGCAATCACAGCAAAATCATACAGTGATTAGAGTTGAGCGGACACCTGGATGTTCGGGTTCGGCCGAACTTCAGAAAAAAGTTCGGGTTCGGGACCGAACTTTAACCCGAACTCGAACCCGAACCCGAACCCCATTGAAGTCAATGGGGACCCGGACTTCTAAGGACTAAAAAGGCTCTAAAAAAGTAATGGAAAGGGCTAGAGGGCTGCAAATGGCAGCAAAATGTTGTTAAGAGCATGGCAAGTGCTCTCCAAACAAATGTGGATAGGGAAATAACTTAAAATAACATACAAAAAATAAAAAAATATGCTGGAGGCCCCCTTTTCAGCAGAAGAGGTACGGGAAGTCATGCCCCAGAATACGCCCTTTCTGGAATAAATTATTCAATTTAATGGATAAGCTAGTGGGAAAATAAAATACTTTGAAATAAAAATGTAGCGGGGTGCTAAATTTAAGGGAAGTGTTTGAGTGGTAAATAGGCTCAAACACCCTAATTCTGTAGGATTCATGGACCATTTTGTCCTCGAGGGACAGTATTGGTGTGCAGTTCCCTGAGGCCTACAGGTGGCGCTGCCATGGTAGGCTAGGGTTGAACCGCTGATACAGTGCTGTGCCTTTTGTGTCCCCTCTTGGCAGTAGTACAGCGGGGCGGGGAACCTGCTGTGCATGCCGGGAGAGCATATAAAAGGGGCAGACCTTTGGCCTGGGGGCTGATGTCCAGTGGGGTCCACGCCCAGGTGCCTTCGGCCTGGGTGCATGTGTTCCTGTTCCATCTCGGGTACCTTTAGCCCGGGGTGAGGTACTATCCTGGAGTTCCTGCTGCCCTGGGTATGGAGGCCTAGGTGCGGGAGTAAAGCCTGGAGTCCAGAGCCTTCGTCTGGAGTCCGCTAAGGGTCGAGGAGTCCTAGGGTGCCGCCTCGTGTAGGGGACCATGTTCCAGGGAAGGGAGGATCATTCTGATGGACCGATGCGGGAGTCACGGTGAAGGAAGGGTCTGTTAAGTCCCTGGAGAGATGTCTTCCCCTTGATATGGGCTAGGTTCGTAGAAGGAGAAGCTCAAGGTCATCTTGACTGTATCAGAGGCCTTATTCACCCGGCCCGTGGCAGGGGCCTTATACACCCTGGTCTGTGGCAGAGACCAAAGTTCTCCAGGTCCGTGGCAGGGGCCTTGTACACCCGGTCTGTGGCAGAGACCAACCTCAAGGTCTGTGGCAGAGACCGTGCACCTAAAACTGTTTGAGAAACCTAAGCAGTGAAGTGAATGTGCTACATTTGTGCCTGGACCTCCTCCACACCTTAAGCTGTCCGGTTTCTTTTCTCTAACCTTTTCTATCCGAGTAAAGTTTATTTTGCCATGAGAGAATAAGAGTTGTAATTTCAGCTGGTGTGGACATTGACTTTACTGGGAATTAAAGGACTTGCCTCTACCTACAGTAGAGGTGAGAATCATCCTCTGGAGGAGTTTTGACTCCGGCTGTGGACACGGCCCGTCAAGTACACCGCTCAACCTCTTTATATAGGAGGGTACGGGCTGGTAGTGCGGTGTGCCTTTCTCCCTCCTGCGAGGAGCCAACAACATAAAGGCAGGTAAGGGGGAAAGGATCTGTGCGCTACAAAAAAATAAAATAAAATTATAATCTTGACCTAGGAGGACGAGGTCCATATGGAGTAGGAGGTTGAGGTGGCGTTGGATGTGGCTGTGTAGGTGGAAGCGGCGGTGGAGGAGGACGAGGTAGCCAACACTGGTTCAAAAATACAACAATGGCTGGGTAAGGCCGGTGATGTGTCGAATTCTGTCCCCCGTCAAATAGTGTCCACCCTGTACTGCGCTTGCTCAGTATGTAGGACAAGGGGTTTTCGAAAATCTCCCAAGACGAACGGCGCCTGCATGGTGAGTTCAGGTGAAGGCCACACCATCCGTGGTTCAAGCCGAGCCAAGTGAGGCCGTGCCCGAAGCGTGGCGATCAAACCGAGCCCGTGAGGGGCCCTGTTACTATGTGCTACCATATGTCCACTTGGATGGTGGGGCTTGAACCTGCACTCACGGCGCAGGCGCCGTTCATCTTCGGAGATTTTGTGAATCTCCTTGTCCTCTGTACTGCGCAAGCGCTGCACCTTCGCAGTATGGGCCGGACACAATCCAATGGCCGGACAGTTTTTGTCACAACACCGGTATACATGTCTATTCTGCAGAAGGTACGGACAAGTCCTGTGGGATCCATGCCTGGTTCATTTTAATGAACGTGAGCTTGTCCACATTGGCTCTGGACAGGCGGCTGCGCTTGTCTGTGATAACGCCCCCTGCCGTGCTAAATACACGTTCAGATAATACACTGGCTGCAGGGCAGGCCAGCACCTCCAAGGCATAAAGGGCAAGCTCAGGCCATGTGCCCAATTTGGAGACCCAGAAGTTAAAGGGGGCAGACCCGTCATCCAGTACGTGTAGGCCTGTGGACACATACTGCTCAACCATGTTGGTGAAATGCTGCCTCCTGCTAAGACGTTCCATCTCAGCTGGTGGTGCTGGTTGTTGTGGCGTGCTGACAAAGCTTTTCCACATTTCAGCCATGCTAACCCTGCCTTCTGAGGTGCTGCCGGTGCCCCGGCTGCGTTGGCGACCTCTTCCTCCTCCTCTGCCTTCGCCTTGTGCTTCCACCGTACGCCCGCTGTCAGGTGGGAATGCCACCAGCAGCGCGTCTACCAGCGTGCGCTTGTACTCGCGCATCTTACAATCCCGCTCCAGTGAGGGAATTAAGGACGGTACGTTGTCCTTGTAACGGGGATCCAGCAGGGTGGCCACCCAGTAATCAGCACCATTTAAAATGTGGGCAACTCGGCGGTCATTGCGGAAACACTGCAGCATGTAATCGCTCATGCGTGCCAGGCTGCCCAGAGGCAAAGAAAAGCTGTCCTCTGTGGGAGGTGTATCGTCTGCAAAATATTTTTTGTGGCCCTAAATGGCGTTTTTTGGAGGACCACAACACACCCACAGTATGTAACCGCTGAATCGCACAGCTACAGAACTGCAGAAAATGCTATTAAAAAAAATGTTTTTTTTTTAGTATAGCACAGTAGAAGAAAACTATATAGAAATTGTTTATTTCACACACCTCCACATATGTATAACACACTGCAAAATATTTTTTGTGGCCCTAAATGGCGTTTTTTGGAAGACCACAACACACCCACAGTACGTAACTGCTGAATCGCACAGCTACAGAACTGCAGAAAATGCTATTCAAAAAAATGTTTTTTTTTTAGTATAGCACAGTAGAAGAAAACTATATAGAAATTGTTTATTTCACACACCTCCACATATGTATAACACACTGCAAAATATTTTTTGTGGCCCTAAATGGCGTTTTTTGGAAGACCACAACACACCCACAGTACGTAACCGCTGAATCGCACAGCTACAGAACTGCAGAAAATGCTATTCAAAAAAAATGTTGTTTTTTTAGTATAGCACAGTAGAAGACAAATATATAGAAATGGTTTATTTCACACGCCTCCACATATGTATAACACACAGCAAAATATTTTTTGTGGCCCTAAATGGGTCTTTTTGCAAGCGTACATTAAAGTGCAATTTTTTTTTTTATTTTTTTGCCCTAAACGGGTCTTTTTTTGCACAAGCAAAATAAAATGCAAATTTTTTTATTTTTTTGCCCTTAATCGGTCTTTTGGAAAAGAGCACAATAAAGTGCCTTTTTTTTTGCCCTAAATGGATCTTTTTCCAAGAGCAGAATACACCCACAGTATGGAAACGGTGTATCTCTCAACGTAATATATGCAGTGCTGGTGCACTGAGCTTGCAGATAAAAGGTAGATTTTCTCTGACACTGGGCTCATGGCAGTGTAAAAAGACTGCACTGCAACACAAATAGGTAAACCTATGCAGATCGCTGAGTTATATCTCTGAATCTGGACTCCTATTCCTATATAATAAATCTCTCTCCCTGAAAGCACCAACAGGAACCTGGCCCTACACTACACTGTCTCTCTATCTTTTCCCTCAGATTCCAGAATCAGGACTAACTCATGTATTTTTCAATCTCTCCCTAAAAGCAACAGCAGCAGACAAGATCCTCTCCCTATCTATTCTGAAGCAGAGTGACGTGTGTGCTGTGTGCCTCTAGCTTATATAGAAGCTGGGTCACATGTTGCACTGACCAATCACAGCCATGCCATTAGTAGGCATGGCTATGATGGCTTCTAAGGGCACACCAGCTAATCAAAAGGTGATTGGCTGGCCCCTGAAGCATTTCTAACTGAGCCATTAGATTGCCGAACCCGAACCCGGACTTTCGCGCAAAGTCCGGGTTCGGGAAAAAGCTAAAGTTCGGGATCGCTCAACCCTAACAGTGATATTTAAAATGATTGTAAAGGCTATTTTTTTGTTTTTTTTAAATAACAAACATGTTATACTTACCTCCTCTGTGCAGTTGGTTTTGCACTGAGCAACCCGGATCCTCCTCTTCTCGGGTGCCTCTTCTGCTCTCCTGGCCCCTCCCTCTGTTAACTACCCCCTCATTCAGCAGCTCTCCACAGGGGGCACCCGAGCTGAGTCAGAGCTCTGTGTATCCATTCAGACACAGAGCCCCGACCTGGCCCCGCCCCCTCTCTCCCCTGATTGGCTTAATGATTTTGATTGACAGCTGCGGGAGTCAATGGTGCTGCTGCTTTGTCTCAGCCAATTAGGAGGAGTGTCTGGGACAGCTCATGGACATCGCTGCAGAGAGAAGGGGCTCAGGTAAGTAATTAGGGGGGCTGGGGAGGCTGCTACACGCAAAAGTTTTTTTTTATCTTAATGCAGAAAATGCAATATGATAAAAAACCTTCTGCCTTTACAACTCCTTTAAAGATTGATGGGGGGCATTTTACCACTTGAGAAATCTGTATAATCATCAATTTAAAATTGAAATATGTAACATCAAAGGCCTGTGAATCCAATCAAAGCTTGTGCCTTTAACGGCTTCAATACAGGGCATGTTCCCTTCCTGCCCAGACCAATTTTTAGTTTTCAGCGCTGTCGCACTTTGAATGACAATTGCGTGTTTGTGCGACATGGCTCCCAAAGAAAATTGATGTGCTTTTTTTCCCACAAATAGAGCTTTCGTTTGGTGGTATTTGATCACCTCTGCGTTTTTATTTTTTGTGCTATAAACAAAAGAAGAGCGACAATTTTGAAAAAGACACAATATTTTTTACTTTTTGATTTAATAAATATCACAATTTAAAAAAAATAATAATAATTTTTTCATAAGTTTAGTCTGATATGTATTCTTCTACATAGTTTTGGTAAAAAAAATAAATCGCAATAAGCGTATATTGATTGGTTTGCGCAAAAGTTATAGCGTCTACAAAATAAGGGATAGTTTTATTGCATTTTTTTTTACTAGTAATGGCGGCGATCTGCGATTTTTGTTGTGACTGTGACATTGTGACGGACATATCGGACACTTTTGACACATTTTTGGGACCATTCACATTTATACAGCGATTAGTGCTATAAAACTGCACTGATTACTGTGTAAATGTGACTGTCAGGAAAGGGGTTAACACTAGGGGGCGCTGAAGGGGTTAAATATGTTCCCTAGGGAGTGATTTTAATTGTAGGGGGAGGGGACTCACAAGGGGAGGAGACCGATCTGTGTTCCTCTGTACTGGGAACACACATCGGTCTCCTCACCTCTGACAGGAGGTGGATCTGTGTGTTTACGCACACAGATCCACAGTCCTGCCGTGATCACGGGCAATCGCGGGTGCCCGGTGGACATCGCGGCCGCCAGGCACACGCACCCCCTAGACGGCCGGGAAGCCCAATACGTCATATGACGTCCACCCAGGATGGAAGATCCCTCCTGTGGATGTCATTTGACTATAGGCGGGTATTGAAGTGGTTAAATGCACAATCAGGTTAATGGATGTAAATAGTATAAGGGTATAGGGGCAGATACAAAGTCCACACAAGATAACAGATTTGTAAATCATGCTGTTTAAAAGTAAATTATCTCTAATGCCTTGTACACATGATTGGAATTTCCGATGGAAAAAGTCAGATGGACTTTTTCCATCGGAAATTCCTACCGTGTGTGTGCCCCATCGGAGAAATTCCGATGAATTTCATTGGAGTTTAAATATAGAATACGTTCTATTTTACTCAGATGAAATTCCGTCCGTGCTTTTGAGAATAGTCCGACCGTGTGTACGGGGCATAAGTTTATACAGCAGGGTAAACAATCAAACTTTCTTCCCCAAACCTCTCAGGGAGCGTTTCCAAGAGTGTAAGGGATTAAGGGATTAAGGGATTAAGAAAAAGGGAATTTTTTTCTAAGGGATTAAGAAAAAGCGAAAGGAACAGGAAACTTCAGTTTGAATTCATTTAAATTCTCCCAGAACTAAAAAAATTGAATTCAAACCTTTTCCTTTCCCTTTTTTTTCTTTTGGTTTTTCTATTAGGCTATCTGTGCTTTTGATTCTATCGTTGCCTTAACTCCCTATAAACTGGGGTATTACTGTCCCCTCTGTGAACACTAGGGGGCCCCCTGCTGCGTTAGAGTTGTTGTCTTCTGTGCAGTGGAGAAGTTGGGCTGCCGGAGGCAGTGCCAAGTCCCAAACGGAGATACGCATGCTCCCGCTACTCCGGACTGACAGTCTGTTTAGATGGGAATGGGAGTCCCTAGCATCCGTGTAATGCCATGATGTCATTACGCCGGGTGCGTGGCGGGAGGGGTATAATAAGAGCTAGCCTACAATATATTTGACTGCTGGTACACAGTCATTGAGTTATAAACAACAGAGGAACAGAGGAACTTTTGGTCCCGGAGTTCCAAATGTTGTCATTTCTTAAAGAGGTAACGAAAAATGTCTAAGAAAGATAACAAGAGATTACAAATTCTTCACTTAATGAAAGTATACAAAAACAGAAATGGGAAATTTGTTTAACAAAAGTGTCTTACCCATAATGGCAAGCTATGGGTTAACTAGGAAAATTGCTAAACGCCTTTTAAAAATAGCAAAAGCTACAGGGTTAAGTATTGCTATATTACACCCAAGTGCCCCCATTGTTAAAATTATGGTAAGCGGAGAGCCAGAGGCTCTTAAACATGTCAAATGATGTAAAATCACCCATAAAGAATATAAAAAAGACCCTGCTAAGTGGTGGCCACCCGAAGGATCTTTAGATGCCCCAACCATAGATGCCTAGGGCAGGACCCGTGTCCCAAAACCCTTTTTTGGACAAGGCATATTAACCTTTATAATTAGCACTTTTGATTTTGAACAATCGAGTCCATTGTATTTAATAGGGTTCTAAAGTTCGCGCAAACTTTAGGTCTGTTCGCAAGTTTTGGTGCGAACCGAACCGGGGGGTGTTCGGCTCATCCTTCTTACAGAAACATGCAGCCTGAGTCAAATCAACAGATGTTTTCAACAGATGTTTTCAGCATGAAACAAAAAACAAAACAGTCCATACCTCTGGCTCACTGCCAGAAAAATGTGTCCCTTTACAGGGTTATAAAGTACCCGTAGTCAGGATTGAAGTTCTTTCCCACCCAAAATCTCTCCAAGTCTCTAAACTCTGGGTCCCATATGAGAACCTAATGTGTAACTAAAGGCACAATTTTTTTTTATCGTTTTATCGTTTTTTGTTTTTTTTTTTCGTTTTAGATACAGTGGAGGGGGATCAGAACACCTGTCAGTTTTTAATGTTGTCTGTGCCCCTGTTGGGGAGATTCACTCATATTTGTCCTGTTTACCATTATCATCTAAAGTGAAAGTTAAAAAGTTTGGGTTCTGGTGACACACTGCGCTTCCGTCACTTTGGAGGTATTTCCTCTCATTTTCTGTTTTGGCTATGGGATGGGAAATGTAGGGAAATCTCCACAATAGGACACAGATGGCAAAAAAATAAAAAAAAAAATGGGGTTCTAACCCTCTCTTAATCCATCCAAAATTAAAAAAAAGTTTTAGTTACACTTTAATAATCTTGGGAAAGCTATTAGCTTTTCTATTTTGCTGGATCATCCTGGAACCTCTTACCCTGCATGGGTGAGAATCCCTGAGTACTCCCAAACTGTGTTTTTATTCTTCCCCCTTAAAGGGACCACAACCCAAATAAGGGAGCACATCTCCCCTATTCAGGATTCATCTATGGAATTTTGTATACATCCCCCCTGTCTTGACACAGAGGTTTGAGAGACAATGTGGGGCACTCTACAGTGTATCCTAAAGAGGGCATCAGCATTCTGGTGTTGTTTTCCAGGTCTGCATCCCACCACAAATTTGAATTTGTAGGGCTAAGAACCATCTGGTTACGCTAGCATTTTTGTGTTTGTCCTGTTGGCATGGTCAGACACACCAGTCAAAATTGCCTGCCGAGGAGAAAAAAGCATAGGAAGTCTAAACTCGTCTTAATTGCCAGTCACTCTCACTCCACTGTGTAACTTCTCTCAGGGGCTGTCAACTTCCTACTTAGAAAGATTATGGGGTGTTCCTCCCCACTGATCTCCTGGGGTAGAATGGCTCCTAAGCCTTGACGGGAGGCCTCTGTTTGGACATGTTTAGGAAGTCTGGAGTGGCCAGCAATGGATACTGGGATATGGGTGTTTTAACCACTTCAATACTGGACACTTTCACACCCTTCCGATCAGGAGAGGGGACACTGGGAGGAGAGAAGGGAATGGTTTTAGGATCTTATGAAGACATTTTTAGAGGATTGTGGTTTCCATTAATAAAGTTTATATTTTTTACTATTTCATTGTCACATCCTTTAATCTCTGCTGCCTTGAAAACCCCAGTGGGGGAAACCTTCCTTCTTTGCCTTTCACACCCTTCCTTCCCAGGCCAGTTTTCAGGTTTTAGTGCTGTCGCACTTTGAATGACAATTGCGTGATCATGCAACATGTTTATAATTTTTTTCACACAAATAGAGATTTATTTTGGTGGTATTTATTCACCACTGGGTTTTTTATTTTTTGGGAGATAAGCGAAAAAAGAGAGAAAATTTAGAAAAAAAACAATATTTTCTAATTTCTGTTTAAAAGAAATCCAATAAAATCAAATTTTGTCATTAATTTAGGCCAGAATGTATTTCTGCTACATGTCTTTGGTAACAAAAAAATCCCGATAAGTGTATGGTAATAAGTTTCTGTGGAAGATATACTACAAGTCTATGAGTCTACAAGCTATGCTACGTATCATTGAAAATTGATCCTGATGTACTGACTGCCTAATTTCTTGAGGCCCTAAAATGTCAAGACTAGGGTTGAGTGACTTTTGGGTTTTTGGTACCCAGACCCGAACCCAAACAATTTACTGTATGTTCGGGTTTGAGTTCGGTGTTCGGCAATGTAATGGCGCATTTTAAAAAGCTGCAGGGCAGCCAATCAACATTCGTTTAACTTGTGTGCCTTCAGAAGCCATCACAGCTATGCCTACTAATGGCATGGCTGTGATTGGCCAGTTCAGCATGTGACCCAGCCTCTATATAAGCTAGAGGCACATAGCACAGCACGTCACTCTGATTTAGATAGTGTAGGGAAAGATTGCTGCTGCTGCTTTGAGGGAGAGAATTAGATAGGAGTCCTGATTCAGAAATCAAATTATTTAGGGATCTACCTTGATTTTGTTGTGTGGGTGCAGTACACAATCTTTTTACCCTGCCCTGAGCCCAGTGCCAGAGAAAAGATAACTTTTATCCGTCTGTTAGTTAGTTTGGCGTCGGTGGGCATTTTTGCAAGCTCAGTGCACCAGCACTGCATATGTTACTGTGAGATACACCCTTTAGATACTGTTGGTCTATACTGTTATCTATTCTGCTATTCTAAAAACACCCATTTAGGGCAAAAAATATATATTTTGCTGCGTTTCCTGCATATCTGTATTTAGTGAGATACACACTTTAGATACTATCTGTATAAAAGGGACGCAAACAAGCTCTGGAAGTGATGCGGACGAGTTCAGCGCTCATATCTTATATGCACGATTTCATATACAAAATGTGAGTACTATTTTTCAAATAAAGTATTATCTGTTTTAAAAACGATACTACACTATTGGGATTCCTTTATTTTTCCCTGGCAATTCATACCTTATAAACCGGAGACCCCACACACCCCCTGGATAGATGGTTAATATACCCAGAACCCACATCCCCAGGCTCCAAGGCTTCATCCAGGCAAACACCAGGACCCAAACAGGATTGACACACATGCTGTAACCTCAGAGCAGTGAGGTAAGGGGCCACCCAATCACTTTAATAAGTGGGATAAACACAGCACTGGAAGTCACAGAAGAAACACCACCCAAACCAGCACTTAATATTTCTGTTGGACTGTAAAAATACACCATATATTTTGCATGTTCACTCCACCCTCAAGATATTAACCCCTTTACCCGGAATTTATTATTTTGCCCGGAATTTGCATGTTTGCACAACATTATGATTTTAACCATGTGATATATCTGTGTTGTCACACATTATTTGCATGATTTGCATTTTTATTGTTTTACATTGCTTCAGCACTTGCTGACAAAGCAATCACCTTATTCTTTTTTTTGCATTTATTGAATGTCACAATTTTTTGCACAGTTGCACTTTACCATCACTTCAGCATTTGCTGACACCGGCAGTTATTTTACATAGGCATCTGTTGGATTGCTATATATGTTTTGCACCTTGCACTATTTATGTGTAATACTTTTTTAGTACCGTTAGTACACTAAAGTCTGTTTTATGTTGCATAATAAGTGATTATATATATTCTGCACCTTGCACTTTCCTTTGAGGATCACATTGTGCAATACTTTTTTAGTACTGTTAGTACACTTAAATGTGCTCTCTGTTTTTTCTTGATTTTAATTTATATTCAACCGCTCAGCACTACCTCCTATATACATTTACACTTTAGATACTGTTGTTTTATTCTGCTATTCCAAAAAAAAAATTTAGGACAAAAAAAATGTTTTGGCAACGTTTTCTGCATATCTGTACGTGTGAGATACACACTTTAGATACTATTCTGCTATTCAAAAAAATAATAATTTAGGGCAAAAAATGTTTTTTTGCTGCGTTTTCTGCATATCTGTATGTGTGAGATACACCCTTTAGATACTGTTGTTCTATTCTGCTATTCTAAAAACACCCATTTACGGCAAAAAATATATATTTTTCAGTGTTTCCTGCTTATCTGTACGTGTGAGATACACACTTTAGATACTGTTGTTTTATTCTGCTATTCAAAAAAAAACACATTTAGGGGAAAAATCTTAAATTGCGGCCTAGTCTGTATCTGTACGTGTGAGGTACACCCTTTAGATCAGGGGTCTCAAACCTGCGGCCCTCCTGCTGTTGCGGAACTACAAGTCCCATCATGCCTCTGCCTATGGGAGTCCTGCTTGTAACTGTTTAGCCTTGCAATGCCTCATGGGAATTGTAGTTCTGCAACAGCTGGAGGGCCACCAGTTTGAGTCCCCTGCTTTAGATACTGTTGCTCTATTCTGGTATTAAAAAAAAAAACACATTTAGGGCAAAAAAAAAATTTTGCAGTGTTTCCTGCATATCTGTACGTGTGAGATACACACTTTAGATACTGTTGTTTTATACTGCTAGTCCACAAAAAAAAAATTTGGGCAAAAAAAAATTTTTGGCAACGTTTTCTGCATATCTGTGCGTGTGAGATACACACTTTAGATACTGTTCTTCTATTCTGCTATTCAAAAAAATAATAACTTAGGTAAAAAAATAATTTTTTGGTGCGCTTTCTGCATATCTGTACCTGTGAGATACACCCTTTAAATACTGTTGCTCTATTCTGCTATTCAAAAAAAAAAAAAAAACATTTAGGGGAAAAATCTTAAATTGCGGCCTAGTCTGTATCTGTATGTGTGAGGTACACCCTTTAGATACTGTTATTCTATTCTGGTATTAAAAAAACTCCCAATTAGGGCAAGATCCTAAATTTGAGAAATATGAGGAGAACGTCAAATAAGGGATGTGGCCCCGGTCGTGGTGCTGCTGGTGGAGCTCCTGTTGCAGGGAGAGGACGTGGTCGATCTGTGCCAGCTACACGCACAAGTGAAACACCTTCCTCAGGTGCGAATAGGCGACAGAGCCTGCAGCGGTATTTGGTCGGGCCTAATGCGACTCTACGAATGTTGAGGCCAGGACAAGTACAGGCGAAAGTAGATTGGGTTGCTGACAGTGCCTCCAGTTCCTTCACATTGTCTCCAACCCAGTCTCCTGCTGAAAGATCAGAGTTGGCACCTGCAGCCGATGTCCATCAGTCTTTCACCTCACCCCCTTGCAAATCAGCCAAGCAGTCTGAGCCCCAAGTCATTCAGCAGTCTCTTCTGCTTTTTGATGACTCTGTTAGCAGGGTTTCCCAGGGCCATCCACCTAGCCCTGTCCCAGAAGTGGAAGAGATTGAGTGCCCACCAAAGCCAGGTCCAAGGAGTTCCCTAGCGTGGCAGTTCTTCAGACAATGTGCTGATGACAAGACACGAGTGGTTTGCACGCTGTGCAATCAGAGCCTGAAGCGAGGCATAAACGTTCTCAACCTGAGCACAACCTGCATGACCAGGCATCTAAGTGCAAAGCACGATCTGCAGTGGAGAAGACACCTCAAAAACCAAGACAGGTCTATGGCTCCTCCTGCTTCCTCTTCTGCTGCAGTCTCGGCCTCTTCATCCACCTCTGTAGTGACAGTGGCACCTGCCACCCCGCAAACAGAGGATCTGCCAGCAACACTACCACCTGGGTCACCAACCATCTCCACAATTTCCCATGGAAGCGTTCAGCTCTCTATCTCCCAAACACTGGAGCGGAAGAGGAAGTACCCCCCTACCCAACAGCGATCCCTGGCCCTGAATGCCAGCATTTCAAAATTCCTGGCCTTTGAAATGCTGTCATTCCGTCTGGTGGAGACGCAGAGTTTTAAAAGCCTGATGGCATTGGCTGCCCCACAGTACATTGTGCCCAGCCGCCACTACTTTTCCAGGTGAGCCATCCCTTCCCTGCACAACCAAGTGGGGGACAAAATCAGGTGTGCACTGCGCAACGCCATCTGTGGCAAGGTCCACCTAACTACGGATACGTGGACCAGTAAGCACGGTCAGGGACGTTATATCTCCCTAACATCACACTGGGTAAATGCAGTGGTGGCTGGGCCTGAGGCGGATAGCAGTTTGGCGCATGTCCTTCCACCAACGAGGATTGCAGGGCGCTTCAGTTTGCCTCCTGTTGCTAACTCCTCCTACTCCGCTTCCTCATCTTCTACCGCCTCCTCATCCAGTCAGCGTAACACCTTCACCACCAACTTCAGCACAGCCAGGGGTAAACGACAGCAGGCAGTTTTAAAACTTTCTTGTTTGGGGGAAAAAACCCACACCGCACAGGAGTTGTGGAGGGACATGGAACAACAGACCGATGAGTGGTTGATGGCAGTGAGCCTCAAGCCCGGCCTGGTGGTGTTTGATAATGTGCGAAATCTCGTAGCAGCTCTGGGCCTAGCCGGTTTGACGCACATCCCTTACCTGGCGCATGTGCTGAATTTGGTGGTGCAGAGATTCCTTAAAAATCACCCCGATATGCCAGAGCTGCTGCAGAAAGTGCGGGCCGTCTGTGCGCACTTTCGGCGTTCTCACCCTGCTGCTGCTCGCCTGTCAGCACTGCAGCGTAACTTCGGCCTTCCCGCTCACCACCTCATATGTGACGTGCCCACAAGGTGGAACTCCACCTTGCACATGCTGGCCAGACTGTGCGAGCAGCAGCAGGCAATAGTGGAGTTTCAGCTGCAGAATGCATGCGTGAGTCGCTCTGCGGAACAGCACCACTTCACCACCAATAACTGGGCCTCCATGCAAGACCTGTGTGCCTTGTTGCGCTGTTTCGAGTACTCCACCAACATGGCCTGTGCCGATGACGCCGTTCTCAGCGTTACTATCCCAGTTCTATGCCTCCTTGGAAAAATGCTTTGGGCGATGATAGAAGACGATGTGGCACAGGAGGAGGAGGAGGAAGAGGGATCATTTCCAAGGCTTTCAGGGCAGTCATTCACAAGTGGCTCCGAGGGTGGGTTCCTGCACCAACAAACGCCAGGTACACAATTGTCCAGCAAGGGCACAGTTCTGGAGGATGATGAGGTGTAGGATAAGGAGAAGGAGATGGAGGAGGAGGAACCATGTTCACAGCAGGGTGGCACCCAGACCAGCTCATGGCCATCACTGGTGCTTGGCTGGGGGGATACAGAGGACACAGGCCATACACCTCCCACAGAGGACAGCTTTTCGTTGCCTCTGGGCAGCCTGGCACACATGAGCGATTACATGCTGCAGTGTCCCCGCAACGACCGCCGAGTTTCTCACATTCTAACTGGTGCTGATTACTGGGTGGCCACGCTTCTGTATCCCCGTTACAAGGACAACGTACCATCCTTAATTCCCTCACTGGAGCTTGATCGTAAGATGCGCGAGTACAAGTGCACGCTGGTAGACGCGCTGCTGGTGGCATTCCCACCTGACAGCAGGGGCACAGTGGAAGCACAAGGCAAAGGCAGAGGAGGAAGAAGAGGTCACCAACGCAGCCGGGGCACTGCCAGCACCTCAGAAGGCAGGGTT
The DNA here is from genome assembly GCA_029206835.1 of Rana muscosa. Taxonomy (NCBI): domain Eukaryota; kingdom Metazoa; phylum Chordata; class Amphibia; order Anura; family Ranidae; genus Rana; species Rana muscosa. Next base: position 706,852,865 of record CM055116.1, on the reverse strand, counting down.
AGCATGGCCGAAATGTGGAAAAGCTTTGTCAGCACGTCACAACAACCAGCACCACCAGCTGATATGGAACGTCTTAGCAGGAGGCATCATTTCACCAACATGGTGGAGCAGTATGTGTGCACATGCCTACACTTACTGAATGACGGGTCTGCCCCTTTCAACTTCTGGGTCTCCAAATTGGGCACATGGCCTGAGCTTGCCCTTTATGCCTTGGAGGTGCTGGCCTGCCCTGCAGCCAGTGTATTATCTGAACATGTATTTAGCACGGCAGGGGGCGTTATCACAGACAAGCGCAGCCGCCTGTCCAGAGGCAATGTGGACAAGCTCATGTTCATTAAAATGAACCAGGCATGGATCCCACAGGACTTGTCCATACCTTGTGCAGAATAGACATGTATACCGACCTTACCCAGCCATTGTTGTAATTTTGATCTTTATCACACTTTTGGGGTGTACCCTAATTTAAAAATAAATAAAATTAAAAACAAAAACCAGTGTTGGCTACCTCGTCCTCCTCCAACGCCGCTTCGGCCTACACCGCCACAATTTTTTGCGCACAATAGTTTGAAAAATTAAGATTCCCCCCCCCCACAAAATTGTCATATTAACAAGTTATTTCTCACACATGGCATTGATAAACTTGCAATTACACCCCAAAATACATTCTGCTACTCCTCCTGAGTATGGCGATACCACATGTGTGTAACTTCTACAGCCTGGCCACATAGAGAGGCCAAACATGCAGGGAGCACCATCAGGTGTTTTAGGAACATAAATTACACATTTAGTTTCCTGACAACCTATCACATTTTGTGAAGGCCCTGGAGCACCAGGACAATAGAAATGCCCACAAAATGACCCCATTTTGGAAATAAAACACTGCAATGTATATTCTATGAGGCATTATGAGTTTTTTGAACATGTAATTTTTTTCTACAAGTTTTTGGAAAATGTGGAAAGAAAATGAAAACATTTTGTTTTGTTTTTTTACAGAAAGTTGTTAATTTATAAGATATTTCTAACACATAGCATGTACATAGCAAAAATTACACCCCAAAATACATTCTGCTTCTCCTCCTGAGTATGGCGATACCACATGTGTGAGACTTTTACACAGGCTGACGACATACAGAGGCACAAAATACAAGCAACACCATCAGGCATTCTAAAGGCATAAATTGCACATTCCTTTCCTGAGTACCTATCACATTTTTGAAGGCCCTGGAGCACCAGGACAATGGAATTAGATGTGGCAGATGATCACGGACAGATGTGGCAAATGATCACAGACAGATGTATCAGATGCTCACAGACAGATGTGGCAGATGATCACGGACAGATGTGGCAGATGATCATGGACAGATGTGGCAGATGATCATGGACAGATGTGGCAGATGATCATGGACAGATGTGGCAGATGATCATGGACAGATGTGGCAGATGATCATGGACAGATGTGCGCAGATGATCACGGACAGATGTGCCAAATAATCACAGACAGATGTGTGCCAGTTGTGCTCAGATGATCATTGACAGATGTGCACAGATGATCACGGACAGATGTGGCAAATGATCACAGACAGATGTGGCAAATGATCACAGACAGATGTGGCAAATGATCACAGACAGATGTGGCAGATGATCACGGACAGATGTGGCAGATGATCACGGACAGATGTGGCAGATGATCACGGACAGATGTGGCAGATGATCACGGACAGATGTGGCAGATGATCACGGACAGATGTGGCAGATGATCACGGACAGATGTGGCAGATGATCACGGACAGATGTGTGCAGATGATCATGAACAGATGTGCACACATGATCATGGACAGATGTGCCAGATGATCACGGACAGATGTGCGCCAGATCATCACGGACAGATGTGCGCCAGATGATCACCGACAGATGTGCGCCAGATGATCACCGACAGATGTGCGCCAGATGATCACAGACAGATGTGCCAGATGATCACAGACAGATGTTCAGCGGGACAGATGTTTACTGGGACAGATGTGTCAGGTGTTTTGCACTGTGTTGGGGACACTATTTGGAGACACTAGCTGGGTGATCAGTGTGTAAAAAGCTGTAAAAAACAGCTCTGACACACTGAACAGGTGAGAAGAAGGAGAGTCGATCGCCTGGCAATGGCTGTGTTTACATTACATGATGGCTGTGATTGAACACAACCGTCATGTTGTCAGGAGGGCCAATCACAGAGCCCTCCTGTCTCTGGGGGACACAGGCACATCGGGATCGTGCTGCTGCATGGGCACACGGCCGCTTGATCCCATTTCTTGTGATGTCACCAGGCTATGTTTAGATCACATGATGGCTGTGATTGGACACAGCCATCATGTGATCAGGAGGGCAAATCACAGAGCCCTCCTGTCGATCCGAGGTGGGGCGTGTCCGGGGGACACGAGCGCATCAGAATCGCTTGACTACGCAAGCACGCGATTTCACTCCTTCTGAAGGTCGTTCAGGAACGTCCACTCAGAAGGAAGAAAGACTCACCCGGCCATTTACATGCAGTGGATGGGTGGGAAGCAGTTAAAAACCACTGTTTTTTTTTTTTTTGCTAAACACTATGCTCACGAATACTCAAACTTTTTTTTTTGTGATGGGGTGAGGTCAAATCTGAGTAGCCTCTATCTTGTTCATCTGAGGTTTCCCCAAACACCCACTACAATTTACCCAAGGTATCTGGTCTCTTCCATTGCAATGACACACTTCTCAGATCTAAAGGTAAACCCCTCCAACACATCCTGAACTCAGGGAAGAAGGGATTCCCAGTCTGTACTTAAGTTAACAATGTCATCCAAATACACTGAGGTGTTTTTCTGATGTGGGCAAAGATTTTATCCTTCACTCTTGGAAAAGTATCTCTGCAAAATGCAACCCAAATGACATTCTTTTATATTGGAAGTGACCCTCTAGAGTGAAAAATGCCATCTTTTCTCTTGCTTCCTTAGTTGGGGGTATCTGCCAGTACCCTTTGATGAGGTCTAAGGTGGTAATATACGGGTGTGGCCCCATTCTTTCTATTAGCTCGTCTACTTGCAGCATTGGATATGCATCGAACTTCAATACCTCTTTGAGTTTTCTGAAGTCATTACAAAACAGCAGAATCCCATTGGGCTTAGGTACCAACACAATCAGACTTGACCATTTACTCTGTGACTCCTCACTGATATTAATTTCAACTTTTTTCTAAACCTCCTATAATACAGCATTCCTGTGTGTCTTGAGAATGTGATAAAGTTTTTACTCAGACCTTTACATTAGGCTTTGTAACAATGTCATGCTTGATCACCTTGGTAAGATCTGACAGTCCTTCAAATATGTCTAGTCCTCTGTAAAAACTCCTTTACCTGCTGAGTTTATGACTTGAACAGGATGATGGTAACTGGGACTTAACCTCAGCCAGGGGAGCTATTTGCTCTCAATCTTTTCAGGGTTAAAAAAGATTCAAGGGGTAGATTTGGTAAGTCCTTTGCGTCCCAGATTTGTGTACTTTATAATTTACCTAACTGACCCTTTCTACCACCTAAAAAAGCCCCTTACTCTCCACTGTGGGTACGAGCACAGTGTTCTGAAGTCATAAAGAAGAAATAATATATTCTATATTCACTGGCAAAATTTTTTAAATTTCAGTAGGCCTCACAAACAGATGAACCATGATTTCACAATCAGTGGGCTAGTGTTATTTTTGGAAAACTTTTCAAGCAGGTGAGCTTATGTTTGTTAAGTGTTCAATACATCAACGATTGGAAGCTGTTTACAAGCCTGTTTTGAGACAGAGATTTTGGAACAATGATGGTTCTCGTCACAAAACAAGGAGATGTTGACCCAGCTTTAATAGATAAACAGAATGGAAAAATACAGCCGTTGAGACAAAAAGTTATACAGACTGATATTATACAGAAACAATCCTTATCTAGGAAAAAACATTGTGTTCAAGTGAGGAACTGTTTAAACAAGCAAAGTCATCTTTAAACATCCATCGGACTGCTCCAAAGTCCATCCTAACACATGATGTTAGAAAGATGTGAATGGTTATGCAAGTCAGATATATTTTAAAATACCTAGATGTTATATAAGAACTTTGTTATAAGAAAAATTTGTATATATATATATATATATATATATATATATATATATATATTTGTCGTCAGAGTCTTCGAGTCCTCGAGTGTGACAGTGATAACCCTAATGCACCAAGGCCTGAGGTGTGCCTTGGCCTAGCTGGTCAGTATGCCTGAAAAGTGGGCATACCCTGAATGTAAGAATAAGGAAAATAGAATGAGTATGCATGAATCTGGGGGAACGGGTGGGTGGGAGCCCAGAAATGACGGCAACCCAGACCCGACAGGGGAGGAGGCTTAAGTAGCCCTCTCAGTCTCCTCCCACAAATACAGGCTGGCCTGCGGCCAGCCTTACCACTTGTCGTCAGAGTCTTCGAGTCCTCGAGTGTGACAGTGATAACCCTAATGCACCAAGGCCTGAGGTGTGCCTTGGCCTAGCTGGTCAGTATGCCTGAAAAGTGGGCAAAAAGAGACAACTGTAGGTGAAGAAGGGAAGGTAACGAACAGAGAAGTAGCACGTACCCGGACGGCAACAGTATCTGAACCCGGTCCCGTGCAAGAATGGAATAAGCCTGATGCCCGGCACAATCCAAACATGAGAATGACCTGCTAGCAAATGAGAGGATACGTGGGGGAAAGGAAGCAAAGGCTGGCCCGAGGAGCCTCTGCAACCGATGGGCGAGTAGATCGTAATACTCCAACCGGACATCAAAGATGTGCCTCCGGCCTACCCATACTAGGTATGGGGAAGAGAGGGAGAGGGCAAAAATTGACGACTGGCAGGAGTTGTAGGACTGGATACCTGGAGGATGGGTTGCCGGAGTAGGCGGAAAAGGCCAAGCGCCACGGCAATGAGCATCGTCAAGCATGGGAGAAACATGCCAGACACAGAACACTGGTTCCACCTGACTCAATCGGATCGTGCCACCGCCTGTGACCTGACAAGCAACTGAATCCTGAACCGAGAAAGGAAGGTCAGGCTCCATCCCGGGCAAGAAGTCTCATGGCATGATGCAGACATGCCTAGACAAAAGATCAGAGCCGCTAGCGGAACCCCAAACCCACCCCTGTGGCCGACAAGGGGCCGTGGCTCAGCACACACCCCAAGAAAGACTGTGAAACCCTAGGTGGTGACCAGGGCCTCAGCAACAGAATGATGATTTAGTAAAATGAAGACTGCTTCCTACCCAAGGGTGAACCCAGTGAAGAATGACATCCGCACCAATCAACTAGCCCTGGCAACGGGCAGGACTGATGGAAGCGAGTGCAAGCAATGTTTGATGAAGGCGAAGATGCCAGCGCAGCCCAACCTGAGAACACAAACCAGAGAAATGACAGACAACCAGACATGAGAACAACAACGAGCCTACCTAAGAAGAGAACATGCAGAAGTGACAAGACCACCGCGCGTACATGAACCTGATGACGGATGACCCCCCCCCCCACCTTGTGTGAGTGGCGAGTGAGCCCGAGTAACCTGTAGCGCAGAGACAGGCAATTAACTGAACACTCAGGGCTGGTGTACCCACGGACCGTGGTGGGTGATCGTATAGGTGTAAGAATGAACGTGCATCGTATGACGTATGGTATACGGGCGAGAAGATTGTGGTCAACAATCATTAAAAACGAAACCTCAGCCCGTATGGATCTGTAGACGTGACAGATCCGGAAATGTGTGCCCTAACTAACCCAGGTACAAACATGGACGAAGATAACATGACACATAGTAACCAACAAAGAAGAGAACAGCTACCGGAGTATGCCGTGACTGGACCACAACACCCCTCTAGAACGCTAAGACTGAAACGTTGCAACGGAAATGCTGAGACTGAATGCTGAGGCGGAAATGCTACGACAGAAATCTAGGGGCAGAAATGCGAGGACAGAAATCCTGGGGCAGCAAAACGCAACGACAGAAATCCTGGGGCAGCAAAACGCAACGACAGAAATCCTGGGGCAGCAAAACGCAACGACAGAAATCCTGGGGCAGCAAAACGCAACGACAGAAATCCTGGGGCAGCAAACGCAACGACAGAAATCCTGGGGCAGCAAAACGCAGCCAGAAATCCTGGGGCAGCAAAACGCAGCCAGAAATCCTATGAGCAAGCATCATACCCTGATGTGAAACGCGTTAGCCTTGCCCTGCATGAAGTGACAAGACCACCAGAAATCCTGGGGCAGCAAACGCAGCCAGAAATCCTATGAGTAAGCATCATCCCCTGATGTGAAAACGCGTTAGCCTTGCCCTGCATGAAGTGACAAGACCACCGCGCGTACATGAACCTGATGACCCCACCCTTGTGTGCGTGGCGAGTGAGCCAGAGTAACCTGTAGCGCAGAGACAGGTAATTACACTGAACACTCAGGGCTGGTGTACCCACGGACCGTGGTGGGTGATCGTATAGGTGTAATGAATGAAGGTGCATCGTATGACGTATGGTATACGGGCGAGAAGATTGTGGTCAACAATCATTTAACAACGAAACCTCAGCCCGTATGGATCTGTAGACGTGACAGATCCCAAAATGTGAGCCCTAACTAACCCAGGTACAAACGTGGACGAAGATACAAAGATACATGGTAACCAACGAAGATAAGAACGGAAGAACGGCAGAAATGCCGGGGCAGAAACGCAATGACAGAAATGCTGGGGGCAGAAACGCAATGACAGAAATGCTGGGGGCAGAAACGCAATGACAGAAATGCTGGGGGCAGAAACGCAATGACAGAAATGCTGGGGGCAGAAACGCAATGACAGAAATGCTGGGGGCAGAAACGCAATGACAGAAATGCTGGGGGCAGAAACGCAATGACAGAAATGCTGGGGGCAGAAACGCAATGACAGAAATGCTGGGGGCAGAAACGCAATGACAGAAATGCTGGGGGCAGAAACGCAATGACAGAAATGCTGGGGGCAGAAACGCAATGACAGAAATGCTGGGGGCAGAAATGCAATGACAGAAATGCTGGGGGCAGAAATGCAATGACAGAAATGCTGGGGGCAGAAATGCAATGACAGAAATGCTGGGGGCAGAAATGCAATGACAGAAATGCTGGGGGCAGAAATGCAATGACAGAAATGCAATGACAGAAATGCAATGACAGAAATGCTGGGGGCAGGAATGCAATGACAGAAATGCTGGGGGCAGAAATGCAATGACAGAAATGCTGGGGGCAGAAATGCAATGACAGAAATGCTGGGGGCAGAAATGCAATGACAGAAATGCTGGGGGCAGAAATGCAATGACAGAAATGCTGGGGGCAGAAATGCAATGACAGAAATGCTGGGGGCAGAAATGCAATGACAGAAATGCTGGGGGCAGAAATGCAATGACAGAAATGCAATGACAGAAATGCAATGACAGAAATGCTGGGGGCAGAAATGCAATGACAGAAATGCTGGGGGCAGAAATGCAATGACAGAAATGCTGGGGGCAGAAATGCAATGACAGAAATGCCGGGGCAGAACTGTAATGACAGAAATGCTGGGGGCAGAAATGCAATGACAGAAATGCTGGGGGCAGAAATGCTGGGGGCAGAAATGCAATGACAGAAATGCTGGGGGCAGAAATGCAATAACAGAAATGCTGGGGGCAGAAATGCAATAACAGAAATGCTGGGGGCAGAAATGCAATAACAGAAATGCTGGGGGCAGAAATGCAATAACAGAAATGCTGGGGGCAGAAACGCAATAACAGAAATGCTGGGGGCAGAAACTAAATGACAGAAATGCTGGGGGCAGAAATGCAATAACAGAAATGCTGGGGGCAGAAACGCAATGACAGAAATGCAGGGGTGGAAAGAAATAACAGAAAAGCTGGGGAAGAAAATGCTGGGGCAAAAGGCAACCCCCCCCCATGATACCCCACGTGAGTACCGGGAGGTGAGCAGGCGAGTGAGCGCCCCCCCCCCATGGAGCCAGGGTGAGAACCAGGAGGCCTGCGGGCGTCCCCTCCATGGTGCACGGCGTGGGTTCCAGGGAGGTGAACTTGACAAGGCAGAGAGACTGGAAACGCAGAGACTGGAAAACGCAGAGACTGAAAAACGCAGAGACTGGAAACGCAGAGACTGGAAACGCAGAGACTGGAAACGCAGAGACTGGAAACGCAGAGACTGGAAACGCAGAGACAGGATGTTATGACAAAATGCAGTATTGCAAGGAAAAACTACCAGCCACCTCCCCCCCATACTGCCAGCGAGATCCCTGAGAAACAGATGGACAACCCCTCCCACGCTGCCAGCGTGACCCCGGGAGATGACGGGTGGACAGCCTCACCACCCCCCCCCCCCAAGCTGCCAACGTGACCCTGGGATGAGTGTGCACAACCCCCCCCCCCTCCCCCTCATGACACCGGCGTGAGCCCAGGGGAGGTTTGAACTGACAGACAATCAGGCGGCCCTTCAGTAGAGCAAGGAGGAGTGATGGGCGGGTAGGTAGGTGGACGCCCCCCCCCCCTATTTGCAGACATGGGTGTGGAGAGCCCCCCCCCCACCCCCAATGACCGAGACGGATGACCTGCTGAGCGAACGGCACTGCAGGATGCCGGCGAGTGCCTGGAGGAGTGGGTGAGTGGATGGACGCCCCCCCCCCCTTCAGCTAGAGGCCATGAAACAGACAGGGAGGAGGAGGGTGGCCCTGCAAGGATGCAAGCATGTGCCCGAAAGGAGTGAAGGAAGGAAGGACGGCCCCCCCTCCCCCCCCCCCCATGCGGCAACATGCGCCCGGAGTAGTGAGAGGGCTCCCCCTCACTCTGTGTGAGCCTGGAAAGAAGATGGGGTGCACGAGCGGGCGGCGGCCCTGCAGCAACCGGCTTGAGGCCGGAAAAAAATGTGGGTTGGAGGGGTCCCGCCCCTTTCCCGGATGAGCACTGAAAACACGTGGACAGGCCCCCTCTCTGCATGAGTTGTCAGCAGGGAAAGGATGGCTTGATGGGCAGGCGGTGTGAGCACCAGGAGACTGCTGCAGCCGGCCGCCGCTCTGCTAGCCCAGAAATGACGGCAACCCAGACCCGACAGGGGAGGAGGCTTAAGTAGCCCTCTCAGTCTCCTCCCACAAATACAGGCTGGCCTGCGGCCAGCCTTACCACATATATATATATATATATGAAGTGTGATTATAAGTAGACATGTTTTAAAAAGCTAATGAGCATTATGAAATACACCCAATTATGATTATGACCATAAGAAATTTACCTGTATTGAGATTAACACATATTCATCGGATATCAGAATTATTCATGCATCCATATAGCTAATCATTTTGTGTAATATTGATAAATATGTATAACCTGTGTCATTCCTAGACAAACCATTTTATGTTATGTAAATGAATCAAAAGTATACTAATCGTATTTTATGTAATACCAGTTACCAGAATATTTAAAATATATAGATCCTTCTCACCATTATATAAAATAATACACATTTTGGATATATAAACTTATAAGCCCTGTACACATGATCGGTTTTACCGATGAAAACAGTCCGATGGACTTTTTTCATCGGACAAACCGATCGTGTATGGGACCCATCGGTCTTTTTTCCATCGGTTTTAAAAACTAGAACATGTTTTAAATTTTTCCAATGGATCAAAAACCGATAGCAAATTCCGATCGTCTATGGGCAAGTCAATCGGATAAAAAACCCACGCATGCTCAGAATCAAGTCGACGAATGCTCAGAAGCATTGAACTTCATTTTTCTCGGCTCATCGGAGTGCTTTACGTCACCGCGTTTGGAACGGTCGGTTTTTTGACTGATGGCGTGTAGGCAAGACTGATGGAAGTCAGCTTCATCGGATTTCCGATGGACAAAACCATCGAATTAGAATCCATAGGATATCCGATCGTGTGTACAGGGCTATAGAGTTAGACTCAAAACACAAGTGAAACACCTGGTGGTTGAAGGTGATATTATTTGAATTCACAAAATTCAGGGCAGTTACCTCTCATATTTGCAACCAACCAATGAAGAAGGAACACATACCTTTTTGGCAGAACTTATTATAATTTTTATCATCTCACTATCTGTCTGAGATAGTATTTAGGACAAGAAAAATGAGATGATGGGAGACACTCAGGGACACACCCTGGGAGGGGGAGATGCAGCCACACACTCCCAGACAGACTTACACTCACAGACTCAGATACACATGCACCATGCATCAATACATATCTTTACATTCATGAAGATTCCTAAACACCTGATACCTGAAAGCCATCTTAACTCTGGTTACCAGCCAGTAGGAACAGTAGCCATTTTGGAATGAGTAATTATGTCATGTTGATTTTTATCTTGTATTCATTTGTGTTCTTTAAAATATTGATGTATTGAACATTCTGCAATTGATGATTTATTCTCCTGAATTAATAACCGCCTGTTAGATTTTTCTCTAAAGGATACATTTTTCATTATATTTTTCTTTGTGCATAGTTCCAATTTTAGTGACAAAACAAACGTCTAATTTATTTCACATTGTTAACCACTTACTTACCTGCAGTATAGTAATGCTTGAGTAAAATAATAGTGATATGCACTAAAAGAAATCCCATAAGGGACAGTGATGAACACAAAATAATACTACATCAAAAACCATGAACATATAAACTGCTAAAAAAACAATGATAAAAATAAAAAATATATATAAAAATAAAAATAAAATAAAAAAGTGTCACAAAATCTTTGTGTCCAGTGTGTGAATGTTCAAATATAAATCAAATGGACTGTGAGAATAACGATGGATAAATAAAAAAATGGGAAGGACACGTATACTGGGAGTGAAAGGCGCTGCGTACCCCGAAAATTTACAGAAGAATAGGAAGTTTTCCCCAAGGGGCTTTTGACAGCAACATTCCGAAAGTAATTTACAATAATGCATATTAAAAATGTATTGTGTATAAACATTAAGTACAGTCCCAACATATATATACTCCGGTAAAAACATGTATAAATAACCACACAGAATTAAGACACAACATTGCCATACAGTTTTAACATTTCACATGCATCTGTATAAATTTCCTACCGCGTTTCGATCCCAATGGATCTCTTCAGAGAATGGGTGGTTTGCTGTGGGAAATATATGTATTAAATTTCAATTCTCTACATGGGTATGTGCCCAATAGTAAAAAATATAGAGTATATGATTACCAGTCAACTGTGTGTTAGAACCATGGTTTCTAACCGGAGTTCCATCACTAGCATCTCAAGGGAAATCAGCAGCCTCCCGGACATCTGACACCCAAAGGTAGGGCTCCACCAAGGCGTGTGCGACCTGCAAGGAGTCATATGGAGAGGGAGAGACCCGAGAGGGGGCGCGCACGGACGGACAGCCGGCACCTGTAATAGAACACCATGGGCATAAATGTAGGATGCATCCATGATGCATCCATATACACTATGTGGTTGCTGAGTATAGAGTATTAAGTGGACAGACTAGAGGACAGCAGTGGTGTGTCCTTGAACATATATTTGTATATTATCAATGTGCTTCTGTAGTAGTATTTGGCTAATAAAATATATTTGCCATATTCTAAGCATAATGAATGGAATATGATCGATGTGCTTCTATGGTGGTATTTAACTAATGGGGTATGTTAGTCATATTCTAAGTAAAATAAATGGAATATAAAGGTTGTGAATAGAGTTGAGCGGACACCTGGATGTTTGGGTTCGACGGGTTCGGCCGAACTTCGGAAAAAAGTTCGGGTTCGGGACCGAACTTTAACCCGAACCCGGACCCGAACCCGAACCCCATTGAAGTCAATGGGGACCCGGACTTATAAGGACTAAAAAGGCTCTAAAAAGGTAATGGAAAGGGCTAGAGGGCTGCAAATGGCAGCAAAATGTTGTTAAGAGCATGGCAAGTGCTCTGCAAACAAATGTGGATAGGGAAATAACTTAAAATAACATAAAAAAAAATAAAAAAAAATAATCTTGACCTAGGAGGACGAGGTCCATATGGAGTAGGAGGTTGAGGTGGCGGTGGATGTGGCTGTGTAGGTGGAAGCGGCGGTGGAGGAGGACGAGGTAGCCAACACTGATTCAAAAATACAACAATGGCTGTGTAATGCCGGTGATGTGTCGAATTCTGTCCCCCGTCAAATAGTGTCCACCCTGTACTGCGCTTGCTCAGTATGTAGGACAAGGGGATTTCTAAAATCTCCCAAGACGAACCGCGCGTGCGTGGTGAGTTCAGGTGAAGGCCACACCATCCGTGGTTCAAGCCGAGCCAAGTGAGGCCGTGCCCGAAGCGTGGCAATCGAACCGAGCCCGTGAGGGGCCCTGTTACTATGTGCTACCGTATGTCCACTTGGATGGTGGGGCTTGAACCTGCACTCACAGCGCAGGCGCCGTTCATCTTCGGAGATTTTGTGAATCTCCTTGTCCTCTGTACTGCGCAAGCGCTGCGCCTTCGCAGTATGGGCTGGACACAATCCGATGGCCGGACAGTTTTTGTCACAACACCGGTATACATGTCTATTCTGCACAAGGTACGGACAAGTCCTGTGGGATCCATGCCTGGTTCATTTTAATGAACGTGAGCTTGTCCACATTGGCTCTGGACAGGCGGCTGCGCTTGTCTGTGATAACGCCCCCTGCCGTGCTAAATACACGTTCAGATAATACACTGGCTGCAGGGCAGGCCAGCACCTCCAAGGCATAAAGGGCAAGCTCAGGCCATGTGCCCAATTTGGAGACCCAGAAGTTAAAGGGGGCAGACCCGTCATCCAGTACGTGTAGGCCTGTGGACACATACTGCTCAACCATGTTGGTGAAATGCTGCCTCCTGCTAAGACGTTCCATCTCAGCTGGTGGTGCTGGTTGTTGTGGCGTGCTGACAAAGCTTTTCCTCATTTCAGCCATGCTAACCCTGCCTTCTGAGGTGCTGCCGGTGCCCCGGCTGCGTTGGCGACCTCTTCCTCCTCCTCTGCCTTCGCCTTGTGCTTCCACCGTACGCCCGCTGTCAGGTGGGAATGCCACCAGCAGCGCGTCTACCAGCGTGCGCTTGTACTCGCGCATCTTACGATCCCGCTCCAGTGAGGGAATTAAGGACGGTACGTTGTCCTTGTAACGGGGATCCAGCAGGGTGGCCACCCAGTAATCAGCACCAGTTAAAATGTGGGCAACTCGGCGGTCATTGCGGAAACACTGCAGCATGTAATCGCTCATGTGTGCCAGGCTGCCCAGAGGCAAAGAAAAGCTGTCCTCTGTGGGAGGTGTATCGTCTGTGTCCTCTGTATCCCCCCAGCCACGCACCAGTGATGGCCACAAACTGGTCTGGGTGCCACCCTGCTGTGAAAATGCCTCCTCCTCCTCCTCCTCCTCCATCTCCTACTCCACCTCGTCATCCTCCAGAACTGTGCCCTTTCTGCCGGACAATTGTGTACCTGGCGTTTGTTGGTGCAGGAACCCACCCTCGTAGCCACTTGTGAAAGACTGCCCTGAAAGCCTTTGAAATGATCCCGCTTCCTCCTCCTCCTCCTCATCCTCCTGTGCCACATCCTCTTCCATCATCGCCCGAAGCGTTTTTTCAAGAAGGCATAGAACTGGGATAGTAACGCTAAGAACGGCGTCATTGGCACTGGACATGTTGGTGGAGTACTCGAAACAGCGCAACAAGGCACACAGGTCTCGCATGGAGGCTCAGTTATTGGTGGTGAAGTGGTGCTGTTCCGCAGAGCGACTCACGCGTGATTGCTGCAGCTGAAACTCCACTATCGCCTGCTGCTGCTCGCACAGTCTGGCCAGCATGTGCAAGGTGGAGTTCCACCTTGTGGGCACGTCACATATGAGGCGGTGAGCGGGAAGACCGAAGTTACGCTGCAGCGCTGACAGGCGAGCAGCAGCAGGGTGAGAACGCCGAAAGTGCGCACACACAGCCCGCACTTTCTGCAGCAGCTCTGGCATATTGGAGTAATTTTTAAGGAACCTCTGGACCACCAAGTTCAGCACATGCGCCAGGCAAGGGATGTGCGTCAAACCGGCTAGGCCCAGAGCTGCTACGAGATTTCGCCCATTATCGCACACCACCAGGCCGGGCTTGAGGCTCACTGACAGCAACCACTCATTGGTCTGTTGTTCCATGTCCCTCCACAACTCCTGAGCGGTGTGGGGTTTTTCCCCCAAACAGGAAAGTTTTAAAACTGCCTGCTGTCGTTTACCCCTGGCTGTGCTGAAGTTGGTGGTGAAGGTGTTACGCTGACCGGATGAGGAGGCGGTAGAGGATGAGGAAGCGGAGTAGGAGGAGTTAGCAACAGGAGGCAAACTGAAGCGCCCTGCAATCCTCGGTGGTGGAAGGACATGCGCCAAACTGCTATCTGCCTCAGGCCCAGCCGCCACTGCATTTACCCAGTGTGCTGTTAGGGAGATATAACGTCCCTGACCGTGCTTACTGGTCCACGCATCCGTAGTTAGGTGGACCTTGCCACAGATGGCGTTGCGCAGTGCACACCTGATTTTGTCCCCCACTTGGTTGTGCAGGGAAGGGATGGCTCACCTGGAAAAATAGTGGCGGCTGGGCACGACGTACTGTGGGACAGCCAATGCCATCAGGCTTTTAAAACTCTGCGTCTCCACCAGACGGAATGACAGCATTTCAAAGGCCAGGAGTTTTGAAATGCTGGCATTCAGGGCCAGGGATCGCGGGTGGCTAGGGGGGTACTTCCTCTTCCGCTCAAATGTTTGGGAGATAGAGAGCTGAACGCTTCCATGGGACATTGTGGAGATGGTTGGTGACCCAGGTGGTAGTGTTGCTGGCAGATCCTCTGTTTGCGGGGTGGCAGGTGCCACTGTCACTACAGAGGTGGATGAAGAGGCCGAGACTGCAGCAGAAGAGGAAGCAGGAGGAGCCAGAGACCTTTCTTGGTTTTTGAGGTGTCTACTCCACTGCAGCTCGTGCTTTGCACTTAGATGCCTGGTCATGCAGGTTGTGCTCAGGTTGAGAACGTTTATGCCTCGCTTCAGGCTCTGATTGCACAGCGTGCAAACCACTCGTGTCTTGTCATCAGCACATTGTGTGAAGAACTGCCACGCTGGGTAACTCCTTGGACCTGGCTTTGGTGTGCTCAGTCCCTTGCTGCGTTGGGCAGTAGCAGACATACTGTCTAGCTGACAGACGCTCCGCTTTTGCACCCTGCTCCCTCTTCTGCTGTGCTGGTGGCTCTGTGCGACCACCGCCTCTTCCTCCAATCTACACTGGTCACCTGCATAACGTTGATTCCATGTGGGGTCGAGGACCTCATCGTCCTCCACATCATCTTCCACCCAGTCTTCACCCCTGCCCTCCTTGTCTGTCTGCACAATTGCGAAAGCAGCAGCAGTTGGCACCTGTGTTTCGTCATCATCCGAGACGTACTGCGATGGTCCTCCCATGTACTCATCATGAAACATAAGTGGTTGGGCATCGGTGCACTCAATCTCTTCCACTTCTGGGGCAGGGCTAGGTGGATGGCCCTGGGAAACCCTGCTAACAGAGTCATCGAAAAGCAGAAGAGACTGCTGCATGATTTGGGGCTCAGACTGCTTGGCTGATTTGCAAGGGGGTGAGGTGAAAGACTGATGGACATGGGTTTCAGGTGCCAACTCTGTTCTTTCATCAGAAGAGTGGGTGGGAGACAATGTGAAGGAACCCGAGGCACTGTCAGCAACCCAATCTACTATCGCCTGTACTTGTCCTGGCCTAAACATTCGTACAGCCTCATTAGGCGCGACAAAATACCGCCGCAGGCTCGGTCGCCTACTCGCACCTGAGGAAGGTGTTTCACTTGTGCGTGTATCTGGCACAGATCCACCACGTCCTCTCCCTGCAACAGGAGCTCCACCAGCAGCACCACGACTGGGGCCACCACGTCCCTTTGACCTTCTCCTCATATTTTCAAAATTTAGGATCTTGCCCTAAATGGGTGTTTTTGGAAGAGCAGAACACAACCAAAGTACGTAACCGCTGAATCGCACAGCTACAGAACTGCAGAAAATGCTATTAAAAAAAAATGTTGTTTTTTTAGTATAGCACAGTAGGAGAAAACTATATAGAAATTGTTTATTTCACATACCTCAAAATATGTATAACACACTGCAAACTTTTTTTTGTGCCCCTAAACGGCGTTTTTTGGAAGAGCAGAACACACCCACAGTACGTAACCGCTGAATCGCACAGCTACAGAACTGCAGAAAATGCTATTCAAAAAAAATGTTGTTTTTTTAGTATAGCAACGTAGGAGAAAACTATAAAGAAATTGTTTATTTCAGATACCTCAAAATATGTATAACACACTGCAAACTTTTTTTTTGTGCCACTAAACGGCGTTTTTTGGAAGAGCAGAACACACCCACAGTACGTAACCGCTGAATCGCACAGCTCCAGAACTGCAGAAAATGCTATTCAAAACAAATTTTGTTTTTTTAGTATAGCACAGTAGGAGAAAACTATATAGAAATTGTTTATTTCACACACCTCAAAATATGTATAACACACTGCAAACTTTTTTTTTGTGCCCCTAAACGGCGTTTTTTGCAAGCGTACATTAAAGTGCAAATTTTTTTTTTGCCCTAAGCGGGTCTTTTTTTGCACGAGCAAAATAAAATGTTTTTTTTTTTTTTTTTGCCCTATGGGTCTTTTGGAAAAGAGAACAATAAAGTGCCTTTTTTTCCCCTAAAAGTTAGATTTTCTCTGACACTGGGCTCATGGCAGTGTAAAAAGTCTGCACTGCAACACAAATAGGTAGACCTATGCAGATCGCTGATTTTAATCTCTGAATCTGGACTCCTATATAATATTCTCTCTCCCTGAAAGCACCAACACAGGAACCTGGCCCTACACTACACTATCTCTCTATCTTTTCCCTCAGATTGTAGAATCAGGACTACCTCATCTATCTTTCTATCTCTCCCTAAAAGCAGCAGCAGCAGACTAGATCCTCTCTCTATCTATTCTGAAGCAGAGTGACGTGTGCTGTGTGCCTCTAGCTTATATAGAAGCTGGGTCACATGTTGCACTGACCAATCACAGCCATGCCATTAGTAGGCATGGCTATGATGGCCTCTAAGGGCACACCAGCTAATCAAAAGGTGATTGGCTGGCCCCTGAAGCATTTCTAAATGTGTTATTAGATTGCCGAACCCGAACCCGGACTTTTGGGCAAAGTTCGGGTTCGGGTTCGGGAAAAAGCTAAAGTTCGGTACGGACCCAAACTTTACAGTTCGGGTTCGCTCAACACTAGTTGTGAAAAAATTATGATGAAGGTGATGTGCACTATGAATGGGATAGTGGAGGACAAAAACGAATGTCACAAAAATAAATATAAAAGTGAAAAAAGGTAAAATGAAACGTCAGCAATGTGAAAGTTGATAATGGTGGTGTTATGTGTTATGTGTATGAAAAGGTGATATAATATGATGCATGTAAAAAGTGAAAATGGATTGAAATGATTGTGTGTGGAATGAAAGTGTGTGTTAATGGGATGACAATGGTGAAAGTAGTGATGAGATTAAACAAAGATGTGATGAAGGTCATTCAAATCAGATGTACTGGATATGTACTGTTGCATAGCATGTGCTGGCCGCAGTGTTGTGTAAATAAATATGTGGGTTCCATTGGTCTTGGAGAGTCCCAGGCTCATTTTATGAGCCAAGGAGACTCACCAACACCACAGATAAAGCTGTAATTAGTTGTAAATTAATAAAAGTAATACTGGTCAGGCCTGGTGCATGGTGCTTGAATGGGTCTGAAAGAAATTTGTCAGCCAGCCTGTGTAGGGCTGGTGTACTTACATTTTCCAGGCTGTGTCTAGTCATCCACATAGAGGAGCTGGGGATCAGAGTGTGAGCCACACAGCTCTCAGGTTATATTAGTACTGCCCTTAATTAGGGAGGCCCTGATGTAATCAGCAGGCGCCCCGCCTTTGTCCATGCATCATCCTCCAGGGATATCCCCACCGCAGTGAGCGGTCCTCCCTGAGTGGCTCCCTCGGCGTTCCGGAAGGACTCAAGGTCTCCGACAGCTGCCGTCTCCTCCGCCGCAAGAGCGCGACGTCCTAGCATCCCACGCACGCGCGGATGGCAAGGACGTCCAGAGGGGATCAGGGACGCCGCCGACAAGGAAGGAACGCCCAAAATGGGCAGGCGGAACAACCAGGTCCGCCGCCCAATGAGCATGGTGGGAGCTCAATGCTCCCCCTCCCCCCTTGTCGGGAGGATGCACACGCATGCGCCGCCCACACTAAGGATGACGCAGGTCAAGGAGGAAGCAATGAAGCCCTGAGATGCACAGATGGAATGGCCCAAGATGGGAAATTATATTAAGTTGACACTTGGTGCATGCAAATGCAATATGCATAACACCACAGTGTGAACAAAAAATTACATGCGTTTATAATCAGTATTGAGTAAATGGTATATTGGTAATATCTGATATATATATAAACTAGAGCTGAATATTGGTAATTGTAGTCCAGCGCTTAGCCATTGGCTGTGAAAACAGTCAGTGTTGTGTTGGGGGACATATAGATGTCTCTCAGCAGTTTTCTGCACTGAGACAGTGCTTAGTTTCCAACGGGGGAGTGGATTGAGTTAGGATCCAATCCCCCTGAAACAAATAAATAAAACGGTCTCATCAAAATGGTCACCTTGAAGTTACTCAAGGAATTTGGACCATAATGTGATACCTATATTGGCATAGCAAAGGAACTAACAATACTATATAGCTCAAGTCTTCACTCGCATGTGTCCAAAGGGGGGAAGGGGTGTTTAGCCACCCAAAACGAATATGAAAAAATGGGAAGGACACGTATACTGGGAGTGAAAGGCGCTGCGTACCCCGAAAATTTACAGAAGAATAGGAAGTTTTCCCCAAGGGGCTTTTGACAGCAACATTCCGAAAGTAATTTACAATAATGCATATTAAAAATTTATTGTGTATAAACATTAAGTACAGTCCCAACATATATATACTCCGGTAAAAACATGTATAAATAACCACACAGAATTAAGACACAACATTGCCATACAGTTTTTATCAACTTTCACATTGCTGACGTTTCATTTTACCTTTTTTCACTTTTATATTTATTTTTATTTTTGTGACATTCGTTTTTGTCCTCCACTATCCCATTCGTAGTGCACATCACCTTCATCATGATTTTTTCACAACCTTTATATTCCATTTATTTTACTTAGAATATGACTAACATACCCTATTAGTTAAATACCACCATAGAAGCACATCGATCATATTCCATTCATTATGCTTAGAATATGGCAAATATATTTTATTAGCCAAATACTACTACAGAAGCACATTGATAATATACAAATATATGTTCAAGGACACACCACTGCTGTCCTCTAGTCTGTCCACTTAATACTCTATACTCAGCAACCACATAGTGTATATGGATGCATCACGGATGCATCCTACATTATGCCCATGGTGTTCTATTACAGGTGCCGGCTGTCCGTCCGTGCGCGCCCCCTCTCGGGTCTCTCCCTCTCCATATGACTCCTTGCAGGTCGCACACGCCTTGGTGGCGCCCTACCTTTGGGTGTCAGATGTCCGGGAGGCTGCTGATTTCCCATGAGATGCTAGTGATGGAACTCCGGTTAGAAACCATGGTTCTAACACACAGTTGACTGGTAATCATATACTCTATATTTTTTACTATTGGGCACATACCCATGTAGAGAATTGAAATTTAATACATATATTTCCCACAGCAAACCACCCATCCTCTGAAGAGATCTATTGGGATCGAAACGCGTAAGTATATTTATACAGATGCATGTGAAATGTTAAAACTGTATGGCAATGTTGTGTCCTAATTCTGTGTGGTTATTTATACATGTTTTTACCGGAGTATATATATGTTGGGACTGTACTTAATGTTTATACACAATACATTTTTAATATGCATTATTGTAAATTACTTTTGGAATGTTGCTGTCAAAAGAATGATGGATAAATGTCCTTATTAGTCCTCAATATGGAGGGTTCCTCTCATATGACTGACTGATATTCCCCAAAGTGCTGTAGTATGGTAAACTGAGTTCCTCCTCTATAAGAATCTGCATTGTGAACACTACTATGGTGTATCTCTTTCCTGGCCCAGTCTCCCAGAACTCTCACCTTGGTATTTGGAAAACTCGCAGTTAATAATGGTATCCTTGGAGATGGTCTCTCTCGCTTCTTTCCACTTCCTCTCCACTGGCATATATAGTGAGGTGGTCCACCTACAGTATTCCCGCTTTATTCCAGGGCACCAAATCACTTAGCATAATATGTCATGTCATAAGACACAAGGAGGGAAAGGAGAAAAGATGCCTCCAATAGTGAAATATTGTAAAATATACGATTTTATTAAACTAAGTATTGGACTCTTACATTGGCAAAGTTAAAAAATGCATGTAAACAAGATGCGGCTAAACAGCCGTCTTACTTCTCCTCCGGTCACTTCCGGTCTGCGTCCGTCTCCCGTGATCCCTACACCGTTACGTCACGTGTCTCGTGACTTCATCAGGGGAACCTGATTGGTTGTCGAGACAGAGTATTTATGTCATGAAAACCGGAAGTGCATTTTGTTGTGGTCCGCTGTATGCAATACAGCGCGGCCATCTTTCTGGTGGGTAAACATCCATAGCGGAGCCACCATTTTGTTGGAGGTAAAACTACATTAGCCATGATTATATGAAATCAGCTGTCAGGTTCAGCTTGTGGGAAAACAGAGCATAGTAATGGTTGGACGTGTGAAATACAGACGTTCTGTTTAATTGTCATTTACACAAGGCTATTGATTCTACCGAGAAGTTATCATGGCAGTAGTATGTCAAAGGGACTGCATGCCCATTTTGCGGGTGTTTTTATTGATTTTCAAGTCGTTCATGTAACGCAATTGATATTTTAATTTCATGTAAATATTTATTTATTTTTGTCAACCAATAAATGTAACTATTTTGTATGATCACATGTCTCCATGAATACGTTTCATATGCTTAGACTGTGTCATATAGATTGATTTGCATCCTTGTTACAAATTACTCAATAATAAATACTGTGCGGGCAAACTGACCTTAAAAAAGCACAACAGTCACCCAGTTCCCAACCTGGAACTGTCTATGTTTGGTGTATTGGTTGTACACCCTTCTCTGTGCTTCTTATGCCTTCTGTAAATGCTCCTTTACCAAAATCATCACCTGGTAGATGTTTGAGGTACCTCTCTGATGGCAAACATAAGTGCTGGGATTAGGCAGTCCCAATATTTTCCATCATTTTGTACAATGAGCATAGATTTTAAGGCTTTATTAATTTATGGGACCAGCCCATCTCTCTGTGGATGTTAGATATAAGTATGCAAATGTTTTATCTGGAACAACTTTCACGGGTTTGCCATCACTTTCTACATGAATGGGGTGCCTTGGTCTGTCAGGATTTCTTTAGGGAACCTGGTTCTATAGAACATGTTAAAGAACTCTCTAGCAATCACTTTTGAGGAGGTCTTCCTCAGAGGGACCACCTCTGGATACCTAGTTATGTACCCTAGTGTGAGAAATATTAGTAAGCCCTGGCGCCAATCATAAATGCCAATATGCTAAAAAATGTGAAGCTGCCCCTTTGAGTGAATAAACCACCTCTGAAAAGCATACCAATGAAAAGCAAGGCACTAACACATATGTGACAATTGCATGTGACCAAAGGATAAAAAACAATCCAAATATACTTGAGAGTCCAAAGGTTAAAAAAAATGTTAATTATAAGAATTATTATTAAATATTGCACAGTCCAAAAAAAATTCCTAAATCTTGCTGAAGAAAGCTCCAATCACTGTGCTCCTAGTCTTAAAGGTGCCTCAGATACTCCTCAAATAAGTGCTCCACCACAAAATGTACAAAATGCATGCTTACCAACAGCATCTATGATATGTGCCTTTGGTGTCATAGGGTACCAATCTTTTTGCTCATTGTTTTCACAATGTTCCACCTTAAGAATGGTATATGGGAAACTACCACCAGCTGATCTCCTCAAACATCAATAACCGAGACCCAGGGAGAGAAAATAATCCAGGATAGTGGGATATTGTTTTATTAAATGTCAAAACAAGGATTAAAAATATAAATTTGCCACTCACATTTAAAGATGCTATAGTCAGCAGTGCACCAACACAACCAGCCTGTTTGATTATCCTGCACACCACTTGATCCTAGCCAGCATGCATTCCAAACAGCCGAATGTTCAAACCAGATAAAAACAGGAAATTACATCACGTATGGCAGACACGCAGCCTCAATGCATTTCGCTTTTCATTATTGTCAGGAAGCTCAGTATCCTAGTACCACCAGGATATATTGGAGACCCCAAGCCAAATCCATTAAAATACACTCAAATAGTATTTCAATAATAAGCAAAGGCACCAAGGAGTTCCTAAAATGCAACACTGGAGCAGGTAGCTGACATGTGGGACATGAACTAAAATATATTTTCTCTTCAGAAGTAACTCCCGGACAGTTGAACTGGTCTGTTGTCCGTTCCTCTGTTTTTCAGCTTCCAGGTGACCTTCCAATGCAACATTAGGAGCCAAGTCAAGCACCATGAGCCTTAAAGACTGAAGGACCAATAACTGGTGAAACACTTCACTTCGGACTTCAGTGACTCAGTATAGCAAATCACTACTGGCCTCAAAGTGTGAAAGCCTTATTTTGGCCTCAGGCAGTTTTGACATCTCATTAATCACTGTGACTCATTCTCTAGAATTATTTTGACGTTGGGTCCTGCATTTGGGTGGCAACAAATGCACCCCTTGACACATTAAGGGTGCACTGGGCCAGATTAATCTTCCCCCATCATCCTTCTCAGATATAACCTGTATTGGGGAAGTTTTCTCTACATTCTGTCCAACCATGATCTGCATAGGAATATATACCCCTTCAGGGGTCTCCTTGGTCTGTAGACCTTTACCATAGGTGCCACATTATCAGGAATTTCTTAGTCAAAATTTACAGCCCTTCAAAGGGAACAGAATTGTCACCCAGTTCAGGTAATCCTCTGCTCACATAGTCCCACAGTTCCACAAAAAGAGCACAGTCACTTATTGTCACTGACACCAGTGGGTAATCCCTTGTATTCTCATTTATGCATACCACTTTGAGGGTCTTATATATGGGGCCAACTCTCCCAGCCATCCCAGTATTGACAAGGATTACCATACTACCTTTTTTTAAATATGTTTATTTGGATTTTGAAAGAAACACAAGGCATACAATGTTAGCAAAAGTGTAGACACACCTGCTTGATAGTAATTCAAACAAGAATTGTAACAAAGTTGAGGGCAAGGTGATGGAAATATTAATTGAAGGATTAAGTGTATAGTACTAATTCCAGAGGCATAGAAAGGGAGGGGAAACTCCAAAGAGAAAAAAAAAACAACAACAAATGTTCATTATAGAATATGCAAAAAAAATAAGGTAATAGCAATACTATATTAGTGCAGGGAGCTTGCATAGGACATAGGCATATACATAGCTACAGAGTTATGTGGGACAGGTATGAGTTGGAGTTTAGGAATCTCGTGGTCGGTACCAAAGGGACCAAGGTTTCCATAGAAGGTCAAAGGAAGGAAAATATTTATGCTGTAGGGCTGTAGAATTTTCCCATAATAAGTGTTGGTGGGTAGCGCATTGATCACTTCTGAAGGGTTGGGAGATAGGTATTGTTTCCAGTGCCTAGTGATGGTGAGTTTAGTGGCAAGTAGAATATTAGCCACTATGCCACAATACATAACCGGAAATTTGTCAATACCCAAATTCAGTAGGGCGCAGGGTTGGGAGGGGTAAAGGATGTCAGGTATTTCTGATGTTATTTGGAAAATGTTACACCAAAGACTGTGGATGTTTTTATAAGACCATAGGATGTGCATAATGTAACCCGTGGCACCGCATCTGTGCCAGCAAAGTGATGAGCTAGTGGGGAACAATTTTGGCAAGTCTATATGGGGTGAGATACCACCTAAGGGATATTTTTAAGGCAATTTCCCAATGGTTAACACAATATGTTATGGAGTTTGAGTACCTAATATCTTGGGTCCATTGGTAATCAGTGAAGAAGGTTTGTCATTTTTTTCCGGTGCTGCGCAGCATGCTGGCCGGTGTACTGCCGAGCATTGCCCCCCAGCGCATTCTGCCCGCTCTGTACTGCGCAGGCGCGGCGCTTTTTCCGAAAATAGCCGAACATGTAGAGCTGAGAGTCAGCTCTACATGGCCCCTGCGCACACCAAATTGTGCTACACTGCTGACATCCAGGCTCTTTCTTTACCATCCCCGTGGACATGGAGGATGTTAAAAAAAGAGCCAGGAGGCCGAGCGAGTGTAGCGAGCCGTCCGAGCGAAGCGAGGACGTGAGGCTGACTGGCCACTTACATCTAGGTCCACGCAGGCGCCGTGTAGCGCTGACTCTCAGCTCTACACGTTCGGCTATTTTCGGAAGCTCATTGACGTTCGTACTGCGCAAGCGCCGCGCCTGCGCAGTACAGTTGGGGGCAGAATCCGCCGGGGGGACGTTTGTCGGCAGATCACCGGGATCAAGCTGGCCGGGCAAGTCTTTGCCGGTTTTGACGGCGAAAAAACGCCCTCCGGGTGGGCTATCAAGACCTGTGTTGATGATTTTTTTTAAGGACAGAGAAATAATATTACTAAAAGCAACAGAAATGAAAGATATTAGACTTAACAGGGTGAAAATCTCATCCTTCCCGTACTTTTCTGCTGAAGTACAGAGAAGAAGGGTGATTGTAGCTATCAAGAGATGCCTATAAAATTGAACAGATGGGCGCAAAAACCATATGTATCACCCAACACCTGTGGCTCGTTTTTTGGGAGCCCAACTTCCCAGATTACATGGAAGGAACTGTGGATATGCACCTTAGAGTGTAATAGTTGGAGGATTCTATCACTCACATTCATGATTACACTGGAGTCCGATTGATTTGGCAACTATCGATTGGAGTCGTTTGTGGTTTGGAAGGATTGAGCTATAAGGAAGGAGTCCCTTCATTATATGCCTGGCGGTCACTCTGTGGCTAGTGACATCTGGTGAGCACATTCACTTATCACTTCGGGTGAAGCACTTTCTGTTTGTTCAAGATAAGAGTACATTGTACTTTATGAGGCACAGTGTTGGAGAAATACTTCACAGAAGAATTTTTTATTATCGCATCTTTTTATTATCGCATTTTTTTTATCATTAATGTTTATTGTTTATGTATATAAACCAATGTGCTGCTGGACTGTTCTGATATTTGAATATATGGTGTATTCGTTTTCACAATCACGCTTGTTGGGTGATACATATGGTTTATGCGCCCATCTGTTCACTTTTATATGCTTTATTAGTTTTTCTACTAATTTTTGGTGCAGCATTATTACCATTATTTGATTATACTTGGTGCCGGTTCTCATTTTCTTTCCTATATCAAGAGATGCCTGCGGCAGCTGAATGTACACTATGCTATGCTATATTCGGCATGACAGAGTCGTGGTAAATGGTGCAGTACACTTTTTTGATGCACCTGCCGCAGCCGTCTCTTGGTTGGAAAGGAATGAGCAGACTATACAACACCAGTAGTGGTTAGATATATTTTTTTTTATTATAAGAACACACAGTATACTTTTTTTTTTAGGAGCATCAGAATGATACTATAGGCTAGAAGGTGTAATTGTTTTGAGGGTCACAAGTGCTTAGGCGCAGACACATGGAATCTTTAGTAGAAAGAAATTTTGATATGCCCGCAAGGAAATTATGGAGTCACAATCAGAGCCCCGGGTTTTTTTATTTTTGCTTTGTTTTTGGGAAGGGAGGGAGAAAGGGGAAGGGAAAAAAACAGATACAGTCACTTTTGTATGGAAAAGATATAGTGGAATTAAAATATG
Organism: Rana muscosa; assembly: GCA_029206835.1. NCBI lineage: Eukaryota > Metazoa > Chordata > Amphibia > Anura > Ranidae > Rana > Rana muscosa. The sequence continues at coordinate 706,826,869 of CM055116.1, read as the reverse complement.
AGTGCAGGTTGAGAAAATTAAGGATATTAGATAAAATGCACAGAAGCTATGGGTTAAAGGAACATGGCCCTCACTTGTGTTCACAAACTTATGGACAAATTAATTTACATATTTTTTTTGTAAAAATTAATGGTGGAGTGACTATTTGCTCATGGAATGTGAGGGGTTTAGGTGACTCCTTAACCGCTTACATTGACAGAATGGCACGGACAGGCAAATGGGCTTACAGGTACGTCCCCTTTAATTTCCCGGCGGCGGCGCGTTCGCGACCCTGTCACAAGCTCCGTGATCGTTCCCGCGGGACCCGTGCACTCGATGTCCGCCAGTGTCCCATGATCGGGTCATGGAGCTGAAGAACGGGGAGATGTCAGTATAAACACAACATCTCCCCGTTCTTCCTAGTGACATGTCACTGATCAAATGCTCCCTCTCATCGGGAGCAGCGATCAGTGACATGTCACTCGTAGCCACGCCCCCTAACAGTTAGAATCCCTCCCTAATACACACTTAACCCCTTCAGCGCCCCCTACAGGTTAACCCCTTCACTGCCAGTGTCATTTTTACAGTAATCAGTGCATTTTTATAGCACTGATCACTGTAAAAATGACAATGGTCCCAAAATGGTGTCAAAAGTGTCCTATGTGTCCGACATAATGTCGCAGTCACGATAAAAATCGCTGATCGCCACCATAAAACTACCCCCTATTTTGTAGATGCTATAACTTTTGTGCAAAGCAATCAATAAACGCTTATTGCAATTTTTTTTACCAGAAATATGTAGAAGAATACGCATCGACCTAAACTGAGGAAAAAAAAATATATACATTTTTGGGGGATATTTATTATAGCAAAAAGTAAAATGAATTGCATTTTTTTCAAAATTGTCGCTCTATTTTTGTTTTTAGCGCAAAAAATAAAAACCACAGAGGTGATCAAATACCACCAAAAGAAAGCTCTATTTGTGGGAAAAAAAAGGACATCAATTTTGTTTGGGAGCCACGTCGCACGACCGCGCAATTGTCAGTTAAAGCGATGCAGTGCCGAATCGCAAAAAGTGGCCTGGTCTTTGGCCAGCCAAATGGCCCGGGGCTTAAGTGGTTAAAAAAACAGCTCTATTAAAATTTGCCTCAACTCTTGAAGTATCTATTCTTTGTCTACAGGAGACACATTTAACAAAAGAAACAGTCTCACGGTTAAGATGTAAGGGATTCCCCCATCAATACCATTCAGTGTATACATCATATTTAGAAGGAACGAGTATCCTAATACATAAATCAATGTAAATATAGATGGTGAGGGATGATACATTTTTGAATATTGTGTGCTAGCGGAGATGCTATGTATACTTATGAATGTGTACATCCCACCCTGTAAAGATAGATGGTGAGGGAGGATACGTTTTTGAATATTGTGTGCTAGCGGAGACGCTATGTATACTTATGCATGTGTACATCCCACCCCCTTTTAAGTTCTAAGCTATTAAACTTAAACTTGTTGGAATTTATAGTCGTTAATCAAGTCCTGATAGTGGGAGATTTTAATATGGTGATGAATTCTCAGATGGATAAGTTCCCTCCGGGAAAGAGACTTGAACAGAGTCTATATACATCATTGTATAGGATATTTAGAGAGACAGGGCTGAGGGATATTTGGCCTGAACGCCACCCAACAGCTCAAATGTTTTCATGCCATTCTAGTACATACTCCTCACTTTCTAGAATAGATATGGCAATAGGAAATGATACCCTTGCTACAATGGTATTGGACATTAAATATGAGGCTAGATGATTGTCGGACCACTCCCCTTTAGTTTTGTCAATAAAATTGGGACAGCGGTGGGAGGGGGGAGAATAAAGACTAAATCCATTTTGGCTACAGTTGATTACCCCTAAAGAACATATAGTAGAGATACTTTGGGAATTTCTAGGTCATAATAGAACAGCAACACAGGGTATAGTTTGGGATACCCTTAAAATGATTGTAAAGGCTCTTTTTTTTTAATAACAAACATGTTATACTTACCTCCTCTGTGCAGTTGGTTTTGCACAGAGCAGCCCGGATCCTCATCTTCTTGGGTCTCTCTTTGCTGCTCCTAGCCCCTCCCTCCTTTGAGTGACCCTCAGCCAGCAGTTTGCTACATGGGGCACCCAAGCCGAGTCAGAGCTCCATGTATCCATTCAGACCACAGAGCCAAGACCTGGCCCGCCCCATCTCTCCCCTGGTTGGCTGATTGACTTTGACAGCCACGGGAGCCAATGGCACCCCTGATTTGTCTCAGCCAATTGGGAGGAGTGTCCTTGATGGCTGAGGGGATCGTGGCTATCACTGGAGAGAGAAGGGGCTCAGGTAGGTAATCGGAGGGGGTGGGGATTGGGGGGCTGCTACACACAGAATGCATTAAGATAAAAAAATGTTTGCTTTTACAACGCCTTTAAAGCTTATCTAAGAGGAATTATAATCCAGCAAATCTTTAAGAGGAAAAAATTTACTAAGGACTGGGAGATGAATGCAATGAGGAAAGAGAACGAAATAAAAAAAAACATATGTAGAAGATCCATCATTAGATATTCTAGCTAAATGGACTGAAGCACAATAGATATATCATATGTTATCTGTAAAGAAAGCTGAGAATAAAAGGTTCTTCTTGAAGCAGGCCCACTATGAAGAATGGGAAAAACCGGACACATACTGGTGCTTCTGGCAAAGTCCCAAAACATTATTACAACTGCTTCAATGTCCATTAAGACTGGTGCTCGTTGGAAATAGTAAACGTATTTGTGTCCGTTGGAAATAGTAAACGTATTTAAATAATACAATTCCGACTTATATAGGTCTAAGGAAGGAGAGGTAGAGGGAGAAGCGGGAGAATTTTTCCAGGGTTTAACAATCCCACACCTCTCAGCTGAAGATAAGGGATGGTTGAATTTGCCCATTACTATTGAGGAATTACAAGAGGCGATATTGGACTCAGCTAACCATAAAACACCAGGGCCAGATGGATTGTCAAATTAAGTCTATAAGGAATATGGGGAGATAATGTTACCAGAATTATTACAGGCATTAAATCAGGCAATGGAAAATAAAAAAACTACCAGTATCTATGACAGAAGCGGCAATCATAATAATACCAAAAGAAGGAAAAGATCCTCTGTATCCCACATCTTATAGACCCATCTCTCTGCTTTGTGCAGATGTTAAACTACTGGCAAAAATTCTAGCCAGTAGGTTAAGTAAAATAATCCACACTATAATTCACCCTGACCAGTGTTGATTTATCCCTGGCCGATCAACATCATTAAATATAAGGAGGCTATTTCTAAATCTGAAAATACCAGTAGAGGAGACAGGATCGAGAATTGTGTTGTCCCTCGATGCTGTTAGGTGGTAGTATTTGTGGTCGGCGCTGTCAGCCTTTAACCACTTGCCATGAACATTTACGTCGGCAGAATGGCATGGGCAGGCAAATGGGCGTACATGTACTTCCCTTTAAATTTGCCGCCGTGTGGGTGCGCGCGCGCCCCTGCTGCGAGCTCCGTAACCGTGCCCACAGGACTCGCAGACTCGATGTCCGCCTGTGTCCCGCGATCATGTCACAGAGCTTCAGAACGGGGGGTGCCTGTGTAAAGGACACTGATCTTCTGCTCCCTGTCATTGGGAGCAGTGATCAGTGTTGTGTCACAGGTAGCCCAGCCCCCACACAGTTATAATCACTCCCTAAAACACACTTAACCCCTTCCTTGCCCCCTAGTGGTTAACCCCTTCCCTATCAGTGTCATTTACACAGTAATCAGTGCATTTTTATAGCACTGATCGCTGTATAAATGACAATGGTCCCAAAATAGCGTCAAAAGTGTCTGATGTGTCCGCCATAATGTTGCAGTCCCGGTAATGATGATCGCCGCCATTTCTAGTGTAGCCCCCTGTTCCTAAAGAAATGGGGCTATAATGTAAATTTATTTTTTTGTCTGAGCTGTAAACAGCTCAGATTTATTGTATATAGTTTATTTGGTTTCTGCCTTGAACTTGGCTAGTTGTGCATTTCTCACTGTTGTCAGTAGGGGTCACTGGTACCACAGGCCAGTATGAGAATTACAACAAGCTGAGCTGTAATAAATATTATTTTTCCAGAAAAAGCCCAGTAAGAGGTTTTTGGTCGCTGTGCGTTCTGGGAGAGGGTATTTATGGGACAGACGCCATGTGTTCAAGTCAGTCCTTGCCTCGTGGCCCTTCTGGCCTGAGGCTACATTGCTGCAAGCTCTGCATGTAGGCCCAGAAGCCTGTCTGGGGCCTACTAATCCTGAGGTGGTCCTAGGCTGTTTTGCCTGCGTGGAAGAAGCCGAGCCAACCTGAGGAGATCCAGGGGAGGACCCTTGCTGGAGAGAGACAGGATGAAGGCTGGTCTCTCAGGAGGGCCTGGTGACTCGTTTGGAGGACGCACCTAAGCTAAACTACCCTCACAGTACTGCCGGGTCGGCTTAAAGGTTCTGGTTCAAGGTAACTAGCTCCTGGCTGCTAAATCTGTGAGAGAGACTTATCCGTTAGTGCTACTGGCTGCTTAGTCTGTGAGAGAGACTTGTCCAGGAGTTCAAATGGCTGCTAAGTCCTGTGAGAGAGGCTTATCCAGAAAACCATACCGATTGCTAGGTCTGCATGAGAGACCTATCCAGGTATTCAAGATCTTCTAAAGAAAGCTGTTTTTGTCCTTTGGATTCAAGGAGTCCATAAGTGATCTGCTAAAGGTATCTGAAACCTCCCCTAACCCTCTATCCTTCTACTACTTCCAAGTTCTTCATTAAAGCATTGTCAAATACTAAAGTGACTGGCGCCCACATTTGTTCTAACTCCACATTATAGCCATGGACTCAGCCCTGGGGTGAATGTAAGCTCGCTCCCTGTCTCTGGAGGTACCTCTTTGCTCCCAGTATACCCAGGGGGGCTCTACACTAGTAAAAAAAAAATATTAATAAAAATGCCATAAAACTATCCCCTATTTTGTAGACGCTATAACTTTTCTGCAAACCAATCAATAAACGCTTAATGTGTTTTTTTCACCAAAAATATGTAGAAGAATACATATCAACCCCAACTGAAAAAAAACGTTTTTTTTATATATTATTTGGGGATATTTATTATAGCAAAATGTAAAAAATATATATATTTTTTTAAATTGTCGCTCTATTTTTGTTTATAGCGCAAAAAATAAAAACACAGAGGTGATAAAATACCACCAAAAGAAAGCTCTATTTGTGGGAAAAAAAGGACGTAAATTTTGTTTTGGAGTCACGTCGCACGAACGGTCAATTGTCAGTTAAAACGGCGCAGTGCCGAAGCACAAAAAGTGCTCTGGTCATTTGGCAGACAAATCCTGAGGGCTGAAGTGGTTAATATCAGTCCAGTTTTAACAAAATGGGTGAAATTTGTATATACTGACCCAAGGGTGAAAGTAAAGATTAATGAAAGGGTTTACAAATGTTTCTCGCTGTTCCGAGGCACGAGGCAGGGGTGCCCATTGTCACCCCTGCTTTTTGCCCTGGCGGTGGAATCTTTGGCCATAGCCATAAGAACAGCGGGAGGGGTAAAAGGCTTTAGGAGAGGGGCGGAGGAAGAAAAAATGTCACTATATGCGGTGATATCCTCTTGTTTTTGGGAGATTCCAATCAGTTACTAATTGTAGCGATGGATAATACTGTATAAAAATATTTGGCGGGTTCTCTGGGCTTTCCATCAACTGGGAAAAATCTGTCCTTCCAGTTGATAAACTGGAACTGCCTGAGAGTGCTAGACATTTGCAGGTAGTTAAAAGCTTTAAATATTTAGCTTAATTAAAATGGTGTGGTTACCTCAACTTTTATATATATATATATATATATATATATATATATATATATATATTGTGGTAGTGTGGTACCCCACCAGTGTAGTGACCCAGAATTCTCAACTGGACGTGTTGAAGGGCTCCAGGGAGCTTGTAATGTACAGAGGAAACTGGCGTTTCGGTTTCCTCATTATTTAATAAAGTCCACTTTGGGACCTGGAGCCCCGGGATTTCGTAGAGATCCGGGTGGGATGAAATCCCCAGTCCTGGGTCCAGATTTTGATATTTACCAGCACACTGACTGGTCAGGTGTGTGCTGGCCTATTTGTAGACACCTGACCATGGTTCTGTGCTCCACCCTCCCGAGGAGACCAGCCTTGCAAGTGAGAACACAGAGTGTGCAGGTGTGCACTGGAATAGCTAGAGAAGCTGGAGTAGCTAGAGTCTAGTGCAGGCTGCACTGTGAAACCCAGAGACCTGAGTCTGAGGTTGCTGACAGGTGTCAGGAGGGCTCCATGCGGGAGCCTGAGCAGTGGTGCTGCTGCTGAAGAGAGCCAGGCGGCTCAGTATTTTCATTTGCACTTTTGCATGTGTGAGCCAGGAGGCTGAACATACAACCGTTTAATGTTGATGAGGGAAACCACATTTGTTTTCATTTCTGGAACTTTGTTTGATTTTCTTTAATAAAAGTGGGCCAACAAGCCCTCAAAAGGAAAAGTTTGTGTGGGACTGTTCTCGCTAGCGGGTGCTTGACTTGAGCTAACAACCCCCCAACATTACAATATATATATATATATATATATATATATATATATATATATATATATATATATTTATAGTTTTGGTACTTCGGGACAGCAGATGTTTTAAAGTGAGTCTCCTGAACAATCACTATGTCAGCCTTAGAGTCTGTGGCCTCCTTTCATAAAGAGATGTGTTTAGCAGGGTGATTCAGCCCATGGGTATTGATAGACAACAGTTTAAGGGACATTGGGATGGTAAAAAGGAATGAAGCTAGCACAAACCTTCCAGTCCTTGCCTATGGTGAGCCACAAATCACAGAAACCAAGGAGAGTTAGTAGCCAGTATACCTTTGAGTGGTTCGATGTATTAACATCCTGTTGAAAAGAGCAGGAACTTGTAATTTCACAATGCCCTTGGGAGATTGAGATAAGATAAGTCTTGAAAGAAAGGTGGCTTGGAATGTTAGCCATAGTAGTTTATTAATGTCAGGAAGGGCATGCCAGCAATCAAGATGGGGATAGCGGCATGGCGGCACTCGCTGGTGCCCTTGCTGTCAGCCTGCTGACGAACCTGCCTGTACCTGAGACCACGTTCCTGTCTACCACCGTCTGCTACCCTGCTGCCAGCCAGTGCCTAAACCTGCTTGTACATGATCCTGCTCCAGTGTTCACCTGCTTTGGACCGGTGTACCCACTCTTCCAGTCCATCTGACCGCACCTGCCTGAGCTCCAGTTTCCAGTCTGACAGCTGTTCCTGGGTCCATTCCAGTTCCTGCTCCAGTTCCGGTCCAGCTAGTCTACCAGCAACCTTGCCAGGCTCTCGTGCGACTCTACATTCCTGCGCCTCCTGTCTTCACTACCAGGGTCCTCGAGTGAGAGGTATAAGAGAGGCCTCCCTCTGCATACCAGACTCTTCCACCAGGTACGTGACAATTAAGGATGATGTCCAAACAGAATACAAGTGGTGATGAAAAAAAATAAGAAAAAGCTGTAATAAAATAGTTCAAAAGCCAGATCCAGCGCAGCTTTACTGCATTAGGTGGGGAACACAATTTGTTCGGTAGCAGAAAAGAAAACACTTGCGTCTTCAGGGATGTTCAGCCTGAGTAATACTGATGGAGCTCAGGCGATATAATCCAGCGATAGGGATGAGGCGAACACCCCCGGGTCCGGTTCGCACCAGAACCCGCGAACGGACAGAAAGTCCGCGCGAACGTTAGAACCCTATTAAATACAATGCATGCGAACGTTCAAAATCTAAAGTGCTAATTATAACGACTAATATGCATGTTATTGTCCTAAAAAGGGTTTGGGAACCCGAGTTCTGCGCCAGGGGACATGTATCAATGCAAAAAGAAGTTTTAAAAACGGCCGTTTTTCGGGAGCATTCATTTTAATGATGCATAAAGTGAAAAAAAAAAGGCAAATATTCCTTTAAATATTGTACCTGGGGGGTGTCTAAATTATGCCTGTGAAGTGCCACGTGTTCCCCGTGTTTAGAACTGTCCCTGCACAAAATGAAATTTCTAAAGGAAAAAAAAGCCATTTAAAACTGCTTGCGGCTTTAATGTAATGTCTGGTCCCGGTAATATGGATGAAAATCTTTGAGAAAAATGGCATAGCTACCCCATCACCCCCCCCTACCCCAGCCCATTACCAGCCCCTTTGGGTCTTGTATGGATATTAAGGGGAACCCCGCACACAAAATAAAAAAGGCTGTATATACTCTGAACAGCCGTATACAGGTGGTGCATACAAGACAGGGACTGTAGGTTTGTTCTTATGTAGAATCTGCTTGAAATTTTGAACAGGTACATTGTTTAAGTGTAGCTCCAGCTAAAAAATCTATTTTTAAGGTTTTTGGAAAACATAGGGAAGGGTTATCATCCCTGTAACATTTGTTTTGCTGTCTGTGCCCCTGTTCAGAACATTTCACCTCACTTTCCGTCCCAATGACAAATGTTTTTGAAAAGTGGGGTTTTTATTGAAACAAGGATTGGTGATAAAGCATCAGTAGAGAGGAGACACCTTTTTCCCATATTAACTCTTACAGGAGAGAATTTCCCTTCCTAGGGGTAGATTTCCTCTCACTTCCTGTTGTCTCCTTTCATTTGCAAGTAGGAGTCGTTTGTAAGTTGGATGTTTGAAAGTAGGGGCCTGCCGTATATACTCTGCTGAAATTTGCCCCTTACATGTTGGTGTTGCCACAACACTGTAAGCCCTCACAGTTACTCTTGGTGGGCGCATGAATGGGCCCTGCTGTGAATTATTAGATCAAAAATTGTAATTGCATGCCCCTGTTGAACAGGGGCTGAAAAATTGGGCCTTTGGTGGTGGTGGTGGTGGTGTTGACACAACACTGTAAGGCCTCACAGTTACTCTTGGTGGGCACAGGAATGGGCCCTGCTGTGAATTATTAGATCAAGAATTGTAATTACATGCCCCTGTTAAACAGGGGCAGACAAATTGGGCCTTAGGCACTGGTGCCACAACACTGCAACCCCTCACAGATACTGTACTTGGAGCACAGCAATGAGCCCTGTTGCAAAGTATTACATCAAAAATTGTAATTACACGCCCCTGTTAAACAGGGGCTGAAAAATTGGGCCTTAGCCACTGGTGGCGGCCCCCAGAAACAAAAATGTTCTTCCAAGCTATCATCATCAATCGGATCATTGAGGAGGAGGAGGATAGTCAGTCAACATAACAGGACAGTCACTCAGCATCAGCATCAGTCTTGAAGGGATGTGACATTTGAAAAAAAAATAGTCTGTTATATCAGCTTCAGGTGTTTGGTAGCTGGTGGTGATCCACGACTGGTTCATCTTTATGAAGGTCAGTCGATCAACCGAGTCGTGGACAGGCGCACCCTGTGATCTGTGACAAATCCTCCAGCAGCACTGAATGTGCGTTCTGAAAGAACGCTGGATGCAGGACAGGCCAGTAGCTCAATTGCATACTGTGCAAGCTCTGGCCTCTGATCCATCCTCAAGACCCAGTAAGCCAGAGTATTTTCGGTGGGGAAGGTGTCCAAGTCTGACCTTGCCCCTAGGTATTCCTGCACCATGTATATCAGACGCTGGCGATGGTTGCTGGAACCGATCATACCTTGGGGCTGCGGACTAAAGAATTGTCTGAACGCATCGGTCAGACGGCCACCTTCCCCACCGCTCCTTCTTTGACTGACCGAAGCCTTAGCAACTCGTTGTCCAGGACCAGGAGTTTGTAACCTCCCAGTCTCTGGGAACGCGTTGCACAGACCTTTCTGCAAGGCCTCCCGGAGTTGTCTCATCCTCTGCTCCCTCTGCGACGGTAAGATAAGGTCCGCAACCTTACCCTTGTACCGTGGATCAAGGAGAGTGGGCAGCCAGTAATGGTCCTTCTCCTTGATCCGAAGAATACGAGGATCCCTCCGCAGACTTTGCAGGATTAGGGAGGCCATGCAGCGTAGGTTAGCTGAGGCATTCGGTCCGGAGTCCTCTGGGTCACTAAGGACGTCATGATCCGCAGCCACCTCCTCCCAGCCACGTACAAGTTTACGGGTTTCTTGGGACTGTAAATCATCCCTAAAAGACTGCTGCTGTTGATGCTGCTGAGTGCCAGGCTCCACCTCCATGCTGACACAATCCTCCTCCTCCTCCTCCTCGTCCTGTGTGATGGGTGGGACTGAAGGAACACTGTCTGGGTAATACCATTAACCAACACAAAATATTTTACACCGGGTGTTGAAAAATTATTTGGAAAATGGATTATGCAAGATAATTTACAATTGAAAGATGTAATGGAGAAAGATAAACCGCTAGGGTATCAAGAATTAAAAAAACAAACGGGAACTGCTGTTGCTAGATGAATGGCGGAATGCTCAGTTAAAAAATTTCTTTGAAAAATTACCTCGGCCTAATAGATCTATAGAAATCCTATGGCCTTTAGAGAGATTATGTGAGGAGAAGGTTAAGAAGGGAGTAATCTCTAAGATTTACAAAGTATTAAGTAATACAAAAAAGCTGGGTATACCGCCATTTATCAAGAAGTGGGAGGAGGAGTTGGGGTCGCAGGTCAACGACCTCGAGATTAGGCAAATTATAGAGAGAGTGCACTCCACATCAGTAAACAATAACTAAATGGAACTAAATTATAAATGTCTAGTCCGCTGGTACTTAACCCCCGATAAGGTACACAAATGTTCAAACGAAATTGCAAAGTTTTGTTGGAGGGGGTGCAAGAAAATAGGGACTATGGCCCACATTTGGTGGACGTGCCCTAAAATTAAAATATATTAGGGAGAGATCAGACAAACAATTAAAGACATAACCAAGATCGAAGTCCCTGATGAGCCTTGGGGCTGTATATTACATGGGATTCGAATCCCAACTAAACAGTATTTGAGAACACTAATTCCACAACGTTTAAACGCTGCAAAGTACCAAATAGCTATACACTGGCAAGAATCGGAACGACCTAGCTTGAAGGGATGGTGCCATAAAATTGATGATATCTACAGACTGGAATATCTAAAGTTTAGGGAGGGGGAGGAAATGGAGCAGTTCGAAAAAAAAAATGGCGGGAATGGGTAATTTATAAACATACTATGGGATACGCAGAGTTGCTGGGAGCGTAATGGGTATATATGTGTGTGTATACGTATATGCGTATTGTATGGGCATACATATATATATATATATATATATATATATATATATATATATATAGATACGTGGGTATATAAATTTATATAATTTATATACATTATATAATAAAACTTAACACAGAAATGATATAGATTTTATATGAGAAAGAGGCAAGATTAAGAGAAGAAAATGAAAAGGCTAAAGAGTGAGCAATAGAAGGGTGGGTAACCATTGAGGGGAGATCCGGGGAGGGGGGTGTGGTTGGGAGCAATGTTTTATTATCTCTCTGTGAAATATTAGGTTTTTGTACATTTTGATATTATGTTATGAGATATGAAAATTAATAAAAACACTTAAAAAAAAAAAAAAAGGTTAGCTGAGGCATTCGGTCCGGAGTCCTCTGGGTCACTAAGGATGACATGATCCGCAGCCACCTTCTCCCAGCCACGTACAAGTCCACGGGTTTCTTGGGACTGTAAATCATCCCTAAAAGACTGCTGCTGATGATGCTGAGTGCCTCCTCCTCTTCCTGTGCGATGGGTCGGACAGAAGGAACACTGTCTGGGTAAAGGGGGCCTTGAGAGGCAAGGAAGTCCTCCTCTTCCTGCCTCTGTTCTGCCTCAAGTGCCCTGTCCATTATTCCATGCAGCGTATGTTCCAACAGGTGGACAAGAGGTACAGTGTCACTGATGCATGCACTGTCACTGCTCACCATCCTCGTGGTCTCCTCAAATGATGCCAGGACAGTGCATGCATCCCTGATCATGCCCCACTGGCGTGGTGAAAAAAAAAGAGCTCCCCTGACCCTGTCCTGGTGCCGTAGTCACACAGGTACTCATTGATGGCCCTCTGCTGCGTGTGCAGCCGCTGCAGCATGGCCAACATTGTGGGCATGTCACATATAAGGCGGTTCTTGGGCAGGTTCAACTCCTTTTGCAGCTCAGCCAGGCGAGCACTGGCATTATAAGATCTGCGGAAATGCACACAGACTTTCCTGGCCTGCCTCAGGACATCCTGTAAGCCCGGGTACCTGCCCAAGGACCGCTGCACCACCAGGTTAAGGACGTGAGCCACACAGGGCACATGGGTCAGTTGTCCCTGTCGGAGGGCGGAGAGGAGGTTGGTGCCATTGTCGAAAACCACCATTCCTGGCTTAAGCTGGCGTGGCGTCAACCACCTCTCGGCCTGCCTCTGCAGAGCAGACAGAACCTCTGCCCCAGTGTGGCTCCTGTCCCCCAAACACACCAGCGCAAGCACGGCATGGCATCTTTTTGCCTGCGTACTTGCGTAGCCCCTTGAACCCCTACGGAGCACCGCTGGTTCCGAGGACAAAGCACAAGAAGAGGCCATGGAGGAAGAAGAAGAGGAGGGGGTGGAGGAGAAAGGTGTGTCACAACCAGTAGTAGCATTTTGGAGGCATGGCGGCGGAACAACCTCCAACACTACTGCACCTTGTCCTGCATCCTTCCCAGCTGCCAAAAGAGTGACCCAATGGGCCGTGAAAGAAAGGTAACGTCCCTGTCCATGCCTGCTGGACCATGAGTCAGCGGTAATATGCACCTTACCGATGTCCAGCGAGGCCAAGACATTGCCTTCCACATGCCGGTAGAGAGCCGGAATCGCCTTCCGTGAGAAAAAGTGGCGTTTGGGAACCTGCCACTGAGGAACCGCACATTGCACAAACTCACGGAAGGGGGCTGAGTCTACCAACTGAAAAGGCAGCAGTTGAAGCGCTAGCAATTTAGCCAAGCTAGCATTCGACCGCTGGGCATGTGGATGGCTGGGAGTGAACTTCTTTTGACGGTCCAGCAGCTGGGGCAGGGAAATTTGCCTGCTAGATTCGGACGTCGGTGTACTGCTAGCAGAGTACCCGCAAGTACTTGGCTGTGACACACCTAATTCTACACCTTCATTCCTCTCAGTGCAGGTTTCAGAGAGGACTGAAGGTATAGTGGGGTTGGAGATCCCAGCTGATGCGTTGCAAGGAGAGGTCCGCTTTGTTCTTTGGTGTGGGTCTTTAAGGTAGGCTTGCCAACGAGCTGCATGGCAGGTCAACATATGTCTGGTCAAGCATGTGGTGCCCAAGCGGCTGATGTTTTGGCCACGCGATATACGCTTGAGACATATGTTGCAAACAGCAGCTGTGCAATCTGATGCACTCGACTCAAAAAAGGCCCACACTAAAGAACTTTTTGAAAAACGGGCAGAGGCAGCGCCCTGCACAGGCGGAGCTCTGCGGTGTGATTCAGTCGGTGTGCTGCCCTTACGCTGGCCCCCCGAGGGAATCCTGCCTCGTTGGAGATGTGCCTCCTCCTCATCCTCCTCCTCCTCCTCTCTCCTATTAGGCACCCATGTGGAGTCAGTGACCTCATCATCCCCTCCCTCCTCATCACTGGAGCCAATCTGGCAGTATGCTGCAGCTGCTGGAACATGACTGCCAGATTGGTATCTTTCTTGAGCATCCCCTCTCTCTGCTCTCACGCTACTGCCTTCCTCTAGCTGGGTATCATCATCAGACCCTTTGAAACGCTGGGCATCCTCCTGGAGCATGTACCCAACACTGTGCTCAAACAGTTCGGGGGACTCCTCAGGAGGACATTGTGGGTCTAGGGAAGGAGTGACTGATGATGACATTGATACCAGGGAAGAGGACGCTTTGGCAGCTGCTTTGCCAGTACCCTGAGCCTGGGTGAGAGAGGATGAGGAGGATGAGGAGGGCCTACCAAGTCTTCGGCATGATGCGGCTCAACACGTCCAGCTGCCGAAAAGAAGGACAAGCGTGTCCCATGGCCATGTGCTGATGACAATGCACCGAGTCCACGACCAGCACTGTTGCCCCCAGACACAGAGCCTGCTTGCCCTCTTTTATTGGCTCGTGACTGTCTGCCTCTCTTTGTTGGCCTTCCAGACATAGCAATGGCCTGCAGGGAGATGGGAAAACCAGCAATAAGGGGTAGCTTCAGGTGTATATTTTGAAGGAAGCACACAACGCCCGCTGTAAGTGCTGCAGATGACTGTCTGTGTTACACAACAGGAAAAAACAGCAATAAGGGCTAGCTTCAGGTGTTTATTTTGCAGGAAGCACACTCCGCCCGCTGTAAGTGCTGCAAATGCCTGTTAGTGTAACACACCAGGAAAACAAGGCAATACGGGCTAGCTTCAGGTGTATATTTAGCAGGAAGCACACTCCGCCTGCTGTAAGTGCTGCAAATGCCTGTTAGTGTGACACACCAGGAAAACACAGCAATACGGGCTAGCTTCGGGTGTATAATGTGCAGGAGGCACACTCCGCCCGCTGTAAGTGCTGCAAATGCCTGTTAGTGTAACACACCAGGAAAACACAGCAATACGGGCTAGCTTCAGGTGTATATTTAGCAGGAAGCACACTCCGCCCGCTGTAGGTGCTGCAAATGCCTGTTAGTGTAACATAGGGATGAGCTCGGTGTTCGAGTCGAACATAGGTTCGACTCGAACATCGGCTGTTCGTGCGTTCGGCGAACAACGAACGATTTGGGCCGTTCGCGCCAAATTCAAGTGACGCGAACGGCCCACAATACACTGCGCCAACGCAGTGTAATCCCGGCGCTGTGATTGACCAAGCATGCACTGTGACCCTGCATGCTTGGCCAATCACAGCGCCGGCAGCGAGGAGAGCAATGATTGGCCACAGGCAGGATGCCTGTGGCCAATTATAGCTGAGGGGGTTTAGTACACGCCCCACACTATAAAAGGCCGCCAGCGCGGCGGCCTTGTGTAGTGTGTTCCGGAGCAGGGAAAGTGAAGGATAGGCAGGGACAGTGTCAAATCTTGTCAAATCTATTCTTTGCTAAACCTTGTGTGTAGGGACAGAGAAGGATAGGCAGGGAGAGTGTCAGTGTCATATTCTTTGCTAAACCTTGTGTGTAGGGAGAGAGAAGGATAGGCAGACAGAGTGTCAGTGTCATATACTTTGATAAACCTTGTGTGCAGGGAGAGAGAAGGATAGGCAGGGGACAGTGTCAGTGTCATATTCTTTGCTAAACCTTGTGTGCAGGGAGAGAGAAGGATAGGCAGGGAGAGTGTCAGTGTCATATACTTTGATAAACCTTGTGTGCAGGGAGAGAGAAGGATAGGCAGGGGACAGTGTCAGTGTCATTGTTGCTAAGCCTCCTGCACATTATACACCTGAAGTTAGCCCGTATTGCTGCTTTTTCCTGGTGTGTTACACCAACAGGATTTTGCGGCACTTACAGCGGGCGGAGTGTGCCTCCTGACCATATTACACCTTAACTTAGCCTGTATTGCTGCTTTTTCCTGGTGTGTTACACCAACAGGATTTTGCGGCACTTACAGCGGGCGGAGTGTGCCTCCTGACCATATTACACCTTAACTTAGCCTGTATTGCTGCTTTTTCCTGGTGTGTTACACCAACAGGATTTTGCGGCACTTACAGCGGGCGGAGTGTGCCTCCTGACCATATTACACCTTAACTTAGCCTGTATTGCTGCTTTTTCCTGGTGTGTTACACCAACAGGATTTTGCGGCACTTACAGAGGGCGGAGTGTGCCTCTTGACCATATTACACCTTAACTTAGCCTGTATTGCTGCTTTTTCCTGGTGTGTTACACCAACAGAATTTTGCGGCACTTACAGCGGGTGGAGTGTCCCTCCTGACCATATTACACCTTAACTTAGCCTGTATTGCTGCTTTTTCCTGGTGTGTTACACCAACAGGATTTTGCGGCACTTACAGCGGGCGGAGTGTGCCTCCTGACCATATTACACCTTAACTTAGCCTGTATTGCTGCGCCACCCTAAAATATAAACAATAAAAATTGAAAATAAAAATTGACAGTCCGAAAATTTATTTAAGACAGCTCCTTCCTAGATCAAGGTAGATGACCAGCTCAATGTTGCACCGAGTAATATTCATGTAATAAAACAGTTCTTATTATACAGGAGAAGAGATGACACCACAGTGACTTGTCAGAGTAATAGCGAAAATCCACCACCTTTACATAAAGCAGCTTACCACAAAGCAAGCATATTTCAGCAGTCGGCTGTAACCCAGCCGCGGCCTTTAAATCCGGCAAGAAAGTTCCTCTTATGATGCAGAAGCTTACACGTCCCCGCACTCATGCAGATACACTCTCGGCATATATGGAAGAAAAGGAGTAGATCATAGTGTGACTCCGTTTAAAACAATTTATTTAAAAGTAGTAAGTTATACTTACGAAATAGTAGATAAAAAACAGCATAAAGATTTGCCGGCCGGCGTAACAGGAGCCCTCACTCCTCACAAACACGTGGAGACGTCACTGCGCGTACTCCCAGATGTGTTTCGTCATCAAACAGACGTTATCAATGATTAACCATTGATAATGTCTGTTTGATGATGAAACGCGTCCGGGAGGATGCGCAGTGACGTCACGCGGGTCATCTGCTTTGATGTAGGAAGGAGCTGTCTTAAATTAATTTTCGGACTGTCAATTTTTATTTTCAATTTTTATTGTTTATATTTTAGGGTGGCGCAGCTTTCTTTTTCCTTCAATGTTCGAGTCAAACATGCTCCTGTCAGATGATATGCATGCAGGCATTATCTTGCTCTAGCAAATTTTGACTATCTTTTTAAATAAAGAGGTCAAATATTTCTGGTAAGCACAATCATATCCTGTGCACTTTGGGTGCCAGAATATATTAGTGTATGGTGAAGGATCACATATCGCATGTTTGGAGAAGTTATTTTTTCACACAGCAAGATTGCATATTACTGGATTTCAAGCACTTTATACTTATCTGTTTGATATAAGTTGGGACTTTATATGATTTTTGATGATTTTATTTTGGTGTGATTTGACATTAAGCACAGACTTTTTTGGATCACCTATTTCACAGGAATTGTTATTATATTTTATAATCAAGATTAATCTATTTTGCATTAGGGTCACAGTATTTAATTATTTATTGTGTCACTTGCATAGCGCCCCCTGTATTTTGCATCATTCACTGGATAGAAGTATCTCACTTTATCTTTAGGGGAGCGCCATATAATGTTTTAGTTTAAATTTATTTTGGCGTGGAAATTATTCTTGTATCAAACTTTAGGGAACATAATTAACCCCTTGATCGCCGCCTAGTGTTAACCCCTTCCCTGCCAGTGACATTTTTACAGTAATCAATGCATTTTTATAGCACTGATCGCTGTAAAAATGCCAATGGTCCCAAAAATGTGTCAAAAGTGTCCGATGTGTCCACCATAATGTCGCAGTACCAATAAAAATCGCAGATCGCCATTATTACTAGTAAAAAAAATATTAATAAAAATGCCATAAAACTATCCAGTATTTTGTAGACGCTATAACTTTTGCGCAAACCAATCAATAAACGCTTATTGCAATTTTTTTTACCAAAATTATGTAGAAGAATACGTATCAGCCTAAACTGAGGAAAAAATATGTTTTTTTTATATATATTTTTGGGGGATATTTATTATAGCAAAAAGTAAAAGGAATTGCATTTGTTTCAAAATTGTCGCTCTATTTTTGTTTATAGCGCAAAAAATAAAAACCGCAGAGGTGATCAAATACCATCAAAAGAAATCTCTATTTGTGGGAAAAAAATGACTTCAATTTTGTTTGGGAACAACGTCGTACGACCACGCAATTGTCAGTTAAAGCAACGCATTGCCGAATCGCAAAAAGTGGCCAGGTCTTTGGCCAGCCAAATGGTCTGGGACTGAAGTGGTTAAGGGCCTGGTAGCCCACTTTTTTTAAAATGTCAAAAAGCAAAATGACAGTTCAACATAAAATTTTTCCCTGCAGTGGATCTTCTCCAGCTTCAGCAGAATACACACAATGGAAAATATTGAACCACCTGGCTCATAAGCTCACTCAGCTTCAACTGCAGTGCCAAGCTACACCTCTTACCAGTCTCTCTGGCTGTGTTGTTCAGTTCTCCTGGAATACTTGGCTCATTAGCCCTTAGTGACAGTGCCCCACTGCACAGCCCGCCTCTGGCCCACCTCTGGCCCTTGAATTGGGGTTCTCCTGACACCCCGATAGGAGCCGACCTGACTTCTCAATGAGACCCAAGATAGCAAGCAATTGAGCAGCAAGTTTGAAAATGACTTGCTAAGCTATTGCTAGACTTGCAGGCTTCACAGGTTTGACTCCAGATCAACTTTCTTTGCAAACATTCTGCAAGTCTGATGCAAGTTTTGGTTCAGTTATGTTGTGCAATAGTCATCCCACCACAGAGGTCACTGTGACTTTCAGAGCTCTTGCTGTAGACTTACCACTGCATCTTTGCTCTTGCCATACAAATTTGCTACAAATTGGAAAAGTGTCAATTAGAACTTGCAAGTGAAAATGTGCAGCAAGTCAACAAGACTTACAATTCAACACAGCCACAAATTTGTGGCAAGTTATCTTTACTTTCTTGGGACCCTTTGTCTCATGGCTTCTGGCTGGGCCTTCTGACCCCTCAATGAGACCTTCCGTCCCCCTGGAAGCTGTTTTCAAAACTGGGAGCTCTGAGCTATCCTCAGACCTAAGTAATATTATGACCCTGCACACCTGTGTTCTTACACAGATTTGAGGCGACATAGGATTGAGAGTTTTGATCCAGAACTACAGAATCAAGAGTTATTGTCATAAAAAGTGTTTAGGGACACCCTTCATGTCTGGTATGGATTTTAAGGGGAACTCCCCTCCAAATTTTAAAAAAAAATGGCGTGGAGTTCCCCCCAAAAATCCACACCAGACCCTTTATCCGAGCACGCAACCTGGCAGGCCGCAGGAAAAGAGGGGGGGATGAGAGAGTGCCCCCCTCCTAAACCGTACCAGGCCACATGCCCTCAACATGGGGAGGATGCTTTGGGGGTCTGTGACCCCTCAAAGCACCATGTCCCCATGTTGATGGGGACAAGGGCCTCATCCCCACAACCCTTGCGCGGTGGTTGTGGGGGTCTGTGGGCGGGGGGCTTATCGGAATCTGGAAGACCCCTTTAACAAAGGGGACCCCCAGATCCTGGCCCCCCTTATGTGAATTGGTAAGGGGTACATTGTACCCCTACCATTTCACAAAGAAAGTGTAAGGGTGTAAGGCTGAGTGGACCTGATGGGGAATGTGAGAAGGGGCGGGGCCTATTCATTTATTGCACTGCGGAAGAAGTTCCCCATCAGGTCCGCTCAGGTAGGCGGGGTCTGACGTATGAGGGGGCGGGGTCACCCGTCAGATCATAGGGGTAAGCCCGGCTTTCCCCGCTTGCGGGGAATAGCCAAAGTTGTAGGCGGGATCCCTCCTACGTCATTGGCTATTCCCCAGCAAGCGGAGAAAGCTGGGGCTTACCCTATGATGTGACGGGTGACCCCGCCCCCGTACGTCATTGGGGTTTCGTGTGGAGTGGAGACTGGAGGAGACTGCAGCGCTGGACATTGGATCACCGCGGGACACTGGATTACATCGCTGGAATGGGTTTTTTATTTTTAATTTTTTTATTTTTAATCAAGGACTTTCCCAACTGTGTCTGTGTGTTTTTTTTTTTACACTTTCTTTGTGAAATGGTAGGGGTACAACGTACGCCTTACCAATTCACATGGGGGGGCCAGGATCTGGGGGTCCCCTATGTTAAAGGGGTCTTCCAGATTCCGATAAGCCCCCCACAACCACCGGGCAAGGGTTGTGGGGATGAGGCCCTTGTCCCCATCGACATGGTGCTTTGAGGGGTCACAGACCCCCAAAGCATCCTCCCCATGTTGAGGGCATGTGGCCTGGTACAATTCAGGAGGGGGGGCGCTCTCTCGTCCCCCCCCCTCTTTTTCTGCGGCCTGCCAGGTTGCGTGCTCGGATAAAGGGTCTGGTATGGATTTTTTGGGGGAACTCCACGCCATTTTTTTTATATTTGACGCAGGGTTCCCCTTAAAATCCATACCAGACCTGAAGGGCCTGGTAATGGAATTTGGGGGGACCCTCACGCATTTTTTTTTTTTAATCAATTACTTTTCTCTGTATTGCCGGGAGCCAACAATTTATTATAGCCGCGAGTGCTTTTAAATTACTTTTTTTCCTTCAGAAATTACACTTTGTGCAGGGACAGTTCTAAGCACAGGAAACAAGCGCTGCTTTACAGGCATACTATACACCCCCCCCCCCACCAGGTACGAAATTTAAAGGAATATTTCACTTTTATTGCCTCACTTTAAGCATTATTAAAATCACTGCTCCCGAAAAAGCGGGTGTTTTTAAAACTATTTTTGCATTGATACATGTCCCCTGGGGCAGGACCCAGGTCCCCAAACCCCTTTTAGGACAATAACTTGCATATTAGCCTTATTAATTAGCAATTTTGATTTGAACATTCGAGTCCATTGTATTTAATAGTATTTAATAGTATTTAATAGTTTGCTTGAACTTTAGGTCTGTTCGTAGGTTCTGGTGCGAACCGAACGGGGGGGTGTTCTGCTCATCCCTAATGTACGGTACCTTTTCCTCAGAGTGTTATGGATAGGACATGTAACAAAAAGTAGAAAGCTTCCATGGTGCAATATTGTTTATTCAAATATTAAGAGTTTAAAAACTTAAGCCGAGTGGCTATTTACATTAAAATGTGCCTAACCCGGCACTGGGGCTGCAGGCTTGTCAGATTGCTATGCTCTCCCACCTCCGTGGTGGCGTGCGTTCCACCGGCCGTATGCAGTATCCAGCTGAACCGGAAGTGGCGTAGGACAATAACACGTGATCAGGTACCGCCGCCAGGGTTGCCAACTTTCAGTAAATTTACAAACAGTTTGTAAAGTCCATAATTGTTGCTTTTGTCCATGAATGTCAGTTACGGACATGCAGCCTACATGTCCGTAATGGACATTCAAGGACAGATGCAAAAAGTACAGATTTTACAAACTGTTCATAAATTTACTGAAAGTTGGCAACCCTGACCGCTGCCGACGTACGGTTCGTTTGTTTAAGTCTTCAGGGGGCGTAATGTAATAGATTGCCTCTGGCCCAAAACCAGAATGTATGTCCTGTTCTGCCTGTGATCCTTATTCAATGTAATGTGAGAGCATGCATGCCTAGGAATCACACACTGAAGCACACTTGGTCAGTGCAAAGCTCCTTCTCAACAGGCCCGCCTTTATTTAGGTTACAGCTCTTTATCGCCAAAGTGACATAAGCAATTGTCATCACATATGGGTGTATATGATTGGCTCATCCTTATATGGTCTTCTCTTGTGACGACTATTCTTGGCCATGAGGCAAAGTCTCAGCAGGACATGGGGGCCATTTTCCTTTGCACGGTGGGAGGAGGGAATTGAAGGAGTGGACATCTGTTCCTCATCTTCACTCTGGGATCAATATCTCTGTTACAACTTTCAATCAAGGAAAATAATACTAAGGTTTCTCATCTTGTTACATGAATACTAAAACACACATACATGAAAATACTCTTCTGGTTCTTAGTGTGTGTGTCTGTCTATATCAGCCTTTCTTTCAAAGGAGCGCTTCTTTTGTTCCTTGCAAATATATCACTCAGAAGGGTAGGGGCTATCTACTCTAAATTTCCTAAGGATGGGGCTGTGAACCACATGAGCAGCTGAGACAAGAATCACCCAACTTGCAACAAACTTCTGAACCAATATCCCAAAACACAATGAGGGAAAGAACAATATTTGAGTGTTTAAAGAGAGAGACAACATAGACATAAAATAAATGGTCACTAGTAGGGATGAGCTCGGTGTTCGAGTCGAACATACGTTCGACTCGAACATCGGCTGTTCGATCGTTCGCCGAACAACAAACGATTTGGGCCGTTCGCGCCTAATTCGCGGCCCACAATGCACTACGCCATCGCAGTGTCATCCAGGCGCTGTGATTGGCCAAGCATGCACTGTGACCCCGCATGCTTGGCCAATCACAGCGCCGGCAGCGAGGAGAGCAATGATTGGCCACAGGCAGGATGCCTGTGGCCAATTATTGCTGAGGGTGTTTAGTACACGCCCCACACTATAAAAGGCCGCCAGCACGGCGGCCTAGTGTAGTGTGTTCCGGAGCAGGGAAAGAGAAGCATAGGCAGGGACAGTGACATTTTTTTTTCTTGCTTAACCTGGATTCCTTTAGTTTAGGGAAAGAGAAGGATAGGTAGGGAGAGTGTCAGTCTGTTTTACTGTGCTAAACCTTGTTTGTAGGGACAGGGAAGGATAGTGAGGGAAATTCTCATTGTGCTATACTGTGCTAAAGCATTCCTCATCAACCATCTTTAAAGAAAAAAAATTATAGGGACAGAAAACTATAGGTAGGGAGAGTGTCAGTGTGTTTTACTGTGCTAAACCTTGTTTGTAGGGACAGGGAAGGACAGTGAGGGAAATTCTCATTGTGCTATACTGTGCTAAAGCATTCCTCATCAACCATCTTTAAAAAAAAAAAAATTATAGGGACAGAAAACTATAGGTAGGGAGAGTGTCAGTGTGTTACTGTGCTAAACCTTGTTTGTAAGGGACAGGGAAGGACAGTGAGGGAAATTCTCATTGTGCTATACAGTGCTAAAGCATTCCTCATCAACCATCTTTAAAAAAACATTTTTTATAGGGACAGAAAACTATAGGTAGGGAGAGTGTCAGTGTGTTTTACTGTGCTAAACCTTGTTTGTAGGGTCAGGGAAGGACAGTGAGGGAAATTCTCATTGTGCTATACTGTGCTAAAGCATTCCTCATCAACCATCTTTAAAAAAAAAAAAATTGTAGGGACAGAAAACTATAGGTAGGGAGAGTGTCAGTGTGTTTTACTGTGCTAAACCTTGTTTGTAGGGACAGGGAAGGACAGTGAGGGAAATTCTCATTGTGCTATACTGTGCTAAAGCATTCCTCATCAACCATCTTTAAAAAAAAAAAAATTATAGGGACAGAAAACTATAGGTAGGGAGAGTGTCAGTGTGTTTTACTGTGCTAAACCTTGTTTGTAGGGACAGGGAAGGACAGTGAGGGAAATTCTCATTGTGCTATACTGTGCTAAAGCATTCCTCATCAACCATCTTTAAAAAAAAAAAAAATTGTAGGGACAGAAAACTATAGGTAGGGAGAGTGTCAGTGTGTTTTACTGTGCTAAACCTTGTTTGTAGGGACAGGGAAGGACAGTGAGGGAAATTCTCATTGTGCTATACTGTGCTAAAGCATTCCTCATCAACCATCTTTAAAAAAAAAAAAAATTATAGGGACAGAAAACTATAGGTAGGGAGAGTGTCAGTGTGTTTTACTGTGCTAAACCTTGTTTGTAGGGACAGGGAAGGACAGTGAGGGAAATTCTCATTGTGCTATACTGTGCTAAAGCATTCCTCATCAACCATCTTTAAAAAAAAAAATTTATAGGGACAGAAAACTATAGGTAGGGAGAGTGTCAGTGTGTTTTACTGTGCTAAACCTTGTTTGTAGGGACAGGGAAGGACAGTGAGGGAAATTCTCATTGTGCTATACTGTGCTAAAGCATTCCTCATCAACCATCTTTAAAAAAACATTTTTTATAGGGACAGAAAACTATAGGTAGGGAGAGTGTCAGTGTGTTTTACTGTGCTAAACCTTGTTTGTAGGGACAGGGAAGGACAGTGAGGGAAATTCTCATTGTGCTATACTGTGCTAAAGCATTCCTCATCAACCATCTTTAAAAAAAAAAAAATTATAGGGACAGAAAACTATAGGTAGGGAGAGTGTCAGTGTGTTTTACTGTGCTAAACCTTGTTTGTAAGGGACAGGGAAGGACAGTGAGGGAAATTCTCATTGTGCTATACTGTGCTAAAGCATTCCTCATCAACCATCTTTAAAAAAACATTTTTTATAGGGACAGAAAACTATAGGTAGGGAGAGTGTCAGTGTGTTTTACTGTGCTAAACCTTGTTTGTAGGGTCAGGGAAGGACAGTGAGGGAAATTCTCATTGTGCTATACTGTGCTAAAGCATTCCTCATCAACCATCTTTAAAAAAAAAAAATTGTAGGGACAGAAAACTATAGGTAGGGAGAGTGTCAGTGTGTTTTACTGTGCTAAACCTTGTTTGTAGGGACAGGGAAGGACAGTGAGGGAAATTCTCATTGTGCTATACTGTGCTAAAGCATTCCTCATCAACCATCTTTAAAAAAAAAAAATTATAGGGACAGAAAACTATAGGTAGGGAGAGTGTCAGTGTGTTTTACTGTGCTAAACCTTGTTTGTAGGGACAGGGAAGGACAGTGAGGGAAATTCTCATTGTGCTATACTGTGCTAAAGCATTCCTCATCAACCATCTTTAAAAAAAAAAAATTATAGGGACAGAAAACTATAGGTAGGGAGAGTGTCAGTGTGTTTTACTGTGCTAAACCTTGTTTGTAGGGACAGGGAAGGACAGTGAGGGAAATTCTCATTGTGCTATACTGTGCTAAAGCATTCCTCATCAACCATCTTTAAAAAAACATTTTTTATAGGGACAGAAAACTATAGGTAGGGAGAGTGTCAGTGTGTTTTACTGTGCTAAACCTTGTTTGTAGGGACAGGGAAGGACAGTGAGGGAAATTCTCATTGTGCTATACTGTGCTAAAGCATTCCTCATCAACCATCTTTGAAATCCTTGTTTTTTGGACAGTCAGGGAAATTGTCATTGTGCTATTCTGTGCGAAAGCAATCATCCTCAACCATATTTAGAAATCCTTAAGTAAAGGGACAGAGAAGGACACCTGAAGGTAGCCCTTATTGCTTTTTTTCCCATCTCCCTGCAGGCCATCCATTAGAATGTCTGGAAGGCAAACAAGGAGAGGCAGACAGTCAGGAGGCAATAAAAGAGGGCAAGCAGGCTCTGTGTCTGGGGGCAACAGTGCTGGTCGTGGACGCGGTGCATTGTCATCAGCACATGGCCATGGGACACGCTTGTCCTTCTTTTCGGCAGCTGGACATGTTGAGCCACATCATGCCGAAGACTTGGTAGAGTGGATGACCAAGCCCTCCTCCTCCTCCTCATCCTCTCTCACCCAGGATCAGGGTACTGGCAAAGCAGCTGCCAAAGCGTCCTCTTCCCTGGTATCAATGTCAGACTCATCATCAGTCACTCCTTCCCTAGACCCACCATGTCCTCCTCCTGAGGAGTCCCACAAACTGTTTGAGCACAGTGTTGGGTACATGCTCCAGGAGGATGCCCAGCGTTTCGAAGGGTCTGATGATGAAACCCAGCTAGAGGAAGGCAGTAGCGTGAGAGCAGACAGAGGGGATGCTCAAGAAGGACACCAATCTGGCAGTCATGTTCCAGCAGCTGCAGCATACTGCCAGATTGGCTCCAGTGATGAGGAGGGAGGGGATGATGAGGTCACTGACTCCACGTGGGTGCCTAATAGGAGAGAGGAGGAGGAGGAGGATGAGGAGGAGGCACATCTCCAACGAGGCAGGATGCCCTTTGGTGGCCAGCATAAGGGCAGTACACCGACGGAATCACACCGCAGAGCTCCGCCTGTGCAGGGCGCTGCCTCTGCCCGTCATTCAAAAAGTTCTTTGGTGTGGGCCTTTTTTGAGGCTAGTGCATCAGATCGCACAGCTGCTGTTTGCAACATATGTCTCAAGCGTATATCGCGTGGCCAAAACATCAGCCGCTTGGGTACCACATGCCTGACCAGACATATGTTGACCTGCCATGCAGCTCGTTGGCAAGCCTACCTCAAAGACCCACACCAAAGAACAAAGCGGACCTCTCCTTGCACCGCATCAGCTGGGATCTCCAACCCCACTATAACTTCAGTCCTCTCTGA
Organism: Rana muscosa; assembly: GCA_029206835.1. Taxonomy (NCBI): domain Eukaryota; kingdom Metazoa; phylum Chordata; class Amphibia; order Anura; family Ranidae; genus Rana; species Rana muscosa. Next base: position 706,800,954 of record CM055116.1, on the reverse strand, counting down.
AACATGCACTGAGAGGAATGAAGGTGTAGAATTAGGTGTGTCACAGCCAAGTACTTGCGGCCACTCTGCTAGCAGTACACCGACGTCCGATTCTAGCAGGCAAATTTCCCTGCCCCAGCTGCTGGACCGTCAAAAGAAGTTCACTCCCAGCCATCCACATGCCCAGCGGTTGAATGCTAGCTTGGCTAAATTGCTAGCGCTTCAACTGCTGCCTTTTCAGTTGGTAGACTCGGCCCCCTTCCGTGAGTTTGTGCAATGTGCTGTTCCTCAGTGGCAGGTTCCCAAACGCCACTTTTTCTCACGGAAGGCTATTCCGGCTCTCTACCGGCATGTGGAAGGCAATGTCTTGGCCTCGCTGGACAGGGCGGTCAGCGGTAAGGTGCATATTACCGCTGACTCATGGTCCAGCAGGCATGGACAGGGACGTTACCTTTCTTTCACGGCCCATTGGGTCACTCTTTTGGCAGCTGGGAAGGATGCAGGACAAGGTTCAGTAGTGTTGGAGGTTGTTCCACCGCCACGCCTCCAAAATGCTACTACTGGTTGTGACACACCTCTCTCCTCCACCCCCTCCTCTTCTTCTTCCTCCATGGCCTCTTCCTGTGCTTTGTCCTCTGAACCAGCGGTGCTCCGTAGGCGTTCAAGGGGCTACGCAAGTACGCAGGCAAAAAGATGCCATGCCGTGCTTGCGCTGGTGTGTTTGGGGGACAGGAGCCACACTGGGGCAGAGGTCCTGTCTGCTCTGCAGGGGCAGGCCGAGAGGTGGTTGACGCCACGCCAGCTTAAGCCAGGAATGGTGGTTTGCGACAATGGCACCAACCTCCTCTCCGAACTCCGACAGGGACAACTGACCCATGTGCCCTGTGTGGCTCACGTCCTTAACCTGGTGGTGCAGCGGTTCTTGGCCAGGTACCCGGGCTTACAGGATGTCCTGAGGCAGGCCAGGAAAGTCTGTGTGCATTTCCGCAGATCTTATAATGCCAGTGCTCGCCTGGCTGAGCTGCAAAAGGAGTTGAACCTGCCCAAGAACCGCCTTATATGTGACATGCCCACCAGGTGGAACTCAACGTTGGCCATGCTGCAGCGGCTGCACACGCAACAGAGGGCCATCAATGAGTACCTGTGCGACTACGGCACCAGGACAGGGTCAGGGGAGCTTGGTTTTTTTTTCTCCACGCCAGTGGGGCATGATCAGGGATGCATGCACTGTCCTGGCACCATTTGAGGAGGCCACGAGGATGGTGAGCAGTGACAGTGCATGCATCAGTGACACTGTACCTCTTGTCCACCTGTTGGAGCACACGCTGCATGGAATAATGGACAGGGCACTTGAGGCAGAACAGAGGCAGGAAGAGGAGGACTTCCTTGCCTCTCAAGGCCCCCTTTACCCAGACAGTGTTCCTTCTGTCCCACCCATCGCACAGGAAGAGGACAAGGAGGAGGAGGAGGAGGATTGTGTCAGCATGGAGGTGGAGCCTGGCACTCAGCAGCATCAACAGCAGCAGTCTTTTAGGGATGATTTACAGTCCCAAGAAACCCGTGGACTTGTACGTGGCTGGGAGGAGGTGGCTGCGGATCATGTCGTCCTTAGTGACCCAGAGGACTCCGGACCGAATGCCTCAGCTAACCTACGCTGCATGGCCTCCCTGATCCTGCAAAGTCTGCGGAAGAATCCTCGTATTCTTCGGATCAAGGAGAGGGACCATTACTGGCTGGCCACTCTCCTTGATCCACGGTACAAGGGTATGGTTGCGGACCTTATGTTACCGTCGCAGAGGGAGCAGAGGATGAGACAACTCCGGGAGGCCTTGCAGAAAGGTCTGTGCAACGCGTTCCCAGAGACTGGGAGGTTACAAACTCTTGGTCCTGGACAACGAGTTGCTGAGGCTTCGGCCAGTCAAAGAAGGAGCGGTGGGGAAGGTGGCCGTCTGACCGATGCGTTCAGACAATTCTTTAGTCCGCAGCCCCAAAGTATGATCGGTTCCAGCAACCATCGCCAGCGTCTGATAAACATGGTGCAGGAATATCTAGGGGCAAGGTCAGACTTGGACACCTTCCCCACCGAAAATCCTCTGGCTTACTGGGTCTTGAGGATGGATCACTGGCCAGAGCTTGCACAGTATGCAATTGAGCTACTGGCCTGTCCTGCATCCAGCGTTCTTTCGGAACGCACATTCAGTGCTGCTGGAGGATTTGTCACGGATCACAGGGTGCGCCTGTCCATCGACTCGGTTGATCGACTGACTTTCATCAAGATGAACCAGTCTTGGATCACCACCAGCTACCACACACCTGATGCTGATATAACAGACTAATTGATTTTAACATGTCACATCCCTTCAAGACTGATGCTGATGCTGAGTGCCTGTGCTGTTATGTTGACTGGCTATCCTCCTCCTCCGAGTCCTCAATGATACGATTGATGATGATAGCTTGGAAGATCATTTTTGTTTATGGGTGCCGCCACCAGTGCCTAACGCCCAATTTTTCAGCCCCTGTTTAACAGGGGCGTGTAATTACAATTTTTGAAGCAATACTTTGCAACAGGGCTCATTGCTGTGCTCCAAGTACAGTATCTGTGAGGGGTTGCAGTGTTGTGCCACCAGTGCCTAAGGCCCAATTTTTCAGCCCCTGTTTAACAGGGGCGTGTAATTACAATTTTTGAAGCAATACTTTGCAACAGGGCTCATTGCTGTGCTCCAAGTACAGTATCTGTGAGGGGTTGCAGTGTTGTACCACCAGTGCCTAAGGCCCAATTTTTCAGCCCCTGTTCAACAGGGGCATGTAATTACAATTCTTGATCTAATAATTCACAGCAGGGCCCATTGCTGCACCCACCAAGAGTAACTCTGAGGGCTTACAGTGTTGTGGCAACGCCACCACCACCACCACCACGAAAGGCCCAATTTTTCAGCCCCTGTTCAAAAGGGGCATGTAATTACAATTCTTGATCTAATAATTCACAGCAGGGCCCATTCCTGCACCCACCAAGAGTAACTCTGAGGGCTTACAGTGTTGTGGCAACACCACCACCACCACCACGAAAGGCCCAATTTTTCAGCCCCTGTTCAACAGGGGCATGCAATTACAATTCTTGATCTAATAATTCACAGCAGGGCCCATTGCTGCACCCACCAAGAGTAACTGTCAGGGCTTACAGTGTTGTGGCACCAGCACCACCATCAAAGGCCCAATTTTTACTACCACTGTTCAACAATTATATGTAATTACAATTCCTGATATAATAGTTGACAGCAGGGCGTTCCAGCACCAACCAAGAGTAACTGTGAGTGCTTACAGTGTTGTGCCAACACCAACAACTAAGGGGCCTATTTCTGCAGAGTATATACGGCAGGTCCCTACTTTCAAACATCCAACTTACAAACGACTCCTACTTGCAAACGCAAGAAGACAACAGGAAGTGAGAGAAAATCTACCCCTAGGAAGGAAAATTCTCTCCTGTAAGAATTAATATGGGAGAAAGGTGTCTCCTCTGTACTGATGCTTTATCACCAATCCTTGTTTCAAGAAAAACACCACATTTCAAAAACAGTTGTCATTGGGACGGAAAGTGAGGTGAAATGTTCTGAACAGGGGCACAGACAGCAAAACAAATGTTACAGGGGTGATAACCCTTACCTATGTTTTCCAAAAAGTTTAAAAATAGATTTTTGGGCTGGAGCTACACTTAAACAATGTACCTGTTCAAAATTACAAACAGATTCTACATAAGAACAAACCTACAGTCCCTGTCTTGTATGCACCGCCTGTATACGGCTGTTCAGAGTATATAGGGCCTTTTTTATTTTATGTGTGGGGTTCCCCTTAATATCCATACAAGACCCAAAGGGGCTGGTAATGGGCTGGGGTAGGGGGGGGGGGGTCATGGGGTAGCTATGCCATTTTTCTTAAAGATTTTCATCCATATTACCGGGACCAGACATAACATTAAAGCCGCAAGCAGTTTTAAATGGCTTTTTTTTCCTTTAGAAGTGTCATTTTGTGCAGGGACAGTTCTAAACACGGGAAACACGTGGCACTTCACAGGCATACTTTAGACACCCCCCAGGTACGATATTTAAAGGAATATTTGACTTTTTTTTTTTCACTTTATGCATCATTAAAATGACTGCTCCCGAAAAACGACCGTTTTTAAAACTTCTTTTTGCATTGATACATGTCCCCTGGTGCAGAACCCGGGTTCCCAAACCCTTTTTAGGACAATAACATGCATAATAGTCGTTATAATTAGCACTTTAGAATTCGAACGTTCGCTTCCATTGTATTTAATAGGGTTCTAATGTTCGTACGAACTTTCGGTCCGTTCGCGGGTTCTGGTGCGAACCGAACCCGGGGGTGTTCGGCTCATCACTAGTCACTAGACGTCACGGTATTTGTAATTTAGACATAGGGGAGTGGTTGTTTTGATGGGGAAAATTAGCCAATGAATATGCAGCCGCAGTGCCGGTTTACATGATATAACACTAACATTGCTGGTATTGCATAAAACATATGGATGGCATTCATTCCTAGATTTTAAGGTGCATGATAAACATTTGTGTCCACCCAATCTATATATATATATAATATATATATTGCAACATTAAATAAATTGTTGCGCACTACATCTATTTAGATATTCCATTAAGATAATAGGATGGATTACTGTACCATAAGTTATTGGAATTAGTAAAGCTGGTATCCATTTTTTTAGGTAAATATTAAAATCCATATCGTGCCCAAACCATCTCTGAAGGTATGTGTGAAGGATGATGACTTGCTGCCTGCAATATCTATATTGACCACAAGATGGAATCTGCTGGGATCAGTATTGGTCATTGTTGGAAAATATATCCAATCTGTAGGGGACACACAAACTATAGGGTATCCCCAGATGGTTGATACCGTGTTACTAGTTGGAATTCTTATACGTTTATTTTAAGCAGCAGAGGTTTGAACTGATAGAGTCTGAGTTGGGCTACTTGATAAAACATGGTTGAATCTATTTGCCAGAAATTTCCTCAAACTTAAGTGAGAGGAATTAGATAGGTCAGAGGGAACAAATTGAATACCCTAATCATTGAACAAGAAGCAGTTTAGATGGCTTGGAATGTTAGCCATAGTAGTTTATTAATGTCAGGAAGGGCATGCCAGCAATCAAGATGGGGATAGCGGCGCGGCGGCACACGCTGGTGCGTGTCATGCACGGTAGTGGCGCATCGGCGCGCGCGGTAGCGCGCAGTGACGGCTCTTGCTGCCAAACGGGGCTGTTTAAAGGGACTGATGTCTGGGCACCTTGCTGTTCGGTCTACAGCGTTACCTGAGACCTCTGATCCCTGTATCCTGCTCCAGCTGACCCTACCTGGCTTGCTTTGACCGTCCCTGCTTATCTGCCTGCATCTGACCATGGCCTGTGTTGACTACGTCCCTGCCTGCTCCTCCTGCTACCTTGCTGTCAGCCTGTTGCTGAACCTGCCTGTACCTGAGACCACGTTCCTGTCTACCCCGTCTACTACTTTGCTGTCAGCCTGCTGACGAACCTGCCTATACCTGAGAACACGTTCCTGTCTATCACCGTCTGCTACCCTGCTGCCAGCCAGTGCCTAAACCTGCTTGTACATGATCCTGCTCCAGTGTTCACCTGCTTTGGACCGGTGTACCCACTCTTCCAGTCCATCTGACCGCACCTGCCTGAGCTCCAGTTTCCAGTCTGACAGCTGTTCCTGGGTCCATTCTAGTTCCTGCTCCAGTTCCAGTCCAGCTCGTCTACCAGCAACCTTGCCAGGCTCTCGAGCAACTCTACGTTCCTGCGCCTCCTGTCTTCACTACCAGGGGCCTCGAGTGAGAGGTGTAAGAGAGGCTTCCCTCTGCATACCAGACTCTTCCACCGGGTACGTGACAATTAAGGACGATGTCCAAACAGAATACAAGTGGTGATGAAAAAAAAAAAGAAAAAACTATAATAAAATAGTTCAAAAGCGAGAACCAGTGCAGCTTTACTGCAGTAAGTGGGGAACACAATTTGTTGGGTAGCAGAAAAGAAAACACTTACGTCTTCAGGGGTGTCAAGCCTGAGTAATACTGATGGAGCTCAGGCGATATAATCCAGTGACCATTTGTTCTAAGGATTGTGCTTGTCCAGGCTCTTATTCCACTCCCTAGGGGGCTTGGATGCAGAGTTGAAGGGCTTGGGCGTATGGATGATCTGTTGGGATAATGTTCCAGCTTTTTAATAGATGAAGCCGCTTGTATTAACAATCAAAGTTGAGCCTTTAGTAATCTTAAATGTAGTAGGGTATTTCTATTGGCACCCTATATCATGGTTCCTCAAGGCTTTGGTAATGGAAAGTAGATTTTTGCGCCTCTGCAGGGTGTGAGCAGAAAGATCAGGTAAGACTTGGATGGTCGTGGCTCGTTCAAGAATGTGATCTTTTTACGGAACGCTACTAAGATGATTTATTTTGCTTGAAAGTAGTGCACCCGCAGAAGGACATCTCTAGGTACTTCTTAAGGGAGAAACAAGGGTTTAGGGATCCTGTGGATGCGATCTATTGTAATGTCTCTTGGAGTCAGTGACGGTGCTACTTCATGAAAAAGGTCTTGTACAAAATGAGGCAGCTTGGAAGGTTGTACAGACTCAGGAATGCCTCTAAGTTTTTGGTTATTGCATCTGAAGCGGTCCTCCAGATCTGCCACTTTTGAATTCAGCCAGGTAATGTCATCTGAGTGAGACGTGTGTGCATCAACCATATTATTATAGGATTCCCTACAAGCTCCCATGGAGTCTTCCAGGTTGTTTACTCTTTCTTCCAGATCTTGTATGTCAGCGTTACATTTTTGTAAGCAGGCAAGTATACTGTATCTGCTTGTAGGCATGAGTGTAGGGAGAGTAGCATGTTCTTCATTAGTATATCAGACATGGGCTGCCCTACTATGGGGAATGAGGCAATTTGATCAGGTTTAGGTGTTTTATCTTGTGCTTCGCCTACCTCCATGCAGGGCTCAGTGTTGTCATCTGTCTGAGATTCCCTCCGTGGCCTAGATTTAGCCTACTAGTACTGGGCAATGTAGGAGGTGATCCATTGGCATTATCCGTGGGCCCTGCTGCATCTGCGTCTGTCTGGGGAAATAAAAATGTAGCAGCCCCTAGAGGACTGGCTTTGTGTGGAAGTGTGTGTCTCCCGCAGCCATTTTGTTGGAGATTCTTTCAGACTGGCGTGAAGAAACCGGAGAGTTTTTGCAGCTTTGGTTTGTCCCTGGGTCGGCGCGACATCTTAAATAGGGTGAGGAGGAGATCCAGGATGTGATGGTCCCAAAGGGAATTCACTTGACATGTCGTGTGGGCCATTTCCCCTGTATAGACTGTGGAGCTGAAGCTTCAAGCGATCATGTAGAATGGCAGTCACCACGCCCCTGGATTACCATACTACCTGAAAACAACAATTCCCAGGTGTGAATTTGGTTCAAATTCAAACTGTCCCTTCATCAGATCTAGGTGGGCAGCACAGACCCACTGGACATAGAAGGACATAGCTACACACTCCATGGGCTCCTCCTGCAGGGGAATTTAAGGCTGAATATTGTCCGGAGAATGACACCAACACCACAGCACTTTCTCATTCCTTCATGCCAGAGCAGAACTCTGGTTCACTGGGGTGATCATTCCCTGACTCTCCTGAGTGTTAGGTTTGCCAATGGCTTTGCTATCCACACTGGCAGGTCTCCTTAGGACTTGGCAGGTCCAAGTAGACCCTCCACCATCTCCACCAGTCCATCATCTGGAGCTCCCCTTGGCTGACTCGACACTGAAGCTCATTGGGTAATGTCCATATGTATTGGTTCATGATGTATGGTTCCACAAACTCTGGTTCCCATTAGATTCTCTGACCGCAACCACTTAGTGACTAGTTGTAACAGTAACAGTTACTCTAAGACAGGCCAAGATCTCCCCATTCGACTTCACATAATCTTTGATGTCAGCCACTGGCAGATCTTAGTAGCACATCTGCAGCTCCTCTGATAGGAATGGGGTGATAAGGCACCCCCACGGTTCCTGAGGCCACCCCTCTTTCTGCAGTGCATTTGAATGTTATCAAGAATGCTTCCACATCATCATGTGGAGTGAGCTTTCGCAGGAAATAGCTGGCCCTCACTGTCACTGGCAAGCAACAACTGTCTTCAAATGCTGCACTAGAGTGGTAAACTTGGTCTGCACAGAATCCCTCTGCACTTCTAGCTGTCCTGCCGAGCCTGTATCAGCAAGGCCAAGGTCTAGTTGGCTTCCAAGGAGGCCTGAATCAGGGCTCTTACTACCACCTCAGATGGGCACTGATCAGGCTGCATTGGTGAGGCTGCAGTTGGGCACTGATAAGACTGCTTTATTGGGCAATGGTGAGGCTTCATTGATGGGCACTGATCAGGCTGCATTGATGGGCACTGATCAGGCTGCAATAGTGAGGCTGCAGATGGGCACTGATCAGGCTGCAATGGGGAGGCTGCAGATGGGCTGTCAGGAAAGGCATTTACGTAATCTGCCCGGCAACAGCAGCATCAGAAGAATGCCTGCCTTTGGAAGAACTGTTCGGCGCATGCGTGATAGCGCAACGGGTGCGCGCGCACGGTGACGGCGCTTGGCGTTAGAATCAGGTATTTAAACCCCCCTATCATGCTGCCCAGTGCTGTCTGGTCTACAGCGTTTCCTGAGACCCCTGCTGATTGATACCCCGCTGCTGAACTTCCTACCTGATCCGGCTTCCCTCTGTGTATCTTGTTTTCTGCCTGCCCTTCTGATCCCGGCTTGCCTTGACGACTCTCTTGCTTATCCCTCTAACCTTATTGCTGCCCGCCCAACGAACTGACCCGGCCTGGACTCTGACTCCCGTTTTGGATCCCGCTTCTGTACCTGAACCAGCCTGCCAGTGTTTGACCCGGTCTGCCCTCACCTGCTCTGCTGCTCATCCATGAGTGTTCTACTACTGCACCTTGCCGTGGACTACAGCCTCTGCTCAAGGCCCCTACTCAGCTTACCAGTCAGGCACTTGTGCCCTCTGCCCTCGCGAGCTCCTGTTCCCTCTACCAGGGCCTCGTGAATCAGAGGCTACGAGAAGCCGCTCCCTGCACGTTGGGCTCGTCTACCAGGTACGTGACAGTACCTGGACGGACTTACCTCGGCCGTCAGAAGTTTGCAAGAGGGGTACACCCGTCTGGAGGAACAAGTCCGGACCTTATCCACCCCGGCCTCTGGAACTTCTCCTGCGCCATCTGTGGTAATGCTGCCACCAGAACCTAGGGTCCCCACTCCGGAAAGATTCTCGGGGGACCGCAGCAAGTACAGGGCCTTCCGTAACGCCTGCGAACTGTTCTTTGCGTTACAGCCCGGACATTCTCGCTTGAGTCCACCAAGGTGGGTTTTGTCATTTCCCTACTTTCAGGAGAACCCCAGACGTGGGCCCATCGCCTCTTGGAACACAAGGACGTCTGCCTGAACCTGCTGAGCTCCTTCCTTCAAGCGATGGACCTCCTCTATGAGGACCCCCTTCAGGCGGCCACTGCAGAAACCGCACTATGCTCCCTACAACAAGGCCGCAGGGCCGTGGAAGATTACGTGTCCGAATTCCGGCATTGGAGCGCGGATACTAACTGGAATGACGCTGCCCTGCGTCACCAGTTCTGCCTAGGCCTCTCAGAACCCCTTAAGGATGAACTGGCCCGGGTGGGCATCCCCGCAACGCTTGACGCTCTGATTCTGCAGGCTACCCAAATTGACAGACGGCTAAGGGAACGAAGGGCAGAACGCACCACGGGCCCTTCTCGCCCTGTCTGGATGCTTCCCCGTGTGTTTAACCCAAACCCTCCTCACTCTGCTCCTCCGGCGTTCGCTCATATGCCCACCGATGTTCCAGAGCCCATGCAGCTTGGTTTGCTTCGACCCTCGCTTACTCCTGAGGAGCGTCAACGCCGGCGGAACAACAACCTCTGCCTTTACTGTGGCGAACCGGGACACTACGTAAGGTCCTGTCCCGCCAAGTCCCGTAAGTCTTCCTCTGTTTGTTCTACCTGCTCACCTGTTTCATTTGATAACGCAACTCATCTGGCTGTTTCAATTTCTCTACAGCTTCCAGGAGGAATTATCCAAGCTACCGCCCTAATTGACTCCGGAGCGTGTAGCGGCTTTATGGATGCATCTTTCGCCAGCAAGTTCCGAATCCCCCTACAACCCAGAGCTAAGGGTCTATCCATCCATCTGGCCGACGGATCAGCCATCAAATCCGGGCCTGTTACCCAGGAGACGGCCCCTCTGGACACAGTCATCTCCAATAGCCACCGGGAATGGCTTTGCCTGGACATTATTGAGTCCCCCTTGTTCCCCATTATACTGGGTATGCCATGGCTGAGGGCTCACAACCCCAAGATTGACTGGATTACTGGAAAGATCAGCTTCCGCTCTCCTTATTGCCGCCAGCATTGCCTATTGAAAAACACTGATACGCCTTCTTCGCTACTGTGTCTTGATGCTGATGCCGAGACCCGCCAATCCGTCCCCAAGGCATACCACACCTTTCTGGATGTATTTAGCAAGAAAGGTGCAGAGACATTACCCCCACACAGGCCCTACGACTGCCCGATTGAACTACTCCCCGGGGCAGAGGTACCATTTGGGAGGATCTTCCCTCTGACCGAATTGGAGCTGGGGACTCTTAAAACTTACATTGATGATAATCTGAAAAAAGGGTTCATCCGCCCTTCCACCTCACCGGCAGGAGCGGGGATATTCTTTGTCGAGAAGAAGGACCACTCACTACGCCCATGCGTAGACTACCGTGAGCTTAACAAGATTACGATCAAGAATCGTTACCCCCCTTCCTCTGGTGCCTGAACTCTTCCAGAGACTGGGAACCGCCGCTATATTTACCAAATTAGACCTACGTGGGGCCTACAACCTAGTCCGGATTCGAAGCGGGGATGAATGGAAGACCGCCTTCCGTACCCGATTCGGGCATTTTGAATACCGTGTGATGCCCTTCGGTCTATGCAACGCCCCAGCTACATTTCAACATTTTGTGAATGAGGCCTTCAGAGACTATCTTGACCTGTTCGTTATCGTCTATTTAGACGACATCCTAATTTTCTCTCCTTCTCTGTCCATCCATCGGGAACATGTTGGGAAGGTATTAACCCGACTCCGTCAACACGGTCTGTATGCAAAACCTGAGAAATGTGTCTTCGAGCAACAAAGCATCCAATTCTTGGGGCTGATTATCTCCGTAGAAGGCATCAAGATGGACCCACAAAAGGTCTCCGCCATCCTGGATTGGCCAGCCCCTACGGACAAGAAAGGGATCCAGCGGTTTGTGGGGTTCGCAAATTTCTATCGCAAATTTATCCAGGGTTTTTCCACCATCATCGCCCCCATCACCAGCCTGACAAAACAAGGCACGTGCTTCAACTGGACCCCTGAGGCCCAGGCTGCCTTCTCTACCCTCAAGGGTCAGTTCATCTCAGCCGCTGTCCTAAGACACCCAGACCCAGCTCTGCCCTATACCCTAGAAGTAGACGCCTCAGAGATTGCCGTGGGAGCAGTACTCTCCCAGAGGCAGGGTCCCAAGGCCCTGTTACACCCTGTAGCTTTCTTTTCTCGTAAGTTGTCCGAAGCAGAAAGAAACTACGATGTCGGGGACAGAGAATTACATCGCAATTAAGGCAGCACTGGAGGAATGGCGCTACTTGCTGGAGGGGGCAGCACACCCCATTTTGGTCTACACAGACCACAAGAACCTGGAGTACTTGAAAGTCGCCAAGAGACTGAGACCACGTCAGGCTAGGTGGGCACTTTTTTTTACCAGGTTCTCATTCCACATTACTTACAGGCCCGGGTCAAAAAACACAAAACCTGATGCACTTTCCCGGATGTTCAGTGAACCTCAAACCTCGTCACTCCCGGACACCATCCTGACGCCTGGAAACTTTCTTTTATTACAAGAAGACGTACTATCTCAGATCAAATGAGCTTACACAAGTGAATTACACCTACCGGACGTTACCTTACAGCGGAGAAATGACCTGCTATGGTTCCAGGACAGGATTTTCGTACCTCAACAAGCACGAGTCAAGGTCCTTAAGTCTTGCCACGACCATGAACTGGCTGGCCATTTCGGTGTCCGCAAGACATCTGAACTTCTTCAGCGCATGTTTTGGTGGCCTCGCCTATTGAAGGACTGTAGAGACTATGTGGATTCATGCACCATTTGCACTCGAAACAAGGGCAGCAAGGCCAAAGCATGGGGACTATTAAAACCCCCACCCATTCCAGAAAGACCCTGGAGAATGATCTCCATGGTTTTTATCGTTGAGTTACCACCATCCGAAGATTGCACTACCATTTTTGTGGTAGTAGACAGACTATCCAAAATGGCCCATTTTTTGCCTATGAGAGGCACACCTTCCGCTCCTGAAACCGCAAAACTGTTCATCAAGGAAATAGTAAGGCTGCACGGTATCCCTTCAAACATCGTATCCGATCGGGGGGTGCAGTTTACGTCCAGATTTTGGAGAGCACTTTGCAGGTCCTTAAAAATTGACCTGTGCCTTTCTTCGGCTTATCACCCGCAGACCAATGGGCAGACTGAACGAACCAATCAGACGCTCGAACAATATCTACGCTGTTTTTCAGGCTTTTCTCAGGACGATTGGGTACCCTTACTACCTCTTGCCGAATTTGCGTACAACAACTCTGTCCACTCAGCTACCAAACAGTCCCCCTTTTTCGCAAACTACGGTTTTCACCCCTTGTTCCTATCCAATAATATACCGGAATGTGCAGTTCCAGCCACCCAAGAGACTCTGAACTTCTTTAACAATAACAACAAACTACTACAAGAAACAATGGCAAGGACCCAGAAATATAACAAAGAGATATTCGACAGGAGGAGGAGGGGGGAGCTTAACCTGGTACCCGGAGACCAAGTCTGGCTGTCCACGGTGAACATGAAATTAGCATGCCCTTCCAGGAAATTGGGCCCCAAATTTGTGGGCCCCTTCCCTGTTTTAAGACGGATTAACGATGTGGCTTATGAGTTGAAACTGCCGGAATCCTTCCGGATACACCCGGTGTTCCATGTGGCCCTACTCAAACCTGCAGTTCCGGATCCATTCTCCGATCGAGGTATAGGCCCCCCAGAACCAGTACTAATCAATGGGGAGGAGGAGTTTGAGGTCGAATCCATCCTAGACTGCAGGAGGAGGCGCAACCAAACCCAGTACTTGGTGAAATGGAAGGGCTATGGCCCGGAAGAAAATTCCTGGGAACCAGAGACTAACATCCACGCAGAGAGACTAATTCTGGCCTTCAAAAGATCCCACCCAGTTAGGATGGCCCAGTTGGGCATCCGGAGGCTGCCCGTTGGAGGGGGGCAATGTCAGGAAAGGCATTTACGTAATCTGCCCGGCAACAGCAGCATCAAAAGAATGCCTGCCTTTGGAAGAACTGTTCGGCGCGTGCGCGACAGCGCAACGGGTGCGCGCGCATGCGCGCGCGCGCCCGCGGGAGCGCGCACGTGCGCACGGTGACGGCGCTTGGCGCCAGAATCAGGTATTTAAACCCCCCTGTCATGCTGCCCAGTGCTGTCTGGTCTACAGCGTTTCCTGAGACCCCTGCTGATTGATACCCCGCTGCTGAACTTCCTACCTGATCCGGCTTCCCTCTGTGTATCCTGTTTTCTGCCTGCCCTTCTGATCCCGGCTTGCCTTGATGACTCTCTTGCTTATCCCTCTAACCTGATTGCTGCCCGCCCAACGAACTGACCCGGCCTGGACTCTGACTCCCATTTTGGATCCCGCTTCTGTACCTGAACCAGCCTGCCAGTGTTTGACCCGGTCTGCCCTCACCTGCTCTGCTGCTCATCCACGAGTGTTCTACTACTGCACCTTGCCGTGGACTACAGCCTCTGCTCAAGGCCCCTACTCAGCTTACCAGTCAGGCACTTGTGCCCTCTGCCCTCGCGAGCTCCTGTTCCCTCTACCAGGGCCTCGTGAATCAGAGGCTACGAGAAGCCGCTCCCTGCACGTTGGGCTCGTCTACCAGGTACGTGACATGGGCACTGATCAGGCTGCATTGATGAGCATTGGCGAGGCTGCAGATGGCCACTGATAATGCTGCATTGATTTGTACTGACCTTTGTTTTGCTTCAAAGTTCTTTATTTAAAATTTACGTTTTTTTCCTGAAACTTCCCTTAAAATGAAGGTGTGTGTGTTTGACGCCTGTGCGTGTTATACATCGATAAATACAGTATCCATTTGTTATGTTATTAGGTTGAATTCATTCCCCTAAACAACTGATTTTGTTTGTTGGGGCTCACACATACAACTTAAACGAATGGTCACAATCTCAATACAAAAAATCTTATTAGAATATTAACAATAGGCCCACTAGAATAAAAACAAACAGATCCAAATCAATTCAGATCATTAGTTATGTAATTATGTCATTATATTATTTCAGATGCTTCAGACATTAACAAAAGGCCCAAACTATTGCATCAACTCATCTGGAAAAAACATATGAATACAAATGTGTTTGATGTTTTTGTTATTTTTTTTTTCAGATTAGTTGAATGTGTTAATATTGTGATTCATTTGAATCTCCAAATCAAGAAAATTTCATCAGAAATTTTGATTTGTAACAAAACAAATAGCACATGTCTATTGTGACAGAGAGAGAGACCCTAACACTGTGAGATTATAGGAAAATGTGACACAGGATTCACATTTAAGGTAAATGCAACATTTCAGACTAGTGTTTCTGGGAACAAAAAGCTGTGCATTTGGCTTTCTCTTCATTCTGTAGTTCTGGATCAAAACTCTCAATCCTATGTCACCTCAAATCTGTGTAAGTACACAGGTGTGCAGGGTCATAATACTACTTAGGTCTGAGGATAGCTCAGAGCTCCCAGTTTTTAAAACAGCTTCCAGGGGGACGGAAGGTCTCATCAGTGTTGCCAACCGTACGTAGATTTACCTACAGTCCGCGAATGTAACCCCTTTTTCGGGGTGTACGTTAAAGTCCGTTATGGGCACCAGCGCCCATAAAAAAGATGGCCGCGAGCCGGTCATACAACTGCGCATGCGCCGTTCCGAAAGTCGGCCGAGCTCAGGGAAACGTGTTCACGCTCGGCCGGGCGGCGCACGTACGGTAATGTGATGGCGCCGCTGGCGCCATTTTTGAAAAGGCCACAGCGGCTGGCGCGACACCTGTAGTGAGTGCATTGCATGCCATGCACTCATCATAGGTGGAGGAGGACTCGGAGCGAGCGGACTTGGAGCACTGACAGGGCCCAGGGGTGAGGAGGATGGACTCAACTCGAGTTTCAAGGTCAGTGAAACTGGGAGGGATACAAGCGAGTGAGAGCCTGGCGTCCTGGGAGCCTGAAGCCGTGCCATGCAGGGGAGAGACTGATGTGCTCTGTCCACCACCATATTACTTCTCAAAATCATCAGTGTGTGCTGTGTCCTCCTCTGGTTCCTGTGCCCCTTTCACCTCTCCACAGGTCAGGGCAGCACAGTGCAGCACTGACCTGTGGAATGGTGAAAGGGGCACAGGAGGAGGACACAGCACACTGATGATGTGGAGAAGTAATATGGTGGTGGACAGAGGAGGAGGCTACTGTGAGGGGGTGAGGAGGGCACCATCATGTCCACAGCCTGCCTCCACCGGCACCTCCTATAGTATGTCCGCAGCCTCTGTCCCCCTCCTGTAGTATGTCCGCAGCCTCTGTCCCCCTCCTGTAGTGTGTCCGTAGCCTCTGTCCCCCTCCTGTAGTATGTCCGTAGCCTCTGTTCCCCTCCTGTAGTATGTCTGTAGCCTCTGTCCCCCTCCTGTAGTATGTCCGTAGCCTCTGTCCCCCTCCTGTAGTATGTCCGCAGCCTCTGACCACCTCCTGTATCGTGTCCGCAGCCTCTGACCATCTCTTGTCTTTTATCATGTCTACAGTCTCTGAGGGGATCCTAGAAAGGAGTCAAGAGTGGAAGTGCTGCCGGGATGGGGGTTACGGCCCGGGAAGAAACAGACGTGTGGACTGGGGAGAGGACATCAGAGCCACCAAGCTGGAGCCGTCTGACTGAGCCCCGCACGGTGCACCTGAGAGAAGGTCAGTGACAGTGCCGCCAGGCCATTCTGAGTGGGGGGAGGGGGATCCCTGCAGACTCTGATGTAAGAGGGAACTCTGTGCTGGCTGGCTTATAGTAACCTGACCTTCATGTAAATTGAGAAAAATTTTTTTTTACTTTTGTTTAACTTAAACACATTGATAATAGCATTAGCTGTGTGTTTATAGTTGAAATATTGATATTTGCACTGTTTAGCACTAAAAACAGTGATTGTAGGTACTTTTTTGCAGTGTCAGTAAAAAATGCGGCTCTGCCAGCAATTTTCATGATTTTTGCCAGTAAGAAATTGGTGCCGTACAGAAATTTTGGCATCCTTGCCAGTAAATTTCACTTCAGGGGGTTGGCAACACTGAGTCTCATTGAGGGGTCAGAGGGCCCAGCCAGAAGCCATGAGACAAAGGGTCCCAGATAGCAAAGATAACTTGCCACAAATTTGTGGCTGTGTTGAATTCTAAGTCTTGTTGACTTGCTGCACATTTTCACTTGCAAGTTCTAATTGACACATTTCCAATTTGTAACAAATTTGTATTACAAGAGAAAAGTTGCATTGGTGAGTCTACAGCAAGAGCTCTGAAAGTCACAGTGACCTCTGTGGTGGGATGACTATTGCACAACATAACTAAACCAAAACTTGCATCAGACTTGCAGAATGTTTGCAAAGAAAGTTAATCTGGAGTCAAACCTGTGAAGCCTGGCAAGTCTAGCAATAGTTTAGCAAGTCATTTTCAAACTTGCTGCTCAATTGCTTGCTATCTTGGGTCTCATTGAGAAGTCAGGTCGGCTCCTATCAGGGTGTCAGGAGAACCCCAATTCAAAGGCCAGAGGTGGGCCAGAGGCGGCTGTGCAGTGGGGCACTGTCACTAAAGGCTAAAGAGCCAAGCATTCCAGGAGAACTGAACAACACAGCCAGAGAGACTGGTAAGAGGTGTAGCTTGGCACTGCAGTTGAAGCTGAGTGAGCTTATGAGCCAGGTGGTTCAATATTTTCCATTGTGTGTATTCTACTGAAGCTGGAGAAGATCCACTGCAGGGAAATTTTATGTTGAACTGTCATTTTGCTTTTTGACATTTAAAAAAAAGTGGGCTACCAGGCCCTTAACCACTTCAGTCCCAGACCATTTGGCTGGCCAAAGACCTGGCCACTTTTTGCGATTCGGCAATGCGTCGCTTTAACTGACAATTGCGCGGTCGTACGACAAATAGAGCTTTCTTTTGATGGTATTTGATCACCTCTGTGGTTTTTATTTTTTGCGCTATAAACAAAAATAGAGCGTCAATTTTGAAACAAATGCAATTCCTTTTACTTTTTGCTATAATAAATATCCCCCAAAAATATATAAAAAAAACATATTTTTTCCTAAGTTTAGGCCGATACGTATTCTTCTACATATTTTTGGTAAAAAAAATTGCAATAAGCGTTTATTGATTGGTTTGCGCAAAAGTTATAGCGTCTACAAAATACTGTATAGTTTTATGGCATTTTTATTAATATTTTTTTTTTACTAGTAATGGTGGCAATCTGCGATTTTTATTAGTACTGCGACATTATGGTGGACACATCGGACACTTTTGACACATTTTTGGGACCATCGGCATTTTTACAGCGATCAGTGCTATAAAAATGCATTGATTACTGTAAAAATGTCACTGGCAGGGAAGGGGTTAACACTAGGCTGCGATTAAGGGGTTAATTATGTTCCCTAAAGTTTGATACAAAAATATGTTCGGCGCCAAAGTAAATTTAAACTAAAATATTATATGGCGCTCCCCTAAAGATAAAGTGAGATACTTCTATCCAGTGAATGATGCAAAATACAGGGGGCGCTATGCAAGTGACACAATAAATAATTAAATACTGTGACCCTAATGCAAAATAGATTAATCTTGATTATAAAATATAATAACAATTCCTGTGAAATAGGTGATCCAAAAAAGTCTGTGCTTAATGTCAAATCACACCAAAATTAAATCATCAAAAATGGTCATATAAAGTCCCAACTTATATCAAACAGTATAAAGTGCTTGAAATCCAGTAATGTGCAATCTTGCTGTGTGAAAAAATAACTTCTCCAAACATGCGATATGTGATCCTTCACCATACACTAATATATTCTGACACCCAAAGTGCACAGGATATGATTGTGCTTACCAGAAATATTTGACCTCTTTATTTAAAAAGATAGTTAAAATTTGCTAGAGCAAGATAATGCCTGCATGCATATCATCTGATAGGAGCATGTACGGTAGGGACGAGCTTCGAGTTCGAGTCGAACTCATGTTTGACTCAAACATTGAAGGAAAAAGAAAGCTGCGCCACCCTAAAATATAAACAATAAAAATTGAAAATAAAAATTGACAGTCCAAAAATTTATTTAAGACATCTCCTTCCTAGATCAAGGCAGATGACCCGCTCAATGATGCACCGAGTAATATTCATGTAATAAAACAGTTCTTATTATGCAGGAGAAGAGATGACACCACAGTGACTTGTCAGAGAAATAGTGAAAATCCACCAACGTAACATAAAGCAGCTTACCACAAGGCAAGCATATTTCAGCAGTCGGCTGTAACCCAGCCGCGGCCTTTAAATCCGGCAAGAAAGTTCCTCTTATGATGCAGAAGCTTACACGTCCCCGCACTCATGCAGATACACTCTCGGCATATATGGAAGGAAAGGAGTAGACCATTTCGAATTTGCCGCAAACACCCCAAATTGTTCGCTGTTCGGCGAACGGGCGAACAGGCAATGTTCGAGTCGACAATTGGGAAGGAAAAAACTGCGCTAGCATAATAAAAAAAACACAGTTAAACACTGCAAGTTTAGGCAGCAGCTATGAGTGTGATAAACACCAAACAAATATAGAAGGAAAAAGAAAGCTGCTCCACCCTAACATATAAACAATATGGGAGAAATCTAACGTGCTAAGTTTAAAGGCTTATATGCAATTATTGTCATAAAAAGTGTTTGGGGACACCCTTCAGGTCTGGTCTGGATTTTAAGGGGAACTCCACTCCAAATTTTTTTAAAAAATGGCGTTGAGTTCCCCTCAAAAATCCATACCAGACCCTTTATCTGAGCACGCAACCTGGCAGGCCGCAGGAAAAGAGGGGGGACAAGAGAGCGCCCCCCCTCCTAAACCGTACCAGGCCACATGCCCTCAACATGGGGAGGATGCTTTGGGGGTCTGTGACCCCTCAAAGCACCATGTCCCCATGTTGATGGGGACAAGGGCCTCATCCCCACAACCCTTGCCCGGTGGTTGTGGGGGTCTGCGGGCAGGGGGCTTATCGGAATCTGGAAGACCCCTTTAAAAAAGGGGACCCCCAGATCCTGGCCCCCCTATGTGAATTTGTAAGGGGTACATTGTACCCCTACCATTTCTCAAAGAAAGTGTAAGGGTGTAAGGCTAAGCGGACCTGATGGGGAACGTGAGAAGGGGCGGGGCCTCTTCATTTATTGCACTGCGGAAGAAGTTCCCCATCAGGTCCGCTCAGGTAGGCGGGGTCTGACGTACGAGGGGGCGGGGTCACCCGTCAGATCATAGGGGTAAGCCCGGCTTTCCCCGCTTGCGGGGAATAGCCAATGTTGTAGGTGGGATCCCGCCTACGTCATTGGCTATTCCCCGGCAAGCGGGGAAAGCTGGGGCTTACTCTATGATGTGACGGGTGACCCCGCCCCCTCGTACGTCACGGGGGTTTTGTGTGGAGTGGAGACTGGAGGAGACTGCAGCGCTGGACATCGGATCACCGCGGGACACTGGATTACATCGCTGGAATGGGTTTTTTATTTTTTATTTTTTTATTTTTAATCAAGGACTTTTCCAACTGTGTCTGTGTTTTTTTTTATTTTTGACACTTTCTTTGTGAAATGGTAGGGGTACAATGTACGCCTTACCAATTCACATGTGGGGGGCCAGGATCTGGGGGTCCCCTTTGTTAAAGGGGTCTTCCAGATTCCAATAAGCCCCCCACAACCACCGGGCAAGGGAGGGTTGTGGGGATGAGGCCCTTGTCCCCATCAACATGGGGACATGGTGCTTTGAGGGGTCACAGACCCCCAAAGCATCCTCCCCATGTTGAGGGCATGTGGCCTGGTACGATTCAGGAGGGGGGGCACTCTATCGCCCCCCCTCTTTTCCTGCGGCCTGCCAGGTTGCATGCTCGGATAAATGGTCTGGTATGGATTTTTTGGGGGGAACTCCACGCCATTTTTTTTTATATTTGACGCAGGGTTCCCCTTAATATCCATACCAGACCTGAAGTGCCTGGTAATGGAATTTGGGGGGACCCTCAGGCATTTTTTTTTTTAATCAATTACTTTTCTCTGTATTGCCGGGAGCCGACAATTCAATGTAGCCGCGAGTGCTTTTAAATTACTTTTTTTCCTTCAGAAATGACACTTTGTTCAGGGACAGTTCTAAGCACAGGAAAAAAGCGCTGATTTACAGGCATTATATACACCCCCCCCCCCCCCACCAGGTACGAAATTTAAAGGAATATTTCACTTTTATTGCCTCACTTTAAGCATTATTAAAATCACTGCTCCCGAAAAAACTTTTTTTGCATTGATACTTGTCCCCTGGGGCAGGACCTAGGTCCCCAAACCCCTTTTAGGACAATAACTTGCATATTAGCCTTGATAATTAGCACTTTTGATTTCAAACGTTCGAGTCCATTGTATTTAATAGTATTTAATAGTATTTAATAGTTTGCGCAAACTTTAGGTCTGTTCGCAGGTTCTGGTGCGAACCGAACGGGGGGTGTTCTGCTCATCCCTAATGTACGGTACCTCTTCGTCAGAGTGTTATGGATAGGACATGTAACACAAAGTAGAAAGCTTCCATGGTGCAATATTGTTTATTCAAATATTAAGAGTTTAAAAGCTTTAGCTGAGTAGCTACTTACATTAAAATGTGCCTAACCCGGCACTGGGGCTACAGGCTTGTCAGATTGCTACGCTCTCCCACCTCCGTGGTGCTGTGTGTTCCACCGGCCGTATGCAGTATTCAGCTGAACCTGAAGTGGCGTAGGACAATAACACGTGATCAGGTACCGCCGCCGATGCAGGGTTCGTTTGTTTAAATCTTCAGGGGGCGTAATCTAATAGATTGCCTCTGGCCCAAAACCAGAATGTATGTCCTGTTTTGCCTGTGATCCTAATTCAATGTAATGTGAGAGCATGCATGCCTGATGCCGCGTACACATGATCGTTTTTCATGACGTTAAAAATGCCATTTTTAAAATTGGTCATTAAAACCGATCGTGTGTATGCTCCAGAGAATTTTTAACAACGTGAAAAACGGCCTAAATTTTTTTAGAACCTGCTCTATTTTTTCACGTAGTTTTTCATGTCGTTTTTTTTAACGTTGTTAAAAACGGTAGTGTGTATGCTTTTCCGAGGGTGCCCAGAATCAAGTATGAGACGGGAGTGCTCGTTCTGGTAAAGCTAGCGTTTGAAATGGAGATAGCACATTCGTCACGCTGGAAAATCTTGCATCGTTTAATGCAGCGCATTCCTTTCTTCTTTATATAATGCTTAAATAATGAACTTCTTTTGCTAATGATATTCAGAGTTATGACAAACTTGTTTGTTAGTAATTCTTTAGTGATCTCATGAACTTCATTTTTTATTGGTAAGCCAGATCTCCGTCATAAATTATTAAATAATTTTAAATAGCTTCAAACATTTTTTGGTGTTTTTTTGGCTTTTATATTTAGGAATGTTTATTTTTTTTTCTTTTATCTTTAGGAATGTTTTTTTTTCTTTTATATTTAGGAATGTATATATTTTCAATTTTCTTTTGTGTGTCAAGTTACCACACCAACATTATAAATTTGTATTATTTTCCCTCAAGGAGGTTTGTGTCCCTTGTTAATTTAAAAAATATTTTGTGAAATGTCCCTGCCTACTCACTAGCAAACTCTCTTTTTGAATTTAAATCACATAGTCAAGTATTTGCTGTAAATCAAATAATCCTTTATTTAGGCAGAAAACAATAAAAGGGGAAGGCAACACTGGAGACCCTGCTTGAATTTGTGCATCCTTTGGACCCCACAGCAAACATCCAAGAATAGAACACCAAACTCTGTAATAACAAAAAAAGAAAAAATGGAGCACAATCTGTCTTGGACTCCCAGAGGTCAGGAACAGCAGCAGATAAGTCAGATATGTCCCCAGTCTGTGGTACTACAGCAGTCATTATTTTTTCCTCTTCCTTGTAGCCTTCTCTCCAGTCTTCTCTGAAGCTTTCTCTGCAGCCTTTGTTGAGCGCATCCTCGGAGTCTGGGTCTCAGGAGGAGAGCTTGTGGCAGGAGGAGGAGTAGGAGAAGGAGGAGGAGGTGGAGGAGGAGGGACGACCTCTGTTAGATCTGTGAACTGGG